>VBSM01001265.1:11839607-11871678 GCA_008086735.1 Cheirogaleus medius | reverse complement strand
AAAAAAAAAAAGGCCAGGTGCAAAACAATGTATCAACAATAGACATTTATTAATGTAAAAGGAGAGTAAACATATGCACGTATGTGCATTAAATGTCTCTAGATCTGAACACTGTCATTAGGGAATGGAACTGGTGACTCAAGGACAGGGGTAGGTAACTTTTCACTGTAGGCTCCTTTTGTATTTTCTGATTTCAAACCTTATTTTAAAATATATACATGTTTCTAAACTCTTCTTTAGGTGATATATAACCTTTTCTTGCTTTTACATTTAAACGTATTTCTGTATTTTCACCATGAATTCTCAAAACAAATATTTCAAAAACCCTAAAAATGTACAAAAGATATAGAATATGCATTATGCATACAGAAATTAGACGTATATTATTATTAAACTATTTAATAACATTTTTAATGGAATGAGAGACTGGTATAACTCTAGATCATATTAAAAATATTAATTTCCAACCAAATCAAAGTATTAGACATTTAATAAAATTATTGAAGTAATATGCTTGGGTAAAAATTTAGCTGAAATTCAACATTTAAGAAACTACTTGTTTGATGCCATAAATGATAAACTTCTGGCACTAAAACAATCATGTGAGATTTACAACTCTACTAATAATAAACATAAAAATAAAATTCATAATCATCTTTGCCCTGAAAAAAATGAAGCTAAAAATATATCATTAATTACAATTGCAATAAAAGTCCTTTCACTTAGGAGAACTTTCATTGAAACAGAGTGACTTTGAGGGAGAAAACTTAAGAAAAATATTAAGAGTACCCTGATGGATACTTAATAAGTGAGCTTCTTAATACTTAATAAATGAGCTTATTCTTAAATATGTTATATACATATATACACATTTAAGTAATACACTACAATTGGAAATGTCCAAAAATACATGTGTAACTTTGACAATGTTATTTTAACATTGCCTAGAAATGTCTTTATATCATCCCGACAAATTTAAAGATTTTGTTTTTAGGTACAGAACTTTCAAGTTGAGCTGGAAGCAGTGGCACACACCTGTAGTCCCAGCTACTCGGAAGGCTAAGGTGGGAGGATGGCTTGAGCCCAAGAGTTGGAGACCAGCCTGGGCAATACAATACCCTGTCTCTAAAAATTAATAATAAAAAACTTAAGTTTACAGCTCTTTTCTTTCAACAAATTGAGGAGACAATTCCACTGTCTTCTGGTTTCCCTTGTTGCTGTTGTGAAGATGTCAACCTAACTGCCATTCCTTTGAAAGTCATTTGTCTTTTTGCAACTGCACTGGTGTTTTATGTTTAGTTTTCTATAGCTTCATTATGATGTGTCTAGTTGTAGGTTTTGGGGTTTTCTTAAATCATGCTTGAGATTCAATGAATATCCTGAATCTGTTGACTGAAGCCTTCAGTCATTCTGGAAAATTCTTAGTATTTAGCTCTTCAAATTGTGTTTCTGCCCAGTATCTCTCCTCTACTTCTAGAATTTCAATTAGAAATGTTTTTCACTCTATCCTTTGTGTCTCTTAAACATCTTTCATATTTTCCACCTTTAAGCTCCAATCTGCATTCCTTCAGTTCAATTCTCTCTTCACCTGTGTCTGTTAATTAGCAAATCTAATTTAATTCTAGTTTCTGAAGTCCTTGCAGGTCTGTTTCTGCTATATGTCATTTCCTTATATGCTTATTTTTAACAAGTGAATGGCTCCTTTTCCTTGGAAGATTATTTGTGGAGATTCTTTAAGGCCTAGGATGAAGGTGCATTCCTCCAAAAAGGGTTTGAGGTAAGTTATTATCAGGCACCTAGGAGCATAATTCAGGTTGAGTATGCTTCACATTCATGACTTGAGTTTTTCTGAATCATTCTCAAGTGATGTTTATTTGCACAAATCCATGCCACGATCATGGTTATAACATCTGGGGATTTCCTCATTCCAGTCTGCTCAGATCAAAGGAACTTTCCTCAGTCCCTTACAGGTAGAAAGGCAGCAGTGATGTACTTCTGGTTCACTGCCCTCCTGAGTGTAGCCTTTGGGGCACATAGGTTTGGGGGAGAGGATGTTCCAATGGATACTCCAACTTTGGGCAGGCCTTGGGCTTTGACTTTTGCTGCCAGAGGTCCTAAAGCCTTCAAAATTGCTGCTCAAGTTTTCCCAGTTTGGCAAGTGCTCTCAGGGCAAAAACAGTTCAGGCATTCTGTTTATCTCCCTGTGTTCCTTTTTTCTCCCCTCTCCCACTCCATTAGGTTTTGGCCTGGTAATTCCTTAGAGTTCTGTCAGTTCTTCAATACTAGTAAGATCTTCTCAAAATTCTGTCCAGCTGCTTTAGTTGTTTTCAGTGAAAGAGCCGATTTGAGTAACCTAGCTTACCAAATCGCCCAGTAATCTCCTTCAATATCTTTTATTAAGATCAAGCTTTCAAAAAAATTAGAAAAAAACTGTATGCAAACTATCTTGAAAAGCAACTAAAAACTTTTATCAGGAAGGCTGAGGCAGGAGGATCGTTTGAGCCCAGATGTTCAAGGTTGCAGTAAGCTAAGAGTGCACCATTGCACTCTAGCTTGGGCAACAAAGCAAGACTCTGTCTTTAAAAAAAAAAAAAAAAAATTAAATAAACAAACAATAAAAATTTTTAAAAAAGCAACTAAAAACTCTAAAATCCAATGTTCTTTCAAATACTAAATTCCAACGGTTAAAAAAGTCATAAAATTCAATTAACCAAATATATTTCCTATATTATTATATAAAATTTCCAAATAAGTATAATTAAACTCTCTGAAACACTTTATAAACCCAGCTACTTAAGTTTACTTTAATGTTTGCTATGTCTAAGTGAAGTTTGGGTGAAAAACCACAAGAAAAAAAAGTAAAATGGTTAAAAATGAACACAATCTATTTTTAAAGTGAAAGCTTGAATAATTTTTCTTTTATATGTTTTAAAAAATAAATCTATAAAGTTATTTATGAATTAAGTTTATATTATTTTTTGAATATCTAAACATCTCAATGATTTTCCACTCAATCAGATGTTGGCATTGTGCAAATATACAGTACTAGCCAAAGCTGTCAAAGGGATGGGGAAGAGTTAAAATGTTAATGCTTTACTAAATTGACTAATCAACTTGTGAAATTTGACAAACCAACATGTGAAAACTCAAGTTTTTATCATATATGCATAAAACAAATATCTCAGAAATTTTACTCCAATATATGCTTAAGTTTTTATTGTATCTAGCCAGGAATTTATCTTCATACTACTTTTAACTTTCTAAGTTTTATGTGAAAGCATTTCAGAATCACAACCAACCAATTTTTTAAAAAAGGTACTTTTAAAAACTAGGCAAATCAGTAATGCCTTTTAATTGGATAATCTATTAAGGAAGTAAAAATCTTTCTCATGTTATACAGGCAAGGTAATTCTAAATGTCAAAGAAGCTTACTCTAAAACACTTAAATGTTTGGGGATATTAGACAATTCAAAAGAATAGTTTCTTTGTAATGTTCTAAATATAAAGACAGATTTTTTTTAAACCTGTAACAGTGAATGTATTGATCAATATCACAATTTTACATTCATAATATACTTGTTATAAACTGGTATCATAACTATAATTTTTAGAAATTAGAATTCAAGTTGTAAAAATATTAGGTTATTAATTATGAAATGTCTGATTTCCTTGAGTACTCTGGCATTTCACTTTGACACTTCGTTTTTTATCGTGAAGGTACATCTTCAGTCTTTCAAATGCATGTTTTGCCTTGTGATTTTCTTTCAAATTTTTTGGGGAGCAATTTTTGTGAAACCATGGATAAGTAAAAAAATCGTGTTATTTTTGAATGAGTTCCATCGTAGAACCAATGCAGCATAGACAGGTCAAAATATCAACGAAATGTCTGGGAAGGATGTGGCTAATGAATACACAGTACATCAGCGGTTTGAGATGTTCCGTTCTGGTGATTTTAATCTTGAAAATGAGCCACGTGGGCAACCTGAGATCAAGGTGGATAATGAGCTGAAGGCTGTAGTGGAAGAAAATTCATCTCAACCCATGCAAGAAGTAGCAGCAAGGTTTGATGTTACTACTCCAACAGTGTTGAACCATTTGAAACAAATGAGCAAGGTAAAAAGCTGGATAGACGGATTCTTCATGAATTAAACAAGCCTCCGAAAAGAAATCATCTCGAAGCTTGCCTTTCTTTGCTGTCACAACATAAAGGCGAACCATTTCTACACTGTTTTGTTATGTGTAAAGAAAAATGGATTTTTTGACAATCACAAGTGCTCGGCAGAACAGTTGGATAAAGATGAAGTGCTGAAACACAATTCAAAACTGAATATTCATCCCAAAAAAATGGTGTCTGCTTGGTGGTCCAGCGCTGGCATTATCCACCACAGCTTCATGAAACCTGGTCAACTGATTACAGAGGATGTCTACTGCAACCAACTGGACGAAATGATGAGGACGCTTGCGATTAAGCAGCCAAGATTGGTCAACAGAGACAGGCACACTGCTCAAACTACAGAAGTTGGACTTGGAAATTCTGTCATCCACTATATTCACCAGACTCTGCATCGACTGACTACGACTTCTTTCAGGCTTTGGACCACTTCTTGCAAGGAAAAATACTCAGTTTTCAACAACCTGTGGAAAAAGCCTTTCATGATTTCATCGCCACTCGCTCTCCAGACCTCTTCGCTGTAGGCATAAACAAGCTACTGTTAAGATGGTAAAACTATGTTGACAGTTTAGGTGCATACTTTGATTAATTGTGCCATTTCTTGTTTGAGATATAATAAACTACACTTTTTATTTAAAATTGGACATTTCATATTTAATGACCTAATACAATTATTTCCCACTGTGGATTTTTCATTCAGCAAATATTTACAGTGTCACCATATGATAAGCATTGTTGAGGGTTCCTAGAACACATCAATGTATAAAAGAGACAAACCATAAACACAGTAAGCAAATTGCTCGATATATTATAAGGTGATATTATAGGTAAAAAGGAGAGCTCAGTAAAGGATGAGTTGTTCAGGGGTGTTAGGGATAGGGACAGAAATTTTAAATAGGGTGGTCACAGATCTCAATGAGAAGTTAATGCTTTTGTAGATCTGAAGAAAGCAATGAAGCTAGCAAAGCAGCCCTCTCATTTCTTTAAAGCAGATAAAACAGCCAATGTAAACCCCCTAAGGTCAAAATGTGTCTGGAATAAATTAAAGGAACATCAAGGAGGCCAGTGTGACTGGAGAATACACTTAACCATATAGATTATCCATCATGCAGATATTATGCACAAAATTTTATAGTTAAGTTGGTATCCTAGTATTCACTAATTTTCTATTAATTATTAATCAGCCTACCTGAACTTATTAGGAAATAACTGACAATTGACAATCTTAAACACATAAAAATGTTAGGCTTTTCACATAATTACTAAGAATACAGATATAAATTCATTAAAAATGTATCAATTTAAAAAATTACATCAAATTGCTACTTGGAAGTTCTAGGACCCTGGTTATTTTAATGTTTTTGGAGATTCTAAATTGTAGCTAATCCGATCAAGAATCATAACCCATAACTAATTCATTATCAAAGTTCCATTATAATCCTCAGCAATTCTTATGGCTATAAAAACATTTTATTTCGTGTAATACCATTGTGTTTGTGATCATTATTACATAAAACACTTAACATTAATAGTTTCCCCTTCATAACATACAGCCTAGGGTAGGCAATTCTCCCTAATAGATTTATTTTACAAATAAGTAAAATCAGAAAAGAAAATTTAGAAACTCACACCTTGTAACTTTGTTTTTTTGACAGATGTTTAGAAACCACCACTCTTCGTGTTTTTTTTACTTTTCTTAATTTTAACGACTCTTTAGGTATTCCAAAGGTATTCAGAAGACACAAGGACATTATTTTCAGGGTTCTACTTGAAACTAAATTTCAATCTTTGATACTAGAATCAATAAAAAAAAATTAAGTAGTATCCTTTAATCTTGGTCGTTGATTCTTTGTCCTTTTGGTATAACTATCCCTTTTAGTGCACACTTGCATATTAACTTATGTATTTAACCAAAAAAGAGGGGAATGTTTCAGAAGTTTTTTCATTAATAAAATTCATATAATAAGCACTTTTTTTCTGTACAGAATAAGTCAATTTGGAAACTGTATGCTATTGGATGAGCTAGACACTGACAATGCAGTATCTTATAGCTGTTATTTAGTAAAAACAAATTTTACTCATGGTACAAGTATTTCTAGAAATCAAATTGTTTGATACAACTGATCAAGTTTTATCCACTATGGAAAACAACTAATTTTCTTCCTTTGAAAAGGTTATTTTGGGGTCAGGCACGTTGACTGTAATCCATCTGCACTGTGGGAGGCCCAGGTGGGAGGATCACTTGAGGCCAGGAGTTCAATAACAGCCTGGGCAACACAGCAAGAAGCCATTTCTACAAAAAATAGAAAAAATTAGCCAGGCATGGTGGTGTGTGCCTATAGACCTAGCTACTTGGGAGGCTAAGGCAGGAGGATCACTTGAGCCCAGGAGTTCAAAAATGCAGTGAGCTATGACTTCACCAATGCATTCCAGCAGCCTGGGCAACAGAGTGAGATCCTGTCTTAAAAAAAAATAAAGCTTTTTCTTCTTATCAAAAACCGAAAACTATGGCCAATCAGTATCACATTTTCCTCTAACTATATGAAGGTTATTAGGGGAAAAAGGTTTCAGAAGACACAAATACAGTAAGTAAATGAAACCAAAAGAGAATACCTAACCAATATGGAATTTTTCTTTGAGAATTGAACAGGAAACTTCCATTGTCAGTAACCTTCTAAATTTACATACCCATTTGAGTAAAATAAGGGCCCAGAATTATAAATGGTACCACAACTTAAGGTTTTCCTAAAGGAAAATTGCATTCACCTTATTACTTTTAGCCATTATAACATTTCAGATTTTCATGTTTTTTCTCTAATTCTGTCCCCGTACTGCAATTCCAGATTAACTAATGACCATATATTTCTGTAATTTAAAAATTCATATAATGACAAGTCATCTGCTTAAAATAATGACTACAAGCAAAATTCAGCTTCATAGTTACCAAGCTAAAACTGTTTCAACTCCTCAAATAAAGCATGTTTCTCTTTCCTTTGTTAAAGCCCTTGCACTGCAATTGCCTTTGCCAGGTATTCTCCACTAACTTCTACACATACTTCAGGGCCTCTATTTAAAAGTCCTGTTCTTCCAGAGGATTTCCTTGACCCATCCTCCCCCACCTGCCCCATGTTTTCTCTACTAAAGCATCTATCACCCAGTATTATAATTGTTTCCTATATCAGACTGTAAATTTTTTTTCACTGAGGTGTACATAGCATCTAACATTGTCTGACATGTGTTTAGAAGCAATTTTGGAAGGCAATGTTCCCATCTTCCCTGATATATAAAGTGAAAACAAGAACCTGAAATAAGACATTTTGTTTACTTTTTTACCTACAGCCACATGAAAACCTATAACTGAAAAAATATAGACATGGTGTGGGGCCTGAAAAAGTACTACCAGATGACCTTTTTGGGAATCTATAAATTTAACAGTCAATTGTGCTACTGACAGTTCACAATTGCAAAGTTGTGGAAACAACCCAGGTGCCCATCAATACGAGTGGATTAACAAAATGTGGTATATGTATACCATGGAGTACTATTCAGCTTTAAGAAACAATGGTGATATAGCACCTCTTGTATATTCCTGGATACAGCTGGAACCCATTCTACTAAGTGAAGTATCTCAAGAATGGAAAAACAAGCACCACATGTACTCACCAGCAAACTGGTATTAACGGATCAACACCTAAGTGGACATTTGTCGGGTGTCGGGCGGGTGAGGGGGGGAGGAGGGGATGGGTATATACAAACATAATGAGTGAGATGTGCAACGTTTGGGGGATGGTCATGCTTGAGGCTCTGCCTCGAGGGGGGAGGGGGGCATGGGCAATATACGTAACCATAATATTTGTACCCCCATAATATGCTGAAATAAAAATAAATTTAAAAAATTGTGCCACTGAAGAATAGTGTAATACTTTGGGCAATTTTACGTGAATATAACC
The DNA here is from genome assembly GCA_008086735.1 of Cheirogaleus medius. Lineage (NCBI taxonomy): Eukaryota > Metazoa > Chordata > Mammalia > Primates > Cheirogaleidae > Cheirogaleus > Cheirogaleus medius. Next base: position 11,863,557 of record VBSM01001265.1, on the reverse strand, counting down.
CAAGAAAATCTATCAATAGGCATCAGTAAATTGCATTGTACTAAAAAGCCACCATTTTAGGGAACTTTTTAAGGACTAGTCCTCCACATACAGAATTACTTGCCAAGAAAGTCTGCTAACAACACAATTCTGCATGCTTTAGTCTGCAGTGTCCTAAAAGTTACAAACTACAGCATATAAACTTTTCTTCCTACCCATAAAGTACCTTAGCATCACTGAATACACTAAAGTAAAATTCTAAAATACTTCAATTATGGGAAACTTAGAGTTGCAAATTGTGTTTTACAGGTAAATAACTTAAATTTTGATGTAACATCATAATGGTTTACTAGAATCAACTGAGCAGTATCAGGTAGCTGCACGAAAATATCTGAGTCTTCAGTTACACAGATTGGAAATGTGCTAGAAAAGTATTATGTTGAATCTTGCGATAAACCACACATTACAAGTAACTGGAAATGCTAATCTAGTTTCAATAAGTGAATTTTCCCTTTACAGAAGTCAAGATCATCTTTCATAATCTTTTTAAAAAGCTAGAAACTGTGCCCTGCAGATTTCAATCTTTCATTGTTACTTTATGAAGCTTTGTTTCATAATTTCAATCTAAGACCTCCTCTCCAAAAGACATACCATCACAAATACAGTCTAATAACCTATACTTATTTTGCAAGACTTCTACACTTCTTTGGAAAGAAAAGTATGAAAAGAACTGTTTAGTAAACATAATTTACCTAAGTTCTTAGTTTTGGCATTGATTTGGGTTTAGGTAAATCCCATTTTAATAAGTTCTTAATTGCCAAACCAGAAACAGTAAATTATTCTCTTTCATTAATGTGGAATGTAAAAAATAATTGCAGTGGTAAGGAGTATGTTCTTATAAATTTCTTGACAGTCCAAAATTACAAAGACCTCCCCCTTTTGTATACAGAATTGCTTTGTGCTATCTGAAATTAAATTAAACCCAAGTATGTACAGCTAAAAGTTCAAAAAACTATGAAGGGTAGAGTACACAGAACAATAGCGACTAGAATTTTAGAGATAAATGATTTTATATTTGAAAAAATTGCAAAATAAAAAACCACTAAAATCCTGTAAATTGTCTTAACTACACTCACCAGTAAGCTTCTTACTAGTAAACTTGCCCCTTCCCTATCTGAATAAAAAATCTAAAAAAACATGGTGGGGAGGGGAAGCTTGTACTTTCCAATGGTTTAAAGCAAATAACAAGCTTCAAGTTTGGGTCATTAATAAAGTATCTATTGGCCGGTCGCGGTGGCTCAAGCCTATAATCCTAGCACTCTGGGAGGCCAAGGCGGGTGGATTGCTCAAGGTCAGGAGTTCGAAACCAGCCTGAGCAAGAGCGAGACCCCGTCTCTACTATAAATAGAAACAAATTAATTGGCCAACTAAAAATGTATAGAAAAAATTAGCCCGGCATGGTGGTACGTGCCTGTAGTCCCTGCTACTCTCGAGGCTGAGGCAGAAGAATTGCTTGAGCCCAGGAGTTTGAGGTTGCTGTGAGCTAAGCTGACACCACGGCACTCCAGCCTTGGCAACAGAGTGAGACTCTGTCTCAAATAAATAAATAAATAATAAAGTACCTATTTACACTCAATAACGAACATATTGAAAAAGACTAATTTGGTACAAAAATATCACTGATTCAAGCAATCATCATCAATAGGTTATGAATGGGGTGATAACTGTTGGACGAGAAACAGAATATTTACAGAGTCTCAAAGTATCTCCTCATTATTTTTTCTATTAATTATCAAAGGAATAATCTTAACCACACAGTGGACAAGCTGGTCAACACTTGAACCACATCATCAAAAGTGGCATCGTCAATAATAGGTAATATTAACGTCTGAATGAGATACACTGAGAATACAAGACGGTTTCTGTAGCTTTGTAGCTAAAACCTACAACCTAAATCCAATAAGGAAGCATCAAATTTAAGGCTGAGGAACTGCTGCACATCACAGGATACTATAAAGGAATGACAATTATATCATGAACTTGAATTAGATACTGATTCAGAAGAAAATTGGTATAGAGTATTACTGTAACAGAAGTAGAACACAGACTGCAGATTATTCTATTAATGTTGAATTTCCTGAATTTCATAACTCGACTGTATGTACATATACTATCACTATTAGGAAACATATCAAAATATTAAAGGTCATGATGTATGCAACCCAATTTCCTATAGTTCAGAAAAGCACCGATAAAGCACATAATCTCAAACTGTTAAAAACTGTTCAATCACTGTAAAGTATACAGGAGATCAAGTTCTTTGCATTGTTCTTGCAACTTTTTGTAAGTTTAAAATAAATTCAAAATAAAAAGTTAAAAATACATTATAAAAATTGCTTAAGGAGCTCTCCAGGGCAGCCCAGGCAACCCAAGCCCCTGGGCGCTCCTTAAAAATTATTTTAAAATAAATTAACAAAATAAAAAAGAAAATTTAAAGAAAAATTTCTTAAATTATTAAAATGTGGAGCATGTAGCCCTTAAAAGCAATGCTCTGCTATTCAACTCACATAAAGCAGATTAAACCATGTTATCTCCTGTGATTGGTACACCATTTGGATCTTTAACTGTTTTAAGCATTTTCTCACCTACTACCATATCCCAATTATGATAATCTCAAAACCTTGAAAAATTTTCTTAATACACAATAGCCAAAATTGATAAAAGAAATGGTGGATGAGGGAGTTAAAAAAATGTACACATAATGTCTGTATTTGTATAGTATTTCATATTGTATTATTTTGACATTTAAGTTTTATAAAATGTAGATTACTCAAGTACTTCTAAATATTATTAGTGCTTAGATTCTCATTATAGCTGGAAAAACCATTCTAAAATTACTATTGGTTTATTTTTAGTCATATTTGATTTAAAAACTGTCAAAAGCCATTAAGGAACTATTTTGAGGCTTTTTTTTTAATGAGACATGTTTTAAATGATTGAGGAACACTGCAGATATTCCTTTCTAGTGAAAAACTGAGAAATGTATCGAAACCACCTGACTACAGAAAATTAGAAAAAACTGGCTCTAGGTGAGAACACTCCATTCCCCACCCCACAAAAGAATGAGAAGTACTTATACATGACTCAAGTACTACCTCAATGAATGGATGTTAGCTAACAAACTGAAAATAAATATGAAGATGTGGTATTCTTGTTTAAACTCTCCAGAGTTGTACAATTTAGCTACCACAAAAAGCTGCTATTAATTCTTCTAAGCCACATTCTCTAGCTTAAGTGACCCTTGTAGAACACTTGAAACTTCCTTAGAGGTTATCTGATTCATACTTTGGCACTCATGTGATTTTTGTTTAAAAAAGTTTATGAAGCCAGAAAATCAGGTTTCAAACGCAGGAATTCTTAGAGTAAAAAATTGTTAAAGCTAAAATGACACAACCCTGATTGTGGATTTAATAGTCACCACAATATACCAAGCACATGGTAGATGCCTCAAAGATTACTTCTCAATTGATTATAGATATACAAAGTACAAGCCAAGAGACTAATCCATTTATTGTCCAGAAAAGCATAGGAAGTATTGTGCCAGCTATGAAATACACTGACAGCAATAAGATTGGATTACTGCTCCTTAAAGCCTCAATTCCCAAACCTGGTTGCCACAAACACCTAAGAAACAAAAACAGATACCATGTGTCTATATTCTGGAGATTGAGCCAGCAGCACTGATATGCTACCTGGGAAGCTTGTATGTGTTAAAAGCTTTCCAGGTGATCCTAAAGCAGTGAAATTTATAAACTATGGCTCCAGGAATAATAACCTCTTGATTTATTTTACTCATGTATAAAATGAGAGGGCTAAACTAATTCATCTTCCAACCCTAAATTTCTGATTTAAAACAACATCCACTTTGGCTTCAAATATATAATAACTGCAATCATCATAATTTGGTGAGTGAAAAAATTTTCAAAAACCCATCCCTACAAAATGGTCAACACTTTTTTCTTCAAATCCAAGTTGTTGAAATTGTCACCATAAAAAAGACCATTTCCCATATATGAATCTTTGGACAAAGGATGACTTACAATAATGTTATCTATATATGATAGTTCTGAAATCTTGCATTTAAAAAGAAAGTTGTAATTGAACATATTCTGTCACATGAATAAAAGTATTTAGATTTGGTTTCAGAAAGACTAAAAACAGCTTTGGGATCTTGTTATCTCTGAACCTTATTACAGTTCAATGTATTATTTCAAAACTAGATTTCAATCCTGTCTTTGACATTAACTTGTCTTTAAAGCTATCACAAATTTTTCTTTGGAGGTCTCTTAGCATACAAAGCAGTCAAACTTACCTATATTATGCTTCCCTGAATCACAGAAATTAGCAGCTGAATTCTCAACAAGATGTATTCAAAGCAAATATTCACAATTTTTGTTCAAACTGCTGTGGATTCTGTTATGTGAGGGAAAAAAATCCATACAGACTATACCTATTACACCAGTATACTAACCACCTACTTGTTTGCTGTTACCAAGTTGCTAAGAGTAAAATGGTTTCATAATAAAATTTAAAGTTTAAAAATCTAATAAAAATGAATAAAACTGAATTTAGAAATAAATTATTTACAAGCTAATAAATGCATTCTCATTATTTAGAGGTACAGCTTTTTTATAGCTACCAGTGGTAGTATTTCAGACATCTTAATTTCCTGGAAGTACCTTGAATCAGATTCATTCAAAAGGAAAGCTGTTTCAAAGTTGATGCACTAAACAAAATAAAAACAAGAGTCCATTAGAAAATATATGAGCTTTTGACTTAAAGTGCTTTTATTTTATAAGAGAAAGTCAATTGCCACCTGGTCCTTCTAAGCTCAACTTAGAATCCAAAATGCTGAGCACCCTAAAAGGCTTTTTTTGTGTTGGAATTAGTTCTATTTCCAAATATGGAGTGTTCTGGCTACGTAATATTATGAATGGTTACGTATGTTTCTGTTGACTCATAAATGCTATGTTGAAGCGTATCTTTAATACCTCTTGGGATAGGAAGTCCAAAATTACCAAATGTACCAAAATTATCCCTAAGTATTAGGTATTATATATTATTATGTTATTCCATAAATGTCCAAGAAATTTACACTAAAATACTACTACCCTCAGGGAAACTTCAGATTGCATGACCCAACAGTCCTTTTTGTTTCACAACTAATTTTACAATATATATGCACTTTTTATTATAAACCCAGAGATGCCCTTTTCCACATTTTCAGAATACATCACAACTCTTCTTATACAAAAGAAAAGAATTTATAAAGAAGCTGGGTTAAAAATGTAAGAGTCTTTGCAGAGGAAAGAAAATTATCATATTTTTTTCAATATGTTTACCAATGACTGCAGATTATTATAGTTTTTGCTTTATAAGGTTAAGAAATGTAAAAGCAATAAAGTTGACTAGCACAAGATTTTGCTTGAAAAAATGGCTATGTTTCACATAAAATAAATTATTTAGAACATACAAAGATTAGAAAACGTAAGATTTTATTTAAAGAAATTTCATCTAAGTGACTATGAACTTTTGGAAATAGTTGCCTTGGGTGAAGAGAAAAAACCCCAAGGGAAAAAAGGTACAGACCATGTTAGTATAAAGGACAACACCTAAATGTCTCTGCTACAATGGATAAGGAAAAGGGATGGAACAGGATGTTTCAATAAAACCTAAAATTGTTTACTATTTATAATAGTGAACATGCAAATATTTCCTTTGCTTATCAAGTTAATTATTATTCAAAGCACTTTCAGACATTTGATCACTCAGTTCTGTGTTTGCAAGTACTTCCTACTGTTTTCTTTTACATCTCTACTCTACATTTATATATGCATCTAAGAAATTGTAGATAAAAAAGCATATTGAGTTTTAGAGTAAAATCTGAATAATCACACAGACATGGACCAACATTTATTACAAACAGGAAAAGTACAGATCTATTAGGAAAGAGTACAGATGATTTTTTAAAAAGGCTGCAAGCGGAAGTATAGAAAAGAAATTACCGTTATCTATATGATAATGTAGTATTTTTTATCTGTATTTTAAAATCACATTGCTCAATATAAACAAAACATTATAATACATCAAACTGCCACGTAAAGGTATTAAAACAGTATCAACAGTGGAGAAGTTTATTTCAATTTAGGTCACTTATGTTGAATCCTGAGTTCACTCACATCCATTTTCGAAGAAGGTTATATTTTTAAAAGTCTTTTGTTCCAAGAAGAAAAGTTATTTTGAAAAATTGCAATGTTATGCTACAGAACCCATTATTTATAAGGAAAGAAAAACCAAGTATAGAGAAAAGAATTCATGTTTTTTAAATTTTTTAAATAAAAAGCAATCAATTCTCTATATACTTTTATTAAAGAATTACAGCTTTCACAGACAGCAAGATACATTATTGCTATTACCAGCAGCATTACCTTCTTCATTTCTCCTTCGGTTACCAATAAAAAAAAAATCCTTCGGTAAAAAAATTTATGAATGTGGCCCAATTCAAAACAAATTACTTCCAATAATAAGCTATCGTAGCTTACATGTTGCCACACTGATTCCCTAACTACATGAAAAGCTACAGACACCATGGTGGTAGGGGGAACAATTTAAAAGAATATGGCAGAATTGCATACATTTTTCTCAACTTTGTGATACTCAGTGACCTTTCTGATCATTGTAAAAGGTGGTTCTTTAAAGAGCACTGAGGCTCTGATTAGGGTATTCCACTTAATTCTAAGTATTTAAAAACTTACATTTCTTCAATTCAAAAATATAAGTTCAAAAACACTAAAATGTATTTAAGATATCTGTACATAATTAAATAGCTGGAGACCTATTAAAATGATTCCTTTACTTAAAACTAAGAAGTAGCAAAAGTACTTTCATATCATATGAAAGTACTTTCATATCATATTTAGACTCTATACTTAATAACTATATCACTTTAAGAATAGTCATACAATTGCCTGTTCTTATGATATTGTTAAATCATGTGAAATAGCGGTTTTGGAATGCAAGAGTAGAGCAATATATTTCAGGGACTGGAGGCAAAATGTTACCTCCAATGTACTACATACAACACCGAAATAATTTGACCTAATTTTTGAAATTATATAATTATATTATAAATAGAGGTTCATTCTAAATGCTCATTCAGAACAAGAGAATTTTACCTCCAACAATTTCTATACTGTAGCAAAAAAATAAAAGTGTGACAAATTAAAGATGACATTTTAAAATCCAAATTTTACATAGCTAAGTAGGTCCTGCTAAACTCTGAGATATGAGAAAAGCTGATATAGTATCACTAACTTCTTTTCTAAATAATTACTTATAATTTGCACTAATGTTCCACTGATGTTTCAAATTTTTAAAAAGTTTTTAAAAATATCTCTTTCCTTTGCTACTTAAGTAGGATTTGCAAAAAATTTCTCTGGGGAAGCAAATTATCTTTTGTTATTAAAGCTGTATGTATTTTCTATTAGAAAAAATCATATAAAGTCATACAAGTTGGTTTAGCTGAATATAAATAAATGAAATATTACAATTTTCCCACCATGAAGTATTGAGTTACAACAAATGTATTAATAAAACTTTATTTTCTTGAGAGTGCATACAGAATGTTATGTAAACACATTAATTATCACTTCGGATTTTCAAAAAGTATTATAAATAGGTTATATGTCTTCTCCAGAAATATTAAAAGTCATATTGAATGAAATGATCAAAGAAAATTTTAGCCTGTCACAGGCTAAACAAAAATATAAAATGTGAAAATAAAAAATAAAGAGCAAATCAGGAAAGAGAAAACCACAGCTCAGGATACACATTTCTAAAACCAGTGTTAAATTTAAAATCCTAATTCCTATACCAAAAAAATAAAATCTTAAAAATACACGTATATATTCTTTACCATTTTTACTCAATACGTTTTATATATACATAAATATTTGCGTGCGTGTGTGTGTGTGTGTGTGTGACATAACTGTATACATTACCAACTAAAGAAATCTAGCAACTGCTAGCAGCTCTGACACACTATGAAATGAGCCTATCATTTAGACAACTTTCAGCCCCTTGGAATATCTGGTCTTTCTCAAAATTCTTTTTTAGAATGCAGTTTGTATCTCATAGCTAGGAAATAGGAAAAACAAACCCACTATATTTATAATTACAGAATGGCATATCTAACTGCCAATTTTAGTTTAACTTATGTTATAATAATATGCACAGACAATGCCTGAATATTTGAGAAACAATTTTAAAGACTCAAAAAGTACTACTTCATTATACAAAAAGGATGACATATCAATTGTATTTGTTTCTGATGAGTCTGAATATAAGCTAACGTGTTTGTAAAGTTGGACTAGAATGCAGACCGTGTGCAGGTGATCCAGGTTCCTTGTTTTAATAAATGAGTAAATACAAAGCAGTACTGGCTTCAGCAAATTTCAGACAGGCCTCACCTGTTGGGGTTTGTGCCAATCTACCCTGGTGACTTAAATATATTAGGAAGAAATGGTCCCAGAGGATAGGCGATGAAATCTTAAGGATATAGTCACAGGCCAAAACTACCAGACTTCACATAAGGTACAATCTCTCTCACACATGCAAACACACAAACATACATACCACATACACAACCACACACACAAAAACAAAACACACATAATGTTCCAGCTATTATCCAGTAATTTCCCTCCCCACAAGTAATACAATCTAAACTATAGCACAAATACAATGAGTACACTGTAGCCTCTATTTAAATCTGCTGCTCAATGGATCCATACTGAGGACACATCACAGGTGACACTGTGTTGTGCTAAATTCTATTCAGTACTACGGATACTAAAGCCCTTTGAATAGGTCCAAAATATTAATAACAGACCTACATATTATCAAATTTCAGCTATGGTGGAAATGTCATGTTGAGGCTGCAGTGTACTTAATTATGTTGAGAATTTATATTATAAAAATTAATATTAAAAATCAGTAATGCATAAGTATTATAAATAAGTTACAAAAAGAAATGGATATTGTTTTCAGATTAATGTGGGTATCAATTATTTCCATGTTAACCTTTCTATCCCATTAATTTATAACCTTAAAATGATTAGTTGGTGCCAACTGTTAGCAACACATAATACTTTATTATTATTTTTTACTGCTAATTCCAGTCTTCAAAAATTAACATTTTCCTTCTAATCATAATCAAGAATGGGATCCTTACTCTTTAAAATAAACATGCCCGACTTCAAATTTCAAGACATAAAAAGCAAGAAAAAAAAAATCAAAGTATCATTGGGTAAATTATGATTAAACAGGTTGGAGTCACATTAGCTTAATCCTGCATAATGTAAACTTTATCTTACAGAAAAAAACTTTTCTTTAAATTATTGAAGTGCTTACATTGACAAACCATGCATTTTCACAAAATTATAATTTGAATTAATTCTTTTCTTTAAAATGTTTCATTTCACCAGACACTCAAAATACCCTATGAAAAACTAAGTTAACATTTCTGTATTTTCATATAATCCCATTCATATTAGTTTGTAAGTAGGAATAAAAAGAAAAATGAGTTCTAAATAAATGACACAGGAGGCAATAAATTGACACATGACAAGTAAATAAAAGGCTAAAGCACTCCAATACCATTGAAACTGTTTTAATGTTGTTGCAATTCCAAAATGCAACAATCATCAACTTGTAAAAGACCCAAATTTCAAAAATTCATTTTAATTACTCCTTCATACCTATTTTACAAAATAAAGGCAAGAGACATTTAAATCCTCCTTGTCCTAGTTGTGCTATGTTCCTAACTTGTTTTCTATCACTATAGTGGTATGCTGCAATTCCTATCAGATGCTATATAAGAAAAAATAAAATAAAATAGTAACCTCTGCTTCAATGTACAGTTTCCAGAATCTGCCAGAACTGGGGAACTGGGCAACAAGGCGTTCATAAGTCTTCCGGGCTTTGTCTATAGGTTGATTCTAAAATTGAAAACCAATAAACAGCATTTACAATGTTAGGATTATGAAAATATTATTTACTGCAGAACCAAGTAGTGTGATTGGACCCATAGAGAAGGAAATGTAATCCTATATCACTAAACCTGTGCCTCTCGAATGAGAATGCTCCAAGCATCAAGGTCATATGGATTCTCTTCTAATTTCTTTTCGGCTTTCTTCACCTTCTCTGGGACATACTCAGCTGCCTGGGGAAAAAAATAATAACGAACTGAAGTTACTGCTTGAAAAATCTCATGCCTAACTTCATTCAAGAACAATATATCAGTCCCTAGATGCAATGTCACATTACAAAACATAAAAACATCCTCTTATAACAGTCATCCCTCCATATCTGTGGGTTCTAAATCCTTGGATTCAACCAACAGTGGATCAAAAATATTCCAGGGGGTAAAAAAAGGATGACTGTATCTGTACTAAACATGTACAGACTTTTTAGTCTTGTCATTATTTTCTAAACAGTACAGTATAACAAATATTTATATAGCATTTCTATTGAATTTGATAGTATAAGTAATCTAGAGATGATTTAAAGCATACAGGAAAATGCACGCAGGTTATATGCAAATACTACACCACTTTATGTAAGAGATTTGAGCACACGCGGATTTTGGTATCCAAGTGGGGATCCAGGTATCCCACAGATACTAAGGGATGAATGTACTCTATTATCAGAAGTCACTTGCATAAAAAGAATAAAATCATCTATTTTTTATTCAAATAAACTTATTTTTATATTAAATGCTGCAAAACAGCAGTTCTCAAACTTTATGGTCTCAGGACCCCTTCGCACATTTAAAAATTATTAAGGAATACAAAAGGCTTTTATATGGGTTATATCAATACCATATTAGAAATTAAAATTGGAAAAATTTTAAATATTCACCGATTTAGAAATAACAAAATTTTTTACATATTAACATTTTTTATGAAAAATAACTGTAAAAATTCAGTAAGAAGAATGTCTTTGTTTTACACATTTGCAAATCTGTTTAATGAATGACTTAATAAAAGGCAACTGGATTTGCATATCAGCTTCTGCATTCAATCTGCTGCCATAACAAATAACATAGATGCTGAAAAGTTCCACTGTACACTCATGAGAGATTCAGAGTAAAAAGGGCAAATAATGTCTTAGATTTATTATGAGATAGCCTGAACTCCCAGATCCTTTGAAAGTTTTAGGAACCCCTAGGGTCCCTGGACCAGCTTTGAGAAACACTGCTGCCAGAGCATTCATCCTGAGCCACAAATAATAAGCATGAAATGACATGGAAACTTTTATTTTTATGTAAAAAATTTTTAAAGCATGATTCACAAACTGTACATACAGCATAATGAAAACTACAAAAGAAATCTCCAATGAGAGATTTAAAAAACATAATAATATGCTCAGAGTGGTCATGCTTGGGAGATGCCTAATGGAAATACATGTGATTTTTTCCCCTCTTTCATTCAACATTTCCTAAATCCTTAGTAAGGTAGTTTTATTTTTATTATACAAATTTAATCTTTAAAAAAAATGCCTAAAATAATAGCTAGCACCTGAGGCATAAATACAAGTATTACTTCTCAAATTGTTCAGAATACTACTGTGTACCACAAGATCAATGTAATGTTCAAGTCAGTCAGATAAATGTTAAAGTTCTGCTTTGCTTTTTTCCAGGACTTCTTGAAATCTACAATATGGTAATAAATAGTGATAATATTCAAGCACAGATAGGGAAGCACTGCCCCTATCACCTCCCCTCCCTACTTTTAAGTGGAATTAATATCTCATGGAAAAATTCTGTCAAAACACCAGTTTGGAAAAGTTTAAAGTCATCTGTTTAGACAAAAAAAAATTACCTAGGAGAAATAAACTCATTTCTTTGAAATAAATTAGCTTGTACCAGTGGTATTCATTTATTTAGAAAGAAAAACATATTTTAAAAGACTAATTTGAATCAAAATTATAATGTTTTACTAATATACAAGAACTTTATGAATAGCTTGCTCAGGGAACTAAAACTAGAAAAGAAGTTATAAGGGACTACTGGCTCCACCCCCATATAAAACTAGAGTTTAGTAATGGTGGCAATCCAATCATTGGACCAGGACATAGAAAAACTGGTAAATAGAAAACCAGCAAATAATAATGGTGGCATTTTATATCGGAATGGTGGATTATTCAATAAATGGTTATAGAATAACTAGTCCCCTGTTAAGTCAACTTTATCAAAATAAAGTTGAATTCCTACTTTGCTTTTTCTACCAAAATAATTTAAGAAAGATCAAAGATTTAAATGTTAGAAACAAAAACACAGGAAAGAACTAGAGGAAAATATGGTGAAATGTATCTTTACAAAGGAAAGGCTCTTCAGAAGCCTTTAAGGAGTAAATTCAATTACATAAAAAGTTTAAATTTGTGCATGAGAAAAGTGTCAAAATCAAAGTCAAAAGACAAACTTTAACAAAAATCTCCAACACATATGACAAAGTACTAAATGTGTTAGTATGAAGTCCAGTCAATAAAAGACCAGTGACTCAAAAAGAAAATGGGCAAAGTATATGAAGAGTTTACAGAAAAAGAATTAACTTTTTAAACATTCAAAAGGAATGCAAATGTAAACCATAAGACAGAGATCAAATACTTTATAGTTAAGATTGCATAGGTAAGAATTTGTAGAAACATTCTCCAGTTGTTGGTAGGGGCAACTAGCAACACTGATCAAAATTTAATATGAATGTCTCACCCTAAATTTCAATTCTAGCAACTTACCCTACTGCACATGCACACAAAGATGTACACTGGAAGGTAGTCAGCTGCTAGACTGTAGTTGTATAAGATGGAAATAATTTAAATAACTATGTATAAAAGGACCAATTAAATAAATTATGGAATTTGTAATCACTACGAAGAACAAAGGCGGGCAGGTAGCAACATGGAACAATCTCCATATTAGTTAAAAAAAAAAAAAAAAAAAAAAAAAAGCAAGGGTGAGCAGGAGACACACACACAACACATACACTTACTTTACACTGTTGTGTACCCTTCTGGTCTGTCTGAATTTCTACTATTCACCTGAGAAATATTCATTCAGTGCCTACTCTATGCCAGACATTGTTGAAGTGGCTCTTGGGATACAACAAAATAAAGAATTCTTTCCAACGGTTTACTTCTTGAAAAGATAAACTTGAATTTTAAGTAAACTATAATTTTAGTTGTGAGATACCAATTATAAAATAATAGTCCATTAATAAGTAAAATTGATACAGGAACTAAATAAAAACCAGCCAATTATACTTGAATTGCTTTAATCAGTGGTAACAAACTCCAAAACTACTCTGAATCAAGAATTTTCTTTGGAAAGACACCAGGGGATGGGATGGACAAACAATCCTACAAGATATGAGATTTTCTGGGGCCTTTTAGTAGCATTTAAGCTCAAGTGGTGTACAATAAACCTGATAATATCCTAAATTTGTCACTAAAACAGTACTAATTTCTCTCTTAGTACTAAGATTTGTGATCTGTGCCCTCTGAAAGAAGGAAATGATTGTAGACAAGAGAGAGTTTCACTATGTTGCTAGTCCCAAACTCCTGGTTTTAAGCAATCCTCCTGCCTAAGCCTGGGATTACAGGAGCTTGCCATTAGGTGGGGCTCCAAAGTTTTATTAATATATAGTAATATATACTGAGCACATCAAATAACAAGCTCTAGTGGCCAGTCCAGTGATGAGTGCAAACAATATTTTGAATATTTATGTCAAAGTCATAGTTATGACCACATTTAATCCCCAGAATAAGACCTGGCATGGTGGCTCACGTCTATAATCCCAGCATTGTGGAAGGCCAAAGTGGGAGGATCACTTGAGACCAGGAGTTCAATACCAGCCTGGGCAAGACAGCAAGACCCCATCTCTAAAAAAAAAAAAAATTAAATTAAATTAAATTAAAAAATTAGCCAGACACGGCGGTGCTCGCCTGTGGTCCCAGCTACTTGGGAGGCTGAGGCAGGAGGCTCACTTAAGCCCAGGAGTTCAAGAGGTTGCAGTGAGCTATGAAGATGCACTACATTCCAGCCTGGGTGACAGAATAAATCCAATCTCTTAAAAAAAAAAAAAAAAAGCCTTTCATCATCACAGCAATGAACCAGCAGTTAGGTAGCCAAGGCTGAGGGTGCAGCATTTTTGTTTTCTGGCCTGGTAACCATTTTGCTATAGGGCAAAGGCAAACTGAACAATTTTCTAGCATCCACAAGAGATACTGGGATGGAGTTGCATTATTATTTCCTGACTCTGTTGCCAGAGCAAGGGAATAAGTCACTTTAAGAAAACATAGGGTAAGTTTCCAGTGGCCCATCTGTAATGGACTGAGGTCATAACTCTACTTAGTGTAGCAAAAGAACAGCTGTCCCATGTTTACACATTTCAACAACTTATTATTACAAGAAATGATCAAAATCCAGCGTTTGCCTTTGGAATAATAACCTATGATCCCAATATCATTCTTCAGGGGATGTTAGTGGGGAGCAAGTTGGGGCCCCAAATCAACTGAGTAAAACAAAAACTGGACTAGTTCTCAAGGCATGCACATTACCAATTACTTAATTTTCTATTTTCTTTTCTTTTATCTCCCTCTCACACACACACCCCTTCAATTTTATTTTCTCTGTGAATAGCAACATATGTACAACTGGCTAAAACTCTGGAGGTAGTATAAAAATATTATGTGTTTAACCTTTAAAATTTTTTTTGTCCTGGCTTTATTGAGACACAATTCACATACCACACAATTCACTCATTTAAAGTATATAATTCAACGATTTTTATTTACGAACATATTCAGAGTTGTGCAACCACCCAAATTTTAAAATTTTATCACCCCAAAAAGAAACCTGTGTTCATTAGCAGTCACTCCCACATCCCTCCAATCCCCAAGCCCTGGTCAACCACCAACTACTTTCTGTTTCTCTGGATGTGCCAATATTTCATGTAATCATACAATGTATTGTTTCTGGCTTTCAATTAGCACAATGCTCTTAAAGTTCATATTTTGGCATGTATCAAGTACTTTTCTTTTGATTGCTGAGTAATATTCCATTATATGGATATCCTACATTTTATTTATTCATTCATCAGCTGATAGACCTTGGATTATTTTCAGTTTCTGGCTATTATGAATAATGCTGCTATGAACATTATTGTATAAGTTTTTTGTGGAGTTCATTTTGTGCATTTTCTTTTTTCTTGGGTATATATCTAAAAATGCAATTGTTAAGTCAGCTGGTAACTATGTTTAACATTTTGAAGAACTGTCAGACTGTTTTCCAAGTGGCTACACCATTTTACATTCCCATCAGCCATTATGAGGGTTCCAGTTTCTCCACATTTGTTATTGTCTCTCTTTTTGATTATAGCCATCCTAGTGGGTATGACATAGTACCTGACAGTGGTTTTCATTTACATTTCCCTAGTGGTTATCGAAGTTGAGCATCTTTTAATGTTCTTATTGGCCATTTGTAAATCTTCTTTGGAGAAATGTCTGCTCAGATCCTTTGCTTATTTTTTTTTTGGAGACACAGTGGGTCTCACTCTGTTGCTCAGGCTAGAGTGCAGTGGCATCATCACAACTCGTTGCAACCTCAAACTCCTTGGCTCAAGGGATTCTCCTAACTCAGCCTCCCAAGTAGCTGGGACTACAGGCAAGTGCCACCACACCCAACTACTTTTTGTAAAGATGGGCTCTCACTCTTGCTCAGGCTGGTCTCCAATTCCTGACTTCAAGTGATCCTCCAACCTCAGCCTCCCAAAGTGCTAATGATTACAGGCATTAGCTACCATGCCCAGCCCTTTCACCATTTTTAAATTGGGTTTTAAAAAATTATTATTTATGCCCAGGCACAGTGGCTCACAACTGTAATCCCAGCACTTTGGGAGGCTGAGGCAAAAAGATCACTTGAGGCCAGGAGTTTGAGACCAGGAGTCTCAAAAGGCCAGGAGTTTGAGGCCAGGAGTCTGAGCAAAAGCAAGAACCCATCTCTACAAAAAATAGAAAAATTAGCCAGGCGTGGTGTAGTGTGACTGTAGTCCCAGTTATTTGGGAGGCTGAGGCAGGAAGACCACTTGAGCCCAGGAGTTTGAGGTTGCAGTGAGCTAGAACACTACTGTACTCTAGCAGAGGCGACAGAGAGTGAGACCCTACCTCAACAAATAAACAACTTATTATCTTGGCTTCACAGACACCATGCACTATTCTAACTAGTCACAAACTTTTTGTAAAGGATCATTTTACAATCTTAAAAACTGGGGAACCCAAAGGGATTTTTCAAATCGATGTAGGTTATATCAATCATGTGGTTTTAGAAATTAAAACCAAAAAACTTACAGTATTTAATTCATTTAAAAATAAACTTCTTAGGCCGGGGGCGGTGGCTCACACCTGTAATCCTAGCACTCTAGGAGGCCGAGGCGGGAGGATCACTCAAGGTCAGGAGTTCGAGACCAGCCTGAGCAAGAGCGAGACCCCTCTCTACTATAAACAGAAATTCATTGGCCAACTAAAAATATATATAGAAAAAATTAGCCGGGCATGGTGGCATATGCCTGTAGTCCCAGCTACTTGGGAGGCTGAGGCAGGAGGATCGCTTGAGCCCATGAGTTTGAGGTTGCAACAAGTTGTGATGATGCCACTGCACTCTAGCTAGAGCAACAGAGTGAGACTCTGTCCCAAAAAAAATAAATAAACTTCTTAAATATCAATATTAACAACATATTTTTAAAAATTTTCTAAAACAAACAAAAAAATAGTGAAAAGAACAGCACTATTTTATATTTTTATAATCTTTGCTTCTGCTTTCAATCTGTTGTGCAGTTGGAAAAGGGAAGAAAGAGCATTTTTAATAGCCTTCTCATATAATTGTGGATAGGTGAGAAAGCCTCTGGAAAACTCTGAATTATGCTTTACTGAAACTCCAAACCACTTTGTTTCTATATGGGCTCTTAAGTTTTATTAGGGGGGTTGTTAATAGGAGGGTGGAGTATGAAGAGGTGACAGACACTATTATACTAAAGCTTGAAAAAAACAATATAATTTCTTCTCTCACTCCAGAGTTGAAGAAAAAAAAAAGAAAAAGAAAAAAAGAACAATATAATTTCTTCTTCCCACATTCCCACCAGGGTGGTAAAACAGAAAAAAAAAAAGATAGTTCTTTCTCCAAATAGCTATTTTCATGGTAAAAATAGTGTTATGGAAGAGTGTTATGCTAGGGGGTCATACTGAAATTAAGTTAAAAGAGTGATCAGTTTAATACAAGTGATACACACCAAACTACGCAAGAGGGAAAAGATGGTAGGGTAAAGATTTAAGCCTATGGATGCTCTTGACTATGACCAACAGAGGTAAGTCTCAACCCTAGTTTTGTAATGAGTATTTCCCATAAGGTAAACATTATCTAAATATAGTGGAGCAGGGGACAAGCAGGCAGACAAATCACTAACATACTATCCTCAGATTATCTGCATTTTTCTCCACTGATTTACCAAGAATGTATTTAAAAACAACTTCTAAGGTCCAGGTATCCTCTCTAACTCAGTGGTGTGCAGGCTTTAATTTACATAAAAATCATTTGTGGTACTTATTTCAAATGAAGATTCTCAGCCACACTTACAGAACCTGATATAGTAAGTTTAAAATTGGAGTCATCTATACTTTTATAAAGCACCTAAGCTGTTATGATGCAAATGGGCCATGGACTCCATTTTAAGAAATACTACCTAATCTACCTATTCTGTAAATAAGTTTTCCAAATGTCATGTTTCCTTACAAATAAGGTGGCATCACACCTAAGTCACTCCAATTAAACGTTTTGCCAAAATATTAAGAAAATCGCTATACTAT
The DNA here is from genome assembly GCA_008086735.1 of Cheirogaleus medius. Lineage (NCBI taxonomy): Eukaryota > Metazoa > Chordata > Mammalia > Primates > Cheirogaleidae > Cheirogaleus > Cheirogaleus medius. The sequence goes on along the minus strand of VBSM01001265.1, from coordinate 11,845,602 downwards.
ATATTTGAAGTCTTAAGACTCTCTTTGTAATTAACTTTTTTCAAAATTAAAAGCAGACCACAGTAGCACTCTGTAAGACTTTCTTAGAGGAGTAACTTAAATGAACCAATTAATATGCCTAGAGAACATGTTCTGTAACAAGTGTCAAATTAGGACAGGATACCAGCTTAATTCTGTGTTCCTATGCCAATGTAACCAAACCCTACTAGATATTTGTTGTGAAAGAAACTGAACGTGTATCCTGCAATATAATATAATCTCTTCAACTATTCCAAAGACTAAAAATCTAAACATGCAAACAATTCAAAAATTTTAAACAAAAAGATCTAGGCTTAAGTATTGGTTCAAATAACTATACATATCATTATTTCTTACTAAACTTATTCATCCCCTAGGAAACAAATCATTACAAAATTTTTTTAAAATCTTAACCTTTTAGAATTTTAAAGATGAGAATTTTTTCAACCAAGGGTAGCCCAGATATTAATTTACTAGATAAGTTAAGTCAAACATTTAAAAAAAATCAATTAGGATAGTTTTGCCCTTCTGATTTTATTCAATATTTACTGTGTATCCTAAGTTGTCCATTAATCTAAAAATAGTTTAAACAATTGCTGACTCAAATCCTTTTTTAGATCAATTCTCACATTACCAACTGTCCAACAAAACAAACCAAAAAGACTCAACTACACAGGTAGGTCCTATCTAAAGAAAAATAAAGATTGAGAGACATGGTAGAAAAACTTAAACCATAAATTGCTTTTGGCAATTGTTCAATTAATAGGTACAAACACCCAAATACAGATTTTGCCCTTCTGATGTTCTACCTAGGATGTATACTCCTGTATTCCCTGAAACCATCTAATCTTGAAGGAATGTAATCTCTCCTAACAGTACATTTCTGTTGTACCCCTAATACTCTCATTTAGTAAGTACAGATCAATTTCCCTTAGGAACAATTACTGCCAAATAGAGTAGGTCCATATAGTCCAGTTTTCCTACCTAAGCAATATTAACAATAAAGATTAAATCAATTTGCCTGCCCCAAACTATCATACTAAATATCACTTCAAATAAAGAGAGGGGAAAGTAGGAAAGGCTATTACAAAAAGATTTTGTTAAAAACAGATGCTGTCCAACATAGAAACTTGGCTCTTTCCCTCCCTTTTGCTGACCCCCACACACATGTACCTTGACTTTAAAATTGTTTGGCAATGCTGTTACTTCTGAACAGTTTGTAAGTACTAATGGTTACTCAACAAAATGAACCACATTTCAGGTTTCAAGACTATGGGTGTTTCAACTTCCTTTCCTCATTAACAACTATATATTTTCTAAATCTTCCCAAGCTTATTTTTCACTAAAAGAAAAACACTGATTTATGTATGCTCTGAATTTTCCTCTTTGTTGAGAACTACTGGCAATTAATTTGTGCTTCTTAAAGTCATGTAGTTTTTCCAAAGTGAGGACCATTTTGTTCGAATTTTAGGCCTTCCTAATTCGAGGACAGGCTATATATTGTTTAAAAGGTGAAATATTATTTCTAAAAGAGTATAGAAACAAAATTTTAGCTTAAAGGTTCATATGAATTGACTTGGCCAAACTCACTTCTCTACCACTTCTTATCCAACAAAACTTTAAAAACCACCCATTCTTATGTCCCATATTTTATATTAATCACTTATGCACCTGTCTTCCCAACAGTTTAAATTCTTTGAGAAATTTGTAATGTACTGCATATAGCCTTGATACAAAATTAATCCATTCATTTACCAAACACCTTTAAGTATCAAAACAGTATTTCCTAGGTTAATATGTAAAGATGAGTAAGGCAGTCTCAACTCAAAAAGTTCAAAACCCAATGGAAGAACTCTAAACAATAACATATTAAATGCTGCAAGAGTAATGCACAGTGGAGCTAAGAAAGAATGAGATCAAAAATTGAACCAAGCAGTAGAAAAAAAACCGCCATGAATAAAAATATAGCCATAATTCTACAAAGAAACCAAATGTGTTTGTTTGAGGGGGAGGGAAGGAACCTATATGCACAAACTTTTGTCACCACTGAACAGGCAAAAACAGTAAACAAGGAACTTCAGAAGAATATCCTTGAACGCTGTAAGGTAGTTTAAATAGCTAAGTGCAAAACTTAACTTCCTTACAGGAGTAAAGAAAATTACAGCAGTAAACCTTAGCAGTGATTTTGCTTGTCTACAATCATTTCTCTATTTCAGAGGGCACAAATCACAAATCTCATTACCAAGAAATGACCACCCATATTTTTTAGTAACAAATTTAAGACATCATCAGGTTTATTGTACACATTTGAGCTTAAATGCTACTAAAAGACCAAAAGAAATCTACTCCTCTTATCTTCTAGGATTGTTTGTCCACTCCATCCCCTGGCATCTTTTCAAAGCAAATCCTTGATTCAGAGTGGTTTTGGAATTTTTTTATTTTTATTCTTTAATTTTGTTGAATCTTTTTCTCATCCATGATTTCAGTCCATTTTAGGTACTCTCTTTTCCCCTAGATTTTCACTGACTATTATTACCTTATACATCAAGCAAGGTATACTCTGGGGGAAAATTTTTTTTTTGTAAATTTTCATCACCACCTGTCCCCATTAAAACACCACACCTGAATTCTAAAATATTCAAGGTCATGGCAACATTTTGTGTCTTTACAATTTTAGGTAAATTTTAGATTTAACAATGAATTTCAGTAACTTCCAATGAAACCTCTGTACATCACTCCTCCTTCACTTTCAGATGACAAAATACTGCTCAGAAAGGGGGAGGTAAAATAAAGTTTTGATATAATAATTTTAAGGCTTTGCATTTCTGGGCATCCTAACTATATGTGAAATGTAATCACTGTGAAGATTTCAGGACTGAAATCAGTCCTGGAGCAAACACAAAACTCAGCTTAGCCAAACTTTGCCCACATAATGAAATTTAGTCACCCAAGACTATGAAATAGGAACTCTTATTTTGCCTCATCTCTGTCAACCTCCAATTACAGCTTCCACGTTATAAGCTGGGGACTTGAAAAATGAAAATCTAAGTGTATGTCGTTGCTATGGCAATGGGAAATTTCAGGAAATTGAGACTCTGCAGGCTACCTAGCCTCCATTTTAAAAACTGTATTTATTTAAATATACTAGGACTTAGATTGGAAAACAAATTAGACATTTTTTATAAAATATTAGTTTTCTCTTTCACACCGAAAGATAAATACTATCCTCCAAAATTCTCAACACAAAGAACAAAAGGAACAAATCAGTTATCTAAAAAAACCTGAATTTTAATTATCAAATTCTGCAATGTTTGTTTAGCTGAGAAAACAAAAATGAAATGTTGGCTAAAAGGGAGAAAAGGAAGAGAGAAAGCCTCAAAATTCCCCAAACCTCAGCATAATCATGCTCTACTTGTAGAATGCTTCTTTCTTAATTCGCTCTCGCAAGATTAGTTTTCTCTCAAATACTTCTGGAACTAGTAACCTATTTCTGGATACAGTATATCTAACTGTGGGGGAACATTCTCAAGTTTTTCTAAAAACGGCGGGTTCGCGTTAAAATAATCAATGCTTAACCACCCTAACACCAAATGCTATCAAAGGAACGCATCCCATCCGGAGTGTTCCCATGAATCTAAATGGCACGAGGCAGTCTCCCGGCTATTGTCTAAATCAAATATTTCTTTGTATTAACGCCTAAAACAGGGAAGTCGAGAAATCTGACATCTCAGTCAGATGTTGCTCCCCATTTCTGTCACTTTTCTGTACCCTGTTCCCTGGGTTCACTAGACCCCTGATTCCTTCCTCAAGGGAACATGGCTGGGGCAATCGGAAGAACAGACTTGGAGAGAAGAGGTCGCCACGAGGCCCCACCACTCTCCTTCCTCACCTGCTCCGTGGCTCCGTCTCCTGACATGGCCTCAGCTGATTAGAAAGGGAGCACTGGCCGTCAACGGGGAGCTAGAAAGGAAAAATTAAACTAAAAACCACCCCTAACCACTAACGTTACCCCCTGCCCAGCAGAGCCAGACCGCCAACACGAATCGCCACCGCCCACTCAGATATGAATTAAAATGGCTGTGCCCCTGCCGGCCGAGGAGGCGGTAGCTTCTGCATTAACTTCCGGGGCAGTGGGAGGGGCTGAGATTGCGCCTCGCCGGTTATTCTGGGCGTGCAGACGCAGAGAGATCCCGGAAGGCGGGCCTAAATCCTGCCTTGACGTCACGGCCCCGAGCTGGAGAGGCTGTTGTTGAGCTGGCTGCAACCGGCTGTGAGGCGGGAATCTCTTTCGTCTGGAGACTCGCGCGCTTTTTGGAATTTAATTCCTCGCAGTTGAAGCCTGACTGCCAGTCAGTTCAGTGGAGGCAAACTGGCCGTCTTAGGGAGCAATGCGAAGTGTTAAATGTCTTCTTATTGAGGGGAAAAGGGATCTGTGGAAATTTTCTGTTCTCCCCGAAAGCTTCTTTCTTTTCTTGGGAGTAGGAGGGACAAATGGAGTCCATATTCATTTTTACTGTCACCATCTATTTTGTAGAAAGTTTTGAAGCCTATAAAGACCTCGGTTTTCAGCTTAACTCAGCATGGTTCCTTTGCTGCAAAATGGATTTAATAGTCTGCAGTCAGACTACATGGGTTTTAATCACTAGATGAGTAACTGGGCAATTTAACTTCGTATCTCAGTTTCCTTGCCTATAGATGGGAATAATAGTAGTACCGGTACCTGCAATTTAAATAACTTAATACATGAAAAGTGTTAGGAACAGTACCTGGCATCGTTTAAGATTTAAATGAGATCAAGTCTTCTTAAACTCCTTTTCCATTCAAGGATCATCATGTCTGTCCACCGTTCTTGCCTATAGTGTCGTGTGCCCCAAAGTAAACTATTCAGCTGTTTCCATACTCACCTTATTCTTTTAGATCTCTGTGCCTCTGCTCATATTTACACTTACTCCTTTTCCACAGTCTGAAATCTTATCCTTCCAAATAATCAGACACATGGGCAAAAGATGTGTTTCAACAGATGTTCATTGCACCACCCAACAATGGAGGATTAAACATACCATGAAGAGACATCTCTGCAATGGGATGTCATGCAGCCAGTAAACTGATGCTAATGAACAATTACTCACATGGAAAAGCATCCACAATACTAAGTGAAAAAACAGAATAAAAAATAGTGTTTTACGTGTGTATACATACACTGCTCAAAAAGCTTCAGATTTTTGAACATTTCAGGTTTTGGAGCATTTCAAATTTCAGATTTTTAATTAGACATACTCAACCTATATATCCCCAAAACATTAAAAAGTGGTTATATCTAGATTGTGTGTCAAAAAATTGTATGTTTTCTAATTTTGTCTTTAATCAACTGATGTATGAGTAACAGTCTTAAAACATAGTGTTCACACCATATCCTTCAAAGTTTGACTCAATTGCCATTTTTCTAATTATTTTTTATGAAAAACTTCAAAGAAATAAAGGTTCAAATAATAATACAATAACACCTGTTTACCCAGCACCTAGATCCAGAGATTAATATTTTGGTATATTTGCTCTATATGTATGTATCTACATATAGAGTTTGTGGCGTTTTTTGCAAAGTAATTTGAAAGTAAATACTAGACATCCATGATATTTCATCCCAAAATAAATCAATTTGTGTTTTCTGATAATAAGGACATTCTCCTTCATAACCACAATACCATTATCACATCTAAGAAAATGAATAATTATTTCCTAATTTTATTTACTATCTAGTCCATATCCAAATTTTCAGATATCCCAAAAATGTCTTTATAGGTTTTTACAAATCAGGATTCAATCAAGTTTCAATCATGGCACATAATTGTTATATCTCTTTAGTCTCTCTCTTTTTTTTCTGAGACAAAGTCTTACTCTGTTGCCTGGGCTAGAGTGCTGTAGCGTCAGCCTAGCACACAGCAACCTCAAACTCCTGGGCTCAAGCAATCCTTTTGCC
>VBSM01001265.1:11795775-11839507 GCA_008086735.1 Cheirogaleus medius | reverse complement strand
TGAGCCACCACACCCGGCCCTAGTCTCTTTTATTCTAGAAATAATTCACCCATCTTTTTATTTTTTATGAATTTATTCAGAGATCTGGAGCCTGGGTGCGGTGGCTCACACTTGTAATCCTAGCAGTCTGAGAGGCCGTGGTAGGAGGATTGCTTGAGGTCAGGAGTTCAAGACTAGTCTGGGCAAGAGTAAGACCTCCATCTCTACAAAAAAATAGAAATGTTAGCCAGGTGCGGCTGTGTGAGCCTATAATCCCAGCTACTCCAAAGGCTCAGGCTGAGGCTGAGGCAGGAGGATCACTTGAGCCCAGGAGACTGAGGTTGTAGTAAACTATGATGACGCCACTGCAGCTCCAGCTGCATTCAGTACAATACAAGAGGTTCTATATCACCATTTTTTTTTGTGGCTGAGTAGAACTCCATGGTATACATATACTACATTTTATTAATCCACTCATGAATTGATAGGCATTTGGGTTGATTCCACATCTTTGCAGTTGTGAATTGTGCTGCAATAAACATTTGAGTACAGGTGTCTTTTTGATAAAATGACTTCTTTTCTTTGGGTAAATAACCAGTAGTGGGATTGCTGGATAAAATGGTAGGTCTACTTTTAGTTCTTTAAGGAATCTCCATACTGTTTTCCATAAAGGTTGTGGTAATTTGCTGTCCTGCCAACAGTGTAGAAGTGTTCCTTTCTCTTTGCATCCATGCCAGCATCTACTGTTTTGGGTCTTTTTGATAAAAGCCATTCTTATTGGGGTTAGGTGATATCTCATTGTGGTTTTGATTTGCAGTTCCCTGATCATTAGTGATGTTGAACATTTTTTCATATATTTATTGGCCACTTGTCTATCTTTTGAAAAGTTTCTGTTCATGTCTTTTACCCACCTTATAATGGGTTGTTTGATTTTTTTTTTTCTGATTTGCTTGAGCTCTTTGTACATTCTGGTTATTAGCTCTTTATTGGATGTATAGCATGTCAATATTTTCTCCCATTCTGTAGGTTGTCCATTTATTGTGTTGTTTTCTTGGCTACAGAGAAGCTTTTAAATTTAATTGGGTACCATTTATTTATTTTTGTTATTGCTGTGATTGCCATTGGGGTCTTCTTCATAAATTCTTTGTCTAGGCTGATATCTACAAGAGTTTTTCCAACATTTTCTTCTAGAATTCTTATGGTTTCATGTCTTAGGTTTAAATCTCTTATCCATCTTGAATTAATTTTAGTGAGTGGTGAGAGATATGGATCCTGTTTCAATCTTCTACATGTGGCTATCCAATTTTCCCAGCACCATTTATTGAATAGAGGTTATTTTCCCAGTGTATATTGTTGTAAGCTTTGTCAAAGATCAGATGGCAATTATGTGGATGGTTTTATATCTGGGTTCTCTGTTCTTTTCCATTGGTCTGTTTCTATTTTTGTGTCAATTCCATGCTATTTTCATTAGTATAGATTAAAGTATGGTAAAGTGATGTCTTCAGGTTTGTTCCTTTTCTGTAAGTTTGCTTTGGTTATTTGGGCTCTTTTCTGCTTCCAAATGAAGCAAAGAATTATTTTTTCTGGATCTGTGAAAAATGACATTGGTATTTTGATGGGGATTACATTGAATCTGTAAATCATTTTGAGTAGTATGGACATTTTAACAATGTTGATTCTGCTGATCCGTGAGCATGATGTGTTTTTCCATTTGTTTGTATCATCTGCAAACAATTTCCTTCCTCAGTGATTTGGAGTTATCTTTGTAGAGATCCTTCACCTCCTTGGTTAAATGTATTACTGGGTATTTTATTTTCTTTGTTGCTATTTTTAAAGGTATTGAGTCTTTGATGTGATTCTCAGATTGACTGTTGTTGGTGTATAGAAATGCTGATTTGTGTACATTGATTTTGTAGCCTGAGACTTTGCTGAATTTATTTATCAATTCCAGAAATCTCTTGGCAGAATTTTGGGGTTTTCTAGATATAAGATCATATAATCAGCAAAGAGTGATAGTTTGACCTCCTCTTCCCCATTTGGATACCCTTGATTTCCTTCTCTTACCTGATTGCTCTAGCTAGGACTTCCAGCATGATATTGAATAGAAGTGGTGACAGTGGGCATCTTTGTCTCATTCCAGTTCTAAGTGGAAATGCTTTCAACTTTTCCCCATTCAGTATGATGTTGGCTGTGGGTTTGTCATATGTGGCTTTTATAATTTTGAGATATATTCCATCTATGCCTATTTTGTTAAGAGTTTTTATCATAAAAGAGTGCTGAATTTTGTCAAATGCTTTTTCTGCATCTATTGATATGATTATATGATCTTTGTTTTTGCTTCTCTTTATATGGTGAATCACATTTATGGATTTACATGTGTTGAACCATCTTTGCAACCCTGGGATGAAGCCCACTTGGTCATGGTGGATTTTTTTTCTTTTTCTTTTTTTTTTTTTTGCTGTGCTGCTGAATTTGGTTTGCTAGAATTTTATTGAGCATTTTTGTATCTATATTCATGAGGGATATTGGTCTATAGTTTTCTTTTTTGGTTGAATCCTTTCCTAGCTTTGGTATCAATGTGATACTGGCTTCATAGAATAAGTTGGGGAGGATTTCTTCCTTCTTAATGTTATGAAAGAATTTCTGCAGTACAGGGACCAGTTCTTCTCTGTAGGTCTGATAAAATTTGGCTGTGAAACCACGTGGTTCAGGATTTTTTTTGTTGTTGTTGGAATATTTTTTATTGCTGCTTCAATTTCATTGCTTGCTATTGGTCTGTTCAGGAGTTCTATTTCTTCCTGATTGAGCCTTGTGAGCTTGCGTGTTTCCAGAAATTTGTCCATTTCCTCAACATTTTTGAGTTTATGTGTGCAGGGATTTTGATAGTATTCAGAGATGATACTTTGTATTTCTATGATGTCAGTTATAATATCTCCATTTTCATTTCTGATTGAGCTTATTCGGGTCCCTTCTTTTCTGTTTCTGGTTAATCTAGCAAGAGGTCTATCAATTTTATTTATCTTTTCAAAGAACCAATTTTTGATTAATTAATCTTTTGCATTTTTTAAATTTCATTTAGTTCTGCTCTGACCTTAATTATTTTTCTTTCTTCTGTTGGGTTTGCTTTGCTCTTCCTTTTCTAGCTCCTTGAGATGATTCATTAGATTATTGATTTGTCATCTTTTTTAAAATTTTTTATTTCATTTTATTTTATTTTAGATGGGATCTCACTCTTGCTTAGGCTGGTCTCGAACTCCTTACCTCAAGCAATCTTCCCACCTCAGCCTCCCAGAGTGCTAGAATTACAGGCATGAGCCACTGCACCCGGCCTTTCTGTCTTTTGATGTGGGCATTTAAAGCTATGAGTTTTCCCCTTAGCACTGCTTTTGCTGAATCCCATAGATTTTGATAACTTTTGTCCCCTTTGTCATTTAGTTTGAGGAATCTTGATTTCCATCTTAATTTCCTCCTTGACCCAATAATTGTTCAGCAGTAGGTTGTTTGATTTCTATGATTTTGTGCAGAATTGAGTTGTTCTGTTGGATTTGATTTCTAATTTTATTCCACTGTGGTCTGAGAAAATACATAGCATAATTTCTATTTTTTTAAAATTTGTTGAGACATGTTTTGTGGCCCAAGATGTGATTAATCTTAGAGAATGTTCCATGTGCTGACGAGAAGAATATATATTGAATAGTTTGGGGGTAGAATGTTCTGTAAATGTCTGTTTGGGCCATTTTCTCTAGAGTCCCATTTAAGTTCAGTGTTTATTTGTTTATTTTCTGCTTGGAGGATCTGTCCAGTTCTGTCAGTTAGATGTTGAAATTCCTGGCTATTATAATGCTGTGGTTTATCACTTTGTGTAGATCTAGCAGGGTTTGCTTTATGAATTGGGGTGCACCTGTGTTAGGTGGATAAATATTTAGGATTGTTATGTCTCCTTGTTGAATTACAATGTTACTTTTTGAAAATGGAATTTGTATTGAATGAAGATAAAATTACATTCATACCTCCTACTGTACACCAGAATAAAATCTAAATGGATCATAGGTCCAAACAAATGTAGGTAGGGGGACAGTGACTATTAGGATGTGGAATGAAGAGAAATGTTTGCTATCCTGAAAGGATCTTAGACATTCCCATAACAAGACACAGTGCCTTCCAGATTCATCTTAATGAAAGCCCCACTCAGTTAGAGCTCCTCCTCAATCTATGTACTCTTAGCACCCACCATCCCTGATTTAATTAAAATGCTGCTGGAATTTTAAACATGTTGTTTTTATATTTTTAAAATCTCCATCCTGGTAGCCTCTGGTCACCTTAGGCTGCCTGTCTGGGTGGTCCAAGTTCTCTTTCAAGGTATCAATTACTGCTTTTATTAGTGGCATAGATTTTAATGAGCTGCTGTTCACTCTATTTCTTTCACGTGTCCTTTTATTTTAAGTGTGTAATTTTGCAGAAGGTATTTTAGCAAAGTATTATTGCATTATAGCAGAAATGTATATATGTGCCTATATTCTTATTCCTCTCTTTATTCCACAGTTTTGCACTTTATTTTTTATTACTTTTATCACACATAATCCAGATATCTCTCCACATTAACACATAGAGTTCTTCATTTGTTTTTATAATTACATAGGACTCGATTGTATGGAGTACCTATCATTGTACCTATGATGGTTTGTTCAACTTTTTCCCTACGGACAGACAGGTAAGTCAGTTCCAATCTTTTCCTATTACAAATAATGCCACAACAAATAACAATAAGCTTATTATTCCTATGTGTGTAGGTGTCTTCAGCATACATTCTAAGTAATGGGATTGTTGATTCAAACAAGTAAATACATGTGTCATTTTGGTAGACATCAGCTATTTCTAATTTTGTTAGCTTTTACCATTTTCCACTCACAACCAATGTCTGAGAATTCCTATTTCCCCAAAGTCCTGCCGCAGAGTATATTACCAAATTTTCAGATTTCTGCCAAACTAATAGGTGAGAAGTGGTATCATAGTACAGTTTTGTTTTGCTTTTCTTTTATTATAAGTGAAGTTGAGAAAAATTTCGTATGCTAAGAACATAAAAACATTTGTATTGTCTATTGTCCTGTGAACTCTATTCAGGAATAGAGTTTGCCAGCATTATTCTATGGTGTGTCAGTTCCTTTCTTCTCAATTTCTAAGAACTCTTATATAGAAGGGAGATTAGCCTTCTGTGATATAAATTACATGTATTTCTCTTCCACCAGGTGTTCTATGTGACATCTTATCAGATCAACTGAGCCAGAAATATTCTTCATCTCTAAATTCCTTATAACAATTCTCACATACTATCTCGTTATATTTGCATTCATATTTTATCTCTTCTAGATTATATGTACTCCAAATAGATTACTAGCTTTTTTCTTTGACAATTTTTATTTTTATAATATCCCAAATTGTTGTACTAGTCTGAGGCAAAATTCAGAATGGAAATATATTTTCTGTTAAGCAAATAAAAATCCTTCCTCTTTCTTGAGATTTTTTTTGGTTTTTTTTTTTTTTTTTAGTTCTCTTTACCTTAGATTTTATTTTTTTTAGTTGACAAATCAAATAAAATTATATATATTTATGGTGTACAATATGATGTTTTGAAATATGTATAATATCATGCAATGGTTACATCAAGATAATTAACATAGGCATACCTCACATAATTATTTTTTGGTGGTGAGATGCAGTATTGTTGAATGAATTAAAAAGCAGCCAACATTTTGTTTTAGCTATTACTTGAAAATTGTCAATCACCAACTAGAGCTTGGAAATTTGCCCTGTATTATAGTTGTTATTTAACATTTTTAGAATTTATTTAGTTCATTCCTTTTATTAACTTCCAACTCATTCTAAGAGCTGAAAACAATCCTGATTCCCAAATTGCACAAGGTTGGCACTTAATAAAGAATCCTAAGGCCAATTTTACTTATGAACAAAGTTGGAAGAATCCAAAATCAAAATTAGCAAATTGAAAATAGCACCAAGGTTAAAAGAAACCTACATAACAGTTAGTTTACAACTATTAAAAATCCAGGAACAGCTCTTGTCATTGTCACTTATGACCTCCCAATTGCCAAATGTTGTGGTCAATCTTCAATCCTTTTCATCGTATTTGATCAACTAGTAGCTTTTGATGAAACTGATCACCCACTTCTTTTGAAAATATTTTCTTCATTTGTTTTCCAGAACACAAGTTTCTTGGTTTTGCCACTACCTCATTGGCCACAATTATATAAATATGTGTGTGTATCAGCCAACATCACTCATACAACACATACATTACTATTAACACATATATTGCAATATTTTTATTCCTACGAATTTTGCCCCTTGCAGTGTTTCCACGAATCCTCCAGGTGGCAGACAAATACAATTTCCACTAACAATTAAACAAACTTCGTAAGAACATTGCTTCCTTCCCACAAATCATTTAGAAATATAAATCAGAATTCTAGAATACAGTCCAAGCGTATTTACCATATGATTAAGGAGCTGACTTCTTATAATTTACATGAGAATTTTATTAGAAACGTAAATGGCAATTGTTAAATTGCTGAACAATCATTGTAATTAGGCACTCTAAAATATGTATATATTCCATGTGATTCATCATCCTAAACACTTAGAAATGTATCTGCTGGATATGAAAGCTAGTTTTGTTTGAAATCTGAAAAACAAAATTAATTAAACATCACTGATGATAAAAGCTCTATTAAGCAATTAGTTGAATTTTAAAACTTCCTTGGAGATTTCTACAGTTATGTCTGATTAAAATTCATGTCATAGTTAAAATTGGTCATAAAAGAGCTGAGCCTGGTGGTGCAGTCCATAGTCTCAGCTACTGGGGAGGCTGAGGCTGAAGGATCACTTCAGCCCAGGAGTTCAAGGCTGCAGTGAGCTATAACCTCAACATTGCACTCCACCCTGGGCTGGGTGACAGAGAGAGAGAGCCCCTGTTGCTGACAAAAAAAAAAATTTTTTTTTAAATTGGCTATAAAAAAATAAATTAAATTAAATTAAAAATTAAAAATTGGCCATAAAAGGCTAGGTTTATGTTATACTTGATATAATATATATACTTGCTATAAATACATCAAGCATATCCCACCTCCTCATCCTCATACCATCTTTTCCTAATGTTTCTGTCTGCTTTTTATATTTTGATCTATTTTACAGAAAAGATTAACAGGCACATGACTACAGCTATGTAGAGAGAAGGGCAAATATTTTAAAAGCTTGTGTGAGAGGGACACAGATATATCTGGGATTTTATTTTTAAAGTATTTATAGCACTTCCGAGTAATGAATTCTCCATGCACATGATGAAACTGAGTGGAATGACTATTGACTCATCTTGAATTAGAATGTCGATTAAACACATCTTTTATACATTTCCTAAATTTAATCTGACTCTATTGCTTGAGTTTAAAATTATTTGAAAAGTAAAATAACTAGAGATAATCAGTTAAAAATCATCTGGACATTGTTAAGTTATATTCATGGTTCTAAAAATGTTTTAAACTTTCTTAAATTCATTAAAGGACTCAAACAATAATGTTGGAGAAAACTGGGAGAGAAAAAAAGCCAATCATAATCTCACCACTTTGAAAAACTATTTTTATTTCACATAGTCCCTTTTTGTATTCAAGCATATGAATGCTTTTTTCTCATGTGGTAAATATCGGGCATATACAATTTTGATTTATGTGGCAGGCTATATATCTTTTTTTGAGACAGCGTCTCGCTCTGTCACCTGGGCTAGAGTGCAATGGCCTGATCATAGCTCACTGCAACCTCAAACTCTCACTGCAACCTCAAACTCCTGGGCTTAAGTGATCCTCCTGCCTCAGCAACCCAAGTAGCTGGGACTATAGGCAGGAGCCACCATGCCCAGCCAGTTTTTTTATTATTATTGTTATTTTTGTAGAGAGAAGGTCTCATTATGTTGCCTAGGCTGGTCTCAAACTCCTGGGCTCAAGGGATCCTCCCGCTTTGGCCTCCCAAAATGCTAAGATTATAGGTGTAAGTCACCGCTCCTGGCCCTGTTTTTGGTTTTAAAAGATGTGGAGCATATACTAACTAGTCATAGACTTTATACTGCCTCCTATTGCCTCCTAAGAGAAAAAGCTAAAAGCTTTGATCAAGGATGGGAACCTGAGTCAGAATCTACCAAACAGATAACACTCCACACTGATGAATAAAACAATCGAATCACATGTTCCCTGATTGAAAGGCTGACACTCAAAGAACAGGGAGGGAGAGAGAGAGAGAGAGAGAGAATATGAATGTGGACACTGGTATAATCAGTCCTAGAATCGCCTTGGTTGTAAAATGGTTCAACAATTTTAAACCATACATGTCCTTACAGTCAACCCTCTTTTTCCTTAAGACTGAATGAACCTTTGTTCTTTGAAACCTAAGAGACACACTATATTTTGATAAATTATCAATTCATGTCCTCTTTCCTCTTCTTTTTCTGTGCTCCCTCACCTTTTGTGTGAGCCTGTTCACTGACTGATTCATTTGAAATAGAAGTAATTTTTAAAAAACAGATTTTACCAACTCCAAAAACAACTTGGTGTTTAAAAACAATGAATACTTTAGAACTTTGTTTCCTTAACGTTCTTTATTACCCTTTATCCAGGGAATTATATAAAGGATTTATTCATTTTCTAGGAGAAAAATCTACAATCTCCATAAATTTACATTATTTAAAATGCCATGTCTGTTTTCAGCACATGAATTTGACCCACAAAGGGCTCTCAGTAAAGGATGTGTCCTCATAATCTTTGGTGTAATAATATTCTGCACAGTAGTACAATACTGCTACTATGCTCTGTGTGGTGACTTTCATCCAAAGACTCTTCTAAATGCCTTTTATGAGGCAAGAAATACTTAGACTTTATGATGGTCATTTCATTGTTTACTAGTAATAGTACACAGAGGATGGAATGTGCTATCCCTGGCACGAAGAGTTCTGGAAGTTCAGAGAGAATAAAATGTCTTCATGCTTCAGTGACTAAAGAGAAAACACTTGTGGAAAAAAGAGCAGCTAAAGTTCCAAGGAGTATGTATTTATTATCTTTGTGCTGGTTAGTTGGAACTCTTTGTCAATGAGGTCATAGTTTTTATCCAAGTGTGGCTCATTTATCTCTGCTAGTTTCCTTAATCAGAGCATGCACCCCTAACCCCAGCCAACTGCTTGACAAATGTCTTTTCTTGGGCAAAAGGGGGCCTAAAAGGAGAATAAAATAATAATCTGTGCAAATCCACCACTACAATTGGAAAAATAATTTTAAATACTTGTCCAATTAACAATGAATTTACAGAATTATCACTTCATGTGGACACTAGTTAGTAGTCAGATAGGAAGGCACTTCCAGGGGTAAAAATCTACCTAACAGGTACAGTGAACATCACTCGGGTGATGGGCACACTTACAGCCCTGACTAAAGCATTATAAAAGCTATCCATGTAATAAAAACATTTGTACTCCCTTAATATTTTGAAATAAAATAAAAAGAAAAAAGAAAAGGATTTTAGGATAAAAAAATAAAATAAAACTAAATTAAATTTTAAAAAAAGAAAAAGGCACTGCCTATATATACACAGACAAAACAAATCCTAAACGATTCCAGATGAATAACTAATTGATTCATCTTTAATGGTGATAAGATTTCCCAAATGTATTTCATGTGTCAATGAATGTGCAGATAGAGCCTTATTAAAATTTCATTAATAATGAAATTCAGCCTTTGACACAGGGTTTATAGGAAAAAAAAAACAAAAACAAAATAAATAAGCCAAAGTCACGTATCAGAGGAGTTCTGTGATTCTTAGAACAGGCCTGCTTTAATGTCCCTTCTGAGATCACCCAGTGGAAAGCAAGGCCTCAAAACCCCACATTGGGGGCCCTCAGTCGATTATGCCTTCAGCAGCAAGTCACTGAGAATGCTTTCCAATGACTGCAGTCTATCCTCTATATGGTAGTCAGAGTGATCCTGCTAAAACGTAGCCAGATAATGTCATTCCTGTCAGTCAAAACCATCCAATCACTTCCCATTCGATTCAGAATTAAACCAAATTCCATAGGTGGGCTGTCCCTCTCACTACTTGAAAGATGTGAGATCAATAGGTCCTTGACCCCTAAATGGGAACATTTGAGGCAGATATGGGGTAGTCTGACTTGGTAGTCTGCTCTGATCCAATTTAGTAACAGTTGGAAAGTCAGAAGATGTTGACTTAGAAAAAGTACAATTTGACTTCTTTGGATCTGGACCAAAATGCCCTTGTTGTAGTGTGAGGCCACTTTCCAGAACATTAGGCTACGAGATACAAAGGACATTTATCAACATGTTACTATATTTACTTTTCAAATGATAGAAAGGAAAGCATGCATGTCTGAGATATTCTTGAGAGAAATATCCAAAGGTTCATCTACAACCATGTACTCTTAAGGCTGACGGTAGATTGGAATTTTCCCTGTCTCCAAGTAAGCTAATTTGACCTTGTTTTTTACTCATCACTCCTAGAGGTGGTGAGCTAGATGACTTTCTGGAATTAATGTTCAAAGAAAGTAAAAATTGGAGAAATGGTTGATTTTACAGCTGGGGCAGGGAAAGACAGGTGTGTTTGGAACATCTTACTGTAACAGAAAGTAAGAAAGTGCTAAAAAATTGGTGGGGACGCAGGAGCCAACTTGAAGGGGCTTCCACTGGTCAAACTAAATAATAACAGAAAAGAATTATAACTCATTGATTAACAGAAAAATAATCTATGAGTCCACGTTGTTACAAAAAAGAAAATCACCTTTTAAAAAATTTCACATTAAAATTTATTCGTGGTACTAACGTAGCATTTGAAATTTGAAAAATCCAGTGTTGCTATTTTTTAATGTTCATGTGGAAGAATAGACATCTCCATTAAATATCCCTAGAAATATTGAAGCATTGATTATTCATTAGTAAAAGCAAAATCCATGTACTTCTAAAGAGTACACATTGTACAAGCCTCATTAGACACACTTGACACAAAACATTCAGAAATAGAAAACAGAAGCACTGATTAAAATACCTAATATTTTTCTAGTATTAAAAAATACTCTTGGCCAGGTGCAGTGGCTCGCACCTGTAATCCTAGCACTCTGGGAGGCAGAGGTGGGAGGATTGCTTGAGCTCTGGAGTTCGAGACCAGCCTGAGCAAGAGTGAGACCACATCTCTACTAAAAATAGAAAAATTAGCTGGGCCTGGTGGTGCGTGCCTGTAGTCTCAGCTACTTGGGAGGCTGAGGCAGGAGGATTGCTTGAGCCCAGGAGTTTGAGGTTGCAGTGAGCTATGATGACACCACGGCACTCTAGCCCTGGCAACAGCATGAGACTCTGTCTCAAAAAAAGAGAAAAAAAAAAAAAAAGAAAGAAAAGAAAAGAGGAAAATCACCTTTTTATAGCCCCCAAAGTAATAAATGATCCATACAATAATCACCAATAAGTACTAAAACAATTATGTGAAAGAGTGTTGGGGAACAGGTTACTCACACAGTCTCAAAATATCACCCATAGACTACTTCTTAATTACAACGGAAAAAGCTGTCTTTTTCTTTTTTTTTGAGACAAGGTCTGTTCTCTGTCGCCTGGTTAGAGTGCAGTGGTGTCATCATAGCTCACAGCAACCTCAAATTCCTGGGCTGGAGTGATCCCACTGCCTCAGCTTCCCAAGTAGCTGGAACTATAGGCATGAGCCACCACACCTGGCTAATTTTTCCACTTTTTGTAGAGACAGGGGTCTTGCTCTTATTCAGGGTGGTCTTGAACTCCTGACCTCAAGTGATCCTCCCGCCTCGGCTATTCCTAAAGTGCTAGGATTACAGGCGTGAGCCACCGAAAAAGCTATCTTTATGTTAGAGAAATCCAGGAGGACCTTAGCCAAATGAACAAAGTTAACACCAATAATGAAGCAAACTGACATGGTGTGCCCCCGGTGTTAGAGGTCCCCAAGACTGCCCTCAGGTGTGATGATTCATTAGAAGGACTCACAACTCAAAAAAAGCTGTTCTACTCACAGCTACAGTATATTACAGAGAAAGGGTACAGATTAAAATCAGCAAAGTGAAAAGGTGCCTGGGGTTAAGTGTAAGAGAAACCAGGTGCCAGCTTCCAGTTTTTCTCTCTCAGTGTAGTCACATGGACAGTGCTAATTCTCCCAGTAACAATGTGTGACATCTCAGGAACAATGTGTGACAACATGTGTGATGTGCTGCTGACCCAAGAAGCTGACTCAAGTCTTCTTGTCCAGGGTCTTAATGGGAGTTAGTCACATAGGCATTCGTGCCCATGTGACTGACATTAGCTACCCAGTCTCCAGACCCTCAGAGGTCAAATTGCTATAGCATGGTCTAGGTCACAGGTGTCCTCAAACTACGGCCCGCGGGCCACAGGCAGCCCACCAAGGACATTTATCCAGCCCGCCGGGTATTTTTGCCGCTGCTGCCTGTCCTGCTTAGCAGCCGACTCATCCCGGGCCCACAGTGCGCATGTGTGGAATGTGCGCCGCACTCCCCAATGGCCCTCCAGTGGTCTGAGGGACAGTGAACTGGCCCCCTGTTTAAAAAGTTTGAGGACCCCTGGTAGGACCTCAGGCATATGAAAACAGGTGTTCCTCTTAAATCACATTGTTAGCACAACTAATACAGTATGGCCCAAGGTGAAAGGCATAGAAAAACATTCTTATTAGGCAGGATATTCCAAGGGCTCAAAGGTTATCTCCCAGGAGCAGGTTGAGGTCCAATCCCTTCTTTGGAATGTTTGAACAACACAAGCCTGCTGAGTTAACCCCTTCCAGCACACCTCCTGATAGGAAAAGGTCACAAATCAACAATGTAGTGTGCTGCCAAAATATTCCATCTAGATATAATCATGAGGAAACCATCAGAGATATCTAGATCGATTTGCATTTGGCAAAATAATTGTCCTGCAAAGATGTCAATGTTATGAAAGACAAAAAATGGGCAACTATTCTAGACTAAAGAGGATCACCTTTTTACTTTCTGTTTTTATGATTTTGACTACTTTAGATACGTCAAATGAGTGGAAGCATAAAATATTTTTCTTTTTGTGAGTATCATAGGTAATATAATAGTAGAAAATAAGTTAAAACAAGAGGCACTTGGATTAATTAAATCAGTACCCTGTTGCAAACATAGATCAGCAGCAGATTCAGGGAATCACTCTTAGACTTATTTCACTTAGCATAATGTCCTCAAGTTTCATGCATGTTGCAGCATGGGCGATGGGATTTTTAAGTTGGTCTCCTTTAGCCTAGAACAGTTCTTCATCTTGTTTTTCTTCTATAGCACAATGCATAATCCTTCATAGGATACTGCCTAATAGTTCATTTTATGACATTGTCTTTTTCCATTTATCTGTCGATGGACACTTGGGTTGCTTCCACCTCTTGGTTATTGTGAATGATGCTGAGATCAACATGGGTGTGCAAATATCTCTTCAAGACCTTGCTTTAAGTTATTTTGGATGTATACCCAGAAGTGGGACTGCTGGATCATATGATAATTCTATTTTTAATTTTGTGAGGAGCCTCCATACTATTTCCCATAATGGCTGCACAACTTTACACTCCCAACAACAGTACAGAAAGATTCCAATTTTTCCACATCTCTGCCAACAACTTGCTATTTTCCATTCTTTTGATAATAGGCATCCTAATGGGTATAAAATGATATCTCCTTATCATTTTGATTTGTATTTCCCCAATGATTAGCAATGTTGAGCATCTTTTCATATGCTTAATGGTCATTTCTTTGGTGAAATGTCTATTTAAGTCGGTTTACACTTCTGTTTTTTTTTAAACAGAGTCTACCTCTGTTGCCCAGGTGAGAGTGCTGTGATGTCAGCCTAGCTCACAGCAACCTCAAACTCCTGGGCTCAAGCAATCCTCCTGCCCCAGCCTCCCAAGTAGCTGGGACTACAGGCACGCACCACCACGCCCAGCTAATTTTTTCTATTTTTTAGTAGAGACGGGGTCTCACTCTTGCTCAGGCTGGTCTTGATCTCCTGACCTCAAGTGATCCTCCCGCCTTGGCCTCCCAGAGTGCTACCGGGTAGGATTACAGGTGTGAGCCACCACACCCGGCCCTTTACCCATTTCTTAAATTGAGTTTTTGTTGTTGTTGTTGAGTTGTTGAAGTTCCTTATATAATCTGTATATTAATCCCTTATCAGATATATGATTTGTAAACATTTTATCCCTTTCTATAACTTATTTCATTCTGTTAATTGTACTCTTTGATGCATAGATTTTTTTAAGTTTGGTGTAGTCCCATTTGTTTATCTTTGCTTTTGTTGCTTGTGCTTTTGGTGTCATATCCAAGAAATCAATATGTTGACTATTAAAGGCATGATAGTGATCTTTTCTTATCTGGTTTCCCAATTTAACTTGACATGAAAACTTATCTCAGTTTGATTATATAAAAGTTAAGTATGTGTGAATTTTCTCTCTAAATATATTTGAATAGATCAATGACCAGTACGTTTTCATATATATTATACATGTATAAAAGAAAAAAATCTGAGCAACTTTAATGGTTCTCAGTAAGTACAAATATATGAATGTCAGTAGGGTGGAAAAAAGCTGTACTAATAGGAAGAAAGTAATTTATGAATTTGCTTTTCAAACTTAAACTGTAATAAGAGGGCTTTTGCTTAGAAAAGGAACATTAAAACAGCCTCATATGCTACACAATGTGCTAAGTATTCCTCCAGTGAAAAATAGAGGAAAATCTTAAGTGATAAGATAGTGGAAGATGGAACAAAACAAGAAGCACTAGGATTAATTTAATTAGTGCCCTGTTGTATTTAAGAATATAGTGTTCTACACATGTACAAACATAGATCAGTAGCAGATTTAGGGAATCACTATTAGACTGCACCTGTTGAAGTCCTCAGTGAATCTAGTCCTTGTTTAAGGCTTCCAGTTGGAGCTGGCAGTTGTTGTAGGGATTAAATTATTTAAAGCCTTCAGCTGGCTAGTGTGGGCAAGCAATAGCTTAGAAAACACTTAATCTATTTTTTAAAATCTGTTCCTAAGTTTGCTTTGCTTAGGCTGTAAGACTACATGCACCACCCACCTGCCACATTCTGGAATCTTTTAAATTTATCCAAGAAAAAAAGACCTTTTAAGGCATATGAATATGTATATTTTAAAATACAGTATGCTTATTTTGAGCACAATATATTTGTAATAAATAAAACATAATTTGCTAAACATTTAAAAATGTATTAAATTTATTTCAAAGGGTAATTACCAAATTATTTACTTACTTTCACAGCCATTTTTAAAAATTTTATTTGTAGTTATAATTAGAAGGGCTTTGGGTAACAATATGTGGACCCTTTCAACAGGAACATTTTGAAAAGGCAGCTTCATTTATTAAGTAATGTGGTAGCACATTACAATATATTTAACTTCTGTTTAGAAAACTAGAATTACTTAAACCTCACTGTTCCTTGAAGTGACCTAACAAGGAATTTGGATAAAACCTTCTGGATAACTCTGAAGCAGAGGATTTATTAGTCAAATCTACTTATATGTAATTAACCATTACTTAGAAGCCCAGTATATTTTTTGTTGTTGTTTTTGTTGATGGAAACTGCAAATATCTTCTTTCCTACTAGAAATTTTTAGCCTGTTATTATGCCTCTATCATTTCTTCAAATTTATTATATGCATGATAGATTAAATTAGTATATTTCCAAAATAAAGAGCTATGTTTCAGACATCATTCACTTTCTGAAATTCTTCCTTGGCTCCCTCTAAAAATAATAAAACTTACATTTCCAAGTTGTGGGATATGAAGTAAAATAACCATGGTGGGCATATATTCTTATTTTCCTGGAATTTATAGTAGAATTTTTGAAACAAATAAACAAAACATATGGCATTTATAGGTATAAAGTTGAAATCTAAACTTCTTCACTTTTTCTATTACAAGTCTCAAGATCACTTATTTGTAAAGCTAACAAATTTTATAACCTTTCTTTTCCTCCCTAAGACTTTTCATTACTTTATTTTTAGAAGCTTATTTTGGGCATGATTAAGATGAAGGCAAAAATTTTAGATATGTAGCAGAGGAAGAAAAGAAATTTAGGACAAACTGCTGCTTAAATAGAGAAAATAATGGTTACGCTATTCTAGTGCAATTTCTTACTTGGCTGCAAATGTACCCTCAAAGAAAAGTAGAATATGATTTTATGCCTTTGGAGAGTCAATCTGGGCAAATTAAACCAAATGACCTAAACATTTATACCATCTACATTATTGTGACTTTTATGTCACTACTTTTATTTAATCAAGTAGAATTTCATCTTTTCTCCAATTTGATTGCTTTAAAAATGTTGTCATAGGGCACCATCCCAGAACCTCATAGGCAAGGCTGTTGAAAAGCCCCAGCTCTATCGCCACTTCTAGGCAACCTCCCTCCAAGTCTCTTTCTTGCTTTCAGCCAACTCCCAAGGGATTTAACATTCATTCCTCTACTCCTCACAGCTGTCACCACCTGCTCTATTTCCTGGGGTTCTTCCCCCACCCCAACCCACCCAAGACTGGTTATGGTTTGACACAGTTTCCTTAGCTCCCCCCTTTCCTTTCCATCTCTGAAAATAAATGTGAACCCTGTTTACTTACTGAGAGAATAGAGTATAAAAATGAGCCTATAATCCAGCTGTCTCTGCCATTGTCATAAGCACATCCTCTGTGGGAGACCCATCCACCCTCTTGTGCCTGACTTCACCCTTAGAATCTGCAAAGAATGAAACTGGTATGTTTGTTTTGCTTTTCTTCAAGTATTTGCCTTTTTGGCTAGTACCACTTTCCCTGGAGTGGCTGCTCACTGCATACACAATGATTGCAGCATAAAATAATATATAGTTAAACAATAAAATCCTAGGCTGAATGGTGCCAGAAGGAAGTAGGTGGGCTGGGCGAGGTGGCCTATGCCTGTAATCCTAGCACTCTGGGAGGCTGAGGTGGGAGGATCACTTGAGCTCAGGAGTTCAAGACCAGCCTGAGCCCTGAGCAAGACCAAGACCCTGTCTCTACTAAAAAAATAGAAAAAATTAGCTGGGCACCAGCTGGTGCACACCTAATAGTTCCAGCTACTTGGAAGGCTGAGGTAGGAGGATTGCTTGAGCTCAGGAGTTTGAGGTTGCTGTGAGCTATGATGATGCCACTGCACTCTAGCCTGGGCAACAGAGTGAGATTCCATATCAAAAAAAGAGAAGGAAGTAGGCACTCTTCACTTGGCTACTCTAACCTACCACTCATTTATAGTCACCAGCCTGACCTCTGTAGGCATCTGAGTTTCCCCCGTCTGCCTTAGATCTCTCTAGGCTGAATGCTTATGAAGATCAACCAATCATATCTATACATTTCTAGTGTGTGCTATTAAAAGAGTACTATCTAGAGTCAGAAGTAGCATGTTTGAGCCTTGGCTTTCCCATGTATTAGATGGACAAATATGGCACCCTCTCCCCATGGACTCCTGTAACTCTTCTCACCATACCCAGACAAGAGACACTGGTAACAATCTGTGGCCAACACCTCAATTCTCACCCAGGTAAGGATTCGAGATCCCTTTCCTTTAGTCTGCTTTGAACCATTTATCATATTTGCTCTCCAGTTCCAAGCTGATTGAATTTGCATCTTGGGCTTTCTCATATTTCCCTCCTAGATTTATCAGGCCTCTTACTTTTTTTCTTGGAACTGACCGGTAACTCCATAGAATGCTGCCTCTGGCAATTTCCTTTGACCCAACAGGAAAATTAGATTAAGCCCCTGCAAGAGCAGGGGCCATGTTGTATCTCTCTTATCCACAGTGGCAGAATGGTGTCCTCTGTTTGGTGTGTACATATCATCAAATTTTGTTGTTAATAATGATGATGTTGAAGATTGTGGCTTTCATGACTAGTTCTGCTTTCAGAATACATTCTAGCCAGGTGCAGTGGCTCCAGCCTGTAATCCCAGCTACTTGGGAGGCTGAGGCGGGAGGAGCACTTGGGCCCAGGAGTTTGAGGCTGCAGTGAGCTATGATCGTGCCACCACACCCCAGCCTGGGTGACAGAGCAAGTCTTCATCCTAGCTGCAATATGATAGACTTATATATATAGCCTGCAGGGGGACAGTGTGTGACTATGATCATGAATTTTGTAGCCAGAGTTCAAATCCTTGCTGTCACTTTCTAGCTATGTGACATTGGTTAAGTTATTTAACTTCTCTAGACCTCAGTTTCCTCATCTGTAAACTGGGGATAATGACAATTCTTACTTTCTTACTTCAGAAGGTTGTTGTGAAGATTAAGTGAGTTAACATTAGTAATGAACTTGGAACAGTGTTTGACATATAATAAGCACAAAAGTGTTTGTCAAACAGATTAAAAAAAAATCCAAACTGATCTACTTCTACCCTCCTAAATGGTATGAAAATATCATTTGGAACAGGTGAAAAACATCTTCATGTGGTCCAGGCAGAGTTCCACAATGGATTTAATTGTAATTGTTTTGCTTAGTAGTGAACGTTTTTAGTTTTCAATCACTAGTGACAATCATCAAGTAGATAAATAAGTGTGATGTGGATTACTTTGAAGTTTAGCCAGGAGGGCCTTTTTTTGTTGTTTTTACAAAGTTCCTTTAAAATGGAAATATCTTTCACATAAAATAAAGCGATACTTAGAAAGTGTGTAAGTATGATGGGAATGTTAAAATGTTTCAAGATTTTTATATATTTATTTTTACAAATTAAGACTTTCTAATATCTTAAAAGAGAACAGTTAAGTCATCATACATCCTTAAAATGGTCTACTATGCAGCTGTTTGAAAGAATGTAGTAAATTTATATATACCCATGTGGAACAGCCACTCAGCTATATCATGATAAAAAAGGAAAGTATATTTGGTATGCACACATAGGTTTTTGGAACATTCTATTGTATTAAATGGATTTTAGTCCATTTTCTGTTGCTTTTTAACAGAATACCTGAAACTGTAATTTATAAAGAAACAAAAATTTTTCTTACAGTTATGGAGGCTGAGATGTCCTAGGTTGAGGGGGGCATCTGGTGAGAGCACTTTTGCTGGCGGGGCTCTGCAGAGTCCTAAGAGGGCACAGGACATCACATACCAAAGGCGCTGAGCATCCTAGCCCAGGTCTCTCTTCTTCTTATAAAGCCACCAGTCCTGCTCCCATGATAACTCATTAATCCATTAACCCATTATTCCATTAATCCATGGATAAATGAATCCATTCATGAGAGCAGAGCCCTCATGACACAATCACCTCTTAAAGGTCCCACCCCACAATGCTGCCACATTGAGGATTACATTTCAACGAGTTTTGAGTTTTGCTATTCAAACCCTAGCAATAGGTCAGACTCAAAATAAGGTATAAGTAAAAAGCAACTTTATTTATTCCTTTCACTGCCTCTTTAAATCTTGGAGGGAATTGTGTGCTGGTGCCTCATAACATTTTTTGTCACTTGGATAAGATAAAGTCCCCTAAGCAGTTTTATTTCCAATAATAGTTTCATTTCTCTAATTCAATTGGCCAGTCTAGTGAAACAACTGCAGCTCTAAACCCTGTATAAACTAGAGCTCATCACTCCCTCCAGCGCCACTCTGCTGTAAGCATGAGGAACGGGCAACCTGGGAGGCTCCGCACTTCTCAGCTTCTCGGCCTTGGTCTGCCACTGCCTCTCTCCTGCTTCTCTAACTTTGGCTCATCCAGGGTTGAAAAGAAGAGAGAGAAGTAAAGGACAGGAAAGGTCTTACTCGACTGATGACCAGGTAATTCTTGCTGGGGCCTTCTAGGAGTAGCAGATTCTGGTTCTTATTCCCCTCTTCTGTGCTTTTCTTAGAGACAGCCCGACTAGGAACTTGCGGTTCCTGTGATGTGGTGGATGCTGTTCTCTGGCCGGCCACTTGCACCGCTGACCCTCAGCCTTTGGATGTCTGACGGTTCACTACAAACACACATTCTTTTGGGGTCTCATGTCTCTGCAGGACTTGGCAATGTCCTTTTTAAGGCCATTTCAGGTTGTTTTTTGTCCATGAGTCAACATAGTCCTCACATCAACACAACTCACTCTCAGGGAAGCCTGACCGCTCTCCATTCTCTGCCTCTATAGGCTTCAAACCATAGCTTATCACCTTAGACTTCTGCATGTCCCTCAAACTCTGGGGGATGCTATTCAGCCTATCCCTAGAAGTGGTTTTGTTTGTTTTTTTTTGGAGACAGAGTCTTGCTCTGTTGCCCGGGCTAGAGTCCAGTGGTGTCATCATATAGCTCACTGCAACCTCAAACTCTTGGGCTCAAGTGATCCTCCTGCCTTAGGCTCCCGAGTAGCTAAAACTATAGGCAGGTGCCACCCACCCATCTAATTTTTCTATCTTTTTGTAGAGATGGGCTCTCTTGCTCAGGCTGGTTTCAAACTCATGGCCTCAAGCAATCCTCCCACCTTGGCCTCCCAGAGTGCTGGGATTATAGGTGTGAGCCACCAAGCCCACCTCTTTTTATTTTATTTTATTTTTAAAGAGATAAGGTCTCACTCACTCTATTACCCAGGCTGGAGTGCAGTGTCACAATCATAACTCACTGCAACCTCAAACTCCCAGGTTCAAGCAATCCTCCTGGCTCACCCTCCCAAGTAGCTGGGACTACAGGTGTGTGTCACCATGCCTGGCTAATTTTTTTAAATTTTTAGTAGAGATGGAGTCTTGCTATGCTGCCCAGGCTGGTCTCAAATTCCTGGCCTCAAGTGAGCCTCATGCCTCAGCCTCCCAAAGTGCTAGGATTACAAGTGTGAGCTACCACACCTGGCCTCTAGAAGTGATTTTTTTGAAGGCATTTTTTGGTCTACAGTAAGGAAAAACACTATCTTCCTGATCCCTGTGGGCATGAAGAAAACACACATGACACAATGCTCTCTATAGAAAACCCTCTCTTTGTTGCCACTTCAATGTCAAACCTTTTATAGCCTCAAGATTGGCTAAGGCTTATAAAGCCAGTGTTTGATTCTTGCCTTTGTAAATCCTGTTTGGGAAGTAGCCTTCCTCTTTGGAATGTGTTTCTGATGTCTACTATTTTCTCCTAACTTTTGAGGTTGCACCTGGAACTAAGACAGAAAGAACCTCATTATAACACTGTAACATTCTATTTAACTTATTTATTCAGAGAATACCTCTTCAAGATGTTAAAAAGCATACGTCTCAACACATTTAAAGATCTAATTGGCTTTTATTAGTAATTCATGAATTGGACAGCATCCTGTCCAAAATAGAGGGAGATTTTTTGTGCATGGCAAAACAGTTGGTTTTTATAAGGTGGCATGATCAGAAAAAAGGAAACAGAATAATAATAATTTTAAAAAGCTGATAGGCTAACGTAAGGTTATTTTAGGTTACTTTTCTTGTAAAGGTTAAAGCAGAGGGGGAGTTATCATGCCAGCTGGGTTGACTGGGCCCTTTTGATAGGTTGATGTCAATGCCCTGTTTTTAGGAAAAACTCTTCTGTTCAAGGATTTTCCTGCTCCCTTAAAGTTTCAGTTTGATTATGTAGCACTTAACTTGAGTTGCTCCATTTTGGTTTGGTCTGTTGGGGCCTAATGCAGGAGGTCAGTGTAAAATCCAAGAAATGGATTCTTGCCTCCTAGCCTCTTGTACCTTTTAAATTTTATACTATGTTCATTTGTTACCTATTTGATATACCTGATCATGTCCTGAAATGCTTGCTGTTACAAAGTCAGAGCAAAAACGCACTAAAAAAATGATGTTTGTTTTAAAAGCAAAATTATAACTCCAGGCACAAGGTGAAGAATTGATGTAATTATATAAATTTACAAGCCAAGAAGGGGACTTTGTCTTTAATTATCCATATATCTTAGTTCTGATTTTTCTTTCAGAGGCTCATTCTCCCTGTGGGAAGAGAACCGCCTGCTTCTGTTTTCTTTGTTTTATTTTGGTTTTTTTGGACTAAATTATATTTTCTCAGTTCTTCACTGCTTATTTCTGCCTTCCTGGTACTACCAAACTGACAAATTATGGTTATTCCATTGTACTTGAATCCTGTCTACATCTGATTTTGAGTCATAGAAGTGCAACATTGGAAAGAACAAAAATCATTGTGTGACTGTTCCTTAGGTCATGGATGACGAAGCTTAGGCCCTCATAGTAAATCATTACAGGAAGCCTTTTGCAAAGCAGTAAAACCTGCCTGTTTAGTGTTGTGTGTGTTTTATTTTCTTTTTTACTTTTGAAGTAAGTGTTGAAGATAAATAAGAGAATCTACTAAATTATATAACCTTGTGACAGCCTTTGTTCCTGTCTTGTGCTACCCTTAGGGTAGGATGCAGTACTTCTTTCTTTCTCAAAAGAAAATTCATTCTACAAGGCACTAGAGGGAAGATTTTGTAGAGAAGATGGATTGGAAGGTTACATCATATAACACGCAGTAAAATTTAATAAAAATCCCCATTAAACAATTCTGTTCTACACCAAGTTCATCTCCAGACACCAGCTACTTGCCCTCTCTTATAACCCTCTTCTCAGGCAGTCATATGAGGCCTGCCTGATTCCAACCAGCTTTACTGCCCCTGGGATCTTCCCTGCAAACTCCTAAATTTCTCCTTTTTCTCCTGCAGAGAATTTTTGGTATCTTCACACCTAAAATTATGTTCATCTAGTAAGACACTTCCATTGAAAGAAAGTAAGTAGTAAAATTTTGAAAATCTTTCTTGTGTCAAAATAAATTTTTTTCCTGCCATGTTGCAAAAAAGCAACAATAAGTAAGCACAGAATCCAGGTTTATACAGTTGAGGATATTTAATGTGACAAAACTTCAGAATATTAGAGCTATAAAGGCCCTGATATAACTGATGAAGGCACTGAGACCTAGAATAAGATCCAAGAGAGTTGGTTGACCTCCAAACTCTGTTTTTTTTCTTTCCTTCTCCTGAGCCCTAGTTCCATATAATTTTTTTTTAATTAGTGCTTTCATGGTCTTTTATTTATTTATTTATTAGAGATGGGTCTTGCTATGTTATCTAGGCTGGAATGCAGTGTCTATTCACAAGCACAATCATAGTATACTATAGCCTCAAATTTCTGGACTCAAGTGATCCTCCCACCTCAGTCTCCTGAGTAGCTGGGACAACAGATGTGTGCTACCATGCCCAGCTAATTTTTTGCTATTTTTTGTAGAGATGGGGTCTCGTTATGTTGCTCAGGCTGGTCTTGAACTCTTGGCCTCAAGCGATTCTCTCACCCTGGCTTCCCAAAGTGCTGGAACTACAGGCATGAGCCACCATGCCTGGCCCCAAAATCTACTTTTTTCTTCTTCCACAGTAATAGATTTACAGCTTGGTGTGGCCATATGACTCGATTCTCACCAATGGAATGGAAACACAGGCGATTTGTGCAGATACCAAGTCACTCGTTTAAAAGGAAGTTACTTGTTCTTCCCTTCTTCTCTTTCCCACATTCTCTTGAGCAAGAAATCAGACTTGATATCAACACAACTTGGACAATTCAGACAAAAACTATACCCTCGCATCTCGCTGTTCTAAGTGTGGTCCATGGGTCCATAGCATCAGCATCACATAACAACCGGTTAGAGCGGCAGAATCGTTAAGTCTCATTCCAGACACACTGAAACGGAGTCTGCACTTTAACAAGACACCCATGTGATTTGTGTTTATATTAAAGTTTGAGAAGAACTGATTTATTAATAGAAGATAGCAGAGCCATAAGATGGAAGGAATCAGGATTCCTGATTGTCAAGAGCTGAACTACACTGACAGCCTGGACCCACCTACTTTTTTCCCCTCAATTTTCTTTTAACACACACAGCATGAAATTTACTATCTTAATCATTTTTTCCTCCTAGAACACATGTTCATTATCTTAACCATTTTCAAGTGTACTGTTCAGTGGCATTAAGTACATTCATATTGTTGTGCAACCAACACCACCATCCATCTCCAGAACTGTTATCATATTGCAAAACTGACACTTGAAACTCTGTACCCATTAAACAATTCCCCACTCTCCCCTCTCTCCAGCCCCTGGCAACCACCATTCTACTTTCTGCTGGACCCACCTACTTTGGGATTGTTGAGAGAGAGAGAGAGATAGAGAGACAAAGAGATTGACTTAAGCCACTGTGTTTTGGGATGTACTGCTCAGATTCCCCCTTTTTAGGACTGAAACACTCATTTCCTCAGCTGCTGAGAGTGTTGGCAGATGACAACCTGAACCCACCAGAAATTGCCCTTGGCTGGAGAGAGATGCCTCACCCAAAGTCTATACAGAGTCAGCCAGCCAACATCTGATGTATGCAGGGGTCAATGCAAGTACTGGTCCCCTGGCTTCAATTTGGGATAACACCAAATGGCCACTCCAACTATAGAGTTTCTTTTGAGTTACTGTGATTACATCACAGTTCAATTTTTTTCCCATTTGCTTAATTCTGCTTCCTTTACTCCTCCACAGTGTTAATCTGGTGAATATTCCCCAATAAACCCTCATTTGGTATCCTTGGCCTAGGTATAAGAGCATCACAGTGTGGAAGGCCATGCCTCCAAAACTACTCCCTCTCCTCCATGAAGTTCCATACCCAGACCCAGCCTGCCAAGATAGTAAATCAAAAATACCCAGCACTTCAGGAAGCCCATATGCCAGGATCGTTTGAGGCCAGGAGTTTGAGACCAGCCTGGGCAACATAGCAAGACCCCATCTCTTATAAAAATTTTTTTAAAAATACACATTTTGGGGTAATGATAGAGATTAGTGCCATTCTTATAAAACATAAAGGGTGCAGTGGTGGTAGGCCCCACAATATCTACATTTCTAAGAATATGCCAAAATGTCTTCTATAGTGGCTGTATCATTTTGCATTGTCAGGACCAATGTTTAAAAGTTCCACCTTACTAGTTTTCTTTTTTTTTTAATTTTAGCAATTTCTTTTCTTTTTTTCTTTTTTCTTTTTTTTTGAGACAGAGTCTCACTCTGTTGCCCAGGCCAGAGTGCTGTGGCGCCAGCTTAGCTCATATCAACCTCAAACTAGTGGGCTCAAGCAATCCTCCTGCCTCAACCTCCCAAGTAAATGGGACCACAAGTGCACAACACCACAGGCAGCTAATTTTTTTTCTATTTTTAGTTGTTCAGCTAATTATTTTCTATTTTAAGTAGAGGGGGTCTTGCTCTTGCTCAGGCTGGTCTTGAACTCCTGACCTCAAGCAGTCCTCCTGCCTCAGCCTCCCAGAGTTCTAGGATTATAGGTGTAAGCCACCACTCCTGGCCAATTTTAGCAATTCTAATAGATGTGTAGTTGTATCTCATCATAGTTTTAAGTTGCATTTCCTTAATGACAAATAATGTTGAGCATCTTTTCATGTACTTCCTCTCCATATGTTTATCTTGTTTAGTAAAGTGTCTGTTCAATTCTTTTGCCCATTTGAAAAATTGGATTGTTTGGACCAGACACCATAGGTCATGCCTGTAATCCTAGCACTTTGTGAGGCCGAGGTGGGAGGATCACTTGAGACCAGGAGTTTGAGACCAACCTGAGCAACATAGTGAGACTAGGTCTCTACAAAAAATAAAAAAATAGTAGCCAGACATGCTGGCACACACCTTAGTCTCAGCTATTTGGGAGGCTGAGTCAGGAGGAGCCCTTGAACCTAGGAGTTTGAAGTTGCCTTGAGCCTAGGAGTTTGAGGTTGCAGTGAGCTATGACGATGCTTCTGTACTCTAGCCTAGGCAACAATAAATAAATAAAATTTAAAGATTGGATTGTTTGTTTTCTTATTTAAATTTTAAGAGTTCTTTGTGTATTTTGGATACAAGTCATTCATCAGATATGTGTTTTGCAAATATTTTCTTCTTATCTGTGGATTGTCTTTTTATTCTTTAACAGCATCTTTTGCAGAGCAGAAGTTTTCAATTTTAATAAAATCCAACTTAATGCTTTTTTCTTTCATGGATTGTGCTTTCGATATTGTATCTAAAAACTCATCACCCAACTCAAAGTCACCTAGAAAACATAGTTATATTTTATTCTAGGAAGTCTCATAGTTTTGCATTTTACATTTAGTTCTATGATCCATTTTGAGTTAATCTTTGTGCAAGGTATAAGGTCTGTGTCTAGATTCTTTCTTTCTTTCTTTTTTCATATGCACACCAAATTGTTCCAGCACCATCCTTTCTCTATTGAATTGCCTTTATTCGTTTGCCAAAGATCAGTTGGCTACCTTTGTGTGAGTCTATTTCTGGGCTCTCTATTCTGTTCCACTGATCTATATGTCTATTGTCTATCTATATGTCTATTCTTTTGTCACTATCATGCTGTCTTTCCCCCAGTTTTATTGAGGTATGATTGACATATTAATATTGTATATATTTAAAACATATAATGTGATATTTTGATAAATGTATACATTGTGAAATGATTACCACAATCAAGCTAACTGACATATCCATCATCTCATCTAGCTATCATTTTGTATATGTATGTGTGTGTGTTGAGAACACTTGAGTTCTACTCTCTTAGCAAATTTCTTTCATCCTCTATCATAATATATTCTGAAGGGGCCTAGGCTATGTGAGGATTCCTTAGAATATCACATATATAATACATTGTTAACTATAGTCACCATGCTGAATACTAACTCTCCAGAACTTATTCACCTTATAACTGAATGTACTCTTTGACCAACTTATTCTCTTTTCTCCCATCCCCTGACCCCTGGTATCCATTATTCTACTCTCTGTTACTATGAGCTCTACATTTTTTGTAGATTCCACATATAAGTGAGATCATGCCATGCTGTCTTAATTACGGTAGCTTTAGAGTAAGTCTTGAGATTAGATGGTGTGATTCCTCTACCTTTGTTCTTCTTTAACATTGTGTTGAGATCTTTTGCCTTTCCCCACAAACTTTAAAATAATTTCATTGATATCTACAAAATAGCCTGCTGGGATTTTGACTGGGTCTATGGATCATGTTGGGAAGAATTGACATCATAATAATATTAAATCTTCCAGTTTTTGAACATGGAATATCTCTTCATATATTTAAGTCATCTTTGATTTTTTTCATCAGAGTTTTGTAGTTTGTTTTGTTTTCTTTTTGTTTTTGAGACAGGGTCTTGCTCTCTCACTTAGGCTGGAGTGCAGTGGTACAATCACATCTTACTGCAACCTCCAATTCCTAGGCTCAAGTGAGCCTCCTGGATCAGCCTGCTGAGTATCTGGGACTACAGATGAACACCATTATGCCTGGCTAATTTTTTTATTTTTTATTTTTTGAGAGACAGAATCTTGCTATGTTGGCCAGGTTGGTCTTGAACTTCTGGCCTCAAATGATTCTCCTTCCTTGGCTTCCCAATGTGCTAGGATTACAGATGTGAGCCACCGCACTTGGTCTGTAGTTTTTTACATATAGATCCTTTTTACATATAGATTTATACCTAACCATTTCAATTTTTGGTGCTATTGTACATGATATTATTTTTAAAATTTCAAATACCAATTGCTTATTGCTCATATATAGGAAATCAATTGACTTTTGTATATTAACCTTGTATCCTGCAACCTAACTATACTTGAATTTTAGTTCCAGCATTTTTTTGGTAGATTCTTTTGGATTTTCTATATAGATGATCATGTTATCTGCAAACAAAGACATTTTATTTTTTCCTTCCCAACCTATATACCTTTTATTTCCTTTTCTTGTCTTATTGCACTAGCTAGTACTTCCAGTACAATGTTGACCATATTTCCACTTAATTTTTCAGTCTAGCCCCTTCAAAAGCCAAATAGATCCTGAAGGATGACAGTAGACTACTACAAATGCAAACAAGTAATAGTCTCAACAGCAATTGCTGTGATGATATAGAATCTTTGCTACTGCAAATTAAATGACCTCAGATACCTTATAAGCAGCCATTGGTTTGATGAATAATTTCTTTTCCAAGTATATCAGAAAGGAGTAGAACAAGTTTGTATACATTTAGGGTCTTGCTCCAGGGCTATATTAACTCTTTCATCCTCTATCATAATATATTCTGAAGGGGCCTAGGCTATGTGAGGATTCCTTAGAATATCACATTAGCTCATTTTACTGATCACATCATGTTAATTCAATTGGGTGAGGAAAATGTGGCAAGTACATTGGGGGCTTTGGGAAGGCACAGACTTCCAGAGAGTGGGAGATAAACTCTACAAAGTTTCAGGGTTCTGCCACATAAAGTGTTCTGGGGTCCAAGAAGCCTGGGGTCCTGGGACATCCCCTCCAGAAGAAAAGGCAAGCCTCCATTTCAAAGTCTGATTCCAAATAACCCTACAGTTGGCATTGGAGCCTCTTCGTTGTAATAGATTATCCAGCCCAAACTAACACTGTTGCTAATAATCATTGAATGCTTGCAATATGGTTGACACTTTCTGTAATCCCTGTATCACAAATGAGGAAACTAAGGCACAGAATGGTTAATAACTTATCTAAGGCTACATAGTGAGTAAGAGACAGAGCTGGGCTTTGAATCCAACAGTTTGCTTTCCAGGCTCATACTCTCAAGTCGGTATGTGGTATTGCCTCTCCATATCCAAGGTCACATAGCAAAGTTGGTGGCAAAAACCAGTCCTGAGACTGGGGTGTCTTGAATGCCAGTGTAGAGGGTTTTTATTTGTTGTTGTTGTTTTTCACTCTTTTCACTGCATTTCTCTAGTTCTGGGTAAAGATTATTTTCCAAATATAATTGTGTTCTTCACCTAATGTAGCAGTTACGAGCTTGGGCTGTGGAGTCAGACAGACCTGAGTTTCTACTACTTACTAGCAGAGTGACATTGAGGATGCAGTTCACCCTCATTGAGTTTTTGTTTCCTCTCATGTAAATAAGAGCAACAATAATAGTATCTGCATTACAGGGTTCATGTACAGATTAAATGATTTAATATTTAGTATGTGAGATAAAACCCTGGCATGTGAGCCAATCAATAATATTAACTGACATTATCATTATCTTTGCCTGGCTCCTGGAGATTGAGGGCATCTCCCTCTCTCTTTGCCTCATCTCTGCTTTGGCTTTCCATTAAACTGGGATTCTCTGATTCCTGAGAGTTCATTTTAATCTGGTTATTCAAGCTCAAAATGTTGACTGGCGAATGGAAAGGAGAATGCTGATTTGCCCTGGTACATACACCATATAAGAATTTCCTTGAGTCTCATAAGTATTGAATATGTAAACAAAGCAATTGCACGTGTGAATACATTAGATGGGGAACCATTCATCTGTGCCTCAAGTGTCATTATCACTCTGTTATTAGGAAGGCAGTTTTTCTTTGAAGGAAGTAGTTCTGATAGGGTTATCCCTTTTTTACAAACACAAATACTTCATAACATCTCTTTTATTTTCCTGAAATAAAATTCATTGACACAATAACTCATTTTCACATAAAAAAATATGAAGGCCTGTGATGGTTAATTTTATGTGTCAACTTGACTGGGCTGAGGGATACCCAGATAGCTGGCAAAACATTATTTCTGGATGTTTCTGTGAGAGTGTTTCCAGAAGAGATTAGTATTTGAATCAGTAGACTGAGTGAAGAAGAACACCCTCACCAATGTGGGTGGGCATTATCCAAGCAGTTGAGGCACAACTAGAACAAAAAAGTGAAGGATAGGCAAACTCACTCTCTCTGTTTCAGCTGGGACATCCATCCTCTCCTGCCCTTGTTAATTGGCATCCCTGGTTCTCCAGCCTTCAGACTCAGACTTCAGACCAGGACTTACACCACCGTGCCATCTTATACCGTCATGCCATTCTCCATCCCCACTCAGGTTTTTGGACTCAGACTGAATCACATCGCTGACTTTGCTGGTTTTCCAGCTGCAGATGGAAGATTATGGGACTTCTCAGCTCCAATAATTGTGTAAGGTAATTCCCATAACAAGTCTACAAACATATTTATATATCTCCTATTAGTTCTCTTTCTCTGGAGAACCCTGATTAATACAAGATCCTCACTTGAATACAAAAGAGAAATAAAAGGAAAGCATTTTATAATAAAATAGGTATCTCAACATATCAATGCTCCAGCACAATGATATTATGAGACAATGAGCAACCACATGTTTGCAACTATACCTAGAATTGTTGTGGATGGGACAGCTATAAATGTAGACTGCTATAGTTGTGTTGAACTAGTGACTTGAATGCCATAAGAGATATGGCTGTCAGTGATTTTTTTTTCTGAAATGGTAAAAAAACTATATGTAAAATTTTAAACCAAACAAGTTATGACCCTTCCTCATTTTACCTAAAAGGTCTATTTCTAGAAAATCCCATGTGTATTAAAACTGGTAGAAAACTTTGTATTTATACAAAAAATGAAGGATCTAGGCTCAAGTGATTATGAACAGGTTTTTCACTGATAAGAACATTTGGAGAGAAATCAAGAGTTGTGAGGGGCTAGGCACAGTGGCTCATGCCTGTAATCCCAGCTCTTTGAGAGGCCAAGCCAGGAGGATTGCTTGAGGACAAGAGTTTGAGACCAGCCTGGGCAACAAAGTGAGACCCTGTCTCTACAAAAAATTTTCAGAATTAGCCAGGTGTGGTAGAACACCCCTATAGTCCTACCTACTGGGAAGGCTGGGTTGGAAGGATTGCTTGAGCCCAGGAGTTTGAAGCTGCAGTGAGCTATGATTGGGCCACTGTACTCTAGGCTGGGTAACAGAGTAAGACCCTGTCTCAAAAACAAAAACAAACAAACAAAAAAATTAATTAAAATAAAATAAATTAAATTAATTAAAATAAAATAAAAATAAATTAGCTAAGCATGGTAGCATGTGCTTGTAGTCCCAGCTACTCAAGAGGCTGAGGCAGGAGGATTGCTTGAGCCTTGGAATTCAAGGTTACAGTGAGCTATGATGGGGCCACTGCACGCTAGCCTGGGTGACAAAGTGAAACCATGTCTCTTAAAAAACAAGTTGTTAGGGACACAGGATAATTATTTGGTGTGGACAGCATCCCCAGCCTCTGTCCATTAAATCCCAGCAGCACTTCTAATCACTGTGACATCTAAAGACACTCCCACAGAATCCAAAATGCCTCTGGAGAAGTTTTACCTGCCTTGAGAACCACAGCTTTAGAGAAAATGTTATTATTATGTATGATTTTATTACATCAGGGGAAGGGCACTTAAAACTTCCCAGAAATTATGTCTTTAAGTCTCTACAATAATTGTTTTACACCATTTATCACACTTACAAATGAGGAAACAGGCTCAGAGAGATTAAGTCTTTGTCTGGGTTACTTACAGCAAGTAAGTGGCAGATGTAAACAGCTCTAGCTCTTGGCCTTACCCCAGCCAGCACGCTCTATCTCCTTGCTGGGAGTGCATTAGAGAACCATGGGTCTCTGGCTCAGGGCCCAGCAGTGGAACTTCAGCCCCCACCCTCCCCTCCATCCCCTGGAAATGCCTGTGTCCTGGTGCCATGGACCTCTGAGCCACCGTGCTGGTGGTGGTTGCCTCTCCTCAGCCCCTTCCTGCAGCCCCAGCCCCCCTCCCTGCCTCATTTCCATGGTCACGGCTACTCTTCAGGGAAAGCAGGGTAGCCTCTGCTTCCAGTTTCCTGCAGGGCTTCAAAGGAGGCAGCAGCTGTGTTGTTTGATTTGTTTTTTATTCCAGTTCACTCTCCCTGGGAGCCTGACATGGGCACCTGGGGCTGGCCTGCATCGCCCCTCAGTCAACAGTGTCTGTCCCTTCCATATCCCAACCAAACTCACACGTTCTGCTTCTTTCCCTTCCAAGTGAGACCCTGTCTCTGAAAAAACAAAACAAAACAAAACAACAAAAAAATCCCAATGGCATTTTTTGCAGAAATGGAAAAATCCTTCCTAAAGTTAATGTGAAATATCTAGGGACCCAAAATAGCTAAAACAATTTGGGAAAAGAACAAAGTTAGAGGTCATACTTCCTGATTTCAAATTTATTACAAATCTACAGTAATCAAAATAGTGTTGTGCTGGCACAAAGACAAATAGACCGATTAAATAGAATAGAGCACCCAGAAAAAAAAAACCCTCACATATATGTTCAAAAGATTTTTGAGGCCAGGCGTGGTGGGTCACACCTGTAATCCTAGCACTCTGGGAGGCCGAGGCGGGAGAATTGCTTGAGCTCAGGAGTTCGAGACCAGCCCGAGCAAGAGCGAGACCCTGTCTCTACCATAAATAGAAAGAAATTAGCCAAACAACTAAAAATAGAAAAAAAATTAGCCGGGCTTGGTGGCACGTGCCTGTAGTCCCAGCTACTTGGGAGGCTGAGGCAGGAGGATCACTTGTGCCCAGGAATTTGAGGTTGCTGTGAGCTAGGCTGATGCCACGGCACGCTAGCCTGGGCAATACAGTGAGACTCTGTCTCAAAAAGAAAAAGATTTTTGACAAGCGTGCCCAAGACTTCTCAATAGAGAAAGGACAGTCTCTTCAACAAATGGTTTTGGGGAAACTGGATATCTATATACAAAATAATGAAGTTAGA
This sequence comes from Cheirogaleus medius, assembly GCA_008086735.1. NCBI lineage: Eukaryota > Metazoa > Chordata > Mammalia > Primates > Cheirogaleidae > Cheirogaleus > Cheirogaleus medius. The sequence goes on along the minus strand of VBSM01001265.1, from coordinate 11,806,901 downwards.
CTTCTACCTTGTACCACACACAAAAATCAACTAAAAATTAATAAAAGACCTAAATGTAAGGGCTAAAACTATAAAACTTGTAAAAGAAAATATAGAACAAAAGCATCATGACAGTGGAGTTGGCAATAATTTGTTGGATATGACACCAAAAGCACAGGCAACAGAAATAAAAATAGATAAATTGGACTAAATCAAAATTTTAAACTTTAGTATGTCAAAGGATACAGTCAATAGAGTGAAAGGCAACCTACAGAAAGGCAACCTATCAGCAAACCATATATTTGATAAGGGGTTAATATCCAGAATATATTATATAATGAACTCCTATAACTCAACAACAACAAAAAAACCCAAACACCCAATTTAAAAATGGACAAAGGATTTGAATAGATATTTCTCCAAAAATATACAAATAGCCAACAAGCACATGAAAAGATACACAACGTCTTTAGGGAAATGCAAATCAAAATCACAATGAGATAGCACCTCATACCTACTAGGATGGCTATAATTTTTTTAAAAAGTAGCAAGTGCTGATCAGGATGTGGAGAAATTGAAACCCTTATGCATTACTGATAGTGTTGTAAAACGGGGCAGCTGCTATGGAAAACAGTATGTTGGTTCCTCAAAAAATTAAAAATGCAACTAGCATGTGATCCAGCAATCCCGCTTCTAAAAGATACCTAAAAGAATTGAAAGCAGGATCTCAGAGATATTTGTACACTGATGTTCATAGCATCATTATTCACAATAGTCAAAAGGTAAAAGTAACCCAAGTGTCCACCAATGGATGAATAGATAAACAAAATGTGGTACAGACATAAAATGGAATATTATTCAATCTTAAAAAGGAAGGAAATTGGCTGGGCACGGTGGCTCACGCCTGTAATCCTAGCACTCTGGGAGACCGAGGCGGGTGGATGGCTCAAGGTCAGGAGTTTGAAACCAGCCTAAGCAAGAGCGAGACCTCGTCTCTACTAAAAATAGAAAGCAAATGAATCGGCCAACTAAAAATATATAGAAAAAAATTAGCCGGGCATGGTGGCGCATGCCTGTAGTCCCAGCTACTTGGGAGGCTGAGGCAGTAGGATCGCCTGAGCCCAGGAGTTTGAGGTTGCTGTGAGCTAGGCTGATGCCACGGCACTCTAGCCAGGGCAACAGAGTGAGACTCTGTCTCAAAAAAAAAGGAAGGAAATTATGACACATGCTACAACATTGATGAACATTGAGGACATTATGCTAACCAAATGAGCCAGTCTCAAAAAGACAAATACTGTATGATTCCATTTATGTGAAGTACCTAGAGTAGTTAAAATCATAGAGACAGAAAACAGAATGATGGTTCCCAGTCAAAGGGGAAGTGGGCACATGGGAAGAGGCAAAATCCGAGGGACGTTCTGGGTTTATAATAATCCACTCTCTCAGGAACTAATCCATTCCTGTGAAAACTAACTCAGTTTCTCATGGTAGCTGGCTACCTTGAGAATAAGAACCAAGCCATTCATCAGAAATCCACTCCCATGACCTGAACACCTCCCATTAGGTCCCACCTCCCAACACTGTCACATTGGGGATCCAACTTCAACAGTTTTGGTGAGGACAAACCATATTCAAACCATAGCAGTAGTCATAATGAATTGCTGTTGGTATTGCAATGTCTTCACTCCTCCTGACTAAAGAGAAAGACAGAATGTGCTCCTGTCAAGAAAGTCTTCGTGATCTGAAAACGACTAAAGTTCTAATGATTTACTTCTTCTTGTTCCTTTACTTTGTCATATCTCATTTCCATTTTTAAAGATCAGTTGAATTCAACAAGGACTTCAGAAGAAGACAGCATGGGGAGTAAACGACTGGGGCTCCAGGAAGCCACATTCTGGGCAAGGTGGATTAATGTCTGCAGCTCATGCTTATTGCACCTGCCTTAGCTTTACTTTTCCCCCAGCGGGCTGGGCTGGAGCAGTTATTGGGGTATAACATAATGACTGTGGACTATGCCTTCTGGAATTTTCCTTTGCTTTCCCAAAAGACAGCGATGTAGTTAAATTTCTTCATCAGGCACTGAAAAAAACTACATATCTCTGCTCTTACGGAGCTTACATTTTGACAGGGGTGTAGAAGTAATCTGTAATAGACAATACATTATGATGCATGTCAGGAGATAACTGCTATGGAGAAAGTAGAGTAAGGGAGATCTGATGTATTGGGAGGGTGAGGGTGGCTGCAGTATTGCAGGTTGGTCAGGGTAGCATTACTGAAAAGGTGGCACGTGAAGAGGCTTGAAGGATATAAAGGCCTGAGCCATGTGGACATATGAGTGAAGAGTCTTCCAGGCAGAGGAACAGCTCAGTTCTATGGCAAAGGTACTGAGGCAGGAGAATGACATTTCTACAGAACGGTAAAGAAGTTAACACACTGAAGTGATTCAAAGGGAGAATAATACGAGGCTAGAGGTCAGAGAAGTAAAGTAGGAACCAATGACGCAGATGCTTGTTGGCCATCGTTAGGACTTTGCCTTTTATTCTGACTATGATGGAGAGTCCCTGGAGGGTTTTGAGCAGAGGGGAGACTTGGCTTGACTTCGGTTTTTTGTTTGTTTTTTTTTAAGACAGAGTCTCGCTCTGTTGCAAGGGCTAGAGTGCCGTGGCGTCAGCCTAGCTTACAGCAACCTCAAACTCCTGGACTCGAGCAATCCTCCCACTTCAGTCTCCCAGAGTGCTAGGATTATAGGCGCACCTGGCCTTGACTTAGGTTTTAAAAGGACCCCTCTGGATGTTTTCCACATGTTGCGAATTGACTGGAGGAGGGGCAAGAGTGGAAGCAGGGAGACCAGTTAGGTGGCTATGGTAGTCATCTGAGCAAGACAAGATGGTTTGGACCAGGGTGCTAGCAATGCAGGTGGTGGAAAGTGTTCAAAATTTAGACATAATTTGAAGTAAGTTTGGCAGGATGTCCTGATAGACTTGAAGTATCTCTCCCAGGGGTTTGGCCTGAGCAACTGAAAGGATGGAGTTGGCATTGACTGAGACGGACAAGACTGTGGGTAGAGCAGGTTTAGGGAGAAACATCAGAAGTTCCTTTTGGATATATTAAGTTTGAGATGCCTATAAGATATTCAAGAAGAAATGTAAATTAGGTTGTTGGCTATATGATTCTATATTTTTATACATAGGTCATAACTAAGGATATAAATTGCATGAAAAAGCCCTTAATTCAATGCCTAGAAAATGGGAAATGCTCAGTAATTTGAACTGCAATGGTAATGACAGTGATAATGATGATGATGATGATAATTTTCTGAGGGCATTCTGACTCTCAATTTAACCTAGCAGTGAATAAATCTTCCTGTCTTTTTAATTCAGCCAAAACAAAGTTGGGTTTTCCACTACTCCATCTAGATTTTTATTTGTAGCAAAAACAATAATCGTACAACATTAGAGTGAATTAAAAAATGAACAAAAGCCCCGTGATCTTACTAACATATTGTTTTTATTTTTCTATATGTTTCCCTTTTTTCTCTTCATTTGAAAACACAATTTAAAATAGTTGAATCATATGTATACATAATGTACCCTGGTTATTTCCAGTAACATCACTCATATGTTATTTTCCAAGTTACTTCATAATTTCTATAATTATGACTTCTAGTGGTTGCAAAATAATCCACATGTACTTGTCTCTCTTCTGCTATTGTTGCTCATTTACAGCATTTTTTAACCTATGACAGTTAGGCCTGCAATCTCATGCATTTACAATTTTTTCCTCCTAGGATATATTGCCAACAGCAGGATTACTGGGTGGGTCAAAGGGTATGAACGTTTTTATAACTCTCAATACATAATGCCAAATTGTGGAAAGGTCTGTACCAATTTACAATGCCAAAGGTTAGATCTTTTCATAAGGAAAAAGAAAACAAGAGTAAAAATCAAACACATCAAACTACAATCATTTACAAAACAGATTTCCTAATTCCATTTTAATGAAACTCTGCCCATAGTTGCTTTTAGCTAGCCTACACAGCCTCAGCTCATTTTTCTAGCATATTTGGGCTTTATGTTACACTTAAATTTTAGTGTAAATTAGGACCTGCTTGCTGCTAGGTATGGTGAGTGCTCTTATGTAATCTTTTTGTTACTTGTACTGAAAATTAATTTTTAAAAATAATTTTTAAAAGACTCATATTTTTCTTTTTATATCATTATTCTCTTATTCAAATATCATAGTTTTATGTCTGACTTCAGGCCTTTTATTGTACCAGGGGATAACCAGTGATTTAATCTAGCCCTGCCCTCACTGCCCTGGCCTATGTTAGCTACTCAAAGGTATTTAAGACGTATAATTAACTGGCCTTGGTGATTAACTGACTGTCTAATTCCCCTCCTCTTTAAGGGTGAAGAGAAGCAGGTCCAGGGTGGGATACTGAAGTAAAAGCTAGACAATCCTGGTCCAAACAGAATTGGTTATATCTCAAGGTAACTCTGGAAGAGCCAAAATGGTTAAAGCGACTATATCTATTTATTTAGGCCACAATAATACCCTAGTTAAATCCCCCATCATTGCTCTTCCTCTCCCCTTCTCGTCTTTTCCCAATCAATTCAGTCCTAAAGTTATTAGGTGAGGCTGAGCAAGGTAGGCCTCTATACCTGCCTGTGATTGGGGGGAGCCACGTAGCCAAAGCAGACTCAGACCAAGGTGGGTGTTGGAGACAGAGCAGGGTGAAGACAGGGTGTGGCCCGGCTGGGGACTCAGAGCCTGAACTGCCTGTGTGGGGAAGGGGGTGCGGCAGAGATGGGAGATTGGTTCTATACAGGGGAGTTCATAAAATATTAAACATACTGAGGATAATGGAAGAATGGTTTCTTGCTATTAGAAAAGGGAGAAACAAATATGGAAGGAAGAAAACTAGGCTAAAGCCTGCGGGTAATTTTGAAGAGGAAATTATGAACAGGAATAACAGTAAAAGGGACCTTAAGATATTACTCTATAAACTTCTGTAGTGTTTAGTTTTCTCTTTTGAGAAAGAAAGAAAAAGAAAAGTTAAGCTGTACCTCAGAAGAGAAAGGATCTAACTTGAGAAGACTAAACTTTAAAGAGCTGCTAGTCATAAACAACATTTCTGACACTCCGGGGCACCCAGACTGATGGTTTTAAAAGATTTTTACGGGTCATTTTATGTGTTAGCTCCCACCGTAGACCTATCTATTGCAATGTTACTTCTGTCTTTAGGGCCTGTTTTGAAAGAGTCAGTCAGCCTTCTCACAGCTAAGTTTAGCTGCCAATTTGTTTTTCTTTTGTTTATTCTCTCTAATCTTTCCTTCATAGGAGTTTGGGAAATTTTAAGGTCTTGATTCAACAGAAACGAACTTTCTTATATTGTGTTAACATAACCAGAGGCATAAAGCAATGGGTAAATATTTAACAAAGAAACAAGAATGAATGAGTACACTATAGGGAACGGTTTCTGTTACAAGTACTAAGATTAAATAAAAGCCTGAACGTTTCTCATTACTCCTTATGAGTCTACAAGAGCTTAATAATTGTTTGAGGGAAGGGTTTCACACTTAACTTTGCATTAACATTACGTTAGAACTTAAGTTGCCTTCAGTTTTTCTGAGTATACATTATAAATGTAAAGAAAGCGAAAAAAGGAAGAAAAGAGGAAGAAGGAATTTTAAAACCGAACAGATTTTCTATCTAACACAAAGTTGTGCAATTACCTTTTGTTGTTTTTTTTAAAAGGAAGCTTTGAGGGTTGGGCATGCCTATAATCCCAGCACTCTGGGAGGCTGAGAGGATTTCTTGAAGCCAGGAGTTTGAGACCAGCCTGAGCAACATAGAGAGACACACACCCCCACTCCCTACCCCCATCTCTACAAAGATAAAAACGTTTTAAAAAAGTTAGCCGGGCATAGTGGGTCGTGCCTGTAGTCCCAGCTACTTGGGAGGCTGACGTGGGAGGACTGCTTGAGCCCAGGAAGGTCACAGGGAGCTATGAATCCTGCCACTGCACTCCAGCCTGGCAACAAAGGGAAAGATCCTGTCAGAAAGAAAAGGAAAAAAAAAAAGAAGTTTTGAGGACTTGAAGTTAGGATGTAGGGACAGGGCCATTCAAAGTTCTCGAATAACAGATTTAGTGGAATCTGTTATATGAAGTGTTTTAAAGTTACACACTATAGATATTTAAAATTTAGGTGATCCTTCATACTAGTTAGAATCATAGCATTCTGAGCCATCTTAGGACGTGATTTTTGGACCCATTTTTTGTCACCAGCCTATAGTGACTGCCATGTAAGGCTACATAATATTCAACAATAATATAGCAATGAATATATACATTTAGGGAAAACCTACAACACGGGAGGCACTTGATGAAAAGGGAAACTTGATTTTGGGAATAATTAAGTTTCTACATTTAAAAAACACACAAAATTAGGGTTTAGGCTTCTTTCGCAATACCCAAAGTGCCTACCTAGTACAGCGTTTGGCTAACAAAAGACTTAATACGTACTTGTTGACTTTTTAAAAACTTACTCTGATATGTGTCCTTAGAAGCATATTTCCCAGTTCTGATTCCCTGAAGCTGTTTAAAAATAGACTATGACCAAAATGTGTTGCAGAAACAAACTTCTGGAAATATGAAATAGTAGGTCATGCTTTTTTGCCCTTTCCACCAATAACCACAATATAACTACATACATGGAATTGCAATTTCCCCTTCAAGTTTTCACTAATATTCTGGAAGCAAAGAATCAGTTTATGCACTTAATTTTATAGCATTTGAAAAGAAGAGTTATTTTTCTCTTATTTACTAGTGTTTCTTACCAAACAAATTCCATAGAGTCCAAGATTTGACTTTTAACCTCTACTGGTATTAATAAATACAAGGTTTCAAAAGACATATGCAGACATAGTTTTGTATATTCTCTCCAATAAAATTATTATTATTATTTTTTGAGATGGAATCTCTCTCTGTCACCTGGGCTAGAGTGCCATGGTGTTAGCCTAGCTCACAGCAACCTCAAACTCCTGGGCTCAAGTGATTCTTTTGTCTCAGCCTCCCGAGTAGCTGGGATTATAGGCTCGTGCCACCATGCCCAGATAATTTTTCTATTTTTAGTAGAGATGGAGTCTTGCTCTTGCTCAGGCTGGTCTCAAACCCCTGCCTTCAAGCAATTCTCCTGCCTCAGCCTCCCAGAGTGCTAGGTGGCATGAGCTACCATTCCCCACCTCCAATAAAATTCTATAAAATAATTAGGCACTGATTTACAGAATATTTTATTTGCATTTGTACTCATTACTCAAAGATGTGATTCTTTAAAGTTTTCTAGTTTGAGTAAAGTAATTTTTATTCAGAATAGAACAAAGCATCATTTTTTGTTTTTTCTAGGTCACTAGTATTTATATTTCTATAGTATTGTGGTTAAGAGATTGGGCTCTGACTTCAGATCATCCTGTTTCAAGCTCTGACTTCACTACTTGCTCACTGTGTGGTGAATTCAACTCCCTGTACCTCAGTTTTCCCTGCTTTTAAAAAGGGATAGTTAATTCTATCCTTACAAAGTGGTTGTGAGGATCATCTTATATAATTTTTAGCACAGTGTTCCTGACACCAAGTACCTCCTATTAAAATGTGCCTAACATTGTATTAAATTTTAGCTGAGGTACATGGAAAAAATGATTCCAGTTTCCAAAGAGTAGGGAGAAATCTTTGTGATTAAGTCCTGGGAGGGGATTTTATGGAGGAATACAACCTGCACTTGGCTTTGAAGAATGGATAATGATGATAATTTAGGACCTTTTGTAACATAGAAGGAACCTTGATCAAATATTTTTTATTTGAGGATTTCTTGGGAGTCATTCATATAAAATTATTTTTGTTATTTTGTTTACATGAAATATTTCTATTTAAAGTTCTTAATTTCTTTATAAATGATTATGTTTATAATCTAATTACAGAAAATCCAAATAAATGTAAACTACTTAATTACAGTTCTTTCAGATCAGATGAATGAACTTACTAGCTACTTTTGATTTCACAGCATGGATAAGCCTTTCTTCATTCATCTTTATGGATAACTTGTATCTGTTCACACACCTGAGGGAAGTGTAATTGATCTCCTAGTACCAGGCATCACATCAGAATTACGAGTGTTCAAAATCAATGAAGATATTGTTAGAAAGTTCTGTTTACTGTTCAGTAGGCAGTAACATACTTCATACCACATTGTAATTTCAAATAGAGGCATAGGAACCCAAAGCTGAAAAAGAACTCTTACAATGATTCAGGATGATTTTATCCTTCTTTGTGTTTAAATTAGGAAACTAAGTCAGATTTTCCCAAGGACCTAAGTAATCAAGGGAGGTACAGTAATTCTTCCAGGCTCCCCTGGGGTACCATTTGCCTTCTTAATCACCAAATCACCTACAAAGTGAGAAAATGACATACAACACTGACTAGACACATGTGTCTCAAATGTGATTCCTAGGATCAGGTCTACACAAGTTGAGAAACTGGGAAAGCATATTACCACAGCCTCTATCAAAAAGCCCTAGCTTTTTAAAAACACACTTTGCCCTATATAAATTTCCTAATGAGTTCGTATGGCCTCCAGAACTATCCTGTATTCCCAAGCCTTCCTACCACTCTGATACTACTCACTATTCGGACTTGTTCCCTCTCTAAGCAGTGCTTCATGCTTCATACTTTTCTGTTCATCAAAACTCTCTTCCTTGTCCTATGCCTTTAGAGTCTTGCTAGGCAACAGTTACTTAATTTAATAAAATAATTGTAATAGGGAATCAATAATTGCTTCCCTTCAGTATATTACTCAAAAGACCTTCTATTGCTAGGATTATTCAAATCATTGAAAACCAAAAACACTATATCATTCTTGGAAAATTCTCTTCCAAATCTCAGTTCTGATAAATTATTTTACCCCCAATGAATCATGGGGGTAACAATCACTTTTACAAAGCACCTATAATGAGATGGGAAAAAGAATAAACCTAGGCAAAATTTAGATCTGTTAAAACCATGTTTATGGCTTGGAAATCTATTGTTAATTTGTACAACATGTTCTAATGGCAGAATGACTTCCTAAATTTGAACTTGAAGTTGACATAGAGAGAAGCAATCTGACACCTATGTTGCAACCAGCCTATTTTCAACAGTCAGGAAAACAAACTCAAATAAAACTTATCTCTGGGTTTTTGGTAGGGTATGACTGAAAGGATGATGTCACTTTTCCTTTCTCATGCTTTTAAGGTTCTATGAGGCCATTTTCTGGGAGGTGTGAACTTTAGTCATAATGAACACTGCAGGCAGATAGATCTCACAGTGATGTCTCAGTGTCTGAAAATTTTCAGTTTCTGATAAGAGCTAGAATTTTTTATTTGAAGTGGGGGCTTGGTAAGCAGCCCTGATAAATGTTCACTAAATTAGTTTCATTACTGCTGATTGTCATATTCTGCTTTTGAGTTGAATCTTGAATATTTGAGTATGAAATTCAAAACCAACAGATAAAAAAAGCTATCCTGCAAATTTCTTCAACATTTAAAAAAACAATAATAAACCTTTTGACTTCACAGTAAGCACTTGTTTCAATAAATTAGGCTGTTGTCTCAAATGGGAAGATGCTTTTTGCTAATTGGATGTCTTGGCTTTATTGCTGTTTTGATAAAAAATAATATAGTGTTTTAGGTATCTTTTGCCAAGAAAAGAACTACAGGATAATGCTAAGAGGGAATGGATTATTTGGAAAATGATCCTTCAATTTGCAAATGCTTATAGGTAGCATCCTTTTAATAAATTAAGTGGCAGAAAGGGAACAAATGTATCACTTTGGCTGTATATGTTGCATTATTTGCAAGGGCCAGATAAGAAAATAAAAGATAGATGAGTGAAATTATGTGTTTGATATCAGTGAATTAAAATGTATTATAAATACAGAGAATATATTTTTAATATGCATGTGCCAGTTCATGTCCTCTGTGAAACAGACACCAAGATAGAATTAGAAATGAAAGAAAGTTGTTGGGGATAAGACCTGTGAAAGATAGAGGGAAGAGACAATGGATGAAGTCAGGAAAAGCCATTAGTCTGTGATGAAGGTCTGAAAGCTGTGAGAGGAGGGAGGGAAGAACTGAGAATTGGATAGGAGGAGCTTTGGGCAGCCCTGAGAAAGTCCTATCCAACCGAGAACTTCAATGCAAAAATTGCTTATAGACAAGTTCTGTGCTGAGCACCAGACACCAGGCCCACAGTTAGCCATTAGTCATTGGCTGAGAGCCACCCAGGGAGAGTGTGCCATTGATTTGAATGCTATGACAGATCCCAAAGGTGCTACAGCTGGAAAGTGTCAGCTGATTGCACGCTTCAGCAAATTCTTTCTTCAAAGGAACTCTTAGCAGTGCAACTCCATCGGTGACACAATATGTATTATGTCAAAGATGGCATCTAATGAGACACCAATATTATTTTGCTAAAGCTGAATTTTTCCTTGCCAAAAAATGTGTGGTTTATAAATCAATATGCTACTCTTTGATTCAGATGACCTGCTTCATGTTTTCTGACTCTGGTTCTGGCTTTTTCATTTGTTTTGGATAAAAATTAATTTGTAATGCAGAGCAACATTTGATATCTCACGATATCTTATAGACAGAGTTCACATTATTGTAAGTTTTGAATGTTTTTCATCTGACTTCTATAAGATAATCATGAGATGTTAGTAGTGATGCAATTTTGAAATAAACTTCTTACAAATCTGTATTTTGAATGAGTTTAATTAAAGAGCAACTTGAAATTCTAAGACACACTGTTAAAATAAATAAATAAAACCAATGACTATTACTTCTTGCAACTCCATATTTCTATGATGAGTATTGTGATATTATACAACCAAAACAAAGTATAAAATTGGAGGCAGAGGCAGATATGAGACAAATGATTCTACATAACTCCTGATTTCTCCTTTTCATATTCCTCAGAATGGCTTCATGGTTCTCCCTGATTGATTTGATAAAAAGTAAGTACTATAAATATAGATGAACTTATAAAATAACATATATAGAAAAATAAATTTATTCTGCATAAGACTTTGACTTAAAATGGTTTTTTTGTTTTTTTTTTT
>VBSM01001265.1:11763303-11789048 GCA_008086735.1 Cheirogaleus medius | reverse complement strand
AGGGGCTTGAGGTTGCTGTGAGCTAGGCTGATGCCACAGAACTCTAGCCCGGGCGACAGCGGCCCCTTGAATCCAAACTTCACAGAACAAATCCCTCTCTTAAAAGGATTTGTTCTGTAAAATCTGGATTCAGTCAAAAGGCCACACTCAAGGACTCAGAAGGCCACAGGTTCCCCACCCCAACCGGGCTCACTTATGTTGTCTGCTCTGAAAGTCTTAAAAACATGGCTATCCTCAAGGTTCATCCACAGTAGCTCACTGGAAGCAGTTCCTTATTTCCTGCCCCCTAGAAGAGCAGGACGGATACATATGCAGGGTAGTGATGTGGTATGAGGACAGATTCTCATCCAAAGAATTTCTCCTTAAGTGCTTGACATTTCGCTAACCCAGAGGGATTGGTGTTAGCAGGCAGGCTTTTTGTTGTAGTTGTAGTTTGTTGTAGGTGTCCCATGGCTGTGCATGACTGAACACTCCACTTTCATTAGGTGAACACAGCTTCTCCTGGATGGTCCTTACCTACTTCGTCATACATTTCACTATGGCACATGAACTCGGAAAGGAGGAATGGGTGATTCACTCCCTGGAGATAGGTAGTCGATATTGATTATGGAGGGACTGGGGCTGCTTTCCTCACTCAAATATAAAGAGAGGGAAGAAGAAATTTGGGAACAAATCAGGGAGTTCCTATTTTGGGAATACAGATAGTCATTTTGATTTATCAATGGGATGAGTAAGGGAAGAGAACTGGACCTGAATGGTCTTGAATAAGTAATGACGAAATTTGTCTGAGCTTCTGTTCTCACTTAACTGACTCCCTGTTTTCTCATCTGTAAAAAGAGAAAATGGAACCAGATGAGCTTGGACGATGACTCTTTTCCATGTATCATTTTAGAGGATTATAAAATCCTACTTTCCTTTTACAGTTTAATGTTTGCCATATCCATGATTTGATGCTGAGATCTGTCAGGAGCACAGTTCTCAATTTTAATCTTTCCCAAGGGAAATTTTAATCTCCTTGATGATTGCATGTTTGAACATTTTCAGCCAGGCACTGTGGCATATGCCTGTAGTACCAGCTACTTGGGAGGTCAAGGTGGGAGGATGGCTTGAGCCCAAGGAATTCGAGACTGGCCTGGGTGATATAGCAAGACCCTGTCTCTAAAAAAAAAAAAAAAATTAAATTAAAAAAAATTTTTCAAGAATGTATTTAGTGAAAATTTGTAATTTGGGATAGATACTTAAGGCCAGATAGCTTAGGTACAAATTGAGCTCCATCATTTACTGTGTAACCTTGGACAAGCTTCTTAATCTTTCTGTGCTTCGATTTCCTCATCTGTAAAATGAGAATATAATAGCTATCCTTGAGTTATTTAATAAAAACATTCAGAACAGTGCCTGACTTATGATAGGAACTAAAAAATATTTGTGAGGTGTATGAATATCACATAGGGATGGGATGGTCAATCAAAGCTTTTTGGAATAGTGAACATTAAACTTTGACTTTGAAGGATGGGTATAATTTAAATGGATGAGAGGGAAATATTGATGGCAGAAATGGTCTGGGCATGGAGAAATAAAGGTTATAGTTTGGGAAAGGAAAAAGAACACTTTGGTGGGATTATAGGGAGTATAGAAAAAAATGGCTATGAGGGTTTTATGGGGTCCAACTATAATATGCCTTGACAGCCAAACTACAAAATATGAACATTTTTAGTAGGTGAAACCATAGTCTGAAGGTTTGTGAGCAGGAAAATGTTGATTTTAAAACAAGATTATCCCTGGTGGTCTAGTGGCTAAAAGAAAAAGATAATAAAATAAAAAAAATAGAATGAGATTGATGGTTTATTTTATTTGCCTAGTTTATATCACCTTAGTTTAAACATTTTTTCCTACTATACAAGCCATGCTAAGTCCATAATATTGCATCATAAGTATATTTAACACCTGAGAATTAAATATAGGAGTTTTGGAGAAAAACAACAATATAAATGATGTGGGCACTGGTAGCCTTTCCACTGAATGAGCTGATGCCCATGGGCAATGAATTCAATCAAACCTGAAAGGTGTGGTTTGGCAAAACCTATGGAAATAATGTGCCAGAGATTTTAAGGATTCCCCAACCACCATGGAGAGATTGTTTTGGGTGGCAGATGAGGGGGTGTGCCACGTCTTCACTTCTTCCAGAAGAAATTGAAGAGGGCTTTAGAAAAACTTTGACAAAGAAAGTGATTATTAATAGACTTAAGAAGATGATGATGAAACTGAAAAAGCTAATAAGTTATAATCTTCACAGAATTTCTGAATTGTTCCAAGAGGTGAAATGTGAAAAATTTATGACATACATATTATTTATGGTACAAGGTTTATATGCAGAACAATGTATACTATACTTTATCAGTGATTTATATTTTACTATATGAGGTTTTTGCCTTGTGTTGACTGTAGTACCTAACTTCCAGATTAAGATGAGATTGTGAACTTCCAAAAGTATGAGATTATTATCTGTATAATTTAGTAGGAACAGTTTTGTGTTTTTTTTAATGCAAGAGAAACAGATTTTTGGGGTGCAAAGAGTTACTTGAGTGGGCTTTTTAGTTATGCAAATATGATAGGAGTGGCACAATCCCGAATGTTTTTTTCCATTGCAGTGGCCCTTCCCTGAGGCCCAGGTATACAAAACTGATCTCCAGGAAGAAGGTAGATTATTTACATAATGAAGCCAGCACCTCCTAGGAGTGGGGGACAGAAGCTCCCTGGTGAGCCTCTCCTCCTTGTATTTATTTAAAAAAAATTTTTTTTCCTTTCAGGCAGTAGATGCTCTAACATCCTCCTTATATTTGTAATTGGGTGTTCTTTTTGGTTGACAAGGTCCTTGGTTGGTAACTTAGGCTCTGACAAAGGTCCAAGGTTTTTCTTGACACTTGGGGAGAAGTATCAGCATCATCTGCCAATGCTGTGGAGGAACATTTCTTTGTATTGACACTTACATGTGGTTAAGAGAGGAGCAATGCCAGCGAAGAACACAAGGTGAGTGCAAGGAGGACTGGCCTCCTTTGGATGGAATAATTTTTGAAGATGGGGGTCGGATAAAGACCTAAGAGAGAGTTTCATGTCTGGGTGATCTTAAACAACTGTGAGTGCTTGCGGTCTGAGTGTATAGAGGGCTTCTTACTGCTTACTCAGGAAATTCATTCTTTCGTTTTACAAATATTTGTTGAGTTCTTTTCACATGCCAAGCCCTGTTCTAGGCTCTGGGGATCAAACAGCCAACAAAATAGGCAAAAATTTCTGTCCTCAGGGAGCTTATCTTGGGTGAGAGTTGCGGGGTGGAGAGGGACAGGATATATATATATATATATATACTTATATACTATAAGAATTTATAAGATGGTAGTAAGCTCTAAGGAAAAAGGTAAAGATGGGGAGTTTGTGTGTAAGTATTGGTAGCTATTGCAGAGGAAGGCTTCACCAAGATGGTAACATTTGAGTAAGGACTGAAGCGGAGGGGGGTGGATACTTGCGGAGTGTTCCAGGCAGTAGGTGATCCAGGTATCTGAGGAGGGTGAGTGGCGGGAGTAAGGGGACAAAAAGTAGAGTCCCTTGTGGGCCAGTGCTATGTAGGTTCTTATACACCATCTTAGGCCACTGTAAGGCTTTTAGCTTTTATTCTGCATGAGACCAACAGTCACTGGAAGGAATATTTGAAAAACACAGAAAAGTGGAAAGAAGAAAAATAAATGGTTTCCACCCACGGTTCTCACACTCAAAGGCTGTGGCTGCTTTGATCACTGTTGTGCTCCTTCTTAAATCCTTCAGCAGCTTCCTTTGCTGATAGCGTAAAATCCTAAATCCTAATCTGGCCTTTGCCTCTCCCTCCACCCTCATCTGCTTCTACTTACCCTAACACTGTCACAAAAAACTGTCTTTTAGTTTCTCAAAATTTCTGCTATTGCCTCTTCCTATGTGGCTTTTGCATATACTTCTGCCTTGAGTGTTCTCTCTTATCTATCTTTATTTGGGATAATTCTAACACACCCTTCTGATCTCAACTTTCTGTTTTAAAAATTGAATTAAAAATTTTTAAAAAATTATTTTTATTTCAGAATATTACAGGGGCACAAACACTTTGGTCACATAAATTGCTTTTGCACTGCTCGAGTCAAAACTACAACAGATCTCAACTTTCGGTCATTCAGTATTTAGGTAATAATTTTGAATGAAAAGATTATTGAATTTTTTGGTGTCATCTTTGTGTGCATAATTAACTTTTTACCCCATATATAATTCAGTAGCCTGCATTTTATTTAATTTTTAATTTTTTTTTTTGTAGAGATCAGCTTTTGCTATATTTATATTGCCTTGGCTAATCTTAAACTCCTGGCCTCAAGCAATCCTCCCCCTTAGCCTCCTAAAGCAACTGTGCCTGGCCAGTAGCCTGTATTTTAAAAGATCTTAGCACTAAGAGAAATTTTCTTTTTCTTTCTTTTTCTTTTACAGACTTTGAAGAACATCTAAATCAGAGGCTTTGAAAAATTATTGGTCCTGAGTTGGTTGGAAAAAAAAAGAAAAAAGAAATAAGTGAATAAAAATATTAAAAAATATTAAAAAAAAACAAAGAAAAAAAATTAAAAAAAAAGAAAAATTATTGGGATGTTCATGTTCAGAATGAATTTGAGGGGGAAGAGGTTAGAGGTAAAGGGATTAGGTTAGGAGACAATAGGTATAAAGTGGAGGAGGGTTGGAATTAATAGTGTTTATTAACTTAGCAACATTTCCTAGGGACTTACTATATATAAGTCAGGCACTGTATTAGGCACCGGCAATATAATGGTGAAAAAAGATGAGAGAATACCCTCCTGGAATTAGTGTAGTGGGTAGCAATATATTGGGGACAGAAAGGAAAAAATCCTTTTTCCCTTTTTCAGCCTCTTCATAGAGGTAGCAATGCCACATACATGGAGAATGAAAGCCTTCCATTAGAGATGGCCTAGAGAAATGTCTGCAAAAATTCTGAAAATTCTTGCAGTTCTAGTGGAATATTTTCCTTGTTTCCCTGATAGATTTTTCTATTATTGTAACTTTCTCGTTTGAGTAATGATTTTATCCTTTTTTGGGTTCTTTTGACTATTGTTTAAAAAATCAAAAGTAACTAAATACTAAGTAAAAAGGAATGGTTCATATGCTGCCATCTCTCTGAAAGACAGTCATTGTTTTGTTTTTCTATATTGAAAGTCTTTTCAGCTGGTTATCCTCCCTAACTTGAAGAAAACAACTGTCACTTGAAAATGTTATTTCCAATGACCTCAGGGCTTATTATCCTTTTCTCTTTTAGAGGCATTTTCCAAAATACTCTTCTCTCAGTTCGAAAAGCAGCGGGGATTAAATGTGTAGTATTATGTATGTAGTAATTTGCCACTGCCTTCGCCCTGCCCCAGTTACTGCAATAGAAAATGTCTTGGGATAAATACATCCGTGGTAAATTCAATCCTCCTAGTGAAGATTATGAAGGAAACAAAGGACACTTCCATTCCAGAGAGAAAGGTGTTTGGCTTCTCAAAAGGTTAGACATTAATTCAGAACAAAAGGAACCTGAGGAAACAGGTATTAAAGAAAATTAACTCCGAATGTTAGGTACTTGGAAGGTCATTTGTTTCCTTGGGAAAGGAAGGAGGTGGAGAAAGGGAGTGGAGACAGGGCTTTGCTGTCACCTTGGTCACGTCACCTTAACTTCTTTGAACCCTATCTTAGCTTAACAGTTGGGAGCAAGGATCGCTAAGGTTCTTTCATCTCTAGAATTCTAAGGTTCTGTGATTACGTGGGTTGAAATGGGCCATTCTGTTGATCTCCTAGTCTCCAGGAGGGAGGAAACTAGTGTTTGGGGGTGGAACTGACTAATCTAATGGAGAATTATCAACACAGAGGTAGGCGAATTTCACAATTACGGGGTTTTGAATTGTAAAGCTGCTCTTGGAAAATTTCCAAGAGGGCCTTTTCCCGTTCTTTAACCTGGTTTCGCAATTTCTTCACTATTTGGGATTGGGAAGCGGGAAGAACCTATTTTAGATTGAGATTGTTCATCTGACTAAGCATTTTCCCTTTCCTTATTTTTGGACTCTTAAAAACAAACCGCCAAGAAACAGATCCTAAAGGGGTGGACGGGGAATTATGATTACGGGGTCTCGAAAGGCCGGTAAAATCCTGCTTCCGCATTTTAACCCTTTCTTTGGGTGTCTGGATCTTTTTTTTTTTTAAATGTATGTTTTTGGCGGAGTGGGCCTAGAGTGAGGTTCAGAACGGGGGAGGGGGCTGACGGATGCAGCTTTTGTGGGACGACTGGCGTCAGGGAGCTCTGGGTCGGGCCCGCGCGGGTTGCCGGGCGGGCTCGCGGCGACTAGGGCGCGGCTGCGGACTGGCGGGCGGACCCTGGGGAGGGGCTTCGCGGAGGCGCCGCGGCCGGAGCCGAGCGGGGCCGCCCGGGCTCGGCGCGCAGCGCGGCCGGGCGGGCGGTGGCGCTGCGGAGGCGGCGGCCGAGGCCGGCGGGCGTAGAGGAGGGGCCCGAGACTGGGGCGGCTGGCTGCAGCTGCCTCAGTGACGACTGCCGGTATCGCGGCGACCTGAGGAGACCAAGCCGCGGGCCCCGCTGCCGCCGCCTCTCCGGCTGTCTTCTTTCTCTCCCGGCAGGGGCGGCAGGAATGGGCCCCAACCGCCGCGGGCCCCGCACCCTGCGTAGCCCGTAGGCCCCAGTAGCCGGAGGCCGGCCGGCCTCTCTTTACCCCTCGCCCCAGCCAAACCGTTCCCACCCCAAATTCCCGGAAAGGAAGATGAGGGAGACGGGCCCGGCGCTTAGCAGCCAGAGCAGCAGCAGCAGCAGCAGCGGTCGGGGGAGGGTGTTTCGCCGTTTCCTCTCAGCCGCCAGGACAAGATGGCAGCGGCCGCGGAGAGGGGTTGAGCCCGGGCTGGGTGGTGCCGCCTGCTGAAGCGCCTGGCTCCCTGTCCCCGGCACGGCCCTGCACCCCACCCTGGACATGCTCAGGGCTGCGGCCGCCCGAAGAGGGGAGAGCGCAGGCCTCTAGGAAGGTAAGGGAGTAAAACGAGGGGCGCCCCCACCCCCGGGGTGGAGGTACCGGTTCCGATCGCCGGGCCTGCGGCTGGATGGCCAGCGGACCCTCAGCCTGACCCTGGCCGGGGCCGACTCCCCCGGGGCGGCCCGCACCTGTGCATCCTGCTTCCCCAGAGCTCTCGTGCTCCCAGTTTCCGCCCCAGCCCTCGCCGTGTTGCCGGGTCTGGGCCGCTCCCTCAAGGCTGGCGCCACGCCAGGCCCGAGGCCGCCGGACGCCGGGGCCGCGCGGGGTTCCTGCGCGCGGTGGCGCAGCCTCCGGGAAGCCGCGCTTGGCCCGGGCCCGGGGGCCTTGGCCTCCCCCTGCCAAGGTTGCGCAACGGCTCTTCCCAGCAACCGAAGTTTTGTTTAGTCCCACTGGGGGCCTCTCTTTCCTCTACGCAGCCCCAGACCGTAACTACGGAGACCTCTTTCTTTAAGGGGAACAAACACAAACGCGCGCGCTCGCACGCAACTTGAGCGCCCCAGTCGATGGCTGCGTCCCGGGCCTTGTGGCCCTGTCACCAGCGTAGCAGAGCGGCCGGTTTGGAGGGTGTCAACTCTGGGGACGTGCGTGCGTGTGATTGTTGGGGAGGAGAAATGTGATCCGCAGCTCCGCGTCCCCAGCGGCGGCGGGAGGAAGGCGTGGCGGCCGCGCGGCGGGGCTGTTGCCGGCTTCTCTCGTTACGGTGGCGGCCGCCCGCTTCCCTTCGCCGCACTGGGAGAACTGGCTGAAAGACTTGGGATGAGAATGTCTGTTTTCCTGTCGGGAGGGAGACGGCTGTTTTAAAATGGTATGTGGCTCTCGGGGAAGCCTGTTGTTTCCCAACCTTATCTCTGCTTGAGGAATTGCGCTAAAGGGTGTGTGCGTAAATTACCTTGGACTTGTTACAGTGTAGTCATAACATGTTCAGTCCTTGAACCGTGTTTTCACAACCTCTTGCTGCTGTGTTAGGGGAATTTATTTTTCCACCTGTCAGTTCGCTGCTTCTAATTATAAGGAGCTTGTATTAGCAACAGCAAAAATTTTCAGATTATCTTCCAGTTTACAGGGAAAGCTCGTGGTTGGTTCTATTGTCAACTTTGTTTTGATGTTTCTCTGGTACATGGCCGGAAAAGTTAGCTGGTAAACCAGTTTGTGCTTGTGCTTATGTGTACTTTTTATTATTTGGAGATTGGCTGATTTTTTTCCCCTATTTTATGTATTTGCTTGTAAACTGTAGTTTCTGAAGTGGGAGTACTTATATTCAAACCATTTAAGTTAATTTCAACGTTTTAATTAGTGGACGCATTACATTTTTTTAAAGAGGTTCTCTTTCTGATCAAATTTTTGATGAAAACTTTTGAGCGGGATCAGTTTGTTTGCTTCCCAACTAAAACATTTTAATCCTATATTCTCACTTAATTTTTCAGAAGCTGGGCAAGTCTCACCATATGTTTGATAAGTCTAGATTCTGCTTATGTTTGCAAGTGCAGTGCTAATTTTATACAATGACCAATGATAAGGTTTAGATAGGTCATGATTAAGCTTGGTATTTTAAGTAAACGAAGTATGACTGACCTTTTAATAAAGTTTTCATAGTTTTATTGATTATCTTATGCCTTCATGTCACTTCTCAGTAATTGAAATTTAACCAAGCAAATAAAGTTCTTTACTTTTAAATCAACAAAGTATTTCGTGGTATATTTATGGCAGCATTCATAACTCTTATTTATGAAATATAATGCTTAACCTGTTTGAGGTTAATTTTTTTATTTTTTGAAATTTACCTATTTTTAACTTGTGTTAAGGTAGAGACATGCCGAAATATTTGTGATTTTTCTGACATGTCATTGTTTTATGGGAAAATTTGTTCCTTAAGTTTTTTTTTCCTACTTGAGGGAATATATTTTCTAAGAAAGAAATTTTGGGGAAAACCTTAGATTAAAACTTTTTAAAACGTAAGATGAGCTTGAAATCTAGAACAGAACTGGCCATTAAATGTTTCAAACTTATATTTGGACATTGCTGACTACAGTAGCTAAACATACATATTAGGCCAGCAGATCATAACATGGTAAGCCAGTCTTAGTTTATTGTCATAATACTTTTTCCATTGAACTAGTCATTATCTTGCTTATAAACCAGTCATTGGCTTCTGGGCATGGGGTTTTAGAGTCACATTAAAGTAGATGGTTTTTATGAGATAATTCTTCTTGTAAACATGCTTGAAAAGCTGTAGATCATACTCTTAATTTTTTGGATATTCTGTCATGGGATACCATAAAATAGAGTGCAAATTACATAGGTAGGTTACTGTAGCAAGTATGGCATGGACACTTAGGTATTTATGTTTAATGCAAGGTATTAAAAGCCTTTTTTTTCCTTGCAACTTAAGGAAGCAACAGCCATCATGAATTTTTTGATTGAACTTTTGTTTTTAAATATTTGGTACATGAACACTGAAGGCATATGGAAAGCAAGAAGGGGAAGATGTAAATTTCAGAATGCTGAAATACTGTTTCCCAAACCTGATTCACATCCATTTAATAGAATACTTGTTTGCACGTTATTTTCCATTTGAATGTTAGAATGATTTATCTTGGTAACTTTTGAAGTTTACTTTGTCAGGTAAGAGGAGTTAACTTATTAAATGCTGTTCTCATTGCAGCAGTTCAATATGATGACAAGGTAGACTAATTGCACTATTGGTGGCTAATTCAAAGACATTAAAATATAGTTTTCATTGTAACATCACATTTGAGTTTGGAGATGAAAAGATGTCATGGTGATGTTTAGATTTAAGAATGTTCTAAGGAACTTTGAAATTCTCCATATTTAAGAATATTCCCAGAAGTTGTTATTTCTGCCTCTTCACTATTAGAGGACACAGAATAACTTGATATTGTTGCCAAAATAAATATTTGTGTTGTAAAATTTCTGGGTAGCAGTTGTTCTAGTTGTCTTATGTCCAAAGTTGAGACTTCCAATGTGGTATGTGTAACTTGGAAGTTACTCCTGAAGACTAAAATGTTAAAATGGAGGAATCTGTCAGTGTTTATTTTTTTTAAAAGATACTCCTCTTCCCCCACACCTTAACTGGGATGTAGTATTATTTCTCTCTGAGGGAATAAAGACAACAACTTTTAACTTGCCGAAAGCTTTGTAATAGGCAGTCCTTTGTATATGATACCAGTATAAGTGTAAGGAATTATTTCAGATGTCCTAAATGGTTCTGGATCCAGCTGTTTAAAAAAATACATCTGGCTGGGCTTGGTGGTTCACGCCTGTAATCCTAGCACTCTGGGAGGCCGAGGCCAGAGGATCGCTCAAGGTTAGGAGTTCAAAACCAGCCTGAGCAAGAGCGAGACCCTGTCTCTACTAAAAATAGAAAGAAATTAATTGGCCAACTAAAATATATATACATATAAAATTAGCCGGGCATGGTGGCTCATGCCTGTAGTCCCAGCTACTCGGGAGGCTGAAGCAGAAGGATTGTTTGAGCCCAGGAGTTTGAGGTTGCTGTGAGCTAGGCTGACGCCACAACACTCTAGCCCAGGCAACAGAGCCAGACTCTGTCTTAAAAAAAAAAAAAAAAAAAAAAAAAATATATATATATATATATCTCTCTCTCTGGTCTAGTACCTTGAAACACTTAATATGAGTTGAATAAGGGCATATATTTGGTGTTTTGAATTAATGGAGACTTTTAGGATAGTTAGAGCACTTTTATGTGGCTGACTAAAGGAAGTATAGTTCACTTCTTTTGGTTGGCTTGGTGTAATTAAGAGCGCTTTGAGGGAATATCAACTTAATATTAGTGTGCTGTTTCTGTAGCTTTGCTATAGCCATTCTTATTGACCCGATCTGAGTCACTGTAGCACCGAGGTAGAATAGATATTTGGAGGATTTATGTTACACATTTATAAATGTTTGTCAAATGAGACCTTGAGCTTTTTAGCATATTAGGCTGTTCTCTTCAGTTGATACATGGAACATATGTCACTAAACAAAGGAAACATATTGCCTTGATTCTATTATGCTATGGACCTAGAGCCTCTGCTTGTACTTGTGTGGAAATTAAAGAATCGGATGAGTATTGACAATATGTATTGTATTTTAAAGGTGGCATTTGTGGTTTGGGGACAGTTAAGTCATTAAAGTAGATTTACTTTGTCTTTTGTATTATATTTGTCAGTTAATGCCAAGTCAGTATTTTACAAATCTCTTTTTTCAACAGAAAGTCTTTGAAATGGAATGAACTGAACTACATTTCACCTTAAGTGTATTTTGTTACCTTGGATGAAACAATTTCTCAATTTTCTAAAATAAGGTGAGGATTTTTTCCTCCTGTAGGAGACAGGGGGATGGGCGGTAGGGAGGCCAGTGCAGTAGGGGAAGCTGGGCAGTAGAAGGTAAAAGAGCATTGTTTTAATTGGATTTGGGAGACTGAAATATGCTTTGATTTTAAATGCCCAAGTTGTTAAGAGTTCAGAGTTCACTTACTGAAAAATTGTGGTAGCTTGAGGGAAAGATTAAGAATAAGCCAGTGGGCCCCCGGGCCTGTAATCCTAGCACTCTGGGAGGTCAAGGCGAGAGGATCATTTGAGCTCAGGAGTTCTAGACCAGCCTGAACAAGAGTGAGACCCCATCTCTACTAAAAATAGAAAGAAATTAGCTGGACAACTAAAAATATATAGAAAAAATTAGCCGGGACTGGTGGCTCATGCCTGTAAACCTAGCACTTTGGGAGGCTGAGGCAGGAGGCACTCTAGCCTGGGTGACAGAGCAAGACTCTGTCTCAAAAAAAAAAAAAAAACAATTGCCAGGGCTGGTCAGATATAATTCCTTTTTATTTTGCATCATTGTTTATGCTGGAGCACCTTTTCTAATTGGAAAAAAAAATGCGTTAGATTTGGTAGGCATTGAAATAATCAGATGAAAGAGTATCAGTCACTCCTTTTTAAAAATTTTGTAGCTATTTATTTTATGTTATATTTGATTATGTACTGATTTCCAAGAAAATTGTCTTAAGGTTTGTTAGAAAATAAAAACGTGGCTATATTTGACTAGCCATTTATTTCACTTTAGAAATTAAAAAAGTATTTGATTTTCTAAGAACATTTATATTAACTCTAATTTCTTTAATTTCCCCCTACTTTGTTATATATTATTCATAAATTATATAAAATATCTTAGAGTTTTTTAAAAAACATTGAAGCATTTGCAGGAAATAACTTGCTTATAAAATGTGTCCTACTCTACAAAGCAGTTATATAAAGGCCTGAAAGTTTCATTTTTATATGTTTTGGCTGTGTGTTATCTGTTAAATAATACAGAGTCATGTGGGTTTCGTAAACTATACACCTTAGATATATAATGCTACAGTTTTAAATAGTTAATAGGATAGATAGAGTGATAACATATTGCAAATTGAACCTGACTTTCTAGACATTTCTTCTAAACTATAAAGTAGTACTTCTCAGGGCTTTAAATATATAATTTATTACAGTGTCTGTTGAGATTAAATAGGCTCTACTGACATAAAATCACGATGAAAATTACAGCTTATGCTGCTGTATACCCCATAGCAATGATGCTATGCTTCACTACGTTCTCAAAACAAAACAAAAACATGTTTGGGGCCAACTTGTAATCGGACAGTTTCAGAGGAGACGGTATAAATATCTCTGCAGTATATTAGCTGTAGTTTTGCATTTTCATTTAAAGTTAGATAAGAATAATACTGGGTTCAAAAATAGAAGATTTGTAGTCTCTGTTTAGTATGCCTTAAATAATTTTTTGTAGCTGGATCGCAGACTCTGGCCACAAAAAAATGAAATTTTATTATGGCAGATAAAACAATGGTAATGAATGAAAACTATTTTATCTGGTACATATTTGAATGTCCACTGGGTACAAGGTACTATGCCGTGAATGATGAGAGCAACACATGGTCCCAGCTTTGAGCAAGTATGTAGTAGAGTGAAATTAGCTGAGTACTGTAAATTTTCTTTTATATTTTTGTATATGTGTACTTGAGTTAGAAAATACTAAGAAAAATAATGATTTAATAGCACATTCAAGCTTCTAAAAACTATTTATTTTGTTAAATCTGATATATTTAAATAAATATTAAAATGTTAGGAAGAGTTCATGTTAAAGTTATATGTTAATATTCACTGTTGTCTTTGTGGTGTTTAAAGACAAAAAAGTCATTTAAAAATATGAACAAAAATTTTATCAATTTTAGTTTTGTGATTTTTTTTTAATCAAGGCTAACCAGTTTAACAGTCACATTGTCTTATAAGACACACTGTATATTAATTTAAATAAAGAGAAGGTCATATTTCTCAGATATGGTTAATAATCCAGTTCAAGTCTTTCATGGTTTTTCCTTTTGGGTCTGTACAGTTTTCACATTGCCTGAGAAAATTCTAGTAGGTTTGCCTTTTCTAGCTATATTCCCTTTCTCCTAAATTTAGAATGCACAGCCCTCCAAACCTCATTTCTATGCCAATGTATGGAAAGAAAACAGAAGGTGAAAACATTTTAAGATACTTTTAAGAATGTTGCAATTGTTAGCTGTAACTTTTTTGAAGCCACTATATAAAAGGGATATTATTTTTGTACTTTATTTATGTAAATTAAAAATATATATAATTTTCATTTTTAAAGTTTACAGTTTTTTAAAAATATATTTTACTTGGGGTCCTTACAAGCAGAGGTATGCAAAACGAAAGCATTACATTGTATTTCGCCTTTTATAATTGTATATAATACAATAGTCTTAATGAAATTTGACAATTTGGTGAAACTGAATTCTGTTTGAAAATTCAGGGTGTTTGGCACTATAACATAATTGGTTTGCCAGTACCTTTGAATGAAAAATTGTTGTAGTGTTTGCTTTGTGAGTTGTCTTGTGGAAGCCTGTTGGGGCATTTCTGAAAGTATTTCTAGTGGCCATTCTCTTACTTGTAAAATCTCCTTAAAGTATCTCATGTCTGATGGAATATCCAGTTTGAAATTGTTTCCCATTAACTTGATTGGAAGAAAATGAAATACCTTACTTCCTAATCTATTAGAAGTTAATAGATAACATTTTTGGGAAAGTTTATATTTAAAAAACATAAATTAGTATTTGAGGCCGGGCATGGTGGCTCGCACCTGTAATCCTAGCACTCTGGGAGGCCAGAGGATCGCTCAGGGTCAGGAGTTCGAAACCAGCCTGAATAAGAGCGAGACCCCGCCTCTACTAAAAATAGAAAAGAAATTAATTGGCCAACTAAAAATATATAGAAAAAACTAGCTGGGCATGGTGGCGCATGCCTGTAGTCCCAGTAGGATCGCTTGAGCCCAGGAGTTTGAGGTTGCTGTGAGCTAGGCTGACGCCACGGCACTCTAGCCTGGGCAGCAGAGTGAGACTCTGTCTCAAAAAAAAAAAAAAAAAAAAAAATTAGTATTTGAACTATTCCTTCAGGTCAAGAACCATGTTTTATAGGTTTTTATATTCCCTAAAGTGCATGGTGGACATTGGGAAAATAAATAAATAATTTTAAAAGGAGTCAAATGCAGATGTGATAGCCTATATACCTTAATTAAAGTATATCATCTTTACTGAGTGGCTTGACAGGTGCCTGACCAAGCTATTGTGAATGTATCATCTTCATCTACACATTTGACTTCTCAAGATTCTTTACTCCCACCACGTTTACTTCTAGCAGATCAGTGTGTTTCTTCTGTAGAGATCAGCAGGCATGTGCTTCCTCCAGATTTTCAACCCTTTACCTGGGAACTTATTTCTAACAGTATAAACTTTGAGTTTTCATTCCTGAAGGAAAGAAACATCTTTCTATCCTTCCAAGATTACTTTTCTGTTTTCTATGTGGGTTTCACCCAGAATTGTGTTTTTTTTTGACATCTTGAGCTTGTCCACAAACTTAAAATTTCCTCTTTTTCTTGTCTCTTGTTTTTTATTTTCCTTTTCTTTTTTTTTTTTGTTAGAAATGAGGTCTCACTTTGTCACCCAGACTGGAGTGCAGCAGTAGCACAATCGCAGCTCACTGCAACTTCAAATTCCTGGGCTTAATTGAGTCTCCTGCCTCAGCCTCCGGAGAAGTGAGGACTACAGGGGCTCACCACCATGCCTGGCTAATTTTATTATGTCTTTTTGTAGAAACGGGATCTCGCTATGTTGCCCAGACTGGTCTCAAACTATTGGCCTCAAGCAATCCTCCTGCCTCAGCCTCCCAAAGTGCTGAGATTATAGGTGTGAGCCATGGCACCCAGCCTTTTTTTCCTGCCTTTTTTTAAATTGACAGGTAACGTTGTATATATGTATTGTGTACAACATTGACTCTTTTTCTTCAGCCTTTTAACATGCCCAAGTATCTGGAATCTTAAGCAGCCATCTTTTAATTGTGCCTCCTCAAGTCTGTGACCCTGTTTTCCTTTTTCTATTTCTTCCAAGCTTTTTAAATCCAGCCTTTATTTGGATTTCTGTTCACTTTATAGCCCTAGGCAGTATAGTTTTGTCCCTGTCATTCTAGTGAAATTACTCCTATTAAGTACTGCAGTAGTTTCCTTTTATTCATAGTTTATGTATTCCTTCAGATAATTGCATCCATAGTGTCACCTACTCAACCCATGTTTTGAACTGCCTATTGATCTCCATATTTTTTTCCCTTACAGGCCCCTCAAACTCAGTTGATTATCTTATTTCTAAATCTGTACCTTTGTCTGTATTCCCTATCTGGTTTCCTTATTTCTCTTGCAGTTTGCTTATGTTTGAAACTTTAAATCGTACAGTATTTGTTTCTGGTGAATACATCAATAAAACCTGT
The DNA here is from genome assembly GCA_008086735.1 of Cheirogaleus medius. Taxonomy (NCBI): domain Eukaryota; kingdom Metazoa; phylum Chordata; class Mammalia; order Primates; family Cheirogaleidae; genus Cheirogaleus; species Cheirogaleus medius. The sequence continues at coordinate 11,773,129 of VBSM01001265.1, read as the reverse complement.
AGAACTACACTTTGCAAAGCAAAATTTTGCAGTATTTATCAAGTCCCCTTTCTGGAAATCTATACTAAGAAAATTAAGAATGTACAAAAACTTACAGTAAAAATGCAGCATTAGAAAAAGAATGTACAGGCCAGGTGCAGTAGCTCATGCTTGTAATCCTTGCAGTCTGGGAGGCCGAGGCAGGAGGATTGCTTGAGGTCAGGAGTTTGAGACCAGCCTGAGCAAGAGTGAGACCCCTGTTTCTACTAAAAATAGAAAAATTAGCTGGGTGTGGTGGCCTATGCCTGTAGTCCCAGCTACTTGGGAGGCTGAAGCAGGAGGATCGCTTGAGCCCAGGAGTTTGAGATTGCTGTGAGCTAGGCTGATGCCATGGCGCTCTAACCTGGGCAACAGAGTGAGACTCTGTCTCAAAAAAAAAAAAAAAAGGCAGAGTGTGTACAAACACTGTTTTTATGAAAATGTTCATTATAACTTCATATGAATAGTAAAAAATCTTGGAAAAAAGCAATCCAGCAAATTATAATATGTACATAGGGTAGAACATTATGCTGCTATTTATAGTAGTTGATATGGTTATAAGAGAACATATTGGCATATTAAGTGGTACATGTATGTTGATTCTAAGAAAATAATAAAATCTACTTTAAAACGACTGCAAGAAAATAGGATAGGTTCCTTCCCCTGAATATTTTGTAATTTTATAGTAATCAAATAATTTCAAAATGATTGCTGTACTGAAATCTAGTCTCTTCTTGGTGTGAATGATGTGTATATTTTCATGATTTTATGGCAAAGTATTTTAAATTTTACATTAGTGTACTCATTCTGGCAGTATGATTCCAGGTAATGATGCTATCTTAGTGATAATTTTTACTCATTCAGTTTTCAAGGCTCTATGAATAAGTGACATTTTAAAATGTTAATATGGTAAATATTGTTATAAAATAATTGGGCATATTCACCATATACAATTAGTATGGAACCATTATTTTTATATCTGAGATTCTGCTTATACAAATGCTTAAAAAATGGCGTGAGGTCAATTTTAGCCAATAAGAAATTTTTAGTAACTCTTTGAGGATAAATTTCTCATCAGTAAACTGTAACTACTTTGTAGCCATTTTCAGTCATATGATTAAGCATATTTTTCTTTATTTTATTCCATGGGATCAATGGCTAGCCTTAATTTTGACCTTGAAATGTGTGAGTTGTTGGTTATTTATGCAACTTAAAACTAAATTAAACTTTCATAATATCTTTTTATCTTTTTAAAATGTTGATGGTATATTTTTAAAAATCTCTTCAGCCAGGTAAATCTGAAGAAATAAGTTTTTCTTATAATTATAGTTCTTATACATATTTTTAGTACTATGTATTGGCAGGATGGCTTTTTATACTAATATAAAATAAAAAAAAATCTCAGTTTTTCTGTAGGGCTTGCAGTCGAAGAAAGAAATATTTATGTGGCCCTTGCTAAGTCCATCTCAACTTCTAGTTTTAGTGGCAACCCAACAATGTGTCACTTTATAAAGTTAATGATTAGAGAAGTAGTCAGGGCCAAACAGAAGCAGTTCTAACAGATTTCTAAGAATTCAGTGTCCTTTCTTTGGGGTACTCTTTGAGAAACTGCTTGTTTTCTTTCCTCATTAGGCCTTTGTTACATTGTTGTTCTTTAGCATTTTCTGCCCTTTCTAAGGAGATGTGTTATAAATCTCTGCTTTATCCCCTTCCTCAAATTTGTTTTGAGAATAAGAAAAGAGGTCTTAAATATTTTTCCTTCTTTTTTTAGAGACAGGATCTCACTCTGTTGCCCAGGGTAGAGAGCAGGGGTATCATCATAGCACATTGCAGCCCCGAACTCCTGGGCTCAAGTGATCCTCCTGCCTCAGCCTCCTGAGTACCTGGAACTACAGGCACGTGCCACCATGCCTGGCTGAAATAAATCTTGATTTTTCTTAACATTCTCATTTCTTTTCCTTCTATTGTTTCTGACTTGATACCAAAGACAGTTTCTGAAGCTATTGTGAAAGGCCATCCTTAGTTGATAAGATATATATGACAGTTAAGCTTTGAAATAAATTTCAAAAGCAGTATTTCTGTATTAGAAAGGTTTCTGAAAGTACTTCACTAAATTTCAAAAAAAGAGCATGTATAAAGTGGTATGTCTGGCAAATAAAATCTGAGTCTCTAGAGAGAAAGCATAATTATAGAAATTAAAAAAAAATCTGGATTTATCAGTGTAAGACATATCAGGACCATATAGGATCTTAATAGAATTTAGAAAGTATGAATAGTTGATTTTTTTAGTCCAGTTAATTTTTCCAAGGCCAAAAATGTGTTTGATGAAGATTTTCAAAACTGAAAGTACTATAATCAAGCTTATGCAGCAGTAAATATTTGTCTTTTCAGCTCTCACAAATAGAAAACTATTGTATTTATGTGTGTGGGGGGGTAGTAACCACTGTTCTCACTTCACTTGTTTTTAGAATTTTGATTTTTGTGATATATATTGCTCTAAGAGTGATAGTTCTCTTTCAGGTATGAATATGGAATGTTGTAACTATTGGAAATACAAAATGTGAATCTTAAAGCTGTTTAGGGTAGCTGGTACTTTTGAAAAGTTTTGTAGAACTTGATCTTTGCTTCTATAAATGTCCATTTAGAGCTTTGAATCATTATCTCTTAGAAAAATCTTACCAGCAGAAAGTTTTCCTTTGTATTACTGTGTCAGCAGTAGAGTTTTGATCAAATTATTAATCTAGGATTTGACTCCATGTGTTGTTTCAAAGGTAGATTAGTTCAGGAAGTCTTCTAAATAGGATTGTTTGATCTTTGCCTTCTTATCTTTAATATTTCTTTTTTATTTTTGTCTAAAGTTTAGTTACATAGATTTTTATTAGAAATAAAAGTTTCATGGTAGTTCTTTTGGGACAAATTTCCCTATGAATAGAAAAATAATGCATGTTTCTTTCTATTAAGGGAGTTGTTTATAACCCAAATTTATAAGATTTACTTTTTCTAACAGTCTATTGGTAGATATTGGTCATTTTATGAAGAATTTAAGTAAAAAATTTTCTTTTTTGCTGAAGTTTCATAAACTAAATTTGAATTCTTAGTCTTAAATTTACTTCGAGGAAGAGAGAGAGAGCTTCAGGTAAACTTTTTTTTTTTTTTTTAAGTGTCTCACTCTGTCATCCTGGGTAGAGTGCAGTGGCATCATCATAGCTCACTGCAACTTCAAATCCCTGGGACTATGGGTGCACACCACCTGTACCTGGCTAATTTTTCTAAATGTTTTTAGTAGAGATGGGGTCTCGTTCTTGCTCTGGCTGGCAGGTAAACTTTTTATCTTCAGTAAAACTGTCAGTATTTCTATTTCTGATTTTTAAATTTATATAACTTTAAAAAAATCTAGAGAATTATCTGCTTTAGTAAGAGTAATCCTTATGTTATTTTTTGAATTAACTCTTTTCTAGCCTTTTAAAGATTTGTATTGGCAGGGTGATTTCTAGCAGCTTTGAAATGTCCACCAGGTCATTTTCTGTTCCAAAAGTTGGAACGTTTTGCTAAGTCAGATGAAGCTTGTTATTTAACATGCTGATTTGTGTTACTGTCAACACATTCTCTAGATGCTTTGTTCACAATACTGCTGGAAAATATCCAAGACTTTAGTATTTTCAAATAAATGTTTTCTAGGTACCTTAGACAGCAGGTTTAATTTATGAAACTTCCTAATATGTGATCATTCATTTATGTGAAAATGTTTTTTTCTTATGTTAAGTGGTTTAGTGTAATTTCCTGGACAGAATATACTGGTAAAATAACTTGTTAATGATAGAGGTATTTATTAATAAAATATTGACAGTTAATCAACCCATGAAGAATTAAGCTCATTTGCTGTTCACATTAACAACTTATTTTCTAATGTATTCTGCCTTTTATTTTTAAGAAAACATTATGTCTTTTATAAATTTGTCCTGTAAACAAAGTAATTGAGAAATGAAACAAACTAACTAGAAACTACTTTTTATTGGCTGAATATTGCTGGTTATTTAGTTCCATTTTTAGATTTCTATTTATAGAGCCTTGCATAGATTAGTACTGTGTTTCTTCTGTCTTTCCATGAATAAAAATCCTTTTTATTGTCAAAAAATGTATTGGCTCACATGATGAAATTAAGGCTGTATTAATTGAACAAATTACATAATGACCAAAAGCTCCCAAAATGGTTATGAATTAAGTATTAATTGTAAATGAAAAAATTTGCCCTCACTGCTTATGAGTACTTTTTTTTTTTGAGACAGGGTCTTACCCTGTTGCCCAGGCTAGGGTGCAGTGGTGTCATCATAGCTCATTGCAACCTCAAACTCCTGGGCTCAAGTGATCCTCCTGCCTCAGCCTCCCCTCCCCCAGTAGCGGGGACTACAGGTGGGTGCCCCCAGGCCTGGTTAATATATTACTTTTTTTCTGAAATTTTGAGAGTAAGTTGCAGACTTGATGTCCCTTTACCCTTATTAATTCCTAAAAGCAGAGACTTTTCAGTTGTATGTCTTTAGTTTTCTGTCATCTGGAAACTTCCTCACTTGTTTTGACATTGATATTTTGAAGAATACTGCCAATTATTTTATAGAATGCCCCCAATTTGGTTTTGTTTGTGTTTTTGTGCTTAATAATAGCATAGAGAAATATGTTCCTATCAGAACATCATATCAGTAGGCACATGATGTCCATATATCCCCTTACTAGTGATTTTAACATTGATTACTTGGTCAGGGAGGCATCTGCCAGTTTCTTCCTTTTAATTAATACGTATCTTGTGGGAATGTACTTTGAAACTGTGTAATAGTTAAGAACTAACAAAGGGTCTTGCAAGCTAACAATTTAGCCATGGATGCTAGCAGAAGATACAAGACTCCTGGGTCAGAGATAAAGGACTGGACTTTCTTACTCATCTGCAGTAGTACTAGCCAGTACTACTGCAGCATTTGTGCTTGTTTCTGAACTCATTTTCCACAGGGTGATATGAACAGAGCTAGGTGACTCCTGCACAAGAGGAGTTGAATTACAGGAGAGGAACCCCACGCTTAGGAAACTTGAATCTTTTATAAGAAGCAGTAAGTCTGTCTGACTTGTACCCAAGAGGGAGATATTATCTTTATTATACTGGACATTAAATAACCAGTCCTTTGCTCAGGAGGAAGACTGTATTTCTATCTTCCAAGTGTTCACTATACAAATATCCTTGAAAAGAGACTCCAGAACAAAGGCAGTTAGTGTCCCTGTCTGCAAGACATAGAGAAACACAAGAGACCCAAGTAAATGGTCACCTAAAAGTAACATCTTTTTATACCTCAGACTTTCACCCACTAGTTTTTCATCATTGATAATTCTTGTTTGAATCAATTATTATAGTTATTTGTTGCTAAATGGTGTATTTTCTTTCTTTCCTGACTTATTCCCCATGTCTCTCTTTCTTGTTCCCAGGATAATTTACCAAGTAAACTACCTGAATGCAGTCCTTTTTTTATAAGTTCTGCATTTATGGGAATCAGTTTGAGTCACAAGGCCCCTCAAACATAGCATGTCTAAAATTGAATTCTGTTTTTCCTCTCAATTCTCTTTCTCTTGTTTTGGTATTTCAGATTATCATTTGGCTATCAGTTCTTCAAGCTAGAAACATGTGTCAGTCGCTCCCTTTATTCACACCTCACCTGTTCTGTGGTTCTTTCTCCTAACTACTTGTTGATAGTCAGAACTCTTGACTTCATTCCCTTTGTCCTGCCTTTGCTCAGGCTCTGATCAGCTATCTGGACTATTAGTCGTGCTTCAACTGTTGCCTCCATTTTGTTCCTTTCCAGTTTGTCCTTCACAGATTTGCCTGAGTAATCTTTCTAAAACAAAAATATGATTATATTGATTTTCTTTTTTTTATTTCAGCATATTATGGGGGTACAAATATTACGGTTATGTATATTGCCCATGCCCCCTCCCCCCTTTGATTTTCTTTTTAAAGCCCTCCAAAGATACCACATTACCTGTAACTCCTTAAATGATGTTTTAAAAATGTAAAAACCAGCAGGGTGTGATGCCTCACACTTGTAATCCTAGCACTTTGGGAGGCCAAGGCGGAAGGATCCCTTGAGGCCAGGAGTTTGAGACCAGCCTGGGCAAGAGCAAGACCCTGTCTTTACCAAAAGTAGAAAAAATTCATTGTTGTAAATCCACGTCTGTGGCTTATCTTTTTTTCTGGTATCATTTGATGAATGAAAGTTTTAAATTTTAATAAAGTCAAAGTTGTTATTTTTTCCCTGTTAAAGTATATGCTTTTTATATCTTGTTTAAAGAAAATCTTCTTTTCTTTCAGAGATTGATGATTGATTTGTTAAAAATGTAATATTAACTTTAAACTGAGAGGAATAAAGAATATAAATCTTCTGTGTAGGCTGACCAGGGCATATATTGGTATTCTGAGACACTTAGAGTTAGATTTTTTTTTTTTATGTCTTCTTTGGAATGGAAAGATAGAAATATCTATAACTAGTGAAGATTTCCCCCTTCTTTTGTATTTGTCCTCTTGAAAGAAATTCTTGAGCTTCAGTTGGAGAATAATTAGAGCATGTGGGTGTGAGACTGTTTAAATGTAATGAGGGACAAATATAGCATTACAAAATTCTCATGATAAATTCACAGGTGGTCACTCTATGATTATAATTTGGGGAATCTGAAGACAGTTTTTTTTTCCCTTTCCTTTTTCTTTTTAAATGGTGAAGATCTCTCTTTTTGGATGGGTAGGATGAGATGCTACACCATACCAAAGTGTAGCAAATAGTAACCTACCTGTTCAATCCATATAAGATATAAAGTTGTTATAACTACTTTAACTTTGTAGTTTGTATTGTTAAAGAAAAAAGTGGAGTGATTGAATTTTGGCACAAAATTTTGAATTTACAAACGAAAACAATTTACGAAAAAGTTTACTGTTGGATTAAGTTGGCTATTCTTCCATTTCTTCTATGAAATATGACCTGTTTCTTTGACATTATAAAAATCACTGGATAGTTTTATATTTTTTCTTGTCAAAAATTAAAGTTCAGTTACATGAACTTAAACTTTGTTTTATTATCCCTCAAATGATTAAGGCTTTATAAACTTCAAACTTGGCCAGATATATGTTGCTAGGGATAAGCATGGTAAAGGCAGAATTAAAATAATATTATCAAAACATTATTTGATAATATTCACAGTAGGTGTGGATATAAAACATTAAAAATGAATTTGATATACCTTTCATAGATGATTAAGTCATTATCATTTGAAAATCAAGTTGAGAATTATATCAGCAGAAATTGAAACTTCAGCCCAAATAATATAGCTTTTGGCTAAAAATGTTTTCAATTTATGGTAGCACCATATTTATATCAGGGACTTTTATAAGATTTTTGGAAAATGTATTCAAAAAATTAATATTGTTGTAATTTAATTTAACAATAGCATATGAGGTAAATAAAACAGTCCAAGTGTGTTATAATATCAAGTAGTTGGTATAATTTATGCCTTTAATCAGTCATTGTGTAATTAAAATAGTAATGTGGTATTTGTTTATAACATTCTTCTGTATTTGATGTTTTATCTTTCAGTTTTAAAGGTCATAAGAAAAATGTTCTTTTATCTCTCTATAAAATGTTGAGAAATTTTCAGTTGAAATAAGTAGTGAAGTTCTAAAATTGATTGTTAAATGGTATCCAGTTATATCATAAAATGGTTTCTGAATGAAACATTATGGATATCTTAATATTCGTTTCCACTGATTGGTGTTGCTGAATACATTTTAAAAATGGAAAAAGTGAAACCTTTTATTCTATGTATGATCGTGAAAGCAAAATCTTCAACTCTATGGATAAACTAGCCTGGAGTAATCTGTTATTTTCATGAAACTAGGTTATAGACAATATTATCACCTTGAAGACTTCACTGTATCTTCATTGCTTTCACATGAAAGGAGCACTACCTGTCTGACCTTGTGAAATTAAGACATAGTCATTTGTGTCAAAATTAGAGTTGAGATCAAGCTGTTTGCAATATCCTATAAAAGATAAGTTTGAAAAGCTGTAGAATAGCTTGAGGCTTTATTCATTTAACTCTCTGCTAGACTTTGTGAGGAAAGCAAAAGTAGTTTAAGAACAGCACAATTTCTCTTTGGCCCACTAGCTAGGTGAAGTAGGTTGACCCTATTATTTTCAAAAGGTATTTTGTGCTTAGAGTATGGGTTGCCTGTAAAGTGTTCTTATGGGCTGGAGACATTTCTGCAGTGTTATGAAAATCATTATATTCGTGCTCAAAGCTCATTTCTTGGAATGGCTAATTTGATTACTCATTTTGCCATTAAAATGTTTGGTGAGGTCCACCTTCCCTAAAGTGCTTTTACTTTTTAAAAGTTTGCATGAATACAGCCTCCCCTAAAGTGGTTCACTTCTTCGAAGTTTATCATACTTGAAATGTGTGAGGATAAAGAGAACCAACCATTGTATTCATATTTAGAATTTTGGAATCTTTTGCTGCTAAGCTTCTTGTTAAATGCGTTGTATATTATATAAGGGAAGTGTTAATTTTGAATCTATTATTTTATTAGAAAGAGAGGAACTAGAATCTAGCCAAGAATATTGGGAGTCTGGTGAGAGATAATTGGAAAAAGATGGTGGTAGGTCAAAAGAAAAGGTGGACAACATGTTGAGGACAGAATGTGAAGGACTGTGTTGATATGGGCAGGTCAGATCTTAGGGTTTAACTGAGATGAGGTAGTGAAAGAGAAGACTGTGAGAGATGACTGGATCAAAGTATAGACCAAAATAGGAACAGGATAGGGACTTGGGAGTAGGTAAAAATCTGCTTGTGTGTGTTTTTGGTGTTGCTAGTTTCTTTGTTTTTTAGCATACTCACTGATTTTTGCATAGTGCTTTTCAATTTATTTAAAATATTCTAGTGCTGATTACAGCATAATAGGCAATTATAGTCTGTAATGTATATGTGTATAATTTAACTAAAACCCTATTACACTGTTAGTGAATTTAGGACTACCCTAACTGTGTGGAATATATCATTGAGTTTTCATATAGGAGCATTTTGTGGCTATTAGCTTTGAAGCCATGAGATTAAGGGTGCATTGGTACATTTACCTGATAAGCAACTTTGACCATATTTTTCATTTCCTGTGCCATTCTGTCTCCATTTAAAGAGTGATAAGTTTATTTTTTAAAGTATTACTGCACTTGCATGTATTTATTTTAATATATCCAAGAAACAGAGTTGATAGGTGAGTTCAGAAAAGAAATCTGAATGTAAAGGTTTTATGTTAACAGAATCAAAATCTTATTTTGATCTAATGTAACTGCTTATTTTCAGTGGAATGAAAATATCCCTAAAGTAATTTTCATTGAGGTGACTTTGTTGTATTGCTATTTTTTTAAAATTGAGGAGTTTTGGCTGCAAATTTAATTCTTTGGTTTCTTACCCCTTTTTATTACGGGATAATCTTTTGGGGCCATGAGTTGTCCTTTAGGTTAAAAATAATTCTTTTTTCTGTTTTTTTAAAAAAGGCTTTTATTTACTTGTTATTTTCATTTATATCTTCTAATAGATCTTTAGAAATCTTCAGTACTGATCATCACCTTTCCACGGTTGTATGTTAATTTAAAACAATGTTTTTAATAATTTAATAATCTATATTTTTCAGTCATGGCCTGAAAGAACTGGGGAGAGCTCAGAAATTCTTTGGCACCTCAAGCTGTACTATAAAGCAATAATAGTTAAATCAGCATGGTATTGGCAC
>VBSM01001265.1:11737158-11759210 GCA_008086735.1 Cheirogaleus medius | reverse complement strand
TCGGCCTCCCAGAGAGCTAGGATTACAGGCGTGAGCCACCGCACCCGGCCTTATTATTTTATTTCTAAATATGAAATGTATATATTTTAATAGGTTCCCCTGTTGATTCAAAAGCTTTTTTTGAACAGGTAATACATGCATGTAGTAAAAAAGGATGTACAGTAAAAAGTACATTGTTTTCATTACTCTCTATTAAGGAAAAGAAACCCACAATTGCTTTATGGATCTACAGATAATCGGTGTATATGCAAATATTTGAGGGCTGTTGGGAAAGTATCCAGCCATTGTTAATATAATGAGAATGATTTACATGGCTGGATACTTTCTGGACAGCCCTTATATACATATACAGTTCCCTCTTAATTAAACACACATGGTAATAGCTATTGTAAAGTACACATTTTTCTGAATGTTGCTTTTTTCATTTTATGTTGGGAGGCAGGCCATAACAGGGCAAATAAATTGTCTTCATTCTTTTTAAAGATTATAGTTGGTCCATGTATCAAGGTGTATTTAACCAGTGCCTTTTTGATGGATTTTTAGGTTATTTGTAATATTATATGTCTTTACACAGTGCTGCAATGAACAATCTTGTACTGTATCTGAGTTGCCTGAATTTCTAGGTCAGAGGATATGTCCATTTGCAATTTTGTTAAATATTGCCAAATTGCTTTCCCACCATCTGTGTATGTGTGGTATGCAGTGTTCTTTCAGACTTTTCCTGTCTCTCCTATTAATGTTTATGCTTTCCTTTAAATCCATGAGTATATAATAGCTGTTTTAAAATTTCTTACTTGAGAGTTTTATCATCTATCTCTCTGAGTTTGGGTATGTGTTACAGAAATAGTTTAAAAATTAGGAAAATCATGGCAATGTTAAATTATTGAGGATAAGGTTGGAGAGCTTCACATAAGTGCATAAATGGATGAGTTGATATGGTTAGGAGTTTTTAATGTAGTTTTGCTTCATTAAAAGATTGATAAATTGGTAGAGTTTTGAAATCTCTTCTGAGTAAAGGTATAGAATAGATGCTAATGACATTTTAAGAAAACAGATGAAATAGGTTTGAACTGCAGAATTTGAGTTTGTGATTTCTTTTACATAGTGAACATCAAATCTTAATTAATCAAATAAGATTTTGTAGCTGATTTCTTATCAAAGCCAGGTTGAATTAGGAATATGGTGGGTAATGTACAAGAAAACTTTTAGGAAGTTAAAAGAGGTATAAATCACACTTTTTATCTGAAAGGTGGTGTATTTACTTATTCCTTTTACCACACCTTAGCTACATGACCTTGGGCCAGTTACCTAGTCTCTCTAAGCTTTAGTTTTCTTAACAGCAAATTGGGAAGAGATATTGCTATGATTAAATAAAATATTGAAAATAAAGCATTAATTAAACTGTAGCATAGTAAGTACTCAGTATGTGGTAGCTTTTATTACTTTTAATATTATAGATGTTTAGTGATGGCAATCTGTTGTTTCTGACTTAAAGAATGTGTTTGTGATTTATTAAACTAGTAGGAAACTGTACAGTTTTAATATAGATTTTTAAGTTATGGAGAACGAAGGTATTTTGAATTAATTCAGTCTACCAACATTTATTAAACACCAACTCTGTATCTTGGGCACTTTGTTTTAGATCTAGTGTGAAAGGCAGAGGTATGCACTGACAATTACGATATAATACAATGTCCTGAGGGCAAATGAAAAGAATTTAGGAACTGCTATGAGAGCACCGAATGCCCAACTCTGCCTGGAGGGTGATTGGTGAGTGTATATGTTTCAGAAAAGGCTTCAGCAAGAAGGTATTACTTTACTTTGATCTGAATCTAAAGGATTTTGCTAAATGTTCAAGACTAGATGTGCAGAAGGACATTTAAATAAAGAGAACATCATGTAATGTTCTTATATCTGGCTTATCTGTTTATTTTTATACTTGATCATTTGTATCAGGATTTTACCATTAGGGAAGTTCCAAGGTAATTTTGTTCAAGTAGAAAAAAATGAGTCAGGCATGGTGGCTCATGCCTATAAACCCAGCACTTTGGGAAGCCAATGCAGGAGGCTCGTTTGAGGTTGGAGTTTGAGACTAGCCTGGGCAACATAGTGAGACCCCATCTCTACAAAAAATTAGCCAGGTGTGGTAGCCCAGGTCTGTAGTCCTAGTTACTAGAGGAACTGAGGCAGGAGGATTGTTTGAGCCCAGGAGTTCAAGGTCATGGTCAGCTATAATTGAGCCAGCGTACTCCAGCCTGGAGGGCAGAGCAAGACCCTGTCTCTTAAAAAGAAAAAAAAGGAAAATTACTTAAAGTGAAGATTCTATCAAGTGGTTGTTTTGACTTACATTTATGTAGTGTTGTATACCAAGTAGTAGATAGAACACCTGTGTCATTAACAGTTTTTTCCAGCAGTGATACTGAGGAGTTGTTCTTGTTGTTTGTATATTTGTATATGTGTGTGTGTGTGTTTTCAGTTACTGTACTCAGGTCAGCAGCTGCTGGATGGATTTCATATTATATAAATTCTAAGTTGCTAAAATAAGGTCATAGGGAAGAAAACTAAGTATGCCAGTATAAAATGTTAGATACTTTTCCATATGTATGTTAAATCAGAATCAAATATTATTTATAAAACCATGATGCACTTAATGGTGATGTAGTAAGAATGTTTGTTATTTTATCCTCAGTAACCTCAAATCAGTTTTGAATGCAGGGATAAAATAAATAGAATGTCAATTAGTCTTTGGGAACTTTAGAATAATTTAAAATAATTTATTTTTCAAATATAAGTGACCTAGGACTATTATTTGGAGGAAGTTTGAAGGAATATCCATATAATAAAATACAAATTGAGAAGAGAGACAACATGACTGTAACTGAGTAGAAAGTCATTAACTTCTCTTTGTAGTATAATACCTTTTAAGATCAAAAGGTAATATATTTAGTAAGTAGAATACAGGATTAGCTGTTCATGAAATGGGCACCCTCATTTTATTTAAAATCCCTGCCAATATATATTTTTAAATCTGACATGGATATTTTTTCTTCTTCCTGAGGCAATTCTTGAGCTTTCAGTTTAAGGGATATGACTATAAACTATGTTTATGTAATGTATTTTTTTTCCTTGTCTTTGGTTCATAAATTTTAATTTGGTGATAAAATGCTTTACTTTTGTAAAATGTGTGCAGTTGAAGGATCTGTAATTTTCCTTTTGGGGGAAAATGGTTGACACAGTTTCTGGGGCATATCTTAGCCATTGTAGCTGTTCTGTATTTATTGAGTAAATGAATGCATTTGACTCTTTATTTGCAGCCTTCTACGCATACCCCAAGTAGCTGAAGCACTAATTAACTAAAATGGAGATATTAAAGATTCTTACCTTCTCTAAAGGAAAACAAATCTTAATGGAATTTAATTATTTTTATTTTTTACAAATTATGGTTATGACCCTTAAAAGTTTTCTTCCTGAGATTTAAAATTAAAAAAGATTTTTTTTGGGTAATATTTTCATTTTCTCTTTTTCTTTTGCAGGTATGGCCTCACAAGTCTTGGTCTACCCACCATATGTTTATCAAACTCAGTCAAGTGCCTTTTGTAGTGTGAAGAAACTCAAAGTAGAACCAAGCAGTTGTGTGTTCCAGGAAAGAACTGATCCACAGACCTATGTGAATGGTAGAAACTTTGGAAATTCTCATCCTCCCACAAAGGGTAGTGCTTTTCAGACAAAGATACAATTTAATAGACCTCGAGGACACAACTTTTCTTTGCAGACTAGTGCTGTTGTTTTGAAAAACACTGCAGGTGCTACAAAGGTCATAGCAGCTCAGGAGCAGCAAGCTCAAGTGGAGGCACCTCAGATTGGGGTGTGGCGAAACAGGTTTAACTTCCTAGAAGGCCCTCAGCGATGTGGATTGAAGCGCAAGAGTGAGGAGTTGGATAATCATAGCAGCGCAATGCAGATTGTCGATGAATTGTCCATACTTCCTGCAATGTTGCAAACCAACATGGGCAATCCAGTGACAGTTGTGACAACTACCACAGGATCAAAACAGAATTGTACCACTGGAGAAGGTGACTATCAGTTAGTACAGCATGAAGTCTTATGCTCCATGAAAAATACTTATGAAGTCCTTGATTTTCTTGGTCGAGGCACTTTTGGCCAGGTAGTTAAATGCTGGAAAAGAGGGACAAATGAAATTGTAGCAATCAAAATTTTGAAGAATCACCCTTCTTATGCACGTCAAGGTCAAATAGAAGTGAGCATATTAGCAAGGCTCAGTACGGAAAACGCTGATGAATATAACTTTGTACGAGCTTATGAATGTTTTCAGCACCGTAACCATACTTGTTTAGTCTTTGAGATGCTGGAACAAAACTTGTATGACTTTCTGAAACAAAATAAATTCAGTCCCCTGCCACTAAAAGTGATTCGGCCGATTCTTCAACAAGTGGCCACTGCACTGAAAAAATTGAAAAGTCTTGGTTTAATTCATGCTGACCTCAAACCAGAGAACATTATGTTGGTGGATCCTGTTCGGCAGCCGTACAGGGTTAAAGTGATAGACTTTGGGTCGGCCAGTCATGTATCAAAGACTGTTTGTTCAACATATCTACAATCTCGGTACTACAGGTAAGTACAATTACTTTTTGGTTATTTAATAAATGTTAAATTTCTGCTAAATGAAATAATTTTGTAAGTGTATATGGTGAAAGAGAATGCTTCAGTTAAATAAGGAAATAAAGATAAGATCAGTTTAGGTTTGAGGTTTTAAAAAGATTTTTAAAATCTAGGCATAAAATCTGCCCAAGCAGAATAGAAATCTCCACTGCAAAGTTCCATGCCAAAGACATCTGGTTATTTTTATTGTTAATAGAAGACATGAAGGAATGATAACTGATTAATGATGATCAAACAGAAAACATTAAATGTTGGAAAAGTGTTTTTTTACAACAATATTTATTTTTTAAATATATTTCGGAACATTTCAGCACTTGAGAAATAGTTTATTAAAGGCATAATCATATGTAACTGAATATTTTGAAAAACTGTATACAGGTTGAGTATCCCTTATCTGAAATGCTTGGGACCAGAAGTGTTTTGGAATTTGGATTTTTTCAGATTTTGGAATATTTGCATTACCAATTGAGCATCCCAAATCCGAAAATCTGAATGTCATTCAGTACTTAAAAAGTTTCAGGTTTTCGGATTTGGAATGGTCAACCTGTATGAGAATTCAGGCAGTTATTCTGATCAATGATTTTAAGATTTAGATATGGCTCCTATGAATGTTTAGGCCACCTTTTCATAACCAGTTTATATGCTATGAGTAATGCTATTTTGGTGTTTGTCCTGTGTGGAGAATTTAAAGAATTAAACACTTTCCAAGTAAATATTGATAAAGTATTACAATGTCATGATTAATACTAGCTTGAAATATAATAGTCTGAGGGGCTAGCTAATAATTACCAAGACTCAAAATACCAAAAATTCATTCTTGAGTGTGAAAATGTTTTTGAATTCATAGCATAGTTTTATAATTTTCAGCCTAAACAAATTTATAGTCTTTGTGTACTCTAGAGCCCCACAAGGCCCAACATAATGGGCAAATACAGGATCTGCCAATATTGGTCATTCATAAGTTACTAAATAGACAAAAACATGCAGTTTTTATTAGGAGTTATTAGAACATGAGGGTTATAAATTTAGATCCACTAAGGGGTAGTTATTTTCCAGTATTGCATCTGCCTTTGCACTGTACCTGATTACTCTTCTTGCAAGTGTGTGCTGTAGTCCCCGGTACAAAATAAAGGAGAAATTAATTACTCCAAAAATCAACTCTAAATATATGCCTTACCATCAGTAGGTCTTAAGAAGGAATTGTACATTTATGCTACTCGGATTAATAAAGTTTATTCAAATATGTATTAGGAATATAGCTTGATTTATTCGTAGTATATTCCTGATTGTATGGTTTTTAGTAGTAGAGTGCTAGATACTATTCTTAAAACTTTTTAGGTCATTTAAAAGGTAATTTGCTGTTGCAGAGTAGCAGCTCTTATTAATATCACATAATTCAATTTACTTGATCCACTGTGTTCCTGACATTTTTTTTTTAAATTTAATGAAATGCAAGATTAGCTTTTAATTTTTTTCTGGAAAAATTGTTTTAAAATCTTATTTAACAGCACAAGAGGAATAGTACTATTTTACCCTTTTCCCTTTCTACTCTATGGATTCTGTCTTAAGAGCTTTATAGTCAGCTAGCATATTATATAAACTCCCAGGTTCCAACTACTTGGGCCCTATATTTAGTTCACTTGTTAGTAAATGACTTCACTTTATTTGGGTCTTGCATTATTCTGCATATCAGATTTAGCTTCATGTGATACCTAGCCTCCCTTTCTTTATGAAATACTTTAGATGTAAGTAAAAAAAAAGCCTCATTTATTTTTTATACTTGAGAATGTCTATTGGTTTACTAAATGTTTCAAGAGGGTGAGGGAAATCCTTCAAAAAGCAATCTAAAATGGTAAATATTTTATGATACTGGTTTCTAGCTTTATATCAGTCTCTGTGTTGGGAATTAAAAAAAGCTATAAATAATTACTAAGTACAATTAGTAGTTTCTAATTTGTGTTTATATAAATTTCAGGTAAATTACCTTTCAGAAGCTATACAATTGCCATGTTAAATTACAGGTTCTGTGTTTAGGGTAAAAAAAAAAAATGAAGCTCTTATTTGTAAACAGAAACTAGTACAAGCATTTTGGTTGATGTTGCCTGGATAAAAAATTTAATGGACTTTATGAGTCAATTAGATCTAAGAGTTAGAAGAGTTAGTGAATATTAAGGTAGATTGGTGAAAATGTAGTATAGTCCTTAATCAGGTACACTTTTAATATCTAGTGTAATTTTGCATGAAAAAGGCAAATAACTGTTACTCTCTTTCAATATTTGTTCTTTGTTTGGAACCCTGCCGATTCTGGCTTGGTTTATGACTAGGTAACTTATAATTCTGATTAGGCAATAAGCAAAAGTGTCTTATACTTGATTTTTCAATCTTTGTCAAAAATACGTTGCATTAACAAAATGAAAGCAGGAAGTGGAAACTTACCAAATTAAATATTTTTGAGCAAAGCACAGTGAAAGCACACATACCCTGATTTCCAAGGTAAACACAGGCTTAAACCTGTGTTTAGACACAGGTAAACACAAGTTCATGGGTTATTCTATTTCTTTGAACTGTGTAACACAGAAATGTAGTAGGGGTATCTTAAAATAGACAGGGGACAGTGGCCAGAAATTGTTGACTACTATAGATGGTGAGGCTGTCTAGCTCTTGCAGTGATCGAAGCCAGAAGTACATGCTAAGGGCATTGATTTGCTCAAGGTCAGCATGTTCTAAATTCAGCTGCTTGAATATGGTTTCTGTCAAGAACACATAGGGCTCTTGAATGCATAAAAGGTTTTAGCAGCAGAAGGTGCTGTATTTATGAGGTGTGGTGGCAAAATTAAGGTCATGAATTTCTTTTTCCTTTTCTTTTTAAATATAGAATTTTAGCCTGTAGTTCTGAGTCATTTCAGGGCACAGAGACAGAAAAGTAGATTGTAAAGTAACTTGTATAGCAGTTATATTCTTTGCTACTTTACTGAGTAATTTAGCGTTAATTGTTGCTGAATTAATCTATTTTGCATATAATAGTTGACAAAAAAAGTATATAATGGTGAACAGTTTAGACATGTCAATTCTTGTTCAGGTCATTCTCACCTCTCATGCCTTCTTAGATCCTGAAGTATCAAAGACAAAATTCTTGTAACAAAATTAAATTACATAGAAAGACCCATAAAATAATAACTAATATTTTATATAGGGTAGTTTATAATAGAACAGTATGTATTTATACCACATCATTTTTTCATAGTACGTTTCCTTATATTTCCTAGTTTGTTTTTCACTTCTCATCTCTTGAGTTAGGTAAGACAATTGGTGTCATTCTTATTTGATAAGTAGAAAACTGAGACTTATACAAGTCAGACAGGTTCAAATTTACACTGTAGGTAAAACTCCACAAATTTTTTTTTTAAATTTTTTATTGGGGTAAAATATACATATATAATTTACCATCTTTACCATTTTTAAGTGTATAGATCCATGGTAATAAATACATTTATATTCTTTTTTTCCCCCTTCCTTTCCCCCTCCCCTTTTCTGTCTCTGATAATCACCAATCTACTCTCTATTTTCATGAGATCCACTTTTTAAAGCTCCTGCATATGGCTGGGCACAGTGGCTCACACCTGTAATGCTATCACTTTGGAAGGCTGAGGTGGGAGGATCACTTGAGGCCAGGAGTTTGAGACCAGCCTGAGCAACATAGAGAGACCCCATCTCTACAAAAGATAGAAAAAGTAGCAGGGTGTGGTGGCCTGTGCCTGTAGTCTCAGTTACTTAAGAGGCTGAGACAGCAGGATCCCTTGAACCCAGTAGTTTGAGGCTGCAGTAAGTGATGCTGTTGCATTCCACCCTGGGCAATACAGTGAGGCTCTCAAAAAAAAAAAAAAAATTAAAGCTTCTACAAATGAGCAAGAACATGCAATGTTTGTCTTTCTATGCTTGGCTTATTTCACTTAACTTAATGGCCTACAGTTCCATCCGTGTTGCTGTAAATGACAGGAGTTCCTTCTTTTTATGGCAGAATAGTATTCCATGGTATATATACACCACATGTTCTTTATTCATTCATCTCTTAATGAGGACTTAGGTTGATTCCATATTTTTATGAGTAGTACTACAATAAACATGACGGTGCAGATAGATCTTTGATATATTGGTTTCCTTTTTTTGGATATACGTGGGCTGTCCTGAAAGTATCCAGCCATTGTTAAAATAATCAGAATAGTTTACATGGCTGGAGACTTTCCAGACCGGCCTTGTATGCTTAGTAGTGGAATTGCTGGATCATATGTAAATTCTATTCTTAGTTTTTTGAGGAACCTCCATAGTGTTCTCCATTGTGGCCATACTAATTTACATTCCGACCAATAGTGTGTGGGGGTTCTCCTTTCTCCACATCCTCACCGGCATCTGTTATTGTCTTTTTTCTTTTTTTCCCCCCAGTGTTGCCTGTCTTTTTGATACAAGCAATTTTAACTGAGATGAGATGATACTGCATTGTGGTTTTGATTTGCTTTTCTCAGATGGTTAATGATGTTGAACATTTTTTCATATTTCTGTTAGCCATTTGTATGTCTTCTTTTGAGAAATGTCTGTTCAAATCTTTTGCCCATTTTTTAATTAATTTTTTTTTGCTATCGTAATGCTATAATTTTTTGTTGAGCCTTTTTTGGATGCTGATACTGTGCTAGGTACTAGGGATACAGAGGTGATTAGTACATGTTCATTAATTTATATGATCTTTATCATCTAATGGAAGAGAAAAATAGTTTATTTCAAGAAATGCTAGGGTACAAGTATGTGCAGGGTATAGTGGGAACCCAGAGGAGAGCACTTTAACCTGATCTGAGGGGCAGAGAAGGCTTCTGGGAAGAGATGATCCTAGAATAACCCTCGAGAGCAGAGAAGGAGCCAGGATTGACTAGTCTTGAGAGCATTTTCTCTCACTAACCCACCCTTGATCTATAAAGGCTAGATATTGGGCTGAAATTGCTGGTAATTTCTTTCCTGTATCATAAAATAGTTATTTTTTGTTTGGGAATCTTTATTAGAGAAATGTAAGATTATCTACTGAGTTTAATTTTAATAGAAGTTTTTTTTTTCTTACCAAGTTATGATTTGATTGACGTTTTAATAGAAGGTTAGGAAATTCTATAATGAACTGGTTTTCAATGCTATACATTATGACTGCAGACATAGCACTTTACCACATAAAGTACTTTACATAGACATAAATTACATATATCAGACCTATTAACAATTCTGGCAGAGCTCTTAAAGTTTTCTTTTTTTAAGTTTTATTGAGAATAATTCACATACCTTGAACTTCACCCATTTAAAGTGTACAATTCAATAGCTTTTAATATAGTCACTGTTGTGCATCCATCAGCACTATCAATTTTAGAATATTTACATTACCCTGAAAGAAACCTCCACACCCCTTAGCCATTGTTCCCCAATTTTTCCACCACCCCCGGACCTTGGCAACCACTAATCTACTTTCTGTTTGTGTAGATTTGCCTTTTCTGGACTTGTCATATAAGTATAATCATATAATATATGGTCCTTTTTGACTGGCTTTTTTTCACTTAGTATAATGTTTTCAAGATTTATCCATGTTGTAGGATGTATCAGTACTTAATTTCTTTTTATTGCTAAATAATATTTCATTGTATAGATATATCTTATATATCCATTCATCAGTTGATTGGAGATCTCTTAAAATTATATCAATAGAAGGATATTTGAATAGAAACTGTAATTATGGTCTATGATTAAGTCTTTCATTTGAAATATTTAGTGCCTCTAAAGTGTAAAGTATTGTGCCAAGTGCTGCTTATACATTGAGGAGAACAAATATAGTCTCTATCTTTATGGTGCTTACAATCTAATGCACAAACAACAAAAAAGTAAAGTACTCTGAGCAAGGAGAGAGAATAACAGGAGGGACTTAAACCTTTTTTTTTGTTCCTTTTTTTTTTTTTACCTTTGAAATAATTTTTGATCTACTAAATAAAAAAATAAATTTAGACATATGAAAAAGTTGTAAAAATAGTGCAAGGAATTTCTGTATATTCTTCACCCAGATGCCTCAAATGTTTCAGATGTTAGCATTTGACCACTCAAGTTTTATCACTCATTCTTTCTATTTCTACACACACACGCACACACATACACACATTTTTCCTACAGTGTTTGATATGAAGCCTCTTTACCTCTAAAACTTCAGTGTACATTTCCTAAACATAAGGACATTCTCTTGCATTACCGCAGTACAGTTATCGAAACCATCATCAATTAACATCAATATTATTTATTTGATAAACTATTTAATAAACTATTTAGAATACTATTTGAGGAAATTAAAATCAGTTTATTACTGTTAACTAATTTACAAACTTTATTCAGATTTTGCCACTTGTCCCACTGATGACCTTTTTTCTGGCCCAAAATTTAATCCTTGATCACACATTACATTATTTGACATGTCTCTTTAGTGTCCTCTAATCTTGAGTTTTTCTTTGCTTTCATGACCCTGACATTTTTTTGCGTTGTACTGGACAGTTATTTTGTTTCTCAGTTTGGGTTTGTCTTCTGTTTTCTCATGTTTAGATTCAAGTTACATATTTTTGACAAAAACTTCATAAGTGATGTTGTGGCCTCACGCATTGGAAGGCACATGATGTAAATTTGTCCCATCATGGGTATTGTTAACTTTGATCACTTCATTGAGTTGGTCTGACTGCCAGGTTTTCCACTATAAAGTTATTTTTTCTTTGTAATTAATAAGTACAGTATCTTGTGGAGAGATACTTTGAGACTATTCATGTATATTGTTTCTCATCTTATTTTCACTGACCAATTAATTTGGCTTTAAGCAACTATGACTGAGGGTTGCCAAATGATGATTTTTTAATTCCATCATTTTTCTATTAGGAATTCTTCTATAAAGAAGAGCTTTTTCTTCCCTCCTTTTCTCCTCCTGTTTCTTTCTTTCTTTCTTTCCTTCTTTCTTTCTTTCTTTCTTTCTTTCTGGACTCATGGATTTACATTTAATTCAATGAGTTATAGCCTATCACTTGTCATTATAGGTTTTGTTGTACAGATTATCCCAGATTGTCCAGCAAGAGCCTCTTTAAGCTTACTCCAGTGTCCCCGTGATATGGCCCCATCATTCCTTCAGGGCTTAATTTCTGCTACCACAAGGTGTTCTGATTTACCTTGTACTTTTCTTGCCCCAAACCTTGGAATTGGCCATTTCTCTAAGGAGCTCCTGTTCCTTTTATTGGAGAATGGTGTTTAGAAAACAAGATGTGGACACTAGTTTTGGGTATGCTCATTGGTGGTACTAGGGTATTACTGCTTTTAGACCCTTTCAGTGGCAAAGCTAGAAAATATACAGGCATACCTCATTTTATTGTGCCTTGCAGATACTGTGTTTTGTACAGTTTGAAGGTTTGTGAAAACACTGTGTTGAATAAATCTCTTGGTGCTATTTTTCCAACAGCATGTTGTAATCACTTCAAGTCACTGTTACATTTTGGTAATTTTCACAGTATTTTAAACTTTTCCATGATTAGATCTGTTATGGTGATCTGTGATCAGTAATCTTTGTTACTGTTGTGATGGTTTGGGGGTACCACAAACCACACACCCATATAAGTTGGCAAACTTAATCGATAAATGCTGTGTGTGTTCTGACCGATCCATCTATGGGCTGTTCCCCTGTTTCTCCCTCTTGCCGGGCCTCCCTATTCCCTGAGATACAACAATATTGAAATTAGGCCATTTAATAACTCTACAGTGGCCTCTAAGTATTCAAGTGAAAGGAAGAGTCGTACATCTCTCACTCTAAATCAAAAGCTAGAAATGACTAAGCTTAGTGAGGGAGGCATGTTGAAAGCTGAGATGGGCTGAAAGCTAGGTCTCTTGTGACAAAAAGCCAAGTGGTGAATGCAAAGGAAAAGTTCTTGAAGGAAATGGAAAGTGCTACTCCAGTGAACACAGATGATAAGAAAGCAAAACAGCCTTGTTGTTGATAAGGAGGAAGTTTTAGTGGTCTGAATAGAAGATCAAACCAGCCACAACATTCCCGTAAGCTAACACCTAATCCAGAGCAAGGCCCTAACTCTTCTTCAGTTATATCAAGGCCGAGAGAGATGAGGAAATTGCAAAAGAAAAGTTTGAAGCTAACAGGTTGGTTCATGAATATTAAGGAAAAAAGTCATCTCCATAATATAATAGTGCAAAGTGAAGCAGCAAGTTATCCAGAAGATGTAGCTAAGATCATTGATGAAGGTGGCTCCACTAAACAACAGATTTTCAATGTAGATGAAACAGCTTTATACTGGAGGAAGATGCCATCTAGGACTTTAATAGGTAGAGAGGAAATATCAGTGCCTGGCTTCAGAGCTTCAAAAGGCAGGCTTACTCTTTTGTTAGGGGATAATGCAGTTGGTGACTTCAGGTTAAAGTTAGTGCTCATTTACCATTCTTTTTTGGTAGAAACGGGGTCTCACTCTTGCTCAGGCTGATCTTGATCTTGAACTCCTCAGCCTCAGCTTCCCAGAGTGCTAGGATTATAGGCATGAGACGCCATGCCCAGCCTTACCATTCTTAAAATCCTATGGGTCCTTAAGATTTATGCTAAATCTAGTCTTCCTGTGCTCTAGAAATGGAACAGCAAGGCTTGGTTGACAGCACATCTGTTTACAGCATGGTTTACTGAATATTTTAAGCCTATTGTTGAGACCTGCTAAGACAAAAAGATTCCTTTCAGAATATTACTGCTCATTGACAATGTACCTGGTTACCCAAGAACACTGATGGAAATATACAAGATTAATGTTGTTTGTTTTCATGCCTGCTCACACAACATCTATCTTAAGCCCATGGATCAAGGAGTCATTTCAACTTTCAAATTTTATTATTATTTATTTTTGTTAGAGATGGTATCTTTCTCTGTCACTGTCACTCTGTCACTCAGAATGGAGTGCAGTGGCATGATCATAGTTCACCGTAACCTCATACTCCTGGGCTCGAGCAATCCTCTCCTGCCTTGGCCTCCCAAAGTGCTGGGCCTGCTTCTTATGGATGAACAAAGAATGTGGTTTATTGAGATGGAATCTGCTCCTGGTGAAGATGATGCGAACATTGTTGAATTGACAACAAAGGATTTAGACTATTATATAAACTTAGTTGATAAAGCACGGCAGAGTTTTAGAGAATTAACTCCAATTTTGAAAGAAATTCTACCGTGGATAAAATGCTATCAAACAGCATCACATGCTACAGAGAAATCTTTTGTGAAAGTAATAGCAATTGATGTGGCAAGCTTCAATTATTGTTTTCATTGTTGTCTTATTTTAAGATGTTCTGTCCTTTATCCATGATTGTAATCCTTTCTTTGACACCAAGAAACTGGCTCTCATTATCCATAATGTTATTTATTTGCTTAATTCTAGAATACATTTAAAGGAGTTTTGGAACTGTTCCCCCTTGCTACTGCTACTTTACTAATGAGAGTACAACATTTATTTACAGCTTTTTTTTTTTTTCTTCAGCCTTAGACTTGGAATATGTAGTGAAAATATTGTGTTCTAAAATTACTTAGTTCTTTTCTAAACCCCCCCTCTCCCACCTTCATTGTAATTATGTTATCTATTGAAATTTAGTTAAGTTAATTTGATTTTGTTTGTATTCCATTTTTGGTCTCCCATTCCTTATCGATTGATTGATTGATTGATTTCATTGTGTGAAACATTAACATGTTCTAAAAATCAGCTATACAAAAAGGTTATCTCAGAAAAGTGTCACTCCCTCCCTTTATCACTTTATAATTTATTCTGCCCAACCCTTTTAGTAATCATTATCATTAGTTTCTGATTTATTATTTGTATGTATGTGTGGGGGCATGGGGAGCTACAATGAGCAGATAAATAATAATATATGTTTTCTCAATTCCTCTTCTTACAGGAATGGTAACATACTAGATACCCTTTTGTACTTGGCTATCCTTAACAGTGTTTCTTGGAAATCACTTTATGGCAATTCATAGAGATCTTTCTGATTCTGTTTTTACTGCAGAATGTTTATTTTGTGGATTGCCATAGTTTATTCAGCCACTTTCCTGATTACTGATGCAGTGTTTTGCAGTTAAAAACAATATGCAAGAATAACTTTATGTACATATATGTTCATATAGTTGGAGATGTATCTTCAGGGTAAAGTCTTAGAATTATCAGACAAAAGATAAATACATGTATACTTTTGTTAAATATCGCCAAATTCCTCTCAGTAAGGATTGTAACAATTTGCATTCCCACCAGCAATGTATGATAGTGCCGATTTCTCTGTACCCTTGCCAACAGAATATGTTATTCTTTAAAGATTTTGCCAATCAAACTGTATATTTTGTATTTGTAAACTGTATAGTTTATTAATAATTTGCATGTCTCTTGTTAGTGAAGTTAAACATGTCATATTTAAGGGTCATTTGAACATTTTTGAATGTGTGTAAATTGTTTACATCTCTTGCCCATTTTTCTATCAAGTATTTGATTCTTTGTCCCATAATTTTTAAGATTTCTTTATAAGGAGTTTCTAGGCCTTTATTTGTGATATATGTTGTATTTTCCTCCATTTTTTCAGTTGTCTTTTTTTATGCCATATAAAAATTTTTTTGTGGTTGGTTATATCTATTTTTTTTATAGCCTCTGAATTTCAAGTCATATTTAGAAAGCCTTTCCCCACACAAAAGTTAAATATCATTTATTTGCCCTGTTTTCTTCTGGTACTTATTTGATTATATTTTTGATATTAAGATCCCAAACCCATTGTGAGTTTATTCTTATGATTGGTTTGATATGTGGATCTAAGTTACCTTTTCCCAAGTATCTAATTGGTTATAGGACCTACTTTATATTGGATGGATAGGAAAAAAGCTCTAAGGATGTCATACAGTAACTGAGACCTGAAGAGGGATCCTGCCATCTAGAGTGGATGGAATGAGAATCCCAGGCAGAGGAAAGAGTATGTGTGAAGGCTCAGAGGTTGGGAAGAGCTTGGTAGGTAAAGAATCTGAAAGCCTGCCAGTGAGACTTGGATCTATTGGACTGGGTTAGGCAGTGGTGTGACTTGAGGTTAGAGGGCAGCCGCTACATGGTTTGTGGTTATGCTTTTAGAAGATCAGGTGGGGCATGGTGGCTCACACCTATAATCCCAGCACTTTGGGAGGCCGAGGTGGGTGGGTCGTTTGAGACCAACCTGAGCAGCACAGAGAGACACCCTACAAAAAATAATTTAAAAATTAGCCAGGCATGGTGGTGTGCGCCTATAGTCTTAGCTACTTGGGAGGCTGAGGCAGGAGGATCACTTGAGCCCAGGAGTTTGAGGTTGTTGTGAGCTATGGTGATGCCACTGCACTCTAGCCTAGTCAGCAGAGTAAGACCAGTCTGGCTGCTATTTGAAGAGGGAAGGGGATGAGAATGAAAGTAGAAATAGGAAAACCTTTAGGAAGGAGGCCTTAAAGTGTAGTCTACAGAAAATAGGTGGAGGCTTGGATTAGGGTGGTGGCAGTGGAAAGAAATGGATGGATTTGAGATGCATTTTTGGTGTATAGTAGTTATTTTGCTTTTCACTAGAAACTTTTTTGATTTTCTAAGGAGATAGATGCTTTGTATGGTTGATTATATTTGTTGACTTAAATTGTGTATTTAGAGAAACATTTGACTTCCTTGGGCCTATTTTCTGACTTGTCAGGCAGGAATATCATTATAATTGAAAGTACATTTATTACCACTGTTTGTTAAAGCTCTGCATTAAAAAACAAAGAAAAAACACAAGGAACACAAAGGAACCTGATATTTTAGATATGATTGCTTGAGTCAGAGGAAGTGAAAATACAGCCTTTAAAAAAATTTTAAGGGCTGGGCGTGGTAGCTCGTACCTGTAATCCCAGCACTTTTAGAGGCTGAGATTGGAGGATCACTTGAGGCCAAAAGTTTGAGACCAGCCTGAGCAACATAGTGAGACCTTGTCTCTACACAAAATTTAAAAACATCAGCCGAATATGGTGGCGCATGGCTGTAGTCCCAGCTATTCAGGAGGCCGAGACAGGAGGATGGCTTGAGTCCAGGAGTTTGAGTAGGCAGTGAGTTATGATTGTGCCACTGTGCTCCAGTCTGGGTGGGAGAGCAAAACTCTGTCTTCCCCACCAAGAAAAATTAAAAAAAAAAATTAAGGTAAATTACAATGAAACTTTTGTCTTTAAAGCTAAATTGTCATATGTTGACTTGTTTTATAATTCTTCAAAATCAGTGGTTAGTATTAAATAATTTGACATCTCCTATAATTTCATCCCCTGCATGTTACTACTTTTTTTGGTTATATATAAATATTAACATATAACATATTTGTTAATATGCTTTCAGTAAAAATAGTATCACAGAGTATGTTCTGTTTTACAGTTTGCTTTTGATCAACAGTATATTTGTAGAAATTTTGTGTGTGATAATAGCATTGTGGTTGTTATTTTTCATTATCCCTTAGAGGTATATGCTGAAGTATTTACAAATAAAGTTATATATCTGGGATTTTCCACTTCTACCTAGTGGTAGCCATTTTGACACTTCTAGACTTTTTGTTGATGCATTGATAATTTTTGAATTTGGACAGTGATTAGTAGATGGTGGTTCAAATGTGTGCATTTGAAATTTTGTGTAATTAAAGTAGAATGCAGTTAGATCTTAAATATTTTAAGAACTGTCTTAACTTCATGATGAAAATAGTTATAGTTCATAATGTTTAGAAATTTGAAAATCCATGAAATATATTTGTAGTTTCTTAGAGCATGCTTTAAACCATGTTTTTTTTTTTGTTTTTCTTCAGAGAGGGGGGCGGGAGTATAAACTTCAAAGTATAAAATTCAGAATATTTGTTTAAATAGAATTGGAATTTAATTTTTTATATCTTTAGTGTTCTAAGCTTCATGAAAGCTTTTGATAGTAATATTAAAGGACTGACTTCCTCTAGTTTCATGATTGATTTAAGTCACTCAAATACTTTTAAGAGCAAAGTGACTAGCTAAAATACTTTCCAAATTTTAACTAAGTCCTCTCCTGTTCTTTACTTTTTAAGTAATCTCAGGCAATCTTTTATTTCCAATAGGTGAAAAAAAATTTGTTTTGAAATGGGGGCCTCACTGTGTTGCCCAGGCTGGAGTGCAGTGACTATTCATAGTTGCAATCATCACACATTATAGCCTCGAACTCCTGGCAAGCAATCTTCCACCTCAGCCTCCTGAATAGCTGGGTCTACAGACAGATACCACCCCTCTTCTGGCTAGAAAAATGAAAATCTTGATTGTTGATGGTAGATGTACTGATGGAAATTAAAAAAGAAATAAAACCTTCTACATTTTGTTTTAAAAGTATTTTATTATATTATAATTTCAGAAATTCTAATGTTTTGTTAGTGATTAGAAAGGAATATTAAACATATTTTCTAAACACTGCAACATAATATAATTTTTTACATTTAGTTAAACATTTTGTCAGCACTGCCCCTATGTATTAGGAAAGGCATGGACTACATTTGTAAACTGTACTATCATCTTGAGCTGACAATTTGGTGGCCAAAATTATTTTTAGTATAAAAAATGTTTTTTATTTTTAAAACTGGTGAAAACACATAAGATTTATCATCTGAACCATTTTTAAGTATACACTTCAGTAGTATTAAGTATATTCACATTGTTGTGAAATAAGTTTCCAGAACTTTGTTGTCTTGCAAATCGGAGACTCTGTACTCATTAAACAACAACACTCCTTTTCTCCCTTTCCTCAGCCCCTGGTAACCACCATTCTACTTTCTCTTTCCATGGACTACTTTATATACTCTCATATAAGTGGAATCATACAGTATTTGTCTTTTTGTGGCTGTCACATTTCACTTAGCATAATATCTTCAGGGTTCATCTGTGTTTTGGCATGTGATAGGATTTATTTCTTTTTAAAGGCTGGATGATATTCCCTTGTATGTATATACCACATTTTGTTTGCCCATTTGTCTGCCGATGGACATTTGGGTTGCTTCCACCTCTTGGCTAGTACAAATAGTGTTTCTATGTTCACCACTGTGCAAATATCTCTTCAAGAACCTGCTTTCAATTCTTTTGTGTATGTATACCCAGAAATGTTGGATCATACGGTAGTTCTATTTTTAATTTTTTGAGGAACTTCCATACTGTTTTATATATTAATAATAATCATGTTATTTTACAATCTCACCAGTAGTATACCAGGGTTCCAGTTTCTCCATATCCTCACCAGCACTTGTTATTAGCTATCCTAATGGATGTGAGGGTATATCTCTTTGCGGTTTTGATGTATTTCTCTGATGACTAGTGATGTTGAGCATCTTTTCATAAGCTTGTTGTCTTTGGGGAAATGTCTGTTCAAGTCCTTTGTCCATTTTAAAATCAGGTTATTTGATTTTTTAGTTGTTGAGTTGTAGGAGTTCTTTATATTCTAGTTATTAATCCCTTATCAGATACATGACTTGCAAATATTTTCTATTGATACCATTTTGTAAGTTGCCTTTTTCATTCTGGTTTTTTTTTTTTTTTTGATTGCACAAAAGTTTTTAAGTTTGCTGTAGTCCCATTTGTCTTTTTTTGGTTTTGTTGCTTATGTTTTTGGTGGCATAGCCAAGAAATCATTGCCAAGTCCAATGTCATGAAGGTTTCTCCCTGTATTTTCTTCTAGGTGTTTTATAGTTTTAGATCTTTTATTTATTTTGAGTTAATTTTTGTATGTGATATAAAATAGGGATCTAGTTTCATTCTTTTGCATGTGAATATCCAATTTTTTCAAGAAATTGTCCTTTCCTCATTGAGTGGCTTTGGTATCCTTGTTGAAGATCGTTTGACTCTATATGCAAGGGTTTATTTCTGAGCTCTTTATTCTGTTGTCTATTTGTCTATCTTTATGCTGGTGTACCACACTGTTCTGATTACTGTAGATTTGTAATATATTTTGAAATCAGGAAATATGAGTCCTCTGACTTTTTTCTTTTTCAAAATTGCTTTGGCTATTCTGGAGTTGCTTGAGATGTTTTTATTTACATATCATCTTTTCCCTCAAAATTTGATGGACAATTGAGAATTTTCATGTTAAAGCTATCTTTAATATATGTCAGAATTTTAAGAATGTAGATTGACCAGTTGGTCAATAAGTAGTGTGTTTTACTATTATCATTTTGATTCATCTTCCCTTTTCAGCTTTGTAGTGCAGTTTTGCCCTCAAGGCATCCCATGTCTTAATATTTTCCCAACATGCTATATGATTTTCATTCCTATTCATTTACCTATGCATGAATACCTGTATCTCTTCTTTCCTATGAAAATTATATTTATTGTTCAAGGCTTAACTTAGATACTACCTTCTGATATATCTTCCTGACCACTCTATAGTCCCCCTTCTGAGTTATACCTGGCGGCATGGTAGTGTATTTGCATGTGGAACAGATACTCACTGAGCTTTAATGAAGGACTGTTTATTCTTATTGTAGATGACTATAACGTAGACTTACAGAAATTTCAAATCTGGAAGGGACTTTTTGATGTTTTCCAGTGTATTTCCCTTCCCATGCATTAATTACCTTTTTTTTTTTAGAGAGAAGATCTGGCTCTATTGCACAGGCTGATGTGCGGTGGCATGATCATAGCTCAGTGTAGTCTCAATCTCCTGGGCTTAAGTGATCCTTCCACCTCAGCCTCACAAGTAGTTGGGACTATTGGCAACGTGCCATCATGCCTGGCTAATTAAAAAAATTTTTTTTTTTTGTAGAGATAGGGTCTCCCTATTTTGCCCAGGCTGGTTTCCAACTCCTGGCCTCAAGGGATCCTCCTGCCTTGGCCTCCCCAGATGCTGGGATTTCAGGCATGAGCCACTGTGTCCAGCCATGAATTACTTTTAATAACATTCTAACACTATTTATCCAGCCTCACCTTGAACTCTTTTTAGTAATCATAAGGGGCTTCCTTCTAAAACTGAGACCTCCCTATATCCATGGTTTCTTAAAGTGTATGGGATAAGTATGATATATTTTCTTGTCATGCCAGATTTTTATGATCTCACATTTAAAGAAAGAAACACTTTTTTGTTAAACAGAAATATGGAGTCAAGTACAAAAGTTCATAGACCCCCCTTTAGACTTTTTTGGGGTCATGAGTTTAGTCTTCTTTATTTAGTCTTTTCTTTAAGTCTATATTGGTGTTTCAGTTTGAAAATAACACAACGTAACCAATTTTATTTTTAGGCATCTTTTCACTGTTAAAAATTTCTCTTATAGTAACCAGAAATCTAACACATCCCCAACCTCATTCACATAAAATGAGTGATTGTGTTCACCATCAGAAATTTGGTTAACAAGTGGATTAGATGCATGTGTTTTATTTGAGGAACATAGATATATCTCATTTTTGGATCCTAAAGTATTAGAACCAAGTACATTAGTATAGTACCTTGCTTAGAGCACTGTCCTTAGGCTCTGTGCCATTGGAATATATTTTAGATAAGGTCTTTTAAGTGTAGTACCTAAGGAGCTAAATTCCTTAGAAAGAGGGAGAGGTAGAAGAAATACTGCTACATTCCCATGTACTAAATTCTGTCTATTTGGAAACATCATTGGAATCAATCTAGATATTCTTAGTATTAGATCTTCTAAAGGTTATCTAGGACTCCTTTCAGTTCCAAAATTATATGATTCCTATGTGCCTAGACACTTGTAACTTCTAGGTTCCTTCCTTCCCAATTTCCTCCTAACTTCCTTCCATTCTTCCTTCCCGAAGTGAAAAATGATGTTTCGTCTGTGATTATTTCCCACATTTTAATGAGTCTGTACTTTATTCTCCCCAGTTAACTCCTCTATGATAATTTCTTAATTCTTTTTATAAAATGAGAAATCAGTGCATTTGATTCAGTAAATGATTTCAGTAATATGAAGAAGGAATAAGGTGAATATGATCGAATGGGGAAGATCTGAATTTTAATCCTAATTTTATTGCTGATCGACTTTTCATATATGATTTCTGAGGAGGCTACTTTTAACTTTGTATATTTGTACATTAATGGATTAAAGTTGGTGTTATTACTATCCTCTTGCACACTTATAGGTGTGTTATTAGATTATAAAGCAGTAATATATAGATACTACTAGTCAGGCATAGGGCAAAAACATTTTTAAAAGCTTAATCACAAAGTAAGTTTGTTTAATTCTGTACATTGTAGCTGTAAAATATGTAATAAGTATAATGTCATATAAACCAGAATGATCTGTCGTTTTATATCAGATTTTTTTTTTTTTTTTTTTTT
>VBSM01001265.1:11711093-11737058 GCA_008086735.1 Cheirogaleus medius | reverse complement strand
CTGTACACTTTTTTTTTTTTTTAAATAGGGACAGGGTCTCACACTGTGCCTAGGCTGGAGTGGAATAGTACGATCATAGCCCACTGCATTCTTGAGCTCCTGGGCTCAAGCAATCCTTCTATCTCAGCCTCCCAAGTAGCTGGGTTTACAGGAATGCATCACCACACCTGGCTAATTTTTTTTACTTTTTATAGAGATGAGATCTCCTTTTGTTACTCAGACTGGTCTCAAACTCCTGGGCTCAAGTGATACTCGTGGCTTCAGCATCCCAAAGTGCTGGGATTACAGGCGTGAGCTACTGCACCTGGCCCTCCCAATTACTTATACATAATACAGTGTAAATACTCCCTCAACAGTTGTTATACTATATTGTTTAGGGAATAATGACAAGAAAAAGAAGTCTCTATGTTTTCTGTACACATGCAGTCATTCATTTTTTTTTCTCCCCAAATATTTTTGATCTGCAGTTGGTTGAATCCGTGGATGTGGAACCCATGATACAGAGGGCTGACTGTAGTTACTTATAGGCTAAAAGAAGACCTTTGTGATAGTTTTTTAATTCTTTGAATTAAAACTTTTAATTTCAAAGGTTATCAGTTTTTTCCTTTTGCTATATATATATATAGCCTTTTGCTATATATATATATATTTCCTTTTGCTATATATATATATAGTATTAAAGGAGTATATAGCTTCATGAATGTACTATGACAATAGAGTGTAATGATACAATGGATTAGATGTTACTCCTGAGTTCACACACTTCAAAATGTATGTGCTTATGTCTTTCTGAATCTTCAGCATTTTCCTGTGAATGGAATTCAGCACCCTGAATGTTATTAACGGCATGTGTGCTACCACGGAAGAGTGCCAGTTCAATGGCCAGTGAATAATTTAGGCATCAGCTGGTGTGGCAAGATTGTATTACTTAGGAGAGAGGAATCTAATATGTTCTAAACTTTGACATTAAAAAGAACAAAGGTTTCTTTTGTGAGAAAACATTGAATTACAAAGAATTTTGTATATATTTTTCTAAAAACCAGTGTACTAAAATTAAAAATTATTTGATTTAATATTTTTTAAATTATGAAAGTAATCTAGGCTTACTGTCATATTCCGAGATCAGACGAGATCGGGCGCGTTCAGGCTGGTATGGCCGTAGACAGTCATATTCAATAATAGAGAAAGGTATGAAGTAAAATAGGAATGATTTCCTCCTTTATATTGTGGCTGTATTTTGTACTTTTATAAAATATATGCTGTACTTCATTTACCCAGTCCTCTGTGATGTACATTTTGTTTTCTGATAATGCCACAGAGAACCTTTTTGTTTGTCCACGGATATGTGTAGGCACATGTTCATAACATATTTCTAGAAGGAGAATTGTTAGGTCAAAGGATATGTATGTTTTGTTGATAACACTGCCAAACTGTCTTCCAGAAATGTACCATTTATAATCTTCTCAATAGTGTGTGAAAATGCCCTTTTCTTCACATTTTTGTCATCACAAGGATATTTCTAGTCATTCAAATAGTTAGCCTTGTGTAGGCAAAAAACAAACCAATTTTTAATTTTAATTTTTTGCTACTTTGTACTATGTTAAAAAAAAGTTTTAGGTCTGTTTTCTCTGTCACATGTTATACTGGTAGATACTCTTTTCTGTGGAGAATGAGAATGTAATGAGAATGAGAATGTAAAAGTAAACAGAGTTCATAAAATAATAACATTTTTTGACTGCTTAGTCCCAGCCACTGTGCTAGAAACTTTACATAATTATCCTTTTCCCTTACAACAATCATAATAAATAGTAATACTGTCTTCATTTTACAAATGAAGTAAATCTCAGTGAAACTGAGATTCAGATATGTTAAGCAACTTGCCCAGTAGTACACAGCTAATAAATTGCAGAGCTGTGATTTGAGCTCAGTTGTGCCTTTCCATTTCCTATGTTACTTTTCCAGGGATTTTCCTTTATTTTCTTGAAACTCCTTTGGTTGACACTGATGACTTTCTTGCTAATCACCAAATCTGGTGGATTTTTTTTTCAAGTCCTCATCTGGTGGGACCTCTGCCATTCAGCACTATTAGTGCTTTATTTTACTGAAACTTTCTTTGCTGGCTTCCTAAACACAATTTCCTCAGATTATTCTTCCACTTCTCTAACCAACTTCATCATTCATTTTTTCACTTTTTAAATGGATGCATTCTTCAAGGTTCACTCATGGGCCCTCTTCTCATTAAATATATTTTAGTCCCTCTTGGAGATCTTACTGTCTCCAATGACTTCAATTTTTATTATTATTTTTTAATATAGTATACTTTGAAATACCTTCCTCTAGCCACATCTTCCTTTGAACACCTAATTTCTATTTCCAGCTGTCTCCTTGGACAGTCTCTGGATGTCACTAACTAAATGTTCAGTTAATCTGTCTCCCAAAATCTTCCATCCCTCCACACAGATCGAGATTAGTAAAAGAACCATTTTCGTAGTTATTCAGCGTTGAAAGCATGGAGTTCTTTGGCTTGGCTGTTTTCCTGCTATTCATCTTATCATTGTGTGATCAACCCCTATTGATTTTACCTCTGAAATATCCCATGTGTATATTTTGCAATACTTTTATCACTGCCATGTTCTGGTCTGGACTCCTGCGCTAGGGTAGTAATTCTTTTCTATTTTTTTTTTCCTTTTCCTGCCAGTAATACTGTGTTGAAAAGTAATCCAGATTTTAAGCAATCTCTGCCTCTTCCAGTCTATCCTGTAGTGTTAGAGATGTGTTATGTATTGTTTAAGAGACCACAAAATTGTGCATATACATAAATACTTCAATTTCCCTGTTTAGTTAAGGATAGACACACAGGGTTGGTGGGCCTTTTCCCTCTTTTCCTGATTCCTTTTTTAATTCTAGTAAATATATTATAGCATGTAATTTGCCATTTTAACCATTTTTAAGTGTATGATTCAGTGACATTATTATACAGTGTTGTGCAACCATTACTACTATCTTTCCAAACAAAAATTCCATACTCACTAAGCAATAACTCCTCACTGCACTCACCTCCCATCCCCCTAGCCCCTGGTAACCTCTAATCTACTTTCTGTCTTATGAATTTGCCTATTCTAGATAGTTCATATAAGTGGAATCAGTAAATATTTATTCTTTTGTGTCTGGCTAATTTCACTTAGCATAATGTTTTCAAGGTTTATCCATGTTGTGTCACATATCAGAACTTCATTCCTTTTTATGGCTGAATAATACCCTATTATGTATACATACCACATTTTATTTATCCATTTATCCATTGATGGACACGTGGATTGTTTCTGCCTTTTGGTTTTTGTGAGTAATGCTGCTATGAACATTGAGTTGTTTGTCTTTTTGTTTTTGAGTTGTAAGAGTTCTTCATGTATTCTGATTGTTAAACTCTCCTCAGATATATGATTCTCAAATATTTCTCCCATTCTGTGGGTTGTCTTTCACTCTTTTGGTAGTGTCTTTTGATGCACAAAAGTTTTTAATCTTGATAAAGTTCAATTTATCTATTTTTTCCTTCGTTACTCGTGCTTTTGGTGTAAAATTTAGGAAACCATTGCCAAATCTAAGGTCATGAATATTTCCACCTATGTTTTCTTATGAGATGTTATAGTTTTAGCTTTTAAATTTATGTTTTTGATTCATGTTGAGTTAAATTTTAGTGTTTGGTAGGGGTCCAACTTCATTCTTTTTTATGTGGACATCTAGTTTTCTGAGCACTACTTGTGAGAGAGACTTCTTTCCCCATTGATAGTCTTTGTACCTTTGTTGGAAATGAGCTGACCATATATGTGATGGTTTATTTCTGGATTCATTTCTGTTCCATTGGTCTATATGTCTGTCCTTATGCCAGTACCACACTGTTTTGATTAATATGGCTCTGTAGTAAATTTTGTAATTGGCAAATGTGAGTCCTCCGGTTTTAATTTTCTTTTTCAAGATTTTTTTTTTTTTTTGCTATTCTGGTCCCCTTGAAATCCCATATAAATTTTAGGATGGGTTTTTCCAGTTTTGCAAAAAATGCTGTTGGTTTTTGATAGGGTTGGCATTGAATCTGTTGCTTTCGTTAGTATTGTCATCTTAGCAATATTAAGTCTTCCTGGGTGAGTTGTTTGTCCATTAGTTTAGGTTTCCTTTAATTTCTTTTAGTAATGTTTTATAGTTTTCAGTCTATAATTCTTT
Organism: Cheirogaleus medius; assembly: GCA_008086735.1. NCBI lineage: Eukaryota > Metazoa > Chordata > Mammalia > Primates > Cheirogaleidae > Cheirogaleus > Cheirogaleus medius. Next base: position 11,732,843 of record VBSM01001265.1, on the reverse strand, counting down.
TGCCTCTTTGTTTAAATTTAGTCTTAAATATTTTATTATTTTTGACGCTATCATAAATGGAATTGTTTATTTGATTTCCTTATCAGATCATTTTTTACCAGTGTATAGAAATGCAACTGACTTTTGTTTCTTGATTTTGTATCCTACACCTTTGCTGACAACATGTTGTCTTGTAAATGATTTCACATATTCAACTGAGAATTATCACTTTACTACAATTCTCCTTCTTCCCCTTCAATTTCTAATGTGAATGTTCTCAGCGAATCACAAACTAATGATCTCTTGAGACCTAAATGCAGTGGCATCAAGATTATGACATCCCCTGGGCCTTGAAATAGTTCTGTACAATTGGAAAAAGCTGACAAAGTTGATTTTAAAAAGGGATTTAAATACTTCAAAACAACGTGTGAGTAGTATGTTTCTGTGCTCAGGAAGCATTTGGTAACTTTCAATGGGTTTTATAGTACACCCCTAATAACACGAGTGCTGTATCGATGTTTTTATATCAGGAATCTTTGAATGTCCACTCTCTCTGGTAGGAAGCTGTTTCATATTGTAGCAAAGTGGTCTCTGGCATTTTGGGTGTGTGTGCTTTTTCCTCCCTCAAGGCTAAATTAATCATCAACTGTTCCTAAAGATAAAACATTTGTATTAAGGCTGTTATGGTGCAGAAGTGAATAATTTTAGAGCTGGATGATATTTTAGAAAACATTTACATGGGCATTTAGTCTAGCTTATTTTATAAAAGAGGCGGTTGAAATCCAGTATACATAAATGAGAATTGGCATATCAACATTTATAATTAACTCACTTATTTAATGTTACATGTATGTTATATGAGGGTATTTGATTTTGAGTAATAGCAAAGCAAAAGAATTATCCTTTGAATATCTAAGCATATAGCTTCTTTGTAAATGATAAAATGTAATTGTAGAAATTGGCAATCTGTGATTGTAAGAGTCACCTGAAAGTTGGATGCCATTGTCAAAACACTTTTAGAATTTATTTAGAAGAAATAAATTCATTGAGAGCATTTATGCTTGAGTAATATGGTGATGAAGTTATATAACATGACAGAAGTATGTGTTTGAATTTATTAAAGATTTTATTTGCTCTAAATTGCATTCATTAACATGTAATGCCATTGGAGAAAATGCCATTGAATTAGGAACAAGGTTTTAAATACTACTGTATTTTGGATATGACAGTATTTATTTTAAGGCCTTCTAAGAAAACATTATACTTTGCAATGGTTCATATGGGCATTAAATACAACAAAGTCTGTTTTCAAACAAGGATAGAATTTAAGTCATAAAACAAATGAAACAATATGCATATGTCTGATGCTGGTAAATAATGACAAGTAACTAATTATGTTACTGTATTTATTCACGTAAATAAGTGGTTCTGCCACTGACTGTTTCACCTTGAGCAAGTTGTTGAAACTTTCTGAGCCATAGTTTACTTGTCTATAAAATGGTAATAGCTACCTCAAAGGTGGTTGTGAAAATTAAACTCCATAATGCACATAAAGCACTGAATATAGTCTTGGGACACTGTATACATTTTATAAATAGAAGCTATATTAAAAAAAAGTGGCATGGTTTAAAAGAAAATTATATAGTAGTAACGATATGATGATAAGGCCTCCCATAGTTGTTTCCTGATGGCCTGCATTTGGTATATTTGTTACTGTTGCTTTTCAGAGCAGAATCTTCGAAAGCTTACAAACAGTAGTTGAACTTGTGTGAATAATGATAAATGCATCATTTTGTTTGTAAACTATTTTATTGAAATCTAAGATAAAGTATACAAATATTAAATATATAACTTGATAAACATTTATAATGTGAACACACCTATATAACCACTACCCAAGTCAAGTTGATGAACTATTTGTATATTCTACTTTATCAAGTGTCTTTTGCCTATTTTTATATGTGTGTGGTTGTCTTAGTCTTGTTGTGTGTGTGTACCTGTGTATGTTATTTTAAAATGGATTCCCAACATGAAACCTTTGGGGAAATATCTTCTATCATGTGGCTTGCTTTTTGACTCTCTCAAAGCTATCTTAGGTAAATGTGTGATCTTAATTTTAAGATCAACTTAATATGATATTATTTTTCAAAAATTTCCTTTATGATTAATGCCATTGATGTCCTATGTAAGACATCTTTAACTTCTCTAAGGCAACTATGATGCTTTCCTTTAAAAACTTTATTTTTCACCTATTACAATTGGATCTGCCATCCATCTGGAATTGATTTTTGTGTATGGTCTGAGGTAGGGATTAAGATACATTTTTTTCTCACATGGATATCCATTAACTGAGCACGGTTTTTTATTCCACTATGTGGCAGTGACAGCTGCCATAATCATAAATCATAAACCATTTACATATGGATCTGGTTTTGGACTCTTCATTTTGTTCTATTCATCATTTTCTCTACTGCCAGTATCACAGTGTCATTACCATAATTAGTAGTAAAAAATCCTCCTGCTTGTTCTTCAAGGGCCTGTTTCTAGTCCATTGCATTTCTAGATGAATTTTAGAATCTGTCAATTTCTGCAAAAACACTTTAAATTCAAAGTATATTTTCATCTAAGTATGCTTTGGGAGTTATTGTCTTTCAACACTTTAATGATGCCATTCTGTTTTACTCTGGCTTCTTTTTTTCTATAGAAAATTGGCTCCTCTGATGACATATACCTTTTTCCCTCCTGTGGCTGCATTTAGTCTTCTGTTTAAGCACTTGACTTAGGAGTGTGAATGAAATTCTGCTTGGGTTTGATAGAGCTTCTTGAATTTGTTACATAATTGCTTTCCTCAGTTTTGGAAAACTTTCCAGCAGCATCTCTGCAAGTATTTCTTTTAACCCATCTTCTTCTTCCTTTCCTTGTGGGATTTAAGTTCTGCATGTTATCAGACTTTAAAAATGATGTTCTGTGAGTTTCTGATGCTTCTCTTCCACACTCTGCTCTTTTTTATATTTCCTTTCACTGTTTTTCTGTTTCAATATGTATATTTACTTTTACTTTTTCTTTAAAGATGAGGTGTTGCTCTCTTACCCTACACTAGAGTGCAGTGTGGCACTATCACAGCTCACTGCAGCCTCAAACTCCAGGGGCTCAAGTAATCCTTTTGCCTCAGCCTCCTGAGTAGCTGGAACTGTACAGGCTCATGCCACCACAACCCAGCTATTTATTTTTATTTTTTGTAGAGACAGGGTTTTACTATGTTGCATAGTCTGGACTTGAACTCCTGGCCTCAAGTGATCCTCCCCCCTTCAGCCTCTGGAAGTGCTGGGATTACAGGTGTGAGCCACTGCAGGGCCCAATCTATCTATTTTCAAACTTGCCTATCTTTAAAAAATTCCTTCTCTAACCAATATTTTACTGTGAAACTTAAAAAATACAAGAAACTTGAAAAGATTTATGAGCAAAAGTTCTCTGAAAAGGAATTTAGAAGAAAGAGACTATTCCATTACGTAGTTTATAAACCAGTAGACATAACCTTTGGTATAAAATGAAGGTTTTTTTTCCAGAGAACAAAGGGAGGGTTTATCTTTTATAAAAGCAGTTCCTACCCAGGTTCCCTCTCAGGTCTGCTTATGCAAATGAAGAATTCAAACTTGCTTAGTTCTGATTGGTTGATACTTGCTGAGTTCTGTTTGGTTGGTTCAGGAACGTAAACAGAAAAAGGCAGCTGTGAAAGACCCAAAGTTAAGTAGACATGTGGATTTTACTGGAACTCAAAGTAGGTGTGTGACCTCTAGTCAGCAAATGCCTGCTTAGCTCTATTTTGCATTTAGGCCCAGTTAGCCACTCACGATCTATCTGGAAGTATTGACTCCTTCAGGCTTAACAGGTTATACAGCAAACAGTGCATGTACTCACTATCTGGATTCCACAATAACATTTTGCTACATTTGCTTTATATTGTATGTTTACCTCTATCCATTTATCAATCCATCTTTATCTTATGAGACAATTGAAAAGTAAGTTGTAGACATCAATATACTGTACCACTAAACACTTAATGTGTATCATAAAATAGAGCTCAATATTTGTTTATGACTCCTTTTTTGGAGGTAAGTTTTACATCCAGTGAAATGTACAAATGGTATTTAGAAGTGAAGGTATAGGCAGCCACTTGTCGAATTGGAATTTTTTTGTTTGGTTGGTTGGTTTTCTTGAGACAGGATCTCGCTCTGTTGCCCTGGCTGGAGTGTAATGGCATCATCATAGCTCACTGCAACCCTCAAATTCCTGGGCTTAAGTGATCATTCTGCCTCAGTCTTCCAAGTAATTGGGACTGTGCTACCACACCAGCTAACTTTTTTTTATTTTCAGTAAAGACCAGGTCTCGCTCTTGCTCAGGCTGGTCTCCTACTCCTGACTTCAAATGATCCTCCCACCTTGGCCTCCCAGAGTGTTAGGATTACAGGCATGAGCCATCGTGCTTGGCCGAATTAGTTTTTTTTAAAGAGTAGATTCTAGTTTTCTGGTGAAATTCTCTGTCATTTCGTCTGTTTTCTCAAACATTTCCATTATTTTAAAGTCCCTGCCTCATAATTTTAAAAACTTTGTTTTTTAGCATTGGACCTTGAGTGTGAAAAGTTCTTGAAGAACTGTTCAATATGGTAACCACTAAATCACTTATAGCTATTTAAGTTTAAATTTAAATTAATTAAAATTTATTTCTTCATTCCCATTAGCTACATTTCAAGTGCTCAAGAGCTATATGTACAGATAGAGAACATTTCCATCATTATAGAAAGTTCTGTTGGACAGTGTTTGGGACTCTGGATAATGTTTTCTTCCAGAGAAAATGCAGTTTTATTCTGGAAGGCAGGTTGAGTAGGCAGATCATGTTTTCCAAGGGAGACTGATCTGTTTCAGTTTGCCCTTTTTCCAGTGGTGTAGCCTTTTGCTGTTTTAGTTGAAAATCCTGAGGTATCTGCTAAGGCCCCTTACCTTGGCAGGTTCTGAACTCCAGTTGTTGTTTTTCCAGCCCAGTGGGATGGTTGCAGGCTCTTGGCCACTGCTTTCTGTTCGGTCTCTATGCCTCACTATGAATTGTTGACTACCTCAAGGAACTGTAAGACTCACAATAAGAAGTTTTCTCTTTCCTCTGGGACTTTATTCTTTCAAGTCCTGGCTATCTTGTCTGTTCTCCGATGACTTCACACCTCTATTTTTTTTAACATACTTTTTTTTTTATTATTATTTATTTTGAGACAGGGTTTTACTCTGTCGTCCAGGCTGAGAGTGAGTGCATTGGTGCAATCATAGTTCACTGCAGCTTCAAACTCCTAGGCTCAAGCATTCCTCCCTCCTCAGCCTCCTTAGTAGGTAGGGCTACAGGCATGTGTACCACCATGCCCGGCTAATTTTATTTTACTTTTTTAAGAGATGGGGTCTTGCTATATTTCTTAGGCTGGTCTCAAACTCCTGGCCTCAACTGATCCTCCTGCCTCTGCCTTCCAAACTGCCAGCATTACAGGCATGAGCCACTGTATTCAGCCTAGTAGGCTATTTTTTAGAGCAGTCTTAGATTCACGGCAAAATTGAGCAGGAGGTACTTAGAGTTCCCGTATACCCCCTGCAGCCACACACATAGAGCCTCGCATACTATGGACACCCTGCACCACAGTGGTACGTTTGTTACAGTTGAAGAACTTACATTGACACATCATAATCACTCTAAGTCTGTACCCTCAGCTATTTATTTTTTATTTATTTAATTTTTTTGTTTATTCTTCTTATTTTTTTTGCTGCCTGTTTTTTCTTATTTCAGCATATTATGTGGGTATAATCCTCCAGCTATTTTTGTGTGTATTTTATCCAGTTTTATAGTTGTTTACCACCCTCCTTTCCATTTTCTTTATTAGGCATAATATAATTCAATATATTTGAAAGCCTCTCTGGTTCCTGGCAATTCTTTTTTTTTTTATTTCAGCATATTATGGGGGTATAAATATTACGGTTACGTATATTGCCCATGCCCCCTCTCTGGCAATTCTTTATAACTGTTAATTGTTGTGATTATTGATTCTGATAGGAAATTACAAAGAGTGTGGTATGTGGAGAAGTTATATGTTTTTATGTTCCCTTAAATCCCATTGGTCTAGATATAGAAGTTGCTTAATGTAGTCTGTTGTTTTCTAGGTTATCAAATATTTGAGAGTTTCATTTAATATGTGGATTAAAATGGAATGTATGTATATATTTTGTGTGTATATATTTTGTGTTCATTGAATACATCTTTAAGGAGTGATTTGAGTTTGTAAAATACCTACCAGGGACTATATGAAGTATAAAACTGAGTAAGAGGCAATTTTTGATCTTAAGGACCTTCCACTTTTCTTAAAAGAGGTGATAAGACACATATATAAATATTACCGAAAGTACTTATAGATGATACATTTAATTTCTTATAAGATTTATATTTTAGTCCTAAGTTTTTGTCTTGCCCCTATCATTTATTGAGTCTGGGGAAATCACTCAAGCACTCTTAACTTTAGATGTTTTGGGGGTTAAGGGAGACTAATTATATGCCAACTGCTTTACTTGGTTTTATTGTCACAATAATCTGGAAAGGCAAATATATCTCTCATTTGCAAATGAACGAATTGAGGTTGTAATGAGGTTTATAACTTGCCTAAGGCCTAGAGTTTGTAAGTAACTGCCAGAGTTGGGATTTGAGTTCAGTTCTCTGTTACTCCAAAGTTTGTATTTATTTGATTATACCAGCATATAACAATTTGTTCTGAGAAACAATAAGAAGTGCATCTTGAAAAATTGATGGTAGCAACATATTTTCTAATGTGATCTTTTCAGAATTAAGTATAGGGTAACATCACTCCTGTGGTAATCATGCTGAAAATAGATAAACTAACTTTTCTTGTGAGGAAATATTAAATAAACACAAATTGAGGGACATTCTACAAAATAACTGGTCTATATTCTTCAAAAAGGGCAGTGCCATGAAAACCACAGAAGTAATGAGCTATTCTAGCTAAGCAAAACTAAAGAGACATGAATCTGGAATTTATTTTTTAAAAAGTTTATCGATTGCCATAAAGGAAGACATTATTGGGACAAAATCTGAATAATAGTATTATATTAATGTTAATTTCCTGCTTTTGACATATGCTTAAGCCAGCAGCCCCCAGCCTTTTTGGCACCAGGGACTGGTTTCATGGAAGACAATTTTTCCACAGGGCAGTGGGGGGATGGTTTGGGGATGATTCAAGTGCCTTACATTTATTGTGCACTTCATTATTATTACATTATAATATATAATGAAATAATTATACAACTCACCATAATGCAGAATCAGTGGGAGCTCTGAGCTTGTTTTCCTGCAACTAGCCTGTCCCATCTGGGGCTAATAGGAAACAGTGACTAAATACAGATGAAACTTTGCCTCCCTCTCGCTGTTCACCTCTTGCTATGCTCGGTTGGAAACACACACTTAAGCTATATGAGACTCTCTGTTTCTAGGAAGTACACACTGAATGAAGTATTTAGAAGTAAAGGGGTACAATATGTACCACTTAACTCTCAAACAGTTAGAAAAATTATATTTGTGTGTGTATATAAGAGAGAAGGGTAATGCAAATGGGGTAAAGTAACATTTGAGGAACCTGGTTGAGGGTATGGTATTATTGGAATTCTTTGTACTATTTTTGAAACTTCTCTATAAATCTAAAATTATATCAACACAAACAGTTATAAGGGAAAAAGTATAAGAAAAATACTAATATACTTGTCTAGCTTTCAAGTGATCAATTTGTCTTTAAGAAATGGTATGCTCCAGAGTGCCATAAGATTGTATAAGATCACCTAATGAATCATTGCATATCTCCTGCCTGCTCATTAATGCATAGGTATGTAGTCTTATGGTTAAATGAGGCATTTGATAATCATTTAATAGTTCATGCAATTAAAATTATACGTCTACATGGTGTTGAGGAGCTTGGACTCTCACTCAGACTGTGTGGGTTTGTTAGTAAGTCTCACCACTCACTAAGAGACCTTGAAAAGTTACTTCTGTGCTTCAGTTTCCTCATGTCTAAAATGGGATAATGTAGTATCTACCTCAGGGTTTTGTTAGGATTAAATGAGATAATAAATGTAAAACATTTAACACAAACTCTAACTCTATTAAGAGCTCAATTAGCATTTTTTGTTATTGTCCATAATTATAATAAAGGTAGGAAATTAAATTATTTATTGCAGTTACTTAAAATTTGTTGTCTGATTTAGCCTAAATGTACTCTCTCACATTAACTGTCACGTGAGTTGTATTTAACTCATGGCTCGTTTTGAGCCCCGGACCTCATGAAGCATATATAACTCATATGTCTCTTCACCTTGGAGCCTGGGAGAACTATTTTTCAAGTTGCATATAACTCATGCAGAGAAAACAATAAAAAATAACAAATTTTTAATTAAATTAGAAAGGATTGTTTTGTTTTAGAAATTTTTATTAAATTTTTGTAATAAAACACCATGGCCCCAAGGAAAAATTTTTTTCTAGTGTGGCAATATATGTGTTACAGACTGTGAGCTTTTGTTGTTTTAATGATGATACATTATAATTTTAAATATATCTCACAGTCTAAGACATTGGATTGGTCTGTACATCCTAATCAACTGTAAAATAATCTTGTTATGTCATATAATAAGATATTTAAAAGAGTTGTAATATACAAATGCAATATAAATGTATGGTATTAAGAATATAGTACATGTGTATGAGCTGTGATAATCAGACATTAATTTTTTTATGTCCAATAGAATATAAACCAACATATATAGAACAGGTGTATTCAACCTCAGTTGCTGACATGTTTTTCCTTTAATTTTCTACAGATATTTGTTGTATTACACTACTAATTCAGCCCCTTAGCTTCTCTCTCTCGACATATGTTAATAATGTTCTCACAGTTTTCTCTTCCATATCATGAGAGTTTTGGGTGATCTTGGAACTGTTCCTGGTACGTAAAACATGAAGTACATAGTGCTGTCTATAAATGAAGTGCATTTCTGATTCCTGTTTTTATGAAATATTAACTATTGATCAGTCATAGATAGAAATACAAATTGTTGATGTACCTATCTTTTTAGGTATTAGGCTATCAACTATATATTTGGCGTATTGGTAATGAATGTTAAATCTTTCTTCTGTCCATCGTCTCTCAGGTTTAAAATTTATTAGGTTTTGAAAAATGTTTATTATTGCTGCTGTTCTTTGTACTTGGTGTTTTGATCTGGATCATTGTCCTACATACTTAAAAGATTAAGTGGCCTTGCAATAAGGATATTTTTAATTGTGATATTTTTAGCCTATGACACAAACTACATTTGAATGAGTGTCTATTCTAAGAGCTTGTACTTTGATTACATTTCAACATGTTATTGGATAGTCGCAGTTATAGTCATAAAAGCAGTCTGCATGAATGTCTGATATTCTGTAGTGATTTTATTTCTTATGATCACAAATTTTTTTTTTCTCGAGACAGTCTCACTCTGTTGTCCTGAGTAGAATGTTGTGGTGTCAGCCTAGCTTACAGCAACCTGAAACTCCTGGGCTTAAGCAATCCTCCTGCCTCAGCCTCCCAGAGTACTAGGATTACAGACGTGAGCCATCGTGCCCGGTCCACAGTTTTTTTTATTATACCAAAAACAGTCATAACTGAAAAAGAAAAATATTTGTAGAAGTGGTTAATTGTCTCTTGAAATTTATTGTCCTTTCTAATGGTGTTGAGGTTTTGTTGGTTGTTTTGAAAAAGCACTATTCTGTGGGATATTGAAAAGAGTGCTGATTAAGCCAGATATAAACTTAATAGTAGTATTTTAACAGTCATCCTTCTGTTAAAGTTCCAGCTATAGAAATGCTCTTCCATATTTTCATAAATTTTACTTGCATTATGATTTCAAAGGATTCTTGAGGGTCCTGTAGTGTAAGTTTTCATCTTTTGCTTAGAGGAGTCTCCTTTATGGTATCCCCTGCACAGTGATAGAACCTGCAAGGGGCATCTCCAATATTCCTTCCCTCCTGAGACTATATTCCCACTTCACATACACATATTAGAAAATTGTTCCTTATAATAATAAATGGAAATAGATAAGATTCATTTAATATTTAAGTTGATGATAATATTAGGAAAAGATGGGGAATTCCTATAAAATCTCAGGGGATGACAATTTTAAACATCAGTCTTATTATATAGTATGAGATGTTTGTTTTATTTTTTATTTATTTTTATTTCAAAATAATAAGGGAGTGCGAGTATTTTTATTGCATGGACATCTTGTATAATGCTTAAGTCAGGGTTTTTGGTGTGCCCATCACCAGAATAGTGTTTGTTTACCCAGTAGTGCTTTTATCCACCACCCACCTTCCTGTCCTCCCCCCATCTTGGTTTCTCATGTCCTTTATATAGCATTGTACCCCTGTGTCCCCATCTGCTAGCTCCCATTTATTAGTGAAAATGTACTATGTTTGGTTTTCCATCCTGAGATACTTCATTTAGGAAAATGGTTTCTAATTCCCTCTATGTTACTGCAGATGACATTATTTCATTCCTTTTTATGGCTGGGTCATACTCCATGGTATATATATACACCACATTTTCTTTATCGACTTACAAACTGAAGGGCATTAGGTTGATTCCACGTCTTTGCAATTGTGAATTGTGCTGCAGTAAGCATTCAAGTGCCTGTGTCTTTTTGATAAAGTGGCTTCATTTCCTTTTGGTAGATACCCAGCAGTGGAATTGCTGGATTGAATGGTAGATCTACATTTATTTCTTTGAGGAATCTCCATACTGTTTTCCATAGAGGTTATACTAATTTGCAGTCCCGTCAACAATGTATAAGTGTTCCTTTCTCTCTGCATCTACACCAGCACTTACTCTTTTTTGACTTTTTAGTAATGGCCATTCTAATAGAGGTATGGTGGTATCTCGTTGTTTTAATTTGTACTTCCCTGATGATGAATGATGTTGAGCATTTTTGTCATGTTTTTTGGCCATTTGTCTATCTTCTTTTAAAAAATTTCTGTTCATGTCTTTTGCCCAGAGATGCTTATTTTAGAAACAATAGAATGTTGTAGAAGTGTATACCTTTCTCCCCTCCCTGCCAGGTTGATTCCTCATTGACAATTGCTGATAAAACTTGGGGGGTGTCCTTCCCTAGGTTTGTTGTGCTTTTACAGACACTTGTTTATCTGTGTCTGCATTTTTATAACCACTTTAACTCTTCTTTGTCTTTTGTTAAGTACAGGGCTTTAACTTGTAAGAATTTAAGTGCATGATGTTGAATCAGTATCTATGAATAATCTAGTACATGGTCATATCCACTGCTGAGCTCATTTCCTAGCTGCCTCTGTAAAGGGGTGTTACAGCCATCTTTAGGAAGGCAGTCTCCCAAAATAAGAGGCTTATTTTAACTAACGGGTATCCAGAGGATGTCTGTGTATTTAATGTTAAAGAATATTTATGGTTTAGATGAGTAAATGCTTAAAGATCAAGAAAAGCGCTTAGTAAAATGTCAGCTAGAGTTCTCTTAGCATAAGTATATTTATATTTCACATTTCCTGATTAGTTTTAAAATCAAAGATGATATGTTTAAAGAGAGAGAGAACATGTTAATAAATATAGCATGTGAGTGGGAGAACTTCCAATAAAAGTCCAATAGTTTTGGTAATCCTACGAATTATTTATTTTAAAGTGTTTATTTTAAGGTGTGGTTAAAAGCATGGATTCTGAAGTCATAAAACCTGGATTTGAGTAATAGATATACCTCTCACTATGTGGCCCTAGGCAAGTTACTTACCCTTGTGTCTGTTACTTCATCTGTTACAAAAGGCTTGTATGAATATCAAATGGGTTAATATTTATGAAGCACTTAGAACATTGCCTGGTTCATAGTAAGTGTTATGTGGATACTTGGCATTGTTACTGTTATTGTGTGTTTTAAAAAGGATTTATACAGGATGAAACGTTTTAAAAATGGCAGCAAAATCCTTCCTTCCATCCTTCTGTCCTAGAAAGCTGTGGACCAGTTAATCATAAAAGGCACATAACATGGTTTCTCATGTTATGTAACTATTAGAAAATATAGGTCATTATTTTCCTGTTCTTTAGAAAATAAAATTAGAGCATAACTTTATTGAATTGCTAAAAATGACTTCTGGGTCAATTTCTAGGTTTTCAATTAGTTTGGTAGGTATCCTGTGTTTCTTTGAATCAAAAGATTTTTTAATTTGGGGTGCTATGGTGTAGAGAAAGAGGCTTTTGAATCAGGTATTTAAAATCTCAGTCTTAACCATCTTCTGAGTAACTTTGGGCAGTGTATTTGTTATATGTTGCTGTGTGACAAACAACTCCAAAACTTAGTTGCTTCAAAAATAATGATTTATTATTTCTTATAATTCTACGGGTTGGCTGTACTCAACCCAAGGGTTCTTCTATTTTACATGGAACATTTTGTTTACCAGTATTTTTTATCTTGGGGCAGAAGAACAACACAGTAATCCGCTTTTAGAACATTTTCTTTAAATGAGAAAATGCATTAGGTTACTCCCATGATGCTTGGCTCATTAATTAAAGCTCAGAAGATAGTATTTGTTTTAATTATGTAGTCATAAAATATTTCCATTGTCTCCAATGCAGAATGGCTAGCATTAACATCTTATCTATACCCACTCAGTTCATATATTTGATTTAACAAAAGTTTTCTTGGCTTTCCTGAATGAATGAATGTTAACAGCTTTTGTTGGTTGATCAATTCATTGAACAAATAATGAATGAGTGACTAATATGTGCCAGGTAGTGTTCTGTGTGCTGGGAGTATAGCATTGGAAAAATGAAAAGTTCTTGTCCTTGTGGAATTTATATTTATATTCTAGTGGGACGGGGGCAATAGATAATAAGCCAATGTATTTATCAGTTGGTGACAGTCAAGAAGGATAAAGGAGGAAAAGCAAGTGCCATGTGATGGTGGGGACTTAGACTCTTCTATTATAGTTAAGTTGGTCAGGGAAGGCCTTTCAATAAGATGAACTTTGAGCCAAAACACTAAGAGTAAAGGGATCAAATCTTGCTCCTCTGCCTGGAATCCAGGCAGGTATCTTTAAATGTAAAAGTTTTGAGACATTATGGTTTGGAACAGTAAGGAAGCCAGTGTGGCTATGTCGGAACAAGCAAATGGGAGAATGGTCGGAAATATCAGATGTGGCTAAGGGCTGAAACTTGTAGGTCACTGTGAGGAATTTGACTTCGACTGAGATAGGAAACTATCAGGATTTTGAGGAGAGAAATGAAGTGGTATGATTTGTGTATTAAATGGATCACTCAGGCTGGTAGATTGAGAATAGATGGTAGAAGGTAAGGACAGAAGCAAGAAGAACAGTTAGGAAGCTCTTGCAGTAATCCAGATGAGATGATGTTGTCTTGGATTTAGGGTGGTAGCAGTATAGGTAGAGTGATTAAATTCTGGATCTGCAGGACTTTATAGAGTCAATGGAAGTTGCTGATAAACTGAAGTGAGAGAAAGAGAGTCAAACGTGATTCTCACAGGTTTTCGGCCTGAGAAATGAAAAGGATAGAATTGTTTACTGAGATGGAAAAGGCTGGGAGAGAAGTGAGTTTGGGGGGATTTAGGGATTCTTTTTGAACGTGTTCAGTTTGGGATGGCTAATAAACATTTAAGAAGAGGCATTGAGTAGACAATTGGATACATATAAGTCCGGAGTTTAGTAGAGAGGCCTGGGTTGGAGATTTACATTTGGCAGTCTTAAGATTAGATGTGATATTTAAAACTGTGATTGAATAAAGGATCGTATAAAGAAAGTGAATGCAGATAGAGAAGATAGACTAAGCCTTAGGGGACCCCAGACTTTAAAAGATGGGAAGATAAAATGGAACTAGCAAAGGAATCTGAGGTTATGCTAGTGAACCGAGGAGAACAAACAGTTCTGGAATTCAAGTGCAGGTAGTCCTTAAAGCAGGAGAGCATTATAAGCTGTGTTAAATGCTGCAAGTCAAGTACATTGAGGATGTGGCAATGAAATGGCTGATGGTGACCTTGACGAATGCTATTTTGATGGAATGATAGGGTAATGAAATCCCAATCAGTGAGTTCAAGACGGGTAAAATTGGAGGCGACTTGTATAAACAGTGCTTTCAAGAAGGATTGGTGTAAATGGGAACAGAGAAAGAGGGATGATGGCTGAAGGAGGATGTGTAATTGAGAGTTTTTTCCTTTTTCAAGATGGAAGGTATGAAATTGTCCTATAAGTGGGAGATATTGGTGATGAGAGACAGTGGGAAATTGGTAGAGTGATGTATTTCAATAAGTGAGCCACAGATGCCTTGGATAGAAGCATTGCATTTTACACACATTCTTTTACTTAGTTATTTATGTAATCTTCTGAATATGTAAGGGTCAGTAGAACCCTGTTTTAAAAATGGAAATACTAAGGCTCAGGTATATTACTTGCTATTACAGGGAGAGCTGTGTGTCTACTTAAGAGTGTTTGAAATCTAGCTCTATTTAGGTGATTTTCATTTTTAAAATCAGTGCTTCCTTGCCAGCCTCTAATATTTGTCTTCCTAGAACTTTTACTTATAGATCCTCAATGTTTTAGTACTAGTATAGCATAAAGTTCTTGTGAAATTCACCCAAAGAAAATTGCACCCTTGATCCATGTTTTTTTATATTGGATTGCCAGCATATGGGCAAGAGGTTCTTACTGTACCCTAGAGGTTTAATGAATGAGTAGCACACGATTAGTTCAATCAGAAAGGCTGTTGCATTGAACAAAGTAGAAAAATCAATAGTTCCTTTAAATAGTACCCACTTTTCCCTTTTGGATATGTATTACATCAAAGCCATTTTCTTCCTGAATTGGTCAGTTGTATCTGAGGCAGTACTTGTTCTTGGTGTAAACCCTCTCTGCTCTGACCTTCTTCAGCACTGAAGTATATTCTTGTTCAGAGGCCTGGTGAGCTAGCTGATGTGGCTTCTCCTGGTTAACCTCTCGTTTTTCATAATAACCAAAAAATGGAAACAACCCACATATCTATCACCTGATGAATGGATAAATAAAATGTATGCAATGGAATTTTATTTAGCAATAAAAATGAATGAAGTACTGATACATGCTACAACATGATTGAACATTGAAAACATTATGCCAGGTGAAAGAAGCCAGTCACAAAAGACCACATATTATATGCTTTCATTCATATGAAATGTCCAGAATAAGCAAATCTATGGAGACAGAAAGTGAATTTTTAGTAGCTTAGAGATAGGGGCATTTGGAAGAAATGAGGAGTGACTTCTAATGGATATAGTTTCTTTTGGGGCGATGAAAATGTTCTAAAATTGATTATGGTGATGGGTTGTACAATTCTGTAAATATACTAAAAGCTATTGAACTGTACCACTTAAATGGCTGAATTTTATGGTATGTGAATTACATTTCAATACATCTCTGTTATTTTAAAAACACCCCCCACACCTGCCTCTACCTCAGAGAAGAGTGTTCAGATTTTAGTGGTTTATGTTTATTGAGTTTACTATTTATTCATCTTTTTTTTTTTTTTTTTTGAGATAGGGTCTCACTCTGTTCCCTGGGCTAGAGTGCTGTGGCGTCAGCCTAGCTCACAGCAACCTCAAACTCCTGGGCTCGAGTGATCCTTCTGCCTCAGCCTCCCGAGTAGCTGGGACTACAGGCATGCGCCACCATGCCTGGCTAATTTTTTCTATATATTTTTAGTTGGCCGATTAATTTCTTTCTATTTTTAGTAGAGATGGGGGTCTCACTCTTGCTCAGGCTGGTTTCGAACTCCTGACCTTGAGCGATCCGCCCACCTCGGCCTCCCAGAGTGCTAGGATTACAGGCATGAGCCACCGCGCCCGGCCTATTCATCTTTTTAAAGTTTGTGCTGCATTTTCTGGTACCTCATGGCTGTCAAAAGTAGAGAGGAGTATGTGGCTATAACTTGTATAGGAGTATCATCACAAGAAGGATGTCTGTATTTCTGTCTTTTTTGTTTGTTTGTTTTGGAGATAGATTCTTCCTGTTTTGGGGGCAGGAGTGCAGTGGCGTCAGTCTAGCTCACTGCAACCTGTGCTTAAGCGATTCTCCTGCTTCAGCCTCCTGAGTAGCTGAGACTACAGGCACTGTGCCATGACACCCAGCTAATTTTTCTATTTTTAGTAGAGATGGGGTTTTGCTCTTGATCAGGCTGGTCTTGAACTCCTCAGCTCAAGAGATCCTCCTTCCTCAGCCTCCCGCAGTGCTAGGATTACAGATGTTAGCCATTGCGCCTGGCTGCATTTTCTTATGATAAATATGAACTGTAAAATGAAATACAAAAGCTTTTGGAAAGCTAGTTATGGCAGCCATGGAATTGTGCCACTCAGATACCCTTCCTATTAAAAAGTGGGCAAGAGAAATGAATAGACATTTTTCAAAAGAAGATATACAAATGGCCAACAGGCACATGAAAAAATACTCAACCTCACTAATCAGAAATGCAAATTAAAACCACAATGTGATATCATCTTACACTTGTGTCAGAATGGCTACTATTATAAAGACAGAAAAAAAATAACAGATGTTGGCAAGGATGTGGAGAAAGGGGAACTCTTAAACACTGCTGGTGGGAATATAAATTAGTATAACCTGTATGGAAAACAGTATGGAGATTTCTCAAAGAACTAAAAATAGAACTACCATTCAATCCAGCAATGCCACTTCTCGATATCTACTCAAAGGAAAATAAATCATTATATCAAAAAGATACCTGCACTTGTATGTTCATTGCAGCATTATGCATTCATAATAGCAAAGATATGGAATCAACTTAAGTGTCCATCAGTGGATGATTGGATAAAGAAAATGTGGCATATATACAGCATGGAATACTATTCAGCCATAAAAAAGAATGAAATAATGTCTTTTGCAGCAACATGGATGTAACTGGAGGCCATTATCTTACATGAAACAAGTCAGAAACAGAAAGACAAATACCACATGTTCTCACTTGTAAATGGAAGCTAAATAATGTGTACACATGGACATAGAGAGTGGAATGGTAGACAGTGGAGACATGGAAGGATAGGGAGTGGAAGGGGATAGATGATGAGAAATTACTTAATAAATACAACATATGTTTTCCAGGTGATGGATACCCTAAAATTCCTGACTTCACCACTATTCACTCTAGGCACATAACAAAATTATACTTATACCTCGTAAATTTATACAAATTAAAAAAACAAAAGCCTCCTGTATGGAGCAGCTGACTGACTGAGGGCCTCCAGCTGCTGCACCTTCAGATATACTGCGGTGCTCAGGCGGAGGCTTCCTTTGGGCCCCTCCCATCCCTTGGCCAGACATAATGGCTGCACTAGAGCTGAGCTATTCTTGCTTGATGGTGGGCTCCTCAAACAGGTAATTTTTGCTTAGGAACTCCATGTTGGCCCAACCAAGACTTTCTCATAACCGCACTGCTGACCAAGTTTCTTCTACGCAATTCCTCCTTTGTCTGTCTCCTTCCGCAGATATCAGACCTACCTGAGGTCTGGGGGCTCTCCTCACCTGCTCCTGCTTCCTTCTCCCCCTGTATCCTTCACAGACATCTTCCCCAATAAATTTCTGGCACATCAATTTGCTTCTCAGAGGATCTGAACTGACATACAATAAAAGATAATGAATTTGTATGAAACTTTCAATTAAAATTCTTTTGTATTTTAAAATGAGAAATTTGAGTTTGCTTCTGCAAATATAACTTTTATATCTTAGGTTTTTTTATGTTTGAAGTAGCTATGTGCAATTCCTGAATATATTTGTAAAAATATTGCTATATTCATGTTACCATCAGTTAGAAACTTGGTTTATTCATTAAATGGTAGCAAATGGCAGAAGGGATTTGTTGCCCTTTGATTGGCAGAAACTGATTTCTTACTGTCAGTGTAATTCAGATAATTTCAGTCTCTTTAAATAGTGGATCTTATTTGCTATCATTCTGTTACTTTTCTTTCATTGGCAAATTGATATTAAATATTTCTACACTAACACATTTCAAATCCTATGAAGAATTTTTTATATTAAATATTTCAAAATAATCATAAAGCTTTCATACACAGTGATAGCCCTATTAGTCTTAATAATTTTTCTCTATCATTCAGATTAGTACATGACAAACATTAATAGTGAATCCTTTTTGTACGCTATACTTTTGAAACTGCCTTTTTGCTTTGAATCTTTTTAGCGTAGGTTAATATATACCCTTCATGAACTCGTGTCCAGTCTTTTTCTTTTGCCTAGACTTCTGTACTTCAAGGTCTAGTCCAAACACAGACTTCATGCTGGTGCTTTCCTTTGTGTGACCCACTATATTGGAATGATTGAGAAATGTTTACTGAGTGCATCTTCTTTTCTAGGTTCTAGGTATACAATAGTGACCAAAAAGGGATAAGATTTCCCACTTCTCTAGCTACTTTTGTACAATAGTGTAGTATATAGGATTAATACTTAGTGTAACTTATTTTCTTTCTTCTTTCTATAACATGTTTTACCACTTGATTATATCTGAATATATTAATAATAACTATGTTTTAGAGGTCTTTTATACCTCATAGCATGTTCCCATAGCTCTTAATTGTTTTCAGCAAATGTTTGTGGGTTGATTAAGGGTCTATTGAATCTTAACTATTAATTATAACAGAGATGACCAAGAGTACAAGATTCACTGGGTAGATCCCAAATCTATGGTAGAAAACAGCTTGTTCATTGTCCTTTGAATTTATTCTGTCAGAAGAGTTTTGGGGAGGAAATGGGATGGTCTTCCAATTGATCTAACTTCTTGGGTCTCGGGCTTTTGTTCTCAACTTTGACTATATGTTGAAACCATCCTGGGAGCTTTAAAAAATACTGATTCCTAAGTCCTATCCCCAGGGTTTCTGCATCAATTGGTGTAGGGTGTGGCCAGGACCAAGTGATTGTAAAGTGCAGCCAAGATTGAGAATGCCTTAGGAGATAGTGAAAACCAGCAGTCTCAGTTAAGAAATTAGCAGAAGTCTTATTCTGCTTAACCATAGATAATATATGAACTGAGAGGACCTGGGAGTCATCCTAGTAGTAATAAGGACCCATAGCTCTCTAATCTTTGTTTCACAGTACCATTCTACCCTAAAAGAACCAGGGATCCTCAGAGAATGGCTGCTTCTAGGGCTGGAGGAGGGAAAGAACAAAATGAGCTTGGAATATCTTGCTGTGTCAGAAAGAAAAGGAATCAAAGAATGGTGGGGACAAGTCAAAAGAACATAAAAATTTGAGGGAGTTCTGACCAGTCAAATCTGGGAAAATTTGAGAATCAAATAATTATAGTAATGGATTATAACCCATTGAATAAAACAGGAATCCATGAATCTGTACTCATACAGGTAAATACATTAATACATTAAAAGTTTGATAAGGAATGGATTATTTATGTAATTTCAAATCGAAATCCCACAAAATACTTAGAAAGGGAAAAGGAGGAACTTAGTGGAAAAATCTAGCAGACACCATAATAATCAGATGATCAAAGTGAAGATTATTAGTAATGGAGCATATCAATTATGTGCCACCTGATAGGGCACAATGAGAAAACAACATCACTTCTGTGATATTCCTCTCAATAAGATTTATAACCTGAATCTAATTATAAAGAAACAGCAGACAGACCCATACTGAGGGACATTTTTTACAAACAACTAGCCTATAATATCTTATGCAAAGGTCATGGAAATCAAGGCAAGACTAAGGAACTATTCCATATCAAAAAAGACTGAAAGAGATACGACACCTAAATACAATGAATGATAGATTCCGAGTTGGATCCTTTTGCCAAAAAGAACATTATTGGTATAATTGGCCAAACTTGAATGGAGTCTGAGCCTTATATGGTAGAGATATATTGGTGTTCATTTCCTGATTTTGATAATTATGTCATTGTTAAGTAGGAGAATATTCTTATTTGTAGGGATTTTGATGATTATGTTGTTGTTATGTAGGAGAATATTCTTATTTGTAGGGAATACAAAGTGTATGGTAATTGGGCAAATTGTTCTCAGGTATTTTAGGAAAAAAATGATTGTTGTACTCTTCTTGCAACTTTTCTGTAAGATTGAGATTTTTAAAAAATTAAACTTACATGCACATATGAACATACAACTCTAAGATAATTAGGTATATATGACTTCCTTTGGAATTACACAGCTGTACATGGAACCTCTCTTAGGATGTGAATCTTCTCATGGGAAAGCTATGTAAAGTAGCAATGTAATTTATCTGAGAATGATATATTTCACAGAGCACAGTTTCCAAATAACCAAACCCCCTTTAAGTGCTAAAATAGTTTTTAACTGTTTTATTGTATCCTGTATTCTTCTGCCTTTTGAAATAGAATACATTGAGCTTGGTTTTGTCTCTTCGGATGACTAATGGTTCCAATTAGGTAAATATTTATTATTGTATTCTGAAATAATATCTAGGTCTAGTTTCACTTTTAGCCTTTGGGATTTTCGTTTTGTTTTGTTTTGGTCTTATCTCTCAATGTCTGGTTTTCGGTTCTGTTGATGTTATAGTGCATGTTTTTAATAGTTTGCCAGCTCTCTTTCTAATGTGTTATTTCTAACCTGCTGTAGTCTCAAAAACAAGATCTGTGTTTTTTTCTTTTTTTAAAAAAATGTTATGTTAATAAAACTCTATAAGGGAAAAAGGATTACTACGAAGAGTCTTCATCCTAGCAATGTTGTACTCATAGCACCTTTTTCAGATCCTTTCAGGATTATGGCTAGGTTTCAAAGAGTTTTGAAATAGTGAAGAGTTACTATAAATACAAGGTGATCACTGTGTCATTTTACTAACTTTTATTAGAATGACAGATAAAATTAGGTAATTTTAGAGAAAAACCACTCTGATTTTTGTTTTGTTTTGTTTTTAATTTCAGAGCTCCAGAGATTATATTGGGGTTGCCATTTTGTGAAGCCATAGATATGTGGTCATTGGGATGTGTGATCGCGGAACTATTCCTTGGATGGCCGCTCTACCCAGGAGCCTTGGAATATGATCAGGTAACAAACAGAACCATCATGATAATCTAGTAGAGTTGGTAGAAAATAAATTGTAGTCAGAGACTAAAAGGAATGCATGGCCCAAGGTATAAAATACATGTGCAAATATTTTAAATGTAAAGTGTTAAAACCAGAATCTTATAGACTTTTAAGTTCAAAATCTCAAAATTAGTACTTTTGAAAACTTTTATAATGGTGAAGTAAATTTTCATAAACAAAGTTATAATCTAAAGGCTCTCAGAATCAGTTTTGTAAAATTCTTGGGAGAAATTTTTGTATCTCATTTTATACTATGGACATGCAAAGAGCTCTGGATGGTGTCCATTTAATTAATTGGGCTTTGCTTGGGTTACAAACTTTGAAGGTGTGTGAAATGTGAGCCCCTCCCAAGGAATAAAAGCTCCTAAGAGGTATTATAACTTTTGGTCTTAAAACCAACAACCATTATTGGTGTTAAGTACCTCAGTCACTTGAACCCTCTTCAGTCTTTTCAGCTGTTTTTGAATGGTGCTGAAAGTCACTTTTAGCACTGTTTAATGATTCTCAGTAGAATCCAGCAAATTACCTCATTAAACACATTTTTCTTTTTTTTTTTTTTTT
>VBSM01001265.1:11684087-11710993 GCA_008086735.1 Cheirogaleus medius | reverse complement strand
TTCAGGTCCATTATTTCTTTGCTTATTTTCTGTTTGGAGGATCTGTCCAGCTCCCTTTTCATGGTAGTTTTCAGATATGTTCATTAGCTTCTCTAAACTATTAGATAATGTTGTTTGCTATTGTCTTGATTTTTAATACCAAGATTCTCTTTTGGGGAAATTGCCATCTTATTCATTATTCTGTGTCTCCCTTATTGGAGAGATACATACTCAACTCATTTTAATAGACAATTTCAGTCAAAATCAATAAAGTGGTTTCATTAATTTTGTCATTCTATTGGTATATAGTGGATAAATGTAATTTTTATTTAGATGATATATTATTTAATTTTTAAGCAAGAAAATAATAGAAAATAGAACATTTTAAATCACATATAACGATCATATATGTTGTACCTTTATTCTGATTTTTCAAGGCTGTTTTCTATATTAAAAAGAATAAGAGAGGTAATTAGTTTGAGTGACTTAAACATTCCTGAGATGGCTCTAAAAATCATTTAATGTTAATTATTAAATTAGATATTACCATTGACTTTATTTTTAACATAGTTATAAACTTTATTTTGAAAAAAAGAAAAAAAATGTGTATTCAGGACTGTTCCATAAAATGGAGAAAATCTATGAAATCTATGCATATTTCAAAACAAAATTTCTGTTACTTAAATTAGCATCTGTCATGACAGCTGCAAACCATTCCCAAAGCTTCTCGTCTTTATGTGGGATCCAAGCCAGCCCATTAGTCAGTATCAGGTAGAAATTCCTTTCTGTGATGCCAGCAAATGGATATCATTTAACTGAGGAAATTCAACAAATACGTATTAAACATCTGTTGCAAGACCTGAGCCAGACGTTGTGGAGGATACCAAGATAGTACATCCCTCCCTTAAAACTCTTACAAAACAGTCACTGATTAAAAGTTCAATCAGAATACAAAGTGTTATATTGAAAGTGGGTGGCACAGATGATGGATATTACCAACTCTCCTTACCTTGGTTTATATTTCCTCATAGCACTATTCCTAAAATCATAATATATAAATATAAATACATATCAGGAAGATATATGTATATATAGTCATGTATCACTTAATGATGGGGTACATTCTGAGAAATGTGTCATCAGGTGATTTCACCATAATGTGACCATCATAGAGTGTACTTACACAAACCTAGATGGGATAGCCCACTACACACCTAGGCTATGTTGTATAGCCTATTGCTCCTAGGCTACAAGCCTGCACAGTATATTACTGTAATGAAAACTGTAGGCTCATTGACTTTAATCTCTTATCTTCCAATGACTTTCTACCCATGAACCTCCTCTTTTAAGTCAGGTTTTCTATATTTTCTACCTTCCCTCCTTCATGTTCAGAATACCTCTTAAAATATAGTTTCTGTGAAATTTTCCATATATTTTGGCTTCCTTCAGCTTTTTATCCAACTGCTAACTTGGATACAAGTTAGCTAGACTATTGCTAGCTCTGAAAGAGTGGGCAATCTAATCTGAGAGTCTCATAAGCCTTTAGCTGCTGAAGTACTGAGGCACCAATCAAATGTTAGAAATAAACCCTTGGCTTTGCAGATTACAATTTATGGTGTGCATGGTACCCTAGAGTGGGACACCATCTAGTGGCAATTTCAAGTTGATTTGTTATTATACTCTGAATTTGGATTATCTAATTTGGAGATTATCTAATTACTGTTCCCTCCCATTTTATAAAGGAGAAAACTGAAGCCCAGAAAAATGATTAGCTTGTCAGAAATCACAATAATAATGTTAAAAATAAAGCTCTGACCAAAACCCAATTTTTCGAAAATCTATAATAGATGGTTTAGCTTCCAAGGTCAGATGAGATCAGGCATATTCAGGGTGGTATGACCATAGACTATAATAGATGGTTTAGAAACAAAACTATAGAAAAGGTGTTGTCTGATCCAGACTAATAATATTTTCAGGCTGGGCACAGTGGCTCATGCCTATAATCTTAGCACTCTAGGAGGCTGAGGCAGAAGGGTTGCTGGAGGTCAGGAGTTTGATACCAGCCCGAGCAAGACCTCATCTCTACAAAAAATAGAAAAAATTAGTCAGACATGGTGGTGAGTACCTATAGTCCCAGCTACTCGGGAGAGTGAGGCAGGAGGATCGCTTGAGCCCAGGAGTTTGAGGTTGCTGTGAGATATCATCGTGCCACTGCATTCCAGCCTGGGCGATGCTGTCGCCAGAGTGAGACGCTGTCTCAAGGTAAAACAAAACAAAACAAAATTATCAGAATGTATATTACTTTAATTCCAAAGAGTTTTTAAAAAGTCATTAGCATATAACATCAATATTTGCACAGTATTAATTCAGTGTTTTAATATAGTTATTTTCCAAAATAAATGAATCTAAATAGGAGTGATAATGTGGACGTCCTTGTTTGGTTCCAATCTCAGACTTTATACTCATTTTCAAGTGTGATGTTTGCTAGGCTTTGATAAATGTCCATTTTTAAGATAAGGGAGCTCCCCTCTATTCCTAATTTTCTAAGGTTTTTTTTTTTTTTAAACTTAACTTGGTTTGGGACTTTCAGGGTTTTTTTACATCCATTAAAATGTTCACATAAGTTTTTTAGAACTTTACTTATTAATGTGTTTGATTTTCCCCCATCTCCCTACATTATGATCACCTAATTTAGGATGTAAAAGGGCCACCAGTAGGGTATGCATCTTTCTATTATCTCTTCCCTATTCCAGTAATCAGCTGCCTAGATATACTTGGACACCCCAATTGGGGGATTGGTACTTTAAAAAAAATTTTCTTTTTTGCCTTATAGTGGCAGTGCAGTAAGCAATAGTAATATTAAGTAATTAATACTTACTGAGTTCATTTGTGTGCCAGAACTATTCAAACACTTTATATATTAACTCACTTAATGCTCACAACAATCCTATGAGATACATACATACTGCTATTGCCTCTGTTTTACAGATGAGGAAAGTAGGGTTCAGGGACGTTAAATAACTTGCCTAAGAATCTGAACACAGGCAGTCTGAATCCAGAAGCTATTAACAGTGGACTACCTCTGCACTAACCCATGGATATTGATAGTCCCCAGTCACTATGAGAGAAGAGTTAAAAGGGCCCAAGTAAACTCTGCCCTAATCTGTCTCCTTTCTCTGGCACTGGCCCTCTTCTGGATCGCACTCCTATTGTACAGCTGCCAATCTGCTGTCACAGTCTATGTAAGGTGTTCACAGTCTACTTCTGTTGGTATCCTATCCCCAGGATTGGGTTCTAGGAAAAGAGCCAGCAACCTATGCTAGTTTATTGGTTTGTCTTATGGTAATATTTTGTACAAATATATACCTCAGGGTTTATCTTGTATAAGACATTCTTTCTGCTTTTCTTTTATTAATATTATAGTAATATTATTTATAAATAAAATAATAATATTTTAATAACATTATTGCCTTCAACAACAGGAATGCTTTTATATTATAAATGTATTATTATTATTTATAAAGAGAGGAAGCCCAGTCAACTTGGAAAATTCAGTTTAACATGAACACACAGTTCTGTATTTTAAACTTCTAATAATAGCTTCACAATAATATAAATCTAAAATTGACAGAACCAAAATGAGAAACAGGCAAACCCACAATCATAATTAGAGATTTTAGCATATTTTAGTAATTGATAGAATGGATGGAAAAAATTCAGTGAGAATATAGAAGATTTGAATTCATAATTAACCAAGTTTACCTTATGACACAGATATAGCACACTATATAACACTATACCCTAAACTTTAGAATACATGCTTCTCAGGTATATGTGGAACATTTACTAAAATAAAGATTTCTTATGAAATATATTATAACTTTATCATTGATATATCTTTTGTCTAATCTTTACTTAACCTTCTAGTACAATATAGATTTTTTTCTGTTTACAAAGTAGATGAAAAAGAGTTATTAACAGAACTATATTCTTAAAAGCCAAATTTGAGTCACCAGGAAAGGAATATTCAAATTATTTTAATTCTTCATTATAGGGTTTGTATTCTAGTCCTTTAATCATCTTTATCGTCGTCTTTTTTGGGCAGGGGTGGAGGGGGAAGCAGAGTCTCGCTCTGTTGCCTGGGCTAGAGTGCAGTGGCATCATCATAGCTCACTGCAACCTCAAACTCCTGGGCTCAAAGGATCCTCTTGCCTCAGCCTCCTGAGTAGCTGGCCCTACAGACATAAGCCACCATGCCCAGCTAGTTTTTCTTTTTCTTTTTGTGGAGACAGGGGCTTGCTATGTTACTCAGGTTGGTCTCTAACAACTCCTGACCTCAAGTGATCCTCTCACCTTGGCCTCCCAAAGTGCTAGGATTATAGGCTGAGCCACTAAGCCTGGCCATATCATTGTCTTTTAAAGCCTTTCCAATGCAATTTCCTCTTTGAATTTTAGATTCTGTAACTAGGCACTGACCATGTTGAGAATTTATCATGTATCATATTTTTTTATGTGTGCATTTCATTTCCATTCACATATACCTGTGTGTGTTTAGAGAAGGCCCTACTACCAATTGATACTATACTTGGATCTCTTCCTGTCTTAATTGTAGATAAACTATCTTATTTTAGTGTTCTATTTACAAGACTTATATTTACCAGGAAAATATCAAAAGTACTCTAGGGAATTAAATAATATTTTTATGGATGGATGGACAATATTTACTTGGTAAATGTGGATTGTTCCTCCAAAATGTTTGTTGGAGTTAAGATAGAATCTTTTCCAGACCAGCAAAATGTCTGAACTTGTATTCAAATTATATTTGATAATTTCAAGTATTATGTTATATAATAAAAATAAAGTTCGCTATTTCAACTCCAGAGGTAAAAAATTAGCCTGGGTGCAATGGTGTGTGCCTCTAGTCCCAGCTACTCTGAAGGCTGAGGTGGGAGGATCACTTGAGCCCAGGAGTTTGAGGTTGTAGTGAGCTATGATGACACTCTGGTACTCTAGCCTGGGCAACAGCAAGACCTTATCTCAAAAGAAAAAAAAAAATCTTTCAGTATTTCTATTTTTGTCAGGCTGTTTGGATTTCAAAGAGACCTATTCAGGCTGGCTCAAGTAAGGGGACATTTATTTGTATGTGTGGACTATCACAAAAAATCCAAGAATGATGCAGGCTGGATGGCAGACACTGATGCCCACCATGCTCCTGGCTGATCTCACTCCTCTCCTGGGCCCCTGGTCTCTGCCTGACTTGCCCCCGTGGTGCCAGCCCTGTCTGACTCCTCAACCTGGTCTCCCTGCCAAAAAAAAATAAAAAATAAAAAAATCAAAGAATAGAACTATAATATGACTGAATTTTGTTTGTGAAATATGGAATTGAAGTTGCTTTTGGAATTAAGGCAACACTAGAGGAATTAATGGGTGTTGGTGGAACTTCACTCTGGTGCTGGACCATCAGTGTGACTTACCTGCTCTCCAAGGAAGGTTCAATAACTTACCCAAGAATTGGAACACAGGCAGTCTGAATCCAGAAGCTAGTAACAGTGGACCACTTCTACACTACCCTGTGGATATTGATTGTCCCAAGGCATTATGCAGGAAAAGTTAAAAGGGCCTTTGTCTGCACTGATCTGAGTTTCTGCTCACTCTTAACCTTTCAAACTCCAGCTCTACCTATTGCTCTTCAGCTCATCCCCCAACAATAATTGGCATTTCTTCGTTCATATTTATCACATTGTAAATCTGATTTACTTGGCTTATTTCTAGTTGATTTCACAGGGCCAATTTATAAATTAATTGCTTACGAGTCAGGTCCCCACTCTTCATCCACTAGAGATGGAGGAGGCAAATATATTCATATATTAGGGGTTATAGGTGAAGCATTTTCTCTTAAAAGATCAAGCAGGGGCTGGACACAGTGGCTCACACCCGTAATTCTAGCACTCGGGGAGGCCGAGGCGAGAGGATCGCTTGAACTAAGGAGCTCGAAACCAGCCTGAGCAAGAGAGAGACCCATCTCTACTGAAAATAGAAAAGTTAGCCAGGTGCAGTGGTGCGTACCTGTAATCTCAGCTGCTTGGGAGGCTGAGGCAGAATGATCGCCTGAGCCTAGGAGTTGGAGGTTGCAGTGAGCTATGATGATGCCACTGCACTCTAGCCTGGGTAACAGAGTGAGACTCTGTCTCTCTGAAAAAAAAAAAAAAAAAAAAAAAAAATACTGGGCAGACATTTTGACCAGTTATAAACTCAGGGCCAAAATAAACTCTAAGAGCTTTGCCTGCCACTTATGTTTGTTTTGCAGTGCCATCCTAACTCCTCAGGTACATTAATTGCTCTACTCTCTATGTTCTTTTAGCACTTTGTTTTCTGCTTTACAGGGGCACTTACTAGCTTAATTGCAAATTATGTGCTTAAATATTTATTCCACTGAATTATATGTTTTTGAAGATTGGCAACATGTTTTATTCATCTGCATATCTTTAGCATCCAACACATAATAGTTGCTCTGGGTATGTTTGTTGAAATTTAATTGTCAATAGCTTTTCTATCTGATGCTACATCGAGATACCAGACTCAATACTTTTTTCCTTCCATTTCCTGTTACCTTAAAATATGGATTTTCAGCTACTCTGAGGGTAAGGGGTGGGGGAAGGGGTAGCACTTTAATGAAATGAAGCTAATTTGTAAGGTTGAGATTTTAGTTGTCATTTCATATAAAATTGAGGATACGAATGTGAATAAAAAGACTTGTCAGGAGGTTCAAAATCTAGTAGGGAAAACAGACAAACAAAAAAAGTGTAAAATAGTGTTATAAATGCATTAAAATTGTTATGTTCTAGATGTGATGGTAGCACCTAGGAGAATAGTTACTTCTGTTTGACATTGTCAGGGATGGCTTTATAGAGAAGATTCTCAAACTGGGTCTTGAGGAAGACATAGTAAAAGTTTGTCATGTGGATTTGGTGAAGGGGGAATAGGTACATTGATTGGATAAGTAGGAATTAGAGAGCAATATAAAAAAGAGAAACTGGACTATGCAAAGTTTAGGCAGTAAAGGGTTATTAAGAAGTTTTATACAGGGGAGCAACAGATTTACATTTTGCCAAAATGTCTGGTAACAGTGTGAAAAATGAATTGAGTGGATCGGGGAATTAGGGGAGACTGGAGCCAGGTAGAGTAATTATGAGGCTTGTAAAATTGTGTAACTCAGAATTGAAGAAGACTTGAAACAGGGATGGAGAGGAGGGTACAGTTACAAAAATGTTAATGAGGTAGAATTATTAGGCTTTTGGATGCTGAGGGAAGGTGATGAGGGAGAGATACTTGGTCTGGCATAAATTTCAGGTTTCTGATTTGGGTGGATGGTATTGCTGCCAATCAGAGGAGGAAATACATAAAGATTAGTATATTTGGGGAAAAAATCAGTTCAGGACATGTCCAGTTTGAGGTACCTAAAGGCCAACCAGGTAGAGAGTTCCAATAAGCAATTGGGTCTGGAGCTTCAGAGCCAAAGATTTAGGTAGAAATTTAGATATAAAAGCATGGGCACCTGGGACTTGTAAAGGGAAAAAAGAAAACAACACTCTGGAAAGCAGTGTGATATTAAAGAACAAACAGAGGAAAGCAGTTTAAGAGTGTCCGAGAACCAGGAAATAATGGTGTCATGGAAATGGAACAAGCAGAGTTTTTATGTAAAAAGGTGGTAGCTATTAGTATCAAAGTAAGATAAGGATTTATGTGTGACTATTAAATGAATCCGTTATTAACAGGCCATTACTTATCTTAGTACCATTATCAGGAGGGTGGTGAGAGTGAAGTTCAGATTGCGGTATGTTGAGGTGTGAATGGGAAGTGAAATAATATAGGCTGCTATTTTTTTTAAGGCTCTTAACCAAGAAAATAGGGAGTTAAGTAGTTAAAGGAGGTTTGGTTTTGCTCCCCCCCCCCCTTTTTTTTTTGAGGATAGAAGATATTGAACATTTTTTGTAGTCAGTGGGAAGAGAGCTCATAGAGAGGAAGAAATAGAAGGTACCAGAGAGGATGGACTAATTCTGTGGTCCCCAAACCCCTACTGGCCTGTGGCCTGTTAGGGACCCAGCAGCAGATTTCCACCCCCCCCCCCCCCCAAATTGTCTTCCATGAAATTTGGGAAGGGGAAAGGGGACAGCTGCACACAGCAGGAGGTGACTGGCACTGAGGAGAGAAGCTTCATCTGTATTTACAGCCGCTTCCTGTCACTCGCTTCACTCCCTGAACTCTGCCTCTTACCCTCCCGACCCGGCCATGGAAAAATTGTCTTTCATAAAACTGGTCCCTTGTGCCAGAAAGGTTGGGGACCGCTGGGCTAATTGACAAAGCAGGGTCCTTGAAGTTAAAAGAAAAAAAAAAGTTCTTTCATTTATTCTTAAACATAGGCTAAAGGAGTTGAGTTTTCCTAAGAAGGAAGGATAGAAAGACAGTTTTAGCCTCCAGAGAGCTCTCCCTTTTCTCTGCCTCTGTTTTATTCCCTATGTTTTCTAGTCATTAAGTGGGGGAAACCATATTTGATAGCCTGCTGTATACCAAGCATTTCATGGGTGCTGGGGATATGTAAGCAAAGAAGACAAAGTCCTTCCCTTCATGGAACTTAGATTCTGTGGAAAGTGGGGTAAAAAAATGGACAGTAAATGCACAGACTGTGAGATAATGAAAAGCCAGGAGAATGGGATAGTACTGAGAAGGACAGAACTTGCTGTTATTTGTTGATGGGTCATGGAAGGCCTCAAGAATAAGGTGACATTTGAACAGAGAGCGGAAGGAAGTAAGAGAGCCTTACAGGTATCTGGGGGAAGAGTATTCCAGACAGAAGAAATATCAAGTTCAGAGTCCCTGTGGCTGGAGGTTTTTAGTATCCTCCTTGGGAGAGCTCACTTATATCCATGTCTCTTCCTCTACAGAAACAACTATGCATATGTCCTTGTCTCGTAGCAGTGTCCCCTCCAAACTCCCACAGTAGTAATTCACCCAATCTTTACCAACCCGTTAATAAATCTCTTTTGAATCTACTCCTTTCTCTCTGTTCCCACTTAGCTTCTCAATTCAGACTTCCTTCACTTCTCCTCTGGCCTGATCCCTTCACTCATTGTCAGACATTGCTTTAAAAATATAAGTTGTTAATTTCCTGCTTAAACTGCTCCAATAGTTTCTCATTATTATCTCTTGGGACATAATCTAAACTTTTTAATTTGCTGATAATGCCCTTTGCCTGCTAATTCAGTTTCATCTTTTGCCATTTTTCCGTTAGTGAACCTCTATTTCTAGTCTTTGAATTTGTGGGTATTCTCTGTTGATTTTCCACATATATATGTATATATATATATTTTATAACTTTAGCATAGTCCGGTTTTTCCTATCCTTCCAGTGCTAATTCCTATTTGTCCTTTAAGACCCAACTTGAGTATCACCTCTTCTGGAACTTTATCTGACTACAGTTAATTTAGGTATGCTCTCTGTTTTTCCATTAAGCACAAATTTATTATGATATTTATTAACACTGCATTATAATTGTTTCTGCATATGCTCTCTGCTAGACCATGAATTTCTGAGGGCGCAGACTATATCTTTTCATTTCTCACCTAACATCTAGCCTAGTGTCTAAGTGACATTTATACATGAAAGAATAAACTGTTTTGTAAATTATTTTTCAGATTCGATACATTTCTCAGACTCAAGGTTTACCAGGAGAACAGTTGTTGAA
Source organism: Cheirogaleus medius (assembly GCA_008086735.1). NCBI lineage: Eukaryota > Metazoa > Chordata > Mammalia > Primates > Cheirogaleidae > Cheirogaleus > Cheirogaleus medius. The sequence goes on along the minus strand of VBSM01001265.1, from coordinate 11,701,272 downwards.
TGTGGGTACAAAATCCACAAGATTTTTTTGCAAAGAAACAGATATGACTCATTCTGGTTGGAGATTAAAGGTAATTCATTAAAAATGATAATATTTTGAAAACAGTTTTCTATGATGCCTCATATGCATGAGCAATACCTTCCATTTCTAATTTTATTTTATTGCATTTCTTCCTCCTTTTGAATTTTCATTTTTGACCTTTTTTTTAAAAAAAAAAAAAAGAAAAGGCCCTCTCAGTTATAAGTTAGCTCATTCTCTAATCTGACAACATAATTATTAATGCATCTCAATTTTTTAAACTTTTATATATATAACTACATTTGTATTATGTTTATCTTCTGTATTTAGTTCTACATCACTAAGCATTATAGGACAGGGGCTGAATCTAACCTCTTACTACATACCCCAAGTATGCTAGGATCTTTGAGGGATCAGTAAATTCTCAGTGTTTAACTTCTTGATAATTATTTTGTTTAAGGAGTTTGTCATATATGTAATGTTTTTTGTGGCCTGAACCAAGCGCTTCTCATTTTTTGGTGTACTTTTTAAAAAAAATACATTTTTGATAATTACTCTTTTGAAACTACTGTTTGCCTTGGAATATTCAATATATTAGAGTAAATGTGCCAGGATTAAAGAAATAAAAGTGCACATTTAGTGGATAACAATATATTCTTTTCTCCTCTTTGATATATGCAATAAGACATTGGAAGAGCATGAGGCAGAGACAGGAATGAAATCTAAAGAAGCCAGAAAGTACATATTCAGCAGTCTGGATGATATAGCGAATGTGAGTACCAAAGCCACATTTGTTACTCTTTCATGCTTAAATGGCAGACTTGAATGCCAGGGTGCCAAAAGTTACTCATTTTCTAAATGGCTACAGAGTGCTTGCTGTTGTTAAGTTTTTCAAATGAAATTGATTCTAAGTTTTCAACCTTTTAGGAACTAAATGGTATTTGTCAAATTTTACATTTACCTATCTCGTTCTTTAGTAAAAAGTATTTGCTTTAAAAGGAAAATTCTAGCAAACAGGTTTCTTTTCCCTGTATTTCATTACAAATGGATATTTGTTTAACTAAAAAAGATTTTTTTCCCCTGCTTTGAAAAAGCAGATTGAAAAGCAGATTTTTTCCCCTTGCTTTGGTACCTCAAAACATTTTGAGGATTTGTTCATCTCAATGGTTCTTTTTTGTTTTAAAATAATTGTAGTTCTCTGTCCTGTCCTGTGTTGTGATTTTTTTTTAAAACTGTGAAACTTAAACATATACTACTCTCTATGGCTTTTTAAAAATTTGATTGCTTGAAATTTTGATTTCTTAGGTGAACACAGTGATGGATTTGGAAGGAAGTGATCTTTTGGCTGAGAAAGCTGATAGAAGAGAATTTGTTAGTCTGTTGAAGAAAATGTTGCTGATTGATGCAGATTTAAGAATTACTCCAGCTGAGACTCTGAACCATTCTTTTGTTAATATGAAACATCTTCTAGATTTCCCTCATAGCAACCAGTAAGTTACTATAAAATCTCTTAAGTTGTTCCGAAAAAAATAATAATACTAAATTTATAGAGAATCATTGTATTAGAAAAATGATTTTTCTTCATTAAATAAAAGTTTTAAATAAAAGTAAACGGAGTCAAAAGAGGTTAAGCTAACTTGGCCAAGTTCACAAGTAAGTGGCAGAGTTTCTAGAACTAGCACACAAATCTGAATTGCAGTGTTCTTTCTCCAAAATACCATACTAAAAATATGACTGAGTGGTTTTGTTTTTATATGACTCTCTTACCTCAATAACCAGGCATATATAAAAGGAAATATTAACAGTTTTCTCTTCCAGGTCACATTTCACTTTTAACAGACCTTAGATTCTGTCCTCTTTTGAGTCCTGCAAACTCCATTTTACATTTTTCTTCACATTTTTTGCTTTTCTTTTTCCTCCTCTTTCTCCTCTGCCTTATGAAGGAAAGGAGATTTTTAATGGGTCAGTAGAGAAGAATATATGCTCAAATTCCAAAGGCCTTGTCAGAATTACCTTAGGCAAATCTTTCAAATTCTTTGAGTTCTAGACATCTTTTTTATGAGATGAAGGGAATAAAGTAAGTGACTTAAAGCAGATTCCCCTAATAATTTAAAAAGACTAAATAAAGAAGGCACGGGAATAAACTGATATTCACTATTGTGAGTTGTCCTTAAAATTGATATTTCTTAAAAGCACAATTACATTTTTCATTCAAACACTTAAAAATGTCCTAATATTTTTCTTATACAATCACTATGAAAAATAACATGATAGCCACATACTTGGTACCATTAATTTAGTGCCATGGAGATCTAGAAATTTAGAAAAAATTATTTAGGTCCTACAGAGGTCATAAAGTTATTATGTGCTAACTAAAAAAAGCTTATTATTGCTTTGCTGTCTTAAAACATATTGCAGATATAATATATTCTTGCTTTGAAATTCAGTCTTTTCTTATAGGATTTCCTGTTAGAAATACTATTGGAAATAAGCAGATTAAATGCAAATTGTAGAATATTTTTTCTTTTAGGAATAATTATTTTGTTAATGTACGTTAATTTAAAATTAAGCATTTAAAGTGATATTATAAAACCTTCACTTTTTCTTTTGCAGTGTAAAGTCCTGTTTTCATATTATGGATATTTGTAAGTCCCACCTAAATTCATGTGACACAAATAATCACAATAAATCTTCACTTTTAAGACCAGTTGCTTCAAGCAATACTGCTACTCTGACAGCAAATTTTACTAAAATTGGAACATTAAGAAGCCAGGTAAGAACTTCAAATAATTAATAATTTATACTTTTTTTTCTTTTTTGAAACAGGTGTTGCTCTGTTGCCCAGGCTAGAGTGCAGTGGTATTATCATAGTCCACTACAACCTCAAACTCCTGGGCTCAGGTGATCCTCCTGCCACAGCCTTTCAAGTAGCTAAGACTGCAGGTGCACACTGCTGCACTCGGCTAATTTTTAAAAAATTTTTGTAGAGATGAGTCATCGCTGTGTTGCTCAGGCTGGTGTTGAACTCGTAGCCATAAATGATCCTCCTGTCTTGGCCTCTCAAAAGTGCTGGGATTGCAGGCTTGAGCCACTGCACCGGGCTTGTACTCTTTTTTAAATGATTACTTATTTTGCTTTTGAACTACACAGAAGTTTCATCTTGGCAGTTAGAACTTATAGTACTAATGAGGTCATACTATGGCTATTCTATTGAATCTCTTAAAATTTCAGGGTAACAATTGGAACATATTTACTCAAATTCATCTTTTCCCTTTCCTCTTTCATTCTCTCAATATCTTCTACCTGCCGTCGAATGCCACAACTCTGTCAAAAGTAGAGTTCAGTTGAGTCAGTTATTAAATTTTAGTTGGGTCACTTGTTTTTATTCTCATTTTCTGGGTTCATTGTTTTTGTAGAATTATGATTTTAAGAAACATGTTTGAATTCTTTTTATAAATATGTATGTAGCATAGTAGACTGCTGTATATAATGTGCTAAATATTGATTGTTTCAGGTATTAACCACATCTGCTCATTCAGTTGTGCATCATGGAATACCTCTGCAGGCAGGAACTGCTCAGTTTGGTTGTGGTGATGCTTTTCAGCAGACACTGATTATTTGTCCCCCAGCTATTCAAGGTATTTCATTTAAATTATGCTTTGAATTTAGGCATGCATTATTTTAAAACAAGTTTAGGCATCTGCTCATTAAATATATTGAATAGTTTTTGCTATATTTAGTGCTACATTTGAATTTAACTTAAGTTGTCCAGTAGCCTTAGACCAATGATACTAATTTCTTGACTAGAGTTCCATTGTAATCACCATTAACAAAATGGGATTATATAACAGTTGCATTTCCTGTAGAATCTAGCTAAATAAAATACCTTAATAGAAAGTAATGAGCTTGGAAAGCTGTAGGTTGTCCTATACTGGGTACCACTGCTTTAGATGTTCAGGTAAGTATATATTATTTGTCCATCATTACTAAACATTAAAGTGACTGAGAGCTGAGTTTTTTAAAAGAAATTGTTCAAAAGAGTTCTGTCCTAAAATGTCATAGTCTTATTCTTTATCTAGAGTTTAGGTAAAAAATGTATTACAGATCGATTTTGATTAAATTACATCATGTCCATTCTTTAGATAAATTTAACCAATTAAATCCTCAAGTGGGATGGGTGGCAGACTTCCTTTCAAGAGGCCACACATTCTCAAACTGGGAAATCTTTTATGGTTCTTAGAGAGTGATAGCAGCAAAACAGGCAAATAGCCACAAACCTTGCAACTGGAATAGCCAGAATAAAGCCTCACTTCTTAGATCCTTTCCTAGGATTTTGTCCTTGCTAGGGTTTAACATCTAGTTATTTTATTTCATTTTTAAACTAAAAAATTTTAAAAATGGCCTAGATGATAGTTCAGACGTCTAGTTATATCTTAAAGCAAGAGATGGATTACAAATGGGGCAAATGAAATTTAGTGATGATACTCTATAGCATAAATGAAAGCAGTTGGTGCTGAGTCAGGACACCTGGAATCTAGTTCTATTTCTGCTGTTTACTGTGTCTGTCTAGACAGGTCTGTTTGCCTGTTTCAGCCTTAGTAAAAGGAAACAGACTGGATAGATAATATCTTGATCATATCTAGCTCTAATGTTTCCAGATTCTGAGGTTATTTATTTATTTATTTTTAGAGACAGGGTCTTACTCTGTTGCGCAGGCTGGAGTGTAGTGGAACAATCATAGCTCACTGTAACCTCAAACTTTTAGACCCAAGCGATCCTCTTCCCTCAGCCTCCCGAGTAGCTAGGACTACAGGTGTCTGTGCCAGACTTGGCTAAGTTTTTGTTTTTTAAGAGATGAAGTCTTGCTATGTTGCTCAGGCTGGTCTTGAACTCCTGGTCTCAAGTGATCCTCTCACTTTGGCCTCCCAAAGTGCTGGGATTATAGGTGAGAGCCACCATGCCCAGCCTGATTTTTTTTATTTATGGATTTGAGCAACTTTTAAAAAATTTTATCTTAGTGTCTCCCATAATAAAGCACCAAGAATATGTTTGTTGATTTGATTGGCTCGTAATAAGAGATGTGAAAACGGGTCAGATCTTTAGCTACTGTTGTTCTACTAGGGTAGCTTTACTTTCATTGTTTTTATATTTTGGGTTTTCATATAAGGTCTCATTTGGAAAAGTGTTCATATCACTGAAAGTCTAAAAAAACCACAAATGGTTGATTCTAAAGATGATATTGTGATCTAGTGGTGGTCTGTATCTGTAACAGTGACCCATGGCTGGTCTCTCGTAACAAAAATGCTCACATCACCATATTGTTAGCACTCTTTAAAGATGCTGTTGTGTTTGTATTTTTGGTTTCTCTCCAACTGTTTACTGTGAGCATTTCAAACATATAGAAAAGTTGACGGAATAATGTCTTCTACCCTAGATTCAATGTGTTAATATTTTAGTATATTTACATTATCTATCTATCTGTAGTACATGTACATATACCCTTTGAAAATAAGTGGTAAATTTTATGACATTTTACTTCTAAATACTTCAGCATCCAAGACTGGTGCTATTTAAAAAAATTTTTAAATCAGTTATTGCTTAAGTGATATCTTGACAAATACTACTTGACAAATGCACTTTCACTTCTTTTTCACTTAGCTAAGTTTATATTCCATACTAAAAAATAGGTTTTTTGGTTCTAGTCTTTTCTGTCATGTACCAAAATCAATTTGAGGGTCACCACCTACACTGTAGTATATTTCATGAAGATCTGAAATAGCAATTTTTTTCTAGAGCCCACCTTCTGTTTCTGGCAAAAACTTAAAGGACTTAATGAGACACATTTCTAAATAGGGTTATGCATCATTCTTACAACATTTCAATGAGGTTAGACAAATCTTTTATCTTTTTGTATGGTTTATAATGAATAAAAAGCGAGTGATCTTTCTGTACATGTGGTAGCAACTATATGAGTAGTTTATGATAAGGATAACTGAATAAAAGATTAAAAACTCAGACTCATTAAGATGTCAAATGTCAAGAACAACGCTCTTAAGTTAGAATTAATACTAAGAGGAAGCAAAATATGTGTTAGCTTCTGTAACAGGTGCAGTAGAAGCAGGAGAGGCAGGCTCTGTAAATATGTTGTTTCATTGTTTTTCATCCTGGTATAGTGTCTGCCTTAGAAATGAAAGCTTTCCCTCTAATCTGTCTAAGCATCTCTGTAGAAAATCTCAGTATCTCTTCCTCCTCATAATGTACCAATCCATTTATAAGAAATATTTAAAAATAATTATTGGGCAGCTATTGGATAGTAATTATGGTACCATTATGGTTTGTATTTTAAAATAAATTTTATGTCTATCCCCTTCACTTAAGAATTTTATTTCACTTTATGGCTATAGTATTTAGATCATGCATTTAATATATTTTAGATACTATAGATTTAATATACAGGTATAAGTATATAGATGTATAGATACTATATGCATAAGACTGCTTATTTTAAAAGAAATTGTTATTTAGTACAGAAGACGTAGCTATGCTTTTAGTTAACAAATTTGAATGTTTAGTTTTATATATTAAACAAACCTTTAAAATTATCTAGCAACCTGAGAAGTTAGTTATTCATCCCCACTGGATGACAGCTACTATTTTAAAGTTAAATACATGCCAACAAAATTCTCCTCTGTTATCCTGAAACAATCTTTATAAGTTTCTGTGCCTAGTTGTCCAAGTATTAAAGCAAATATGATCAAAGATAAAGTTACAGCTAACTTAATAACTGTATAATAAATTGGGATCTTAACCCACTGTTGGATTTGATCAAAAATTAGCTCTTAGGAGGGAATATATATAGGAGAATTCTTCTCATCTTAAGGCATTGCTTATGGAGAGAATTTAAGGGCAATGACATTTTTGTTCAGATTTGAGAATTCGCTCTGTCTTTTCATCCTTGTCAAAGTGAATTCTGCTTTTTTTCTTGAAGAGATTGTCTATTGCTGCCATATATCTACATTGCCTGGGTGTGCTTATATTCCATTTCTTGGAGAATTTGCTGATCAAGACATGCTTTTTGGAAGGGGTAAGAGGATCAGTTAAAAAAAACAAAACTATAGATTTTTGTTACACTTAATTTAATATCTAGCTCTTTAGGCAGAGCACAGAGTAGAACACCCTGGCAGTAAGATAAAAGTCTCTATGAAGAAAATAAACAGAACAAAATTAACATTCTCTTTAGGATTAACACTTATATTTATACAATAAAAATTTTAAGATTCTTCAATAGGAAAAGAAAACAATTGTAGTATTTTTCTCTTACCACTGCAGAGAAACACCAGTATCACTTTTATCTCAAAACTAATTATATTTAAATAATCTGCCAGCCCATATTGAAAGTAATTGTTACAATAGACTGGAATAATGAAGTAGTGAATTTATTTTAATTAATGTGCTTTCTGATCTTGAGGGATGTCCCTAACATATTGTTAATCAAAGCTCTAACTTGGGGTGTGGTACCACTTTGCTGTCTCTAAGTTCAATACCATAAGACTTCACATTTACAAGGTGCTTTGCAATGTATGAAACAAAGTTATTACCATAACAGGATTAATATGGCTGTTAATCCTGCATTCTAATTTGCCTAGTGGGTAAGCAAAATGATAACATGTTTCTTCTGGAGTTCTAGCAGCTTTCTACTAGGAAAACTAGTCAATTAAGCCACATTAAGCAAAGCTTAGTTACATCATCAAATTAGGCCAAATAGATTGTTTTTGGTTTTCCTTTGGAGGTTGGAATGAATGTGCCATCCCTGAATTCTCATCCATGTATAAATCATCATATCCATTGAATTAAGAAGTTGTGATGCATTTCTCATTTCCCTTTTGATAATAAGAGCATAAGATCTTAGCACAGTTTTAAAGAAGAAAATAAGCATAGCTAAAAATTTCTATGAAAAGAAGAACATGCTAGGTTATCTCAATATTGAGCCAGATTCACCTTTCCATGTTCTTTATCATAGTTGCAAAGCTATTTGAAAAGGAAAATAAAGCTTCAATAGCAAATTTTAAAAGGAAATTAGTAAGTTTCAAGCAAAATAAATGGTTCAATTTTATAGTATATATTTTAAAACAAAGAGTATTTTTATAACAATTTTTAAAATAATGTTTACTGCAGGGTTGATAGGAAGCACCTCACTTTCCTCATAGACTGCTTTGTATTAGTCTTATGAAAATTTTATGTAGTTAATGGTTTTATAAACCCAATCAGAATTTAAGTAATTCCTTACATTTCAAATAAGTGTGTAAGTTAAATCAGAGGAAGATGTTTTTTCTATTATTTGATAACTGTTCTGTTTCACAGGTATTCCTGCAACGCATGGTAAACCCACTAGCTATTCGATAAGGGTAGATAATACAGTTCCGCTGGTAACTCAGGCTCCAGCTGTGCAGCCACTACAGATCCGACCAGGAGTTCTTTCTCAGGTTGGTAATAATTCTTTCTTTTGCGTATGTGCTGTCCATATATCAGCTTGTGCTGTTGGGAAATAATGAAAATGACCCAGATAGGGATTCAGTCCTTTTTGTAGGTTATTGACGTTAACTTTTGCAATTGTTAGTTATTACTTTAATATATTTTTGAATTTAAGATATAGTAAAGTTGAGTTACTTGTAACTTAAGTTTTTGTTTTGTTTTGTTTTGTTTTGTTTTGTTTTGCTTTGCTTTGCTTTGATTCAATAGACATGGTCTGGTAGAACACAGCAGATGCTGGTACCTGCCTGGCAACAGGTAACACCTATGGCTCCTGCTACCACTACACTAACTTCTGAGGGTGTGGCTGGTTCACAGAGGCTTGGAGACTGGGGGTAAGTTAAAAATAAAAGTACTTCTTTGTGAATGGTTTACAAAATAGATCTTGATAAAGAAGGGATTAAATTTTTCTAAACTTTCTTCCTAGGAAAATGATTTCACGCAGCAATCATTATAACTCAGTGATGCCTCAACCTCTTCTAACCAATCAGATAACTTTATCGGCCCCTCAGCCAATTAGTGTGGGCATTGCACATGTTGTCTGGCCTCAGCCTGCAACCACTAAGAAAAATAAACTATGCCAGAACAGGTTGGTATTGGTACTTAACTTTCCTCTGCATTTTGAGAATTAATCTTTAAAATGAATTTTGCATGATCACTAGAGGGTCACTCTGTTGTATTCAAAATGACCTCTTTGATAGCTTTGTTACAAACACTAAGCCAGCTCCCTTCTCAATTTCTCAGAGGTATTTTGGTAAAACTAATGGAATGGGAGCCAGGAAGAGAGGAAATAAATGCTTTCAGTTGGTAAGATTGTCTTTATTGCCCTTTTGATTTATTATCTACCTGTAATGTAGCAATTGTAGACATTCAGATATCACATTTACCAGAAAATGACCATTTAAATGTATGTAAATGCAATCTACACTATTTCTAGAGATATTTTATATTTTACAAAAACTCGTACTCTATATGTTAGTGTTATATACATGAACTTGAACAAGTGAAGATTTGCATTATTCAGTTTAATATATCTTAGAAAAATGTCATGTACATATTTTGATGACAGAAATTATAAATTATTCTTTTGGTTGCAGGAGTAATTCATTGCAGAATACCAACATCCCACATTCAGCACTTATTTCTCCAAAGATAATAAATGGGAAAGATGTCGGGGAAGTAAGTTGTATAGAAACACAGGACAATCATAACTCAGGAGGAGAGGCAAGAAATTGCTGTGAAACATCTATCAGACAGGACTCTGATTCATCGGTTTCAGACAAACAGCGGCAAACCATTATCATTGCTGACTCCCCAAGTCCTGCAGTGAGTGTCATCACTATTAGCAGTGACACTGATGAGGAGGAGACTTCACAGAGACATTCACTGAGAGAGTAAGTGCCAAATGCTGCATCTGTAAAGGATAATGATGGCGCCCTCTAGTGTGCTAAAAAATAACTTTCTATGACTTATTTTTCTGTCCATGTCCTTCGGAGTAAAACCTTCAAGTTACAGAATCAGGTTCTAGACAGAGGGAACTTTCTAAATAGTATTTAATATGATTATTATAGCATTATTCCCTATGTTGATAAGCTTTATTTTTTGTCCATGTAGGTCATTCTCAACTGTTTCATGTCCTTAATTAAAGAATGCAAATTTTGGCTACTTGGAGAGTATCTTTTTTGACCCATGTTTTTCCTTTTTCTTTTCCACCAGATGTAAAGGTAGTCTAGATTGTGAAGCTTGCCAGAGCACTTTGAACATTGATCGGATGTGTTCATTAAGTAGTCCTGATAGTACTCTGAGCACCAGTTCCTCAGGGCAGTCCAGCCCATCCCCTTGCAAGAGACCGAATAGGTAAAAGAATTTCAATAGTGATATATAATAAATATTAAGTCTACTAAAAAGCCCATGATTTCTTTTTGTGTTGTTTAAATTAATAAGTACCTGCAATTTAACATAATGACTTCTCTCTTGAACACAATTTTTAAACTATATCACATTTTATAATCTCAGGTTTTTAGTAAGTCATTTTCTTTATTGTTATAAAAAAGCTTGAAATGAAAAATTGAGATTCTAATAAATGATTTTAAAGAATCATCTATTTTTAAAAGGCTTTTGAATGAAAGCCACATTCTCAATTTCAGCTCCACAGACTACTGTTGTAACTTCAATTTGGAATAAAAACATATACTTTAGCAAAATAAAAAAGGAATGTTTTACATAATGAAGTAATGACTGGCACACTGTCTATAGTTGTATCCACTATGATTTTTTTCTCCCTTTGGTGACTGATATGCTTAGTTTCATCCATATTTCCTTGCCTAGCCCTCCTTTTGGCCAGGGACATGTACTGCTGCTAAAATAGTAAGCTTTTCCTTACCAGTATAATGTATTAACACATTAAGAGATTAGCCGTTGGCCAGGTACAGTGGCTGGTGCCTGTAATCCCAGCACTTTGGGAGGCTGAGCTGGGAGAATCCCTTGAGACCAGAAGTTCGAGACCAGCCGGTTCGAGACTGGCAAAATAGAGAGACCTGTCTCTAAAAAAATTTTAAAAAATTAGCCAGGCATGGTGGCATATACCTGTAGTCCCAGCTATTCAGGAGGCTGAAGTAGAATCACTTGAGCCTAGGAGTTTGAGGCTACATTGAGCTACGACTATTCCACTGCATTCCAGCCTGGGTGACAGAGCAAGACCTCCTGTCTCTAACAAAAAAAAAGAGAGAGAGAGAGAGAAACCACAAAAATTTCCATGAAATACCTTTGATTTCAGCTTGTAGAAATTCTTTTTTAGTGGTAACAGAATTTGAAAAAATTTTGTCTTAATTTTATACATATTTCTTCTCTTTTTCTTTAGGAAATATGGTACTTAATACTTATATCCAAAGCCCTGTGGAAGATATAAAGAAGTTTTAATATATCCTCTTTTTATAAGTTGCTTATAATGTAGTTTAGAAGTTGATATATACATAAATATATACTCATATACAAAATATGTATACATATAAATATATGTAGGATATATAAACATAAATAAAAAATCCATATAAAAAGAGATGCTTCAAATTGTTAAGTATGAAGTGAGTGATTAAAAGAGATAATAAATGCTGTAGAAATCCCAAGGAGAGGGAGACTTTCAGGTCCTATGAGTGTCAGGAAGAGAGGAGAAATACAAGACTCTGGCTAGGCTTTCAAAGAAGTAGAGAAAGACCTTTCAGATAACTGGTTAGTTAACAGGACCCAAATTACCATGAAAGGCACATATTATAACATTAGAATTTAATCTGAAATATCCAGGTCCTATGCTTATGTGTTTGTTCTGTTCTTCTTTTCTTTTCCTCTTTTTTTTTTTTTTTAAGACAGAGTCTCACTTTGTTGCCCAAGCTGAGTGCAGTGGTGCAATCGCAGCTTACTACAGCTTCTAACTCCTGGGCTTAAGCAATCTTCCCGCCTCAGCCTCCCAAAGTGTTGGGATTATAGGCGTGAGCCACCGCATTGGCCCTATTTGTACATTTCATTTAAATTATCCAGAACAGTATTTCTTTTGTCATATCTTGATGAAATTATCTTGGATTTATAAAGAGGAATTTTACAAACTGCTAGTAAAGCTCAAGTGGAAAGCAAAGGAGAAAAAAAATTAAATGCCAAAAGGACATTCCTGAAATGGGACAGAGTTAGGCTTAGCAATCTGAATAGAGAATTAATTTGAAGGTCTAGAAATGTTATAAAAAATGCTATTGGGCAAGGAGAAAGGTCTAATTGTATATAAAATAACTGAGCAAGATTCTCATCAGTTTGCTGGACCTGAGTATTACTTACCATTAGATTTAATGTTGGAAAAAATATTCATAAGTGCTTTCTTGTAGTATGTCAGATGAAGAGCAAGAAAGTGGTTGTGATACTGTGGATGGCTCTCCAACATCAGACTCTTCTGGGCACGACAGTCCATTTGCAGAGAGCACTTTTGTGGAGGACACCCATCAAAACACAGAACTGGTAACTTCTGCTGACACAGAAACCAAGCCAGCTGTTTGTACTGTTGTGGTGCCACCAGTGGGACTAGAAAATGGCTTAAATGCTGACGAGCATATGGCAAACACAGGTAAAGTGAGTCCTCCTGTTTCTCTGATTGTCCTTTAAAAGGTTGTAATTTTAGGAACATTAGAGAACAGGATCACTAAAAGTCATCTTTGAATTTCCAACTTGACCCTGCCTATCTATTATATAGATGAAATCCCTTCTAATATCATCCAATGCTTGGAAACTATGGGCTCTCTTTTCTTTTTATTTAAGGTTCTCAAATCACTATTTTATAAAATATCTAAAGACTTTTCTAATTTTTATTAGAGAAGGAAAAAGCATCAACTCTCTAATATTTTGTTCATTGCCAGATTCTATATGCCAGCCATTAATAAAAGGAAGATCTGCCCCTGGAAGATTAAACCAGCCTTCTGCAGTGTGTAATCGTCAGCAGAAATTGACATCAGCATTCCAGCAGCAGCATTTGAACTTCAGCCAGGTTTGTTTATTTGTGAATTCGTAAGAGTCTTTGGGATTCAGATTTGTCTTTCATTTAGGGGAAAAAAGATTCTGAAACTGTGTGTAGTCTTAATAAAATTTTCCCTCCTCTGTATCCCAACCGACTAAAGAGTAACTGGCCTAATGATAGGATAATTAAGCAAATGATCCATAGAACTTATACTCTTCTGCAGAAAGATTAAGTTCTTAGATTCTCTTAGATAATATTTTAATGTGTCTTGTCTCAGACCCTTTAAATCAGAGCATACACTAATGGATAATGGCTTTCTGATGTGTTAGTGGTAGTGATCACTTAACCTTATTGAATACTTTCCATCTATTCAACACTGTACTTGGCAGCTGTATTTCACTTGGGGAAAGACAAGATCACAGGTATTGGAGTCAGATCTGGGTTCAAATTCTGATTTTGCCATATACTATATATGTACCTTGGCTAGGTCTCTTCAACAAATCTGATCTGGATCTTCATTAATGGGAATAATAGTCATGTCATGGGTTGTTTTGGAAATAGGTAACATTATGTATGTGAAGTGTTAGCTTTACATATAATAAGTGCTCCACACATGGCAGCTGTGAGGAGTGATGGGGTAGTAACAGGCAGTGTTAGCAGTGATGATGGCAGTGCCACATTATAATAATTATGTGGGAATAAATATTATAATGTTAATATTGGTATATATCAAATCAGTATTTTTCTCTCTTCTACTTATTCTTAGTACAAGCTAGTTCTGAGAGATCCCACTGTGAGTTATCAGCCACAGAGAGTATATTGTAATTTCTCTTTCTTCCTTTCCTTTTATCTTACAATTCAGTCATTCAGTCATTTTTTTTCTTTGTGGATAGGTTCAGCACTTTGGATCTGGGCATCAAGAGTGGAATGGAAACTTCGGACATCGAAGACAGCAAGCTTATATCCCTACTAGTGTTACCAGTAATCCATTCACTCTTTCTCATGGAAGTCCTAATCACACCGCAGTGCATGCCCATCTGGCTGGAAATACACACCTCGGAGGACAGCCTACTCTACTTCCATACCCATCATCAGCTACCCTGAGTAGTGCTGCACCAGTGGCCCACCTCTTAGCCTCTCCATGTACCTCAAGACCTGTGTTACAGCATCCAACCTATAATATCTCCCATCCCAGTGGCATAGTTCACCAAGTCCCAGTGGGCATAAATCCCCGTCTGTTACCATCCCCAACCATTCATCAGACTCAGTACAAACCAATCTTCCCACCACATTCTTACATTGCAGCATCACCTGCATATACTGGATTTCCATTGAGTCCAACAAAACTCAGCCAGTATCCATATATGTGAAAACTCAAAAACAGTATATTGAGGAAGCTCAATGATACAAACATTTGATTAAAAATAAAACATGGTATTTAATAAATATTAGCCATGGCACAAGAAAATTATTTTTGAATCATGTAGACTTGGGTGCAATTTAAACAACTTTGAGCTTTAAAAAAAAAACTCACTTTTGATGTGTTTTGCACATTTGGTATAACTTGTCTTTGGTCATGTTATCTTCTTATGTAGTAACTCTAGACAGGTGACTTATGGGAGCAGAAGTCCAGTTTTGCTCCTGCTATTTTTTATAAATTGCCTTCTAACTAGTGCAAGACACGTCCACATTTGGGAAGCCATTCTGTGTACAGACTTAGAGCAACAGATGCACATATGTCAAAATTACAGCATACAAGTGAATTGTATTATCTGTGTCTTAGTGTATAAATGTTGGGTCACTTACCTAAAAATTGAGCTATTGTTCTTTACATTTGCATGTGTCTTTTGCATGGGCAAATTGTTGCCTAGACTTTGCTCTTAAATGTTGTTCTAATAATCTCAGCTGCATTGTAAACCGTTTCCACACATAGTGCCTTAAATATTTGAGGTTGTTAATGTTATTACCTATATATAAATGTTGAGGACTGCAGCACTTAAAATTCAGACCTACTCTTTAGTTTTCTTTTGATAGAGTAATGTTCATTTTTGGTTTTGTGTGGTATGATTTCAGGTAGTAGCTGTTTTTTCCTTATTAAGAGGGCAGCATGTTTGCTATAGCTGAATTCTGCTGTCTGATTTTTCAGAATGATCTAGCTTCAAGAAAAGCAAGCAGTTAGTAGTGCTTAGGAAAAATTGATTCAGTATCTAATGGATAGTTGATAACTGTCACAGCACAGCATTTTATATACTATTAAGTGAAACTGCAATACAATCTTAAGTTTATTTTGAGAGTGTTTGCTGTATAATTGGACTTAAAATGTTTAGAGGTGCAGTAGGCATGACTTTGGGTAGATAATGAAAGAAAATGCAAAATGCTCACTGATTCATGATGTGGTTTTATCTTAGCTTGGGCAAACCATGCAGTATTTAATAAATAGTAGCAGAATATTTACTATTGAAGCTTGAAAAGATGTGAGTTCTTTGTGTGCAATTTTTCATTTATGCATGTGAGAGGGTTTTTTTTTTTTTTAAGTATTTTTACATTGCAGTACTTGTTTTGCTTGTTGGTGATGTTTGCTTATTTAATACATTCCGTCAGGGACAGAAATTACATGCTTGTTTTTCCTAGGAAGTGTGTCTTGAGTTTTTCCCTTCCTTTTGGGGGGTAGGGTGGGGTGGGGTGGTGATGGCAGTAGTTATGTTTAAATGAAGTTGCTTTTACAGCACCAAAGACTTAATCATCCATTTCCTATACTTTTTGCATAGACCTCAAGTATATTGTAGTGTAGAGGTGGAATTTAAGGAAAGGTATTAAACTGAGGCTGTGTTTAGCTTACAGGCAAGTAATAAATTGTATCATTTATCTTGAATGTATCATAGATAAGCTGCTATATAACGATTGCCACTTCAGATAGCTGTGAAATTAGGTGATTAGTTGTTATTTAGCCTTCTAATTTCTGTATAAGTCTAATTATATGAAATAGAAGTTGGGGTTTTGATTTTTTACTTTGCTTTTTTGTTTGGAGTGTCATTGTAACTACTGTATTGTAAATGATGGAAAATAATTGCATATGTTATTTTGGGGTGTGTTATTTGCATCAGTATTTTATCTCTATTAATGTTTGTGCTCATCACTGCATATAAAAGATCTTGGATGTATCAGTGTAACTTAATTTTTTATTTTCATACTGGCATTGTAGACACTTGAGAAAGCTGTATCTTGCAGGCTTGACTTAACTTTTTTTCTTTACAAATCTGGAATTTAATCTTACAGCATTTACTGGAATAAATAGTACAAAGCATTTGAGTGTAAAACTCTCCAGATGTTTTGGATTTACAGCATTTCTTTGATAAATGAATTGTATACCACTAGTACAGCTCTAGTACAGCGTTGATAATAAGCTAATAATGGATAAGCTTTTCTTTATTCCATTAACACAAGCAGTGTTTTATTTAATAATCATCAATGAAATAAATGTGCCTGAAATTGATTTTAAAAATTACAGTATTAGATCATAAAATAAAAACCAGCAGTACATTTTTAGTCACACTGAAAATGAAGGACTTAATTTTCCCCACAAGTTTCAGTGTTTTTAGTACTCAATTCTATGCATTTTATATAAATAGAAATATATATATATAATAACGCATAAAAAAGGAGTAGCCTAAGATTGATTTAAAAGATTATTTACAGATGACAAATTTATGGAGTCACTATTTAAGTATTTGCTGCCCTCCACAGCCTTCTAATTTTATTTATGCAGTCCAGCAGATTACTGGTATCTGCTCATTTCTTGGAAAAGAATCAATGCTGGCAACGGATGTTTCAGAAATACCAAGTGCAAAGGATTGATTGTATCACAACAGGTACAAAACTGGCGCCGTTTTCTTTTTTGTTCAGGGCTGTGTTTACTGCCCTGAAGTGTCATATTTTCTGTCTTTAAGTTACAAGACTTAAAGTAGTCTTGTTAAATTGACAGTAAATGGTAACCTTCAACATTTTCATAATATAATAGTAATATTTGATAAAGGCTTATTCCAGTTAAGTACACTGCTCCTAATTAATTGCAATCATGGGCTTTTTAATGCATTTAAAAGTAAAAAATTTCAAAATTTTGCTAAATTCTACATTTAGCATATTGAT
>VBSM01001265.1:11653468-11683987 GCA_008086735.1 Cheirogaleus medius | reverse complement strand
TATACCACATTTTATTAATCCACTCATGTATTGATGGACACTTGGGTTGTTGCCATGTGGACTTTTAAGATATAAAACGTGAGACTTCAAAAGAATGTGATTGTAGCAGGCCAGTTTAAGTTATGTTTTCAAATACCACCACCTCATACTTCAAGGATCTAACTTTAGAGGGAACATCAATAGGAAAGTATTTAGGGGAACACTCCAATCTCCCTCTCTCCCTTTCTCCTTCTCTCTTTCTGTAAACTTTTAGTTGAAATATAACATAGATGCACTCTTTGGTGTCTGACTATTTTTTTAAACATTTATTTTTAAGATACATCAATGTGTGTAGTTGATTTATACTCATTACTGTATAGTATTCATTTGTGTGTATATATAATAATTTATTTTGTGGATGGACATTTGAATAGTTAACACTTTTTGGCTATTATGTATAGTGCTGCCATGAATTTTTTGTTCATATCTTTTGGTGAACAAAGAAAGAAATGCATTTCCTTTGGGTATATATAGGTATATTGTACTTTATTGGATACTGCCAAATATTATTCCAAAGTAGTTAATTTACACTTGCCAGCACTGTATGAGAATTCTATTACCTTATATCCGCACTAACACATTATATTTTTTGTTTCTTTTGTTTGAGTCATTCTAGTGGGGGTGAATTCAAAATATGAACATTTTTATTTAGACCAAAGCACTGATTCTACATACAGATGAAATCCAGATTTTGCAATTTACTTGAAAGTAGATTTGCCTCTTGAAAAATACAAAGAAGTATTTAGCTATTTAAATGAATCTAGGAGTATAAAATATTTTTTTCTACAGGAAGGTAATAGGATGAAAAAGGCTTTAAGCAACACGTTTAAACCATTGGCCACTAGTACCCAGCACAGTGCCTGGCCCATAGTGGGTATGGGTCATACAAAAACACTTTTGAAGCATCTACTATGTTCCAAGCACTATATGCTAGGCACATACCAGTAGACAAAACAGAGATCCTTTTGCTGTTACAGATCTTAACCTTCTTGTGGGGGAGAAAGACTAAACAAATTCAGGTAGAATCCGTGAAGAAAACAATAAGGTGACTGGAGGGGCATGTCAGGGAATGCCTCTGAGAAGATGACACTCGAGCTGTGATAGGCAGAAAGCTGGTCAGCCATGCAGGGGAAGAATATCTATGGCAGAGTGAGCAGCAAGTACAAAGGCCTTAAGTCAGGAATTAGCTTTTAATATGAGCAAAACAGGAAGGTGGCCACTCTAGCCAGAACATAGTGTGTGAGTGGGCGGTAGGAGATGGAAAATGCAGCTGTAGGGGCGGACAGGCAAGCCTTTTGCCAAGACAAGAGTGTAGATCTAATTCTGTATATTGTAGGAAGCCACGGGAGGATTTTAAGCAGGCAAACAATATGACAATTTGTATGTCATATAGAGAATAGAGTGCAGAGCCAGACTAGGGAGGAGATTGTTGAAGTAGTACAGGTGAGATGGATGAATACCAGTATTTTGTGAAAAGGTTTATATTACGAATATTTTTTTTTCCCAGTCTGTGACTTATCCTTTCTTAACAGGGTATAGGGGAAGAGCAAAGGTTTTATATTTTGTTAAAGTACAACTTACCAATATTTTCTTTTATGGTTTGTGCTTTTTGTGTCCTAAGACATTCTTGCCTGTTGCAAAGGCAATAGGACAAAGTTGCAAAGACTTTGTCCTATGTTTTCTTCTAAAAGTTTTATAGTTTTAACTTTTATTAGGCCTGTGGCCCATTTGATGTTAATTTTTGTCAACCTTTTATTTTAATGGCATTATTTTAGCTGATTGAGAACCTACACTTACACCTAATTAGAAGTATGGTTATTAGAAGTATAAAAATAAGATGTTAATGTTTCATATTATTCCATCATAAACGTAATACATGATTATGGTATACTTGGGAAATTCAGAGAAATAGATTTTTTAAAAGTCATAAAAATGTAAGTTTTCAGATAGTTAAAATAATGTACATGTAAACAATTTTAGATACTGATATTTTCTACTTCAATTTATAAGCATTTTGCATGTTTTACAAACTTCAGAAACATTTGAATGCCAAAATGCAAAATTTTACAGTGATCAGCTTTATTCTAATCAGTGTTTGTTTCTTCAGTGACTATGGAGAATCTAAATAACTCACTTTTTCTTTTGTAGAATCTCTATATTTTTAACTTAATTTTTTATTAAAAAATACAAGAAAAAGTATAGTGTAATGAATATAAATATAACCTTCACCTAGATTCATCAGTTCACATTTGCCTCATTAACTTTACACATTTAAAATTTTTAAATTGTATTTATATTTAAATATATTTAAAATGTTTTAATTGAGCCATTTGTGGGTAATGATCCTTTGCCCCCAAATACTTAAGCATGCATCTGTAAGAATGATTACATTCTCAACTAACCATGAAACCTTATAACATGTAGCAAAATTAACAATTCTATAATACTTATCTAATTTTCAGTCCATAGGCAAATGTTCCCATTGTTTCAAGAATGTCTTTGGTAGCTAATTTCTCCTCACGCCAGGAGCCATTCAGAATTTACACACTTTATTTGGTTATGACATGTCTCTGACTACTTAAAATCCAGAACAGTCCCCTCATCTTTTTGTTCTTAATGCCATTTTTGAAAAGTTCAGGCTAGAATATTGTACATTCTGGATTTGTCTGTTTCTTTATGCTAATTGCCTCATCTCTGTATTTTCTGTAAAGTAAAGCTTTGTCTAATGCCCTGTTTAGATTCAGTGTTTATTCATGTGTAAGGATAATTATAGTTGTGTCCTCATTGCGGCACACCAGGAGGCACATAATGACAGGTTGTCCACTGTCAGTGATGACACTTGGTTGAAGAGGTGACTAGCAAATCTTGACATTGTCACCTGTGAGGTGCTACTTTGACAGTATCAATGACATTTTGCTCCGTGTTTTTTTGTTTTTGTTTTTTCTTTTTGAGACAGGATCTTGCTGTGATCCCCAGGCTGGAGTGCAGTGGCCTGATCATAGCTCACTTTAACCTCGAATTCCTGTGCTCAAGCTATTCCCCTGCCCGGGTCTCCAAAGTCCTGGGATTAAAGGCATGGGCCACCACACCCAAATGGACTACTTGCTGATTTTATCACCCATTAATGATTGCTGTCTGAATCAGTTATTACACTAGGGGGTTGCAAAATGATGATTTTCAGTTTTATCATTCTTTCTGCATTCATGACCTGGCATCATTCTATAAAAACAGGCTTTCTGCCTTTCTCCCTGTGTGTGTGCACGTGCGTGATCTTGGGCACTTGCACATGTTCTCTCCCTCTCTCTCATCACTGTGGATTCATGGATTTTTTTTTTTTCCTTTTTTTTTTTTTGAGACAGAGTCTCACTTTTTGCCTGGGCTAGAGTGCCATGGCGTCAGCCTAGCTCACAGCAACCTCAAACCCCTGGGCTCAAGCGATCCTTCTGTCTCAGCCTCCCTAGTAGCTGGGACTACAGGCATGTGCCACCATGCCCGGCTAATTTTTTCTATATATATATATTAGTTGGCCAATTAATTTCTTTCTATTTTCAGTAGAGACTGGGTCTCGCTCTTGCTCAGGCTGGTCTCAAACTCCTGACCTTGAGGGATCCTCCCGCTTTGGCCTCCCAGAGTGCTAGGATTACAGGCATGAGCCACCGTGCCCGGCCATGGATTTTTCTTTATTCAATAAGTTAATATGACCAGTTATTAAAAACTCCTGAATCCTTTTGACGTCACCACATTAGTCTCTGAATGTATCCTTGCTTTCTGGCCCAAAAAGTTGTCTTAGGGCTCACCTTGTACCTTTCCTATCTCAGATCTGGAATCAGCCATTTCTCCAAAGAGCCCAGGTTTCAAAGGACCTAGTTTGAGTCATTTTTATGAGTCAAATACAAAAGTAATTCCGTTTTCTTGTACTATTTCCAATTATGGTGTCATATGTGTTGGTGACCACAATTAGTTTCTACTCTTAGTTTGGCATTGATCCTGGATCCCAGTTACTCCCGTTTACACCTGATTCCCGTTTCTGCAGAGCTGTCACTTGCCCAGCTACCACTGCACACTGCCGTGACTGTCACTGACTTCTGACTCCGTCTTAGTCTAGCACATTGATTGCAGATGGTAATTCCAACGGCAGGAAGGATGAACAGGGAGAAGGATGAGTGACTGTTTTAGAGGACATACTTGGAGGAAATAATCTACTGAATGCAGCATTTACTGCTGCTTCCCCAATATTTAGCACTTGTGCCCAGTGAATGTTGAATAAACGTGGGCTGCAGGGTTTGAGGGCATTATTCAGCAAATCTTGGTAACATCTGTACTCACAACGATGACGAGCCAGGTGCTGAGGTGAGAGCAGGAACTGTACCGCAGCATCACCATAGTTCCCTTTTCCCTTCTTTCATCACCTTCATCATACTTCTTATATTAATAATTACCCTTCTGCTCTCCCCACTAACTATAAACTCTCAGTAGAAAGACCATTTTTGTCTTGTAGACTCTCTGAGAGAATCTTTGCTACTTGCTGTGTGCCTGGCCATAGTAGGCACTAAAACATTTGTTAAATAAATGAATGAAATCAATAAATACCTGTCGAATGGAATTTAGGAGGCCCAAATTTTATTATCTGCTTTGCTACTAACTAGGTAGTACGATTTTGAACAAGTTTGGATTTCGTTTTACTCTTTGGTAAACTGAGAATGCGTGGGGTTGCACATCAAAAGCAGCAAGGGCTGGGCAGACGACATAAGTAAAGGAGGCAGACTGAGCGGGCACGGTGGCACTGCAGAGTCAAAAGGCCCCATCCAAGGGAGTCGGAAACGCAGGTAGGATGGCAGACCAATGTGTACCAACATTTAGTTTTTTTAGAAAACAGAAATAGGGATAACAAAATGTTGGCAACTAATTCAAAGGTTTTTTAAAAAATTTATTTTAAATATGGTGCACACCGAACATAAGTTGTTTGCAGTCCAGAATTGGTGTGTGAGCAGCTGGTTTGCTGGAATAGTTACCCTGAGTTTCCTTTCACTTTTGACATTTGGTAATTCCGTTCCGTTCCATACGAGTACGGCTGTGTTGCATTATGGCCAGCAGGGGGAGGAAGTTCCCTAACACTGCGGTCCCCACGCCCCGTGCGCACACTGACACCGGCCCGCGGCCTGCAGACCACCGCCGCCCTCCCCACCCTCGTCCATGGGAAAACTGGCTTCTACGAAACTTAGGAAGGAGGGGGCCGCAGAGCAGGAGGTGAGTGGCGGGCCAGTGAGCAAAACTTCATCTGTATGTTTACAGCCGCTCCCTTACCCATCGCTGGCGTCAAAAATTGTCTTCCATGAAACAGGTCCCTGGTGCCAAAAAGGTTGGGGACTGCTGCATAATCTTTCTTTCAGATTGGCCCCATAATAACTCTAAACAAAATAACAAATAAAGCTGAAATAGGGACAACATAGGCTATGTTCCATGGACACTGATACCACAGTGTGAGGAGTTTCTAATTTTTGTAAATAGATTTTTAAAACATGATAAAAGATTTCAAGCCTCAGTGAATTCTTAAATTACTACTTAGATTGGTTTATCATGGAATCAAAGGAAGACATCCACTCATCCATCCATTTCTCTACTGCCATCATTTTATCTCCATCAAAAGAAGTAAGACTTACAGGATTTGGCAGCAGGAAGCAGAGGGAAAAGGTAAGAGGAAAAGAGTAACAGTCACTCAACACCCAGATTGTACCAGAACCTTTGTGTAGCTTATTCTTACAACAACAACCACTTCTTGTGCCAAGTCCTTCTTTATTTTATTTTTTACTTTTTTTTTAATTTTGCAGAAGAAAGAAAAGGCTTAAAGAGGCCTTAAAGATATGATGCACTTTTACATTTACTCTGCATTAACATTTTCTCCATCACTTTCTTAAGTCTAGATGATCAACAAAATAATAAATCAAGCCTTGATTTGTAGTGCTGCCAATTTCCATGGTGTAAATGCTTCTGCCAAGGAAGCTACCTACATGATGTCTCTGAACATAGAGTTGGAAAAAGGTGTGCACCATTATGTATAATACAATAGACATAAATAACTTCAAAAGCACAGATAATATAATAGTGGTAAGAGCTGAGTACAAGACCTCACTTTGGACAGTAGCGTGGAACAATAAAAATGACTGTGCAAGCTGAAACCATGCAAAGTGATGTTAATCAATGGAGAAAATTACAATTGTTCCATGACTTTTAACACTTTGTTTGTTTGTTTTTAGCCCAGGCTAGAGTGCAGTGGAGTCAGCATAGCTCACAGCAAACTCAAACTCCTGGGTTTAAGTGATCCTCATGCCTCAGCCTCCGAAGCAGCTGGAACTATAGGCACATGCCACCATGCCTGGCTAATGTTTTAAGTTTTTGTAGAGAGTGGATCTTGCTCTTGCTCAGGCTGGTCTCAAACTCCTGGCCTCAAGCTATCCTCCCACCCCGCCTCCCAAAGTGCTAGGATTACAGGCGTGAGCCACTGTGCCTAACATTTTTTGTTAAAGCATTATAGAGTCTCTTACTGTTGGTTATAAATGCAAAGGGAAATGAAAAAATATTAAAGCTAATATTTATATAGTACACCAATTTAAAACATCAGAAACATCAAGAATTAAACTTTTCTTTGTAAAAAACTTTTCAGTAGTTTAAACGATGCTTGCATTCTTCTCATCATATAACCTAAGATTCCTTTTGTCTATACCTTGGCAAATTGTCATACTCCTTTCTAAGTGTGGATCAGCTTCCAGCATTTTATCCTTTGTTCTTTGAATGCCATGAAATATCTCTGGGAATTCCTCTAAGGTGAATCTTTTTTTCGGCATCGCTTCCTCTCTGGGATATCTTTGTCCTTTTTGTCAGAACCACTTTGGTCATTTCTGTTAGTAAGTTTGCCTTCCCTGAGTTCCTCTGGCTGCCACTGTACCATTTCTAGAATAGCAGGGTGTCAGCATTCCCACAAGGAGCTATTTCTTCTATAACTCCATTTATGTTTAAGTCAAATTTTACTGCCGGCGTTATCACTTTTCATTTCTTTGCTGCACTTACATTTTGTCAGTCAATTTCCTCTTTTGATTATATCCATTTCTGTCAAATGTCCTTTGGGTTTGTCACTGGAAGACAAGAAGGTAACACAACCACATGCTTTGCTGTCTGCATGAACTGAATGACAGATGAGCAGTGATCAGTCATTGGCAGTCTTTGAAGGAAGTGATGTGATTGGTCACTGATCAGGAAGCACATCTATTACTTACACAGTGATTTGTGGACCAAATTGCTAGCAGCGAAGTTTGTACTTTATGCAGTCACTCATGGTTAATATACTATGGTGACTAAAATTCGAACTGTGTTGTTGGCAGACTGGTGTTATCTAACTGAGCTGTGGTAACTGAAATTCGTGCATACATTGGAACCACGTAAAGCGAGGGTTGCCTGTATTTACCTTTGTTTATAATATAATTTAATTGCAACTTTATGTAATTCAATTTTTAATGATGACTGTGTTTAACAACTGCTTCACAAAATTCCTAGAAATTTAACAATCAGCTCTTACAAGCTGATACAAGCCAGATCCAGCACATCACTGCAGAACCTCATAAAGCGCTTAATACTTCCTATTTATGTTCATGGCAGAGGGCTGTGACTTAAGTTCTCAGGAAGAATGGCACAGCCAGAGCTATCACCAACATGGATATTCTTTAAACTCTCCTGATAACTTGTATTCAGATAATCTACAGGGTTATAATAAGCCTACAACCTTATTCTATATCTTCTTGGTATTCATAAAGAGGATATTTTTGAAAATGTAATGACTTTTAAAAAATTCAACATTTATTTTTAGCTCTTCTATTTCCTTCTTAGCCTTACTTCTTTCATCAGTAGCTGAGAGAATCTGTTGGTCAGTTTTTGCTGGGTTATACTGCAGTAATGAATGACCCCTAAAATCTGGTAGCTAAAAAACAACACAGGCTTATCTCTTTCTTTTGTTCTAGATTGGTCCCAGATTGGTGGCCGTTCTGCTCCTGTCTGCAGGTGCTGTGTATTCCATGAGTCTTCCTTTTAGAATCCTGACTGAAAGAATCATAAATATTGGATCTGCTCTCCTATTGGAGAGGGAAAAGATGCAGAGTTGGACCTTTCAATGGTTCTTCAAGCTTATGAATGGAACTGGCTCAGTATCACTTCCGTGACATATTATTAGCCTAAAAGACTCACGTGGCCAATAGAAAGAATGGGCAGGGAGGCCCTGCAAATCACACATAGCAATTGGTGAAGAAGTCGAGTCGTGTTTCGGTACCTGTGGGGGGTTGGTCCCAGGACCCCCCTCGGATACCAACCTTTTATTTTAATGGCATTATTTTATCTGATTGAGAACCTACACTTACCCCTAGTTAGAAGTATGGTTATTTGAAGGGTTATCACCTTTCTCCTCCTCTTTGCCCTGGTACCATTGGTTACCCCTGTCAGCTCCACTTCAACACTGTTCCTGTCCTGTCCCGTCCTCGTCATTCCACCTTGGTTCAGACCTAGGAACTTGTTCAAACTAATAATCTTATCTGACTTCCTTGCTTCTAGTCCACCCCTCTCTCCCAGCCTCCTCATGACTTGTCAAGTTGTATTTTTAAAATTATTTTTAAAATTACTTGCCAGGTGGTCTTTTTAAAATTTTAATCAAGATAGGAGTGGAGGTGACAAGGAGATGCTTGGGGCAAGTAAACAGCCATTCTGAGTGAAAGCAGGGTTCTGCCTCTCCAATTCAGCTTCAAGCCAAGTCCTTGACTATTTCCCCAAAGCTCCTCAGGTTGAAAATTCTGGAGTTGCCTTTGAATGCCAGCCTGCTTTAAAATCTTGACTGGTACTTTCAGGATAATGTCCAAGTCTCTTAGGAGGACATTAAATTCTGCCATCCAAGTACTAACCAGGCCCGACCCTGCTTAGCTTCCGAGATCAGATGAGATGGGGCGTGTTCATGGTGGTATAGTTGTGAACAAAATTCTCTGTGATATGTTCCTCATCTGCCTCCAATAGAATCTCTCACTGCTTCTTGTACTAAACAGCCACATTAGCTACTTGGTCTTGTTTGAAGATACCTGTTCATTTAACATTCCACACCTTGGCATGGCTGAAGTGCCTTCTTTCTTGCCCTCATCTTGTCTGCTTGTCATGCCCCAGCTCAAGTGCCACCTCCTCTGTAAGCCGTCCCTGACCCAGGAATATATTTAATAGCAGCTTCCTTATGGCATTTTCACCTATGGCGTAAATAATTGTTTTATAATTTTATTTCTCCCTTGCTATTTCCTGAGACCCTTGAGGGTGTGGATTTTATCTTACGCATCTCTATAGCCCTAGTGAGCAGAATTTTTGACATATATAGTCGGTGCTCAGTAAAGATTTATTGAATGAATAGAATAAAGATTAAAATGATGGCTTAAATCAGGCATTGTGAAGAAATGATAGTGTGATTGGGTTGATATACAGAAATTGTCTACTGTCAGGCACATAACAGGACCTCAAGAATGGAAAGTGCTGTGATTGTGCATGTTGCCTCTAAAGGGGTAATGGTTTCATCTAGTCTGAAATGCATCAGTTGGCCCTCCTAATAAAACAGAAGTGTCTTTGGCCAATGAGAAGGGATATTGGTTGTTTGAGGGGATTGAGATTTATTGCTAGTGGGCTGATATCCTTGTTAGAATATGTGTTGTTTATAATACACTTCTTATAGACCCTTCAAAAATGATAGAACTTTAAAATGAAATTTTAAGTATAATTCTTTTTCTTTTTGTGTGCTTCAGGGAGACTTTATGTAACAATAATATATCTAAGGTTTATTGAGGACCTATGCCAGGTTAATTTTTTTTTAGAATAGTTTTATCGAGATTGACTTACACAACATAAAATTCACTCGTTTTAAGTGTACAGTGTATATTCAATGAATTTTAGTATATTTGCAGAGTTGTATAACCATTATCACAATCTAATTTTAGAACATCCCTGTCACTCTAAAGAGAAATCTTGTACCCATTTACAGTCACTCCCCATTTTCACCCCCCAGCCCCAGGCAACTACTTATCTACTCTCTGTCTCTTTGGTTTGCCTTTACTGGACATTTCATACAGATGGAATCATATAACATGTGGCCTTTTGTGATTGGCTTCTTCAGCATAATATTTTCAAGGTTCGTCAGTGTTGTAGCATGTATCAGTCCTTTGTTCCTTTTTATTGATAAGTAGTATTCTGTTGTACCACATTTTGTTTATCTTTTCACCAACTGATGGACATTTGAGTTGTTTCTACTTTTTAGCTATTGTGAATAATGCTGCTACAAATATTTGTATAGACATATTTGTGTGGATATATGTTTTAATATATCTTGGGTAGACAGCCTGTACCTTGATATCTTGGGTAGATATTTCTAGTTTTCTGAAAGGGATAGGGAGGTATATAGAGTTTTAAATTTTTCTCAAGGTTACCAGTTTTAAGGCGATGGAGTTAGGACTCCAGCTCAGGTTGGAAATCATTGAGATTTTCAATAGCCAATCCTGGTTCCCACGGTATAGAGCCTGAGAATAAGGCTTAACACAGCTAAGCAAGAACTTGAGGGCGAAGAGATATGGTCAAAAATGAACTAGCCCTTTAGCGTCAAAGACTGGACCATATCCTTGCTCTGTTACTGGATGAACCCCAGAAGCAACAGAAATATTAATTAGAGTGAAACTGGTCATTGATGGTTAAAAAATAAAGAAGAAACAAACAAAAACTGCCTCCTCCCACTGGAGGATTTAGAGGATAATTAGCCAGAACTTGGGGGAGTTGAAATGTCCTCAACAGAAGTCAAGTTCAAGTCAACAAACAAACACTGAGTTGCTAGGCTGCCGTGGGGGCCACCCTGAGGACAGAGATCAGCCTCACACACCCAGAGACTGAGGGCTGTCCTGGAGGGTGCTGTCACCATCTGGTTGGGACTGTTGTCCTAGGCCTTAGGGAGAGCTTGGGAAATTGTTTTTAGAAAAACAGATTTAGATATAAGGAGAAGGGGAAACCGAGATGGCCTACATTTCTGCAACAGCCTCCTTTGGTTGCTTCCTCTCTCTCTCCCATTGCTCTCCCCACTGCCCCCCCATTGTTAATTCACCTGCATCTCTTTGCTCTTGGGGGCAGTTCCTGTCTGCAGGGCACCCATATGGCCATGACAAACACTTTTTGCAGTGCCATGCAGGAAAGGCCCGGTAAATGTTCCATCCCAGTTATATGCAGCGTTTTCTCAAGGTCGCTGGAAGCAAAGAAAACCATGTTTAAATTTTCATTTTAAATTTCTTCCTTTTTTTTTTTGAGGAATCTGTAAGATGTCTGAAATATGCAACATGGCACTTTAAGCCACTATAGTCTATAAAGATACGTGGGCACATGTCCCTTGCTTGCCTCTGTAGCCTCCTCTCTCAGCACTTTGCTCTAACTGTATGTTTACTCATCTCCCCCGCTTGACTCTAAGTACTGAGCTCAGTGAGGGTGGGGGCAGGGCTTTGCTCACTGTAAGAACCCCAGAACCTACAACTATCTCGGATACATGAAAGAAGGAGTTCAGTGTAGACTTGGGCTTTGCACCAGCAAGGAGTGTCAGTAACAAAGATCAGAACTAGAGGAGAAACATTTGCTGATTGCAAAAATAATGAAGGCAAAAGCCCAGCTATTTATCCCCCATGGTAATGGCAGAAATTTCAACTGCGGGCCTGAAACCATCACCCAGAGACTGATCTTTTTTTCCTGCCTAACAAAATGCTTTGCACAAAAGACATTGACTTCTTAAAGCTATATAGCAATACATTTACATACTGGGAAAGTCCCAAAGCTGTAGTTTAAATAAACTAAAATTGACAAAAGAGTTTACTGGTTTCAGAGGTTTGCAGTTGTCATATATAGGAAGATTGAGTGCTTACTGCATGTCAAGTGTACTTCAGAATGTTTGACATGTGTCAGTTCAACCCAATGCAGGAGTTACTCGTACCATTTCCAGTTTTATAGGTGAGATATAAAGATATGAAGAGATTATGTCCAAAGTTATACAGCTGCTAGTAAAGGGTAGGACCTGAATTTAAATCTAAGTAAAGTTTCAGAGCCTGCACAGTCACTCACCAGTCAGGGATCTCATCAAGCTTCCTGCTCCAGCAGGAAACCCTCCCAGAGTTGTTCCTACTGGATGAGATGAAGTACAAACTCCATACCATGGCATCTCAGGCTTTCCACCGCTGCCTCCAACTTGGCTCTCCTGCCTTGAACCAGAATCGCCCTAAGTCCCCTCTGCTCCTCCCACCAGATTCCTCTCCCTTCCCTGCAAAATGCTGCAAACTTTCATGCCTTTCTACCTTGCCATTGTGGTGCCTGGCAAACACCAACTTTAATATTTCTTCTTTCCCTCTTCTCCTCCTACAGGAAGAAACAGCCACCCCTTCCCCACATTCCCATGAGGACGGGTGACCTGCACATACCTCTGTCGCATCCTGACCAGGTTGCTCTGAAGTTCCCGCTGTGTGTGTCTGTCTGCCTCATTAGACTGTGGGCTTCTCAAGGAAAGAGATGGGGTCTGATCTTGAGGCCGCCTCATCAGGGAGGCAGATTTGCTGGAACACCAGTTCTAACAACCGAAAACTGAAAAGTAATTTATGTCTGGTCTAAGTCTGGCAAATAATGGTGAAGAGACAGTCCCACCTGCCACACAACATACCTATTTGAGATAAGTGTTTGCTATCTTTCACCCCCATGGCACTTGTCCCCCAAATCTTTCTCCTCTCTCTCTAAGCTCGCATGGAGCAGCTCTCATGTTCTGGTCTTGCCTCTCTTGCTTCACATACAGCCTCTCCTCTTCTGGGTCTTTTCTCTCACTCAGGCCAGCAACTTTAGGTCTCTTCCTGTACGAATCCAGCCAGCCTGTGCAGCTCCCTCGGTTCCAGGCTCCCCGCATCAACACCACATAGTCCAGGTGCACAAAAGGGCTGGGAGCGGGGAGGGCTGTGGCCTCTCCGAATATTTCCCCCCATCACCTCCACCTTTGTGTCCTCACCTCTTAACTCAGAGCCTGGTTCAGGATTATTGGATGTTCCTGAGAGTGACCTACCTTCCCCTCCCTCTCCCTCTCTTTGGAGAAAAGCCCAAATTTGTCCAAAGCCTTCCACAAGTTGGCCTCAACATCCCTTCCCCTCTCTGACAGGACCACTGGGCTTCAAACAAGCGGCCCCTCTGCCCCAAGGCTGCATTTTCCTGCCTCCCTCCCTGCCTCTGCTCAGCCCACTTCTCCTTGCATGTGCACCTGGGGCCTCAGCACCTAAGCTGTTCCAAACCCTCCCCTCTGTCAGTCCTACTGTGCCTGGACATCATCATCCCCCACCTCTTTGTCCCTAGGATCACCACTGGCTGCGGGACCATTCTTGTCTTGTCTTGTGATGCTGCCTGAATCAAGGCCATGGACTGGCTTTCTCCTTAGGGTCTCAACCTGATTTCTTGAATTGCTTTATCACCTCAATTAGACTGCAAGTTTCTTGAAACAAACCAAAACAGAACGAATTTAATGAAAGAGCCAGATTAAAGCATAACTCCCAACAAGGTATTCCTATATTTCAACACGTCTTAGGCACATTATAAGACACATCTGACTTCTGAGAAGTTAACATATGAAAGAGTGTGTCTTAGATGAAATGTGGTGTCATTTCTATCCTACAGATGCACCATAAATGAGATTTAACACTTTTCCAGACCCACTGGCCAACTTGCTGTGCCTTGAACACACCAGGCTCGCTCTGCCCCAAGGCTTTCGCCCTAGATGTTCCCTTTATCTGGAATGCTCTTCCTGCATGCCTTGTTCTCTCATCTCCTTCAGGTCTTTGCTCCATGTCACCTTCTCAGTAAGGCTTTTCTTCACCGTATTCAACACGGCAACACCCCCTCCTCCCATTTCATTCTTTTACTCTGATTTTTCTGCACAGCATTTATCACTGTCTGATACTCTATTACTTATTTGTTTAGTCCACTAGAATGTCAGCTCCAGGAGGGCAGGGGTTTGTTCATGGCTCTTGTCCCAGTATTTAGAACAGGGCCTGGCATGTAACAGGTGGTCAATAAATATTGTTGAATGAACAGAATTTGAGCTTTCCCAGGTCAGGAATGTGTGTTTTCCCTCACTGCTTGTATCCCCAGTGCCTAGCATAGTAGCTGGCAAACAGTGGGCGCTCAATATTAAATGATTGAAGGACATATGAACTCCTATGACCTAGGTTATTTGCTTAAGGCCATCAAGCCTGGCAAGAGGGAAGAGCCGGAGACCAATTCAGCTCACCCGGGGGGGCCTTTAGTCCCACTGGGTAGTGACTGCTTAACTCTCCCGTTTGCAGGGAGGGACTTTTTTGAAAAAACTTCTCCGTCTCGGGTCTTCCCAAAGCGCAGTGCGCTCATGTGCACGTAGTATGGCTGCAACACATATTTATAAGGTGTTTTTAATCCAACGTTTTGTCGCAACTAGGCCACAGCCGCTTCAGTTCCTCCGAGGTAAACGGGCGTGCGAGTGTTCTCTGGCCCCTCAGAGAAGTAGTGAACAAACAGCACAAAGCGCGCCTGCCCAGCCACAAAGGGCTTTTCCAAAATCCAGGCTGAGGAGCTTTCTGGCCGCTTCAGCACGTTGACCAAGACCGTTTGCCCCCCTTCTCGGGCCAGACGACCTCTCCCGCCGACCTTCCCTCCTCCCGATGGGGGAGGAGGTGGGAGAGAAAGGGGGAGGGAAGTCCCCCACGCGCACCGCCGGGCCGTGGGAGCGGCCGGGAGGGGTCCCCCTCCTGGGTCCGGGGCCCGGCCGGGCGCGCGGGAGCGGGGGGCGCGCGGTGAGTCCGCGCGGGGATGCGCGCGCGCGCCTGCCTCGCCTCCCTCGCCCGCTCCGGTGGCTACGTGCTTTCTTTGTCAATGAGGCGCCGCTCTGAGCTGCAGTAGCACTGGCGGCCCGCGAGCCGGAGCCGGAGCCGGAGCCGGAGCTGGAACCCGAACCCCAGCGAGCGGGAGAACAGCGAGCCGAGCGGGGCGGAGAGGCAGCAGCGGCGGCGGGAGGAAGGGACCCGAGCGCGCCCGCGGCCGCCAGTCCCGCTCGTCGCAGCCTCGCCCCCTCGGTCTGCAGGAGCCGGCCCCGGGGAAGGAGCCCCGGGCGGCGCCCGTCCCGCCCTCGCTGCCCGGGACGCGCAGCGCGCGGCGACAGGCAGCGTGGGAACCCCGGCCCGCGCCCGCCGCGGCTCCATGCGGCCCCGGCCCCCGCGCGGGTGAAGCCGCGGCTCCCCGGAGCCCGCCCGGGCGCGGCAGGACGAGCGAGCCAGTCGCGCCGCCCGGCGCCCCCTCCCTCCGGCGCCCGGGCCATGGCCGGCGATGCCCGCTGAGGACCGGAGCGCCCTGCGGAGCGAGGCAGCGGCCTGGATGTGTGAAGCGTCCCCATGGCTCTGCAGGAGGCGAAGCCTCAGGGCCCAAGGGAAGCTGGGCCGGCGGCGCGGGGGCGCAGGGGCCGGCTCCGGGCGCATGGGCTCGGCCGCGCCGGCGTGGGAGCCGCGCGGGCCACCGGCGTGAGGGGCCCCGGGGTCCGCGGGTCCCACGACGCGTCGCCGCCGTCGCCGCCCCCGCTGCTGCTGGGACTACTGCTGCTGGCGGCCCTCCTCGAGCACGGCCGGGGCGACCCGGGTAAGCACTTGGCGGCGGCTTTGCGTCCGCAGAGGTTTCTGGAGGAGCGGGGCCGCCCGTCGGGGCGGGCACCTGACCGAGTGGCGGTGGACGGAGAGGTCTTTGCAGCACCGGCTCTGGGATTTTCTCCGCCCTTTGCTGCTGCAGCGGCAGCCTAACTGTCAGAAATCCGTCTCCGGGGAAGGCACTGTTGGGCGGGGAAGGAAAAAAAGAGGTGCATTCGCATCTTCTTTTTGGACAAGTTGCAGATCTTCCTAGTGGTCCCTCAGGCACGCTTCATTTGGATAAAGACCTGGTGTGTTTAAGACACCTTAAAAGGGAAGTGTTTTATTAGGACACGTTTCAGGGTGGGGACGTCCACTATATTTTGGGCTCCCTGTTGAGTGTCCACATTGTCTTAACTGCATGAAATGGCCAGAGAGTTTAGGTAGTTCCCATGCCGGCTTCCCAAATAGCAGTTTCCCCTATGTGTTGATAGCGGAACCCTTTTCTTTTGGAACGGAGGTACCTAAAATAATTGCTTGCATCTTGCGAAGGGATTCAGGCTCTGATCAAGTATTTAATCCACGGTTTGCAGGAGGTTAGTTAAAAATAATCACGCTCAGCTCTTAGACTTCCAACAATCCCTAGGAACTAGATTTCTGTAATACCTTGGATGATTTTGAGAAATCTGTTGTAACTCTTTGGGGGTGGGGAGGAGGATTATTCTGCTAATGTGCTTCAAAACTTGCACTGTGCAGTCAGCAATTGTCTGGGAACTAAGAATGATTACTATGGCACTTGGAAAGGGCAGGCTTTTGTGTTTTTGATGAAATCCTGAGCTCTTAATATGTTTAATTTATCAAGGAATATAACTCTCACTTCAGGTAGTATGTTCCTGTAGTCGTGTGTTTTTTAGCAAGGACTGATGGGGACTTCTTCTTTCCCAGCGTGCCTCCTCCCCTAAATTAGACTAAAATTCTTAATTGTGAGGAGCTAACATTGTTGTAGATAAGAGGGTTTCAGGTTAAAAATATTTGTCTTCTAATTAAGTTAAATAGCTTAATTCATAGCCCATTTTCCTTTGCTTCACCTCATGTACACTGACATGAGGTGTCTGTGTACAGATTACTGCCAAGGAATTTTCTATTGTGATTATAATGTCTACAAAGTTCAGTAATCTTTGGATGTGTGTCTCAGGCTGGAGGAAAAACCTCTGAAGCATTTTAACCCCCAATTTTTATTCCTGTAGCAGTTTTCAGGTGGTGTGTGTTTGGCATAATGGTTAAAAGGTGAATCCTGAGTCAGACACACGTAAATACCTTAGTATTCATTGGCTCAGAAACACACCTTGAGTTTTTGTTTACAAGGTCTCAAATCTTTGGTAGTTTTGTAAACTGCTATGAGATATTTATTTCTGGATGTTGTCCATTTGAGTGCAGATAATGAAAACTGTTCAGCCATCTGTAATAAGTGAAACTTGGCTTTCGGGTATTGTTCCTATGCAGCCTGATGTCAGATGATTTCCTCTGATCAGTTTTGAATTTCTGACCTTTCTTCTCACCTTTGTACCTTCTGAACCTCTGTGACTTTGCTTGGCTCCTCTTTCAGGCTGCCAGAGCCTGACTTAGAGGACTTCTGACCTGTATTGTTTGAGTTTAGCCCTAGTGTCTTTTTTCTTTTATTCTTTTAGTGTGGTGGTCTTGGGGACACACAGCTAGGAAAGATGCTGTGATTAAAATGATGGTATAAATCATAAAGTTGATGGTCCTCCCCAGAGTCCTTTGTCTTTTCTCATTGGAGTTCCTTGTTGCTTCCTTTGTGCTTTTTGGGCACCCTTTCTGCTGTCACCCTTCATGACCAGTTCCCTGGAGTCCAGCCCACCTGTAGATCCACAGTCTACTTCTGAGCTCTGTGGTCTCCTTTGGGTTTGCTGCTGATTCGGTTTCCTGACTTGTTTCTCTCTCAGTGGAAGAGTTGAATACTGGGCTCCCGGTCTCACCTCCTCCTGCCTGCTTTCGCTTGTACTCTGATTTCCCCTTGGGGCAGCTTCTCCCCAGGGCAGATGAGTCCCTGGCCTAAGGTGGGGTGTCTCAAGGGGTTTGGGGAGGAAGCAGTGTCAGAAGGGAGGCAGGAGAATGAATGACACATTCTGGGGACCTTTGACTTTCAACAAACACTTAATTTGGAACTTTTCCCGAGGGGCAGCTGCGGTTTGGTGCTGGCCCTCACTGCAGAATGTGTCTGATGCTGAGTTGCATGAGAAGCCAAACCTGCGATGACTAAGATCCCACTAAAAGTGCTAGCTTGCTGTAGTGTCATTTGCATGGCTGCTGTTCCTTGTTTTCTGACCAAGACATTTGCCTTGGTTGAAAAATGGGCGAAAATAGATTGTTTCTGGAAAATACTTTAGCAGTTGTTCAGCACCTTTGTGTCCTGGAGCCTCTGCAGTGTGTTCCCAGACTACTTCTACCCACCTCACCCCAACTTCTTTGCTTTAATATTCTCGAGGTATCAGAGTTCTTTTTCACCTAAAGAAAAGGCTGCTGTCGTCTTCAGTGTCCTCCTTCAAACTCCCTCTAACTCCCATCTGCTTGGAACCCTTGATCCTAGGCAGTAACTCCTATTTTGGATGTGGGAGGTTGGTGTGGGAAAGAAGATTCTTTGTAGCAGCAAGTGCTGACACCCTCTATTCATCTGCCATCCAGGCTCCAGGCAAAATAGTAAAGTTCAAATTTGACTTCACAATCTTCTTAACTACTGATCTTCCATTCAGTTCATGTCAGTAAACCTTTGCTGCATGCCTGTTACGTGCCAGGACAGTTGCTCATCCCCTTATGATCAGCTACTCAGTGTGACTTTCTGGGCTTCAGTTCTCTCACCTGTAAAATGGGGATGATAATAGTTTCAATCTCATTGGATTCTTGTGAGGATTGCTTGAATCAATGTGTCCAAAGTGTTTAAAACAGTGCTTGCTATATAGTAAATGCTCAGTGAATGCTAGCTGTTCTTACAAAATTGCAGAAATTGACTGCACATTGACTCTGTCCAGGTGCTGTGCTCAGGCAGGGGTTACAGAGGTGAATAAGGATAAAGTGGCCCTAGTACTGTAGGAGACTGAGGCAGGAGGATCGCTTGAGGTCAGGAGTTCAAGACCAGCCTGAGCAAGAGAGAGACCCTGTCTCTACTAAAAATAGAAAAA
The DNA here is from genome assembly GCA_008086735.1 of Cheirogaleus medius. NCBI lineage: Eukaryota > Metazoa > Chordata > Mammalia > Primates > Cheirogaleidae > Cheirogaleus > Cheirogaleus medius. The sequence goes on along the minus strand of VBSM01001265.1, from coordinate 11,665,053 downwards.
TTACCTGGGCGTGGTGGCACCTGCCTGTAGTCCCAGCTACTTGGGAGGCTAAGGCAGGAGGATCACTTGAGCCCAGGTGTTTGAGTTTGCTGTGAGCTAGGCTGATGCCACGGCACTCTAGCCCAGGTGACAGAGCAAGACTCTGTCTCAAAAAAAAGGATAATGTGGCTTGAAGAAGGCCATCATGAAGAGGGTGATACAGGCCCTTGAACTCTGCAGTGTGATCAGAGCTCATAAGATGAGGGAATGATTAATTCTAGGAGAGTGGGGGCCTTGAAGGATGAGCAGGGGTTGGCAGCATTGATGGTGGCATTTCAGGCAGAGGAAAAGTAAAGAGTTCTTTGTGGCCAGGGCACAGGGTGCTGTAGGAAGGAGTATCTGACACCCTCTCACTGCCCTGGGACTCCCCCAGGCCTTCCCCGTGGAAGGGCTGCTTGCTTTTCCCACCAACTTGTTAGTTCCTGATTTATCTTCGTTTCTCTATTGCTTGTCATGGTGCCCAGTGTTGAATAGGAACTTACTAAATTTTCAGCCTTCTTACACTCCTATTCCCTCAGTTTGGCTGATTCTGTTAGATGTTAGACTCTTATTTCATTTAAATAATTTGCAGTAAGTTGTGGATGAGTATTTTAGTAAGGGAATATATTTGCATTTTGAGAGAAGGGTTTGCTGCTACCAGAGAATCTCTAATATAGCACAATATGTGTGTGTGGGGGAGATAATTTTGACCTGGGCTGTCTTTCTTGCACCTTTCCAACCTCCTGGTACATATCATTGACTTGCAGTGCCATTTGGAACAGGTTCAACTGTTCATGTGTTCATTCATTCATTCAATGCGTTTTGAGTGCCTCAATATTCTGAGATAACAGTAATAAATAAAAACAAGACCCTGTTCTCATGGTTCTTAGAAACTAGTCCAGTGCTTTGCAAACTTCACTGTGCCTAAGAATCACTGGAAGAGCTTGTTTAAATGCCTATCCTGATTCCATAGGCCTGAGATGAGGCCTGAGAGTCTGCATTTCTAACGAGTGCTTGCGTGATGCTCATGATGAGAGCTCATGGATCCCATTTTGAGAAGCAAGTGACAGTACGAATACTTGTAGGTCAGGTGATAGTAATTTCTACACAGTAAAATAAATCAGGGTAGAGGATAGCAGATAGCACCCTCATGCATGTGCTTGTCTATATGGAGTGGTGAGGGGAGGCCTGTATGATGAGATGACATGTGAGTAGAGACTTAACAGTGCATATCTGTGGGAAGAGTATTTTGGGCTGAGGGAAAAGGAAGTGCAAAGGCCTTGCAGAGAGATTGTGTTTGGGGTGGTTGAGGACAGGAAGGGATGCTAGTATAGAACTGAATGAGCAAAGGGGGAGTAGTGAGAAATGATGTGGAAGAGAGAGATGGGGCTACATATGGGACTTCTTGGCATGGGGATGCCTTGGTATTTCATTAATATTTTTGAATGAGATGGTGTAAGCCATTGGAGCACCCAAGCAAGAGGTGACTTAATCTGACTTCAGTTTTAAAAGAATCACCCTGGCTGTCGTGGGGAGAAAAGCCCGTAAGGTCAAGTGTGGAAACAAGGAGAACAGGTAGGAGGCTGTTGTTGAAATCTGGTCTGTAGATGAAGGTGGCTTAGACAGGTGGCAACAGGACAGGTGGTGAGAAGTAGACTTTGGACATTGTTTGAAGATAGAGCTAAGAGAATTATCTGGTGGATTAAAAGGGTAGGAAAAAAGAGAGGAACCAAAATTATTCCAAGGTTTTTGGCTCAAGCAACTGGAAAGATCAAGATGCCATTAATTGAGATGGGAAAGGTTGCAGGAAGCTCAGGTTTGGGGTATGTAACGCTTGAAATATTTATTTAAGTGGCGATGTCAGGTTGCCAGTTGAACAAAGTAGTCTGGAGTTGTAGGTAGATACCAGGTCCAGAGATATAAATTTAGGAGCCACCAGCATAGAACATCCAGCCTAGAGCATGAGAATGGAGAAGAGAGGAGATCTGAGCAATGAGCCTGGGACACTGCAGCATTTAGGGGTTCAGGGAATAGGGGGATCATCAAGAGATGGAGAAAAAAACAAAGTGGGAAGAGAAGAAAGTACATGTGGAAGAAAGTGCAGTGTTCAAGGAGGAGGGAGGGATCAGCTTGGCCAAAGCTGCTGAGCGTGGAGTTAGGTGGGGACTAGCAGTAGATGTTGGGTTTGGAGATGTGGAGGTGTTTAGTGGCTCTGAGAGCAGTGGGGACAGAAGTCTGATTGCAGTGGGTTCAAGAGTGAAAGGAAGAAGAGAAATTCTTCACAGAAATACCACAACTCTTTTAAAATCTTTTCTATAGCAAAAAACAGAGTAATAGGGGAGGTGGGCCAAGGGAAGGTTAAGATGGGGTATTGTTACATATGTTCATACTTTCTCATTTTTTAACATTAAAGACTTACAACAAGAGTGTTTGATTTGGTGTCTCCCGCCCACATATAGATGGCCCCCAAAATATATTTGGATGTTTTACTCTTAATATTAATTTTTAGCACTTCAAAGATACTTACACGATGTCTCAAAACTTGCCTCTCATCTTATCATTCCCACCCCCACCCCAAGATAAAGAAGATCATCTTGGGAACAGTAACACTGTGCTTTTACTAAAACAGAAGTCAGACTGAGTGTGCTGACTTATGCCTGTAATCCCAGCACTTTGGGAGGCCAAGATGGGAGGATCACTTGAGGCCAGGAGTTGGAGACCAGCCTGAGCAACACAGCAAGACCCTGTCTCTACAAAAAATAAATAAGTAAAGAAATAAATAAATAAAAATTAAAAAAATAAAATTAGCTGGGTATGGTGGCCTGCACGTGCATGTAGTCCTAGCTACTTGGGAGGCTGAGGCAGGAGAATTACTTGAGCACAGGAGTTTGAAGCTGCAGTGAAATGTGATTGTGCCACTGTACTCCAGCTTGGGCAACAGAGTGAGACCTTGTCTCAAAAAAGCAAAAAAATAAAAAAATAAAAAAAATTAATAAAATAACAAACAACAAACAAACAAACAAAAACCACACAAGGAAACTCAGAAGTCAGATATCCCCTTCCTAAAACTGACCATCACAGTGGAAACTTGAGATCCTGAAATTCTGATGACAGCCCAAGAATCTCTCAGGAACTTACTTATCTCAAGTCTTAAATTACTAGAATATGATCTGCGAATATTCAAAATGACTGTGCACACTTCCTTTTTCATTTTCATTAACCTTTAAGCCCATATTGTTCTTTTCTTTTTCTTTTCTTTAAAACAAACAACAACTCTACTCTTCTCCAGACAAAAATGAATAGTTGGAATGATCCTAAAACATTTTTGTTGCTTGACAACATATTAGAGGGGATTTCTAAACACACAGAGGACACATTATTCTGGGCCATGGGATGACTGCCATGGATGTGATTCTCTTTGGGGACTTCAGGACCAAAGGACAGTTAACAATCTGGGTGTTGTAAATACCAGTGATAGTAGCTGGTGGGAAGGTGGCAAATGAGTCATATTAATTCAGCAATATTTATTAAGCACCTGGCATGTGTCAAGCTCTTCATTAGATACTAGGGGTATAGTGAGAAGAAGCTGGGCTTGGCCTCTGTCCTGAAGCAGCCTATACCAGGAAAGAAACCCTTAGTCAGGTGCAGTGACAGGTGAGTGAAGTACCTCCATGAATTAGGTCAGGTCAGGAGATACGGCAAGACAGAAAGTGCCCGCCTTGTCCAAAGAGGCAGCCACTGCTTGGTGGCAGCCTGCAAAGGACTGATTCTCAGGGTGCTGTAGTTCTGACTTCTCAAGAAAAGTTGAATCTTTATTTAGAATCTCCTTGTTTTCAAATATCACCAATTAATTCAGATTTTTGAAATGTCATGCTGTACAAAGAGAATGCACTCATGAGCCACCAGTTTTTTTCGTTCCTTTTTAAAAGTCAAGTGCATTAAGGTATAATTTTCATGCAGTGAAATTCACCCTTTGTAGGTGCACCGTATGATGCATTTTGACAGAGGTAAACAATCATGGGTCACCACCACAATCCAGATATAGAATGTTTCTCTCACCCCACAAAGTTCCCTCCTGCCTGTTGCAGTCATTCTTTTCCCCCGAATACCTAGCACCTGGCAACCACCAGTCTGTTCTCTGTCCTGTAGTTTTGCCTTTTCCAGAAGGTCATCGAAATGGAATTGTACAGTATGTAATATTTTGTGTCTTCTTTCACTTAGTTTAATGCTCTTGAGAATCATTCATGTTGCATGGGTCACTAATGATGTCCTTTTTATTACAGAATAGTATTCCATTGCACCACAGTTTGCTTATTCATTGACCAATTGATAGACAATTTGGGTTATTTCCAGCTTTTGGTATAAAAATCCTTGGGCACTTTTCATTCCCCTTGGGACAAACACCTAGGAGTGGGATTTCTGGGTCATGTATGAGTTATGTGTTTCACTTTATAAGAAGTTGCCAAACTCTTTTCCAAAGCAGATGTACAATTTTGCATTCCCGTGTAAGCAAACTATGAGAATTCTAGTTGCTTCTCTGTGTCCTCACTGGCATTTGGTATTGTCAGCTTTTTTTTTTCCTGTTAAATTTCAGCCATTTTAATAGCTGTTTAGTGGTATTTCATTGCAGTTTTAATTTGCTTTTCTCTAATTACTAATTATGTTATTGTTGCATATCTCTTCACGTTTTTACATCTGTATTTCTACTTTGAAGTGGATGTTAAAATCTTTTGCCCATTTAAAAGATTGGATTTTCTTATTATTGAATTTTGAGCTTTCTTTATATAGTCTAGATACAAGTCCTTTATCAGATAGGTGTTTTGCAAATATTTTCTCCTAGTCTGTGGCTTATCTCTTCATTTGATTAACAGTATCTTTCTAACCAGAACTTTAAGTTTTGGTTAACTCTATTTTATCAACTTTTTAATTTACGATTTTTGTGTGTGTGTGTGTGTGTCCTAGCTTAGAAATCTTTGCCTAACCCAATGCCACAAACATCTATGATTTCTTCTAGAAGTTTTATATTTTTATTTTTACATTTAGGTCTGTGATCTAGTTTATGTTAATTTTTATATGTGGTAGAGGATAAGAGTCAAGGTTAATTTTTTTTATATGGATGTTTAATTGTTCCAGCACCATTTATTGAAAAGACTATCTTTGCTCCATTGACTTACCTTGGCACCATATATATGTGGGTTTATTTCTGGACTCTAGTCTGTTTTATTGATCTCTGCTTTACTCCTTATGCCAATACAACACTCTCTTGATTTCTCTAGCTCAGGGTTTCTTAACTTCGGCACTATTGACATTTGGACTCAACAATTCTTTGTTGTGGAGGCCTGTCCTGTGCATTAGGGAGTTTAGCAGTAGTTCTGGCTTCTGCCTAGTAGATGCCAATAAACTCGCCTCTTGCCCAGTTATGACAATCAAAAGTGTCTCCAAACATTGCTAAATGGTCCCCTGATGGGTAAAATAGCCCCCCTGATTGAGTTCCATTGCTGTACATGTATAGTAAGTGTTAAAGTCAGATCGTGGGAGTACTCTTTGTTCTTCTTTTTCAAAACCTTTTTGGCTATTGTAGGTCTTAATGCTTTTCCATATAGATTTTAGTATCTTCTTGTCAATCTCTATTAAAAAAGCCTACTGGATTTTTTTTCCTTTTTTTTTTATTTCAGAATATTATGGGGGTACAAATGTCCTGCTGGATTTTTGATTGGGATTTCATTGAATCTAGATCAACTGGGGATGATCACTGCCTTAACAACATTGAATTTTTTGATCGATGACCATGATACCTCTCTCCATTTCTTTAGTTATTTTTTCTTTCCTCTCATCAGTGTTTTCTATTTTTTAGCATACAAATTTGTACATGTGTATTTCATGTTTTTCAGTGCTTTGCTAAGCAGTACTATAAACATTTCTTTATTAGTATGTAGAGATATGATTTTAAAATATTAACCATGGCTGTGTGCAGTGGCTAATGCATGTAATCCCAGCACTTTGGGAGGCTGAGGTGGAAGGATCGCTTTAGGCCAGGAGTTTTAGAACATGGCAAGATCTGTCTCTACAAAAAATAAAAAAACTTAGCTGGGTTTGGTGGTGTGTTCCTGTAGTCCTATCTACTTGGGAAGCTGAGCCAGGAGGATCTTTTGAGGCCAGGAGTTTGAAGTTACAGTGAGCTATGATTGCCCCACTGCACTCCAGCCTGGGTGACAGAGAGAGACCCTGTCTCTTAAAGAAAAAAAAAAATTAACCTTACATCATGTGACCTTTCTAAACTCACTTAGTTCTAGTAGCTTTTTGTAGAATCTTTGTATTTTTCTAAATAGAAAATCATGTTATCTGTGAACAAAGACAGTTTTGTTTCTTTCTTTCAAATCTGTATGCCTTTTATTTCTTTTTCTTGCTTTATTGCACCGGCTAGAACTTCCAGTACATTGGTGAATAGAAATGGGGAGTGGACATCCTTTTCTTGATCCCAGCCTTGGGGGAAAACATCAGTGTTTCACTATTAAGAATGATGTTAGTTATAGTTTTTGTGAATTTTTATCATGAATGGGTATTGAATTTTGGCAAATTGTCTCTGTATCTATTAAGATGATCACAAGGTTTTTCTTCTTTAGTCTGTAAAAAGACAACCTAAGTTGATTTTAGAATGTTGAACCAATCTGTATTCCTGGGATAAACTCCAACTTAGTCATGATGTGTGCTCCAGCTGGGTCTGATTTTCTAATATTTTTGTTAGGAATTTTTAAAGTCTTATGTTCATGAGGGATATTAGTCTGTAGCTTTGTTTTCCTGAAATGTATTATCTGGTTTTGGTATAAGGGTAATATTGGCCTATAAAATAATAGGGAAATATTTCCTCTTCTATTTTATGAATATGTTTGTGTAGAATTATTTTTTCTTCCTTAATGCCTATGGTCTTACAGATGAGATTGAAGATCACTCAAGGGTTTCTTTAGTAAAACTAAACATATCAAGTACTTCAAGTTCATTTCCTCATTCTCAGAGATACCAGTGGATGCTCTAGAGGTTCAGTTTAAGGTCTAGGCAGAACAGCCTAGGTGAGGGGAAATTGTGCTGGATGGATTCAGCAGACTAAGGTCACCCCTGGCTAACTGTTACTTATTAAGGCACTTTGCTTTCCAAGGCCTTAGTTTTCCCATCCATGAATAAGATCCTCAGGATCACGCTTTCTTCCTACATCTCCTGCTGTGTGTGTGTATGAGCCTTAAGCAGATGTTGAGGGGAAGGTTACATCAACTGCATTTCCTGCCTCTTCCTGCATTAGTGGCCAAGCCCAGTCAAGAATTCTCACTCTGAAAAAGGGAAGAGTTTTCCCATCTTTGGCTGTTACGGTTCTAATGTGAAGCCCAGATAAATATTGGCCTATCTTCAATCTTCATTGGCTTTTCAAAAATTATAAAAGTAGCACGCACTTTATTAAATTCAAGCAGTACTCAAGTGTATGCAGTAAAATGCAAAAGGCTATGTTAGCCTCACAGTTCCCTGGAGTTACACTGTCGAGCAAGTGTGATGGGTCCTTCCGGATCTTTTTTCATACAAATATTTACATCTATAGACATATCCTCACTTAATTTTTTTTAAGACACAAAGAGTGTAATAGTTAGCACCTTGCTTTTTTCACTTATCACTGTATATTGTGGCCCTCTTTCCCTATTAAATTTTGTCATGAGAGAATTCGAACTCCTGGAAACATGGAAAAAGCCTTTTATTTATAAGGAGAATAGCTTTAAAACCACAGGTCAGATTCAAACCTAGAGTTAAAATATCTCCTTAGACTATTCCTCCCATTTTCCCCGTTCCTTGGCTAGGAAGATACATCCACAGATGTTTAAGGAAAATCATGGACCCTTTTGAACACCACACGGAATGGGGATAAACATCATGTTTTAACCAATAACGTAGATGTAAATAAGGCCGAGTAACTGCCTCAAGCATCGTCCAAGGTCATTGCTGCACCTGCCTCCTGTCCATTCATGCGAGGCTTTGCCAAGTGTGTCCTATCCACGAGAGGGGAATTTGATTTAGATTTATATATGTTAAATCTATTCTTAGATTGAAATGAAATCTCCGGATGTCAGAAACACAAAGTGGCTTTGGTATGTATGCACTTCCAGTACACAGGAAGGTCTAGAACATTTCTAACTTTACTCTTCCACATACAATATGGAATTAAGTGGCTAGAATGAAAAACCAGGACTCTGAGACCTATCCCTCTACCTCTGTCCTTGGGAATGAATGTTGCTCCCCTGTCACTTGTCTTTTTGTTTACCAAATGTCAACAGCAAACCAGGGAGGCTGAAGAAAAATGGGAAGTGTGAGAAGAAAATGTGTTGGAATTAATAGTGTGGCTTATAAATCCTTGTTGAAAAGGGCTGAGCAAAAATATCTCCAAACTTACATCCTTCATTATCAAATAAGAAGTCTTTGTTTTGAAAAGAATAGGAGGATCTGGATTAGGAGCATTATTTTAAATATAATTAAACTGGATGAGAATGTATTCAAAAATCAGCACCTCGAGCTGTCCTTGGCAGTTTCCTATTATTATCTTATTAATATTGGAGATGAACATATACATCAAGCTGGTGAATCCTATAAAAGCGGAACCTTTTTTTTTTTTTTTCAGCAGGCTGGGGAATATTTCTTGCCTCTGGTCCAGCAATAAGAATATTTTAAACAAGTGTTTTTCCATTTTTGTGGCTAATGTAGTATGTTTACTTTTCCCTGCAGGGATAACAGTCTCCAGGTTTGGTGTAACACTTCACAGTTGCTGAAGCTTTTGGTTTCTTTTCGTATCTGAATCTCACACCAGCTCCTAAGAGAGGGCTGAGGAAATGATTTGCTAAAGGTCACACAGTGGTCTAGGGATTTTTACATTATTCCAAGATTTAGGGGACAGATCGATCACCTAGCTACACAACTGAAACTAGCTCAAGTCTGGGGCCCCAGGCCACAGGGGAAATCTCATGTGACATATTAAGAACAGGAATGAAATTTAACTGGGCCACGTGGACACTATAATTAATTGATAGAAATCACAGCTAACACTTTTGAGCATTGACTATTTGTGTGCGCTCACTTGATTCTCACAACAACCCTATGAAGTAGATTCTGTTATCACATGCTTCAGATGAGGGAACAGTAACTTGTCCAGTGTCACCCAGGTATTGGTCAGAGGTGAGATTTGAACCCAGGCATTTCGATGCCATAGCCCACTCTCTGCTTTCTCACATTGTCTTCCTGTACATTAAGAGATAAGATGAATGGCTCTGTGTCTCATGGGCCCAGTGCCTCTTGCCTGTCCCTCTTCCTATAGCTCAGTCTACCCTTCTGCCTCTTTCTGCAGACTGGCTTTCTCTGCTTACCCATAGCTTGTTGGTTCCCCTGACACCAAACCTTGCACAGGAGGCTTCTTGCTTGTGGTGGTGCTCACTGCAGCTAGAGTGGGCAAGACCTTTCAGTTTAAGTGCGGACCGTCAGGTATCTGTCCTGGTTCCACATTCCTGGAAGGGAGAATCAGGTTGCTCAGTCTGGCCGATGGAGTTAGGGATCAGCTGATCAGCAGAAGCCAGGGAGAAGGTGCACATGGTACAAACATGGCTTCTTCGTCTCACCCGTCCTTCGTCCATGGAGGTCAGTTTTAAATGAGATGGTGTGGGCAGGGAAAACTTCCCCAAATTTGTCTCCTCCCTCATAGCGATAAAAGACAGCTTCATGTGTTGGTAAGCTGGTTCTGTGAAAAACAACAATGACAAGTGGCCTGATTTATAGCATTGGCCAATTTCCATGGTACGAATATTCCATCCATGGCTGATTTTAAGCTAGAGGCAGGGCAGCTTACACAATAAGTGCACAATGTCTCCAAGGAGTTTGACGTCTAGGCTTAATAGGCCAGTCAACTAGGTGGGTTTATAATTATGTAAAAGGGAATAAGATTTCAAGGTAGAGAGGGTGGAAGGCAGATCGGCTGTGCGCAGTCTAAAATAGCTTGAAATACCGTATGTAGTTCTAACTGTACAATCTAGTAGGCACACGGCGATGTTTTTGAAAAAATTGCATTTTCCTTTGACTGTGATGTCTCCCTTGTGACATATAATTAACTCTTTCACTGAATTTAAGATGTCAGACCTCATCTTCTTGAATGGGCATGTTTTTGTTTTCTGGCACCGAAAGGTGTCATTTTTCCTTGCTTCCAGATGTCAGCACCTCCTCCTCATTTGCTGTTGTCATGAACAGGCTCCTTTCTTCTACCTTTCAAATCTAGAGATGCAAAGTCCATGTGGTGGCCTATTAGACATCTTTCAGTTGAATACACGTTATTAGTCTCGACTGGAGGCCTTACTGATGATCTTAAGGTTATCTCTCAGTTCATGTAATTATGCTAAAAGCCGAGACAATCTCATGGGTACCACCTCTGACAGAGTGTCAGGCACCTTAGCAGAACCCAAGGCCTGTCTGGTTGGCTCTTTTCCCTTGCACATGTGGGAAGGAGATTGGGAGTCTTGGCTTCAGTGCACTAGTCACGATACTGCCAGCGTTCCCCATCCTTCCTCCTGATGTGACTATGTTGCTAACCTTGGGTGGTGTTGCCCACTGGGAAACGGAGGGAGAAGTGCCACCCATGTAGATCTATCACTCTGCTTAGACATGGAACTCCAGGCGTCCTACTGATGGAAGGTCAGTGTCTTTACCTATAAAAATAGCACGATTAATTTATTCTTTTAATTTCCCTTGGGATGTAGCAAGAAAATTTTTTTTTTACAAGATTCTTCTTTTATGTTTTATTGAAGATGTGTCCTAGTTTGTGAATATGTTGACTTCTGAATCAGAAGACTAGCATTTATGGAACAGCTACCGTTGTGTCAGTCACTGGATCAGGGTCTAATGTAATCCCTATTCTGATGCTGTCAGATAGTTCTTGCCCATTTTGCTCAGAGGAAGCAGAGATTGAGAGAGCATTTAAGAAACCCACTTGCCTGAGGGCACATTGTTTGTAAGTGGTGGAGCTGGGATTTGAAACTAGATCTGACTACAATATAAGTGTATTTTTAGCCATGCGGTGCAGTCCTGCCCTGCCCACCCAACATTTTATGAAAATTTTAAACATACAGAAAAATTGAAAGAACACGCATATACCTACCTCCTAGATGGTACATTAACATTTTGCTTTATCATGTGTCTGTCTGTGCCTCTATCCATCCATCAATTCATCTTATTTTTTGGTGTATTCAAAGTAAGTTACAGACATCAATACAATTCAGTCCTACACACTTTAGCATGCCTGGCATTGATTAGGTTTCAATATTTGTTTATGGTTCTTTGCTTTTGAGGTAAATTTTACATACAATGAAATATAAAAATCTTAAGAATATATTCCCGAGTTTTGACAAATGTATATACCTGTTTAACCTAAATCCCTGGACTATTTCCCCAAATAAATTTCCCTTTGCCCCTTACCAGACATTCCCCTCCCTACCCCCGCCCCCATCCTACACAGCTATGGTTTGATCTTCTTTTCCACCATGGTTTAGTTTTTATAC
>VBSM01001265.1:11642439-11653368 GCA_008086735.1 Cheirogaleus medius | reverse complement strand
CTGCAGTGAGCTGTGATTGTGCCACTGCACTCCAGCCTGGGTGACAGAGCAAGACTCTATCTCTAAAAAAAAATAGTATCTATCCCAAACGCACAATAGAGATCTAGCACTGCAAGACAAATAGTTTCCCTACAGTCATGATATACTGTGCAGTCTTAAATAATGATGCCTGTTGTTTCCAAATTGATTTTCCTGGTTTACGATTCCCCATGGAGGTGAGTGCTGTGAAGGGGAAGCCCAGTGCCTGCCACATCCAGGTGCTCAGTAAATACCGTCTGCACTGATGCGTTCATAGGAGTGAGTAGGTGATGGCTGAGAGGTGAGTACCATAGAAGGGACGCCCAGGGTGCTGGGGGAGAATGAAGGAGGGGCTCGCCTTGGTGAGTGAGAAGGGGGAGGGTAAGGGCAGGCTTTCCTGAGACAGTGACATTTGAGCTAATCTAGAAGGATGGATTGGAGATGACCAGGCAGGGATTTGGGGCCGAGGGAGGAGTGTGTACTGTCCTCTGTGGTAGGAAGGAGCGTGGCTTGTTCCAGAACCACGGAGAAGGCCGTGTGGGTGGTGGGCAGGAATGGAGGGAGAGCGAGTGGGCAGTGGACGCGGCAGAGAAGCAGGAACAGGATCACATGGGAGACGGCCGTGGGCGCTGGCCTTTGTCTAAAGAGCAACAGAAGCTGCTGCGTGGTTTCAGGTAAAAGGGTGACCTTGACATTCAGTTATCTAGTCAGCTGAGTTGGATGAAGAGGAGACAGGAACAGTATGTCCTGGAAAAATAGTAACATTAAACACCATTGGCATGAAAGTTCCAAATTTTAGGAGAACCCTAATTTGCACTGGGAATCCTACACTAATCTTCAGATTCCTGGAGTGGTTTTTCTCCCTTGCCTCTCCGACTGCTCAGGCAATAGTAGTTACCGCCTGAGGCTCCTCTGCACCTCCAGCTCTGGCCTGCTCCATCCTCTCATTTTCACTGTCTCCATTTCTTCGTCTCTTTTGCTCCTTAACTCCCTTCCCGTCACCCATGGAGAGGGGAAGGGATCCTGCTGGTCACCAGTAACTGCCCGCTTGCTTACTCCCGAGGAAGCTGTCTTACCCCCTTCGCTCTGTTGTTCTGTAGATCTTCCCGGGAAGGCCTCATTCAGACTCATGGGTTTAATTAACACCTACCTGCGTACCAATGATGGGAAAAACTCTTGGCTCTATCCCAAGGGTGAGACACATGCCTACCTGTTCATTGGACGTCTCCACCCCTGGCTATGGACAGCTCAGCATTTCTCCCTTGAGTGCACTCATCCCCTCCTGAGTCTTGCTCCTCACTCTGTGTCTACTCTGTATATCCTGGTTCAACGAGGATGACCGCCACCCATTTGTTGGAGCCAGAAATCTGAGAATCATTCTAGATTCTTTTCTTTTTCTCCCCGACTTCATCTAGTTGGCCACGAAATCTTGCTGACCGCATTTCTGAGCACTCTCATCATTCTCGCATTTTTCTATCTCTGCTGCCTTATTTCAGATCCTCCCTCCTTCCGGTCTGTGTTCTTGCCAAAGCCGTGTCTCCTAATTGGCCCCCCACCTCCAGTCTTGGCCCCCTTCAAACCAGTCTGATCTTCCAGCCAGAGATTCTTGTCAAGTATAAATTAGCCCAGACCCTTCAGTGGCTCCCTATAATTTATTTCAACTCCATGTCTTAGCAGCCTGGGTTCTTTATGAATGAACCATCTCCAACTCATACCTGCCACCATAGCCAGACTTGCAGTTCTCCAAAAGCCTTTTCATGCCCTTTGTATTTTATTCTTTCTACCTGGGAAGCCCTTGCCAGCCCCTTCTGCCCGGTTAGCATCTGCACTTCTTCAAGACTCAGCTCAAGCATTACTCCTTCAGATGGCCTCCCTGCGTGCACTCTGCCCTCCACCGTAGGAGTGAGATGCTGTCCTCTCTGCTTCCACCTTCTGTACCATCCCTGATGGTCTACTGGCCTGTCTCCTCCATCAGACTGTGTATGGCTTGGCGCAGTGGTTCTCAAAAGGTGATCCCTGGGACACTGGGGTCCTGGAAACCCTTTCACTACTGTGGTCGATGTGTTAAAAACGGTTTTCGTTGTAAACGAGGACACATACTGTTTTAGCCATGTCTGTTGGAAGAAATAATGAGCTAAGTGGCTCAGAGCAACTTGCTCAGAGCAAGAGGGAAGAATGTACTGTAAAGTCAAACTAGCGCTAAGGAACAACCGAGAATGCTTCGCCCCCTGAGCGTAGAAGACAGTGCTCAGGAAGAAGAGCAGGAAGTGGTGCTGCTTACACTGTTGAAAGGTTGGATAAATGTGGAGTCAGTTTAAATTCTAGGGTGTGAAAGTGTGCAGACAACCCCTAAAACTTGAGAGCCACTCTCTTAAAGGCTAGGATCATGTCTTGTTTGTCTTAGCACGGGGTCTTGCACATACATAATAGATACAGGATACTGGTGGTGTATAGAAAGAAAGGAAGAGAATCTCCTGGTATGTTTTCCCCATATCTATAAAAACCTTTTGTATTATTCCTAGTCTTAAAACCTTTCTTGGTTGGGCGCAGTGGCTCACACATGTAATCCTAGCACTTTGGGAGGCTAAGGCAGGAGGCTTGTTTTAGGCCAGGAGTACAAGAGCAGCCTGAATAAGAGTGAGACCCCATCTTTACAAAAAACAGAAAAATTAGTTGGGTGCAGTGGCATGTGCTTGTAGTTGCAGCTACTTGGGAGGCTGAGGCAGGAGGATCACTTGAGCCCAGGAGTTTGAGGTTGCAGTGAGCTATGATGATGCCACTGCACTCTAGCCAGGGCGACAGAGCGAGACCCTGTCTAAAACAAAACAAAACCTTTTTTGACAATTCTGCCAACAAATATGTATGGACAGCACAGTACTGGTAGTGGGAAGTTGTGCAGGGCTCACAGCCAGGGGGCTGGCTTCTGTTTGCAGATGTGTTTTCAAAAATTAAATACTTGTCAAATAGAATGAAAAAGTCATTTAAAAATCAAGAGCTTTTACATAAAAAAAAAAAATCAGGATTTCTAGGTTCTCTTGAAATAATCAGAAGATCGACCATGCTGGTCTTATGTCCGGTAGCTGGACAGCAGTGCCTCTTTTACATGGGGCATCTGTCACAGCCCCCACGGGTACCACTTCACTCTCGTGTTGGCTGAGATGAGCTAACTGCAGTAACACACCAACCCCCAAATCTATAAAGGCTTAAAGCCATAGAAGTTTACTTCTCACTCACATAAAGGCAAAATGAGTGTTCCTGATGGGCAGGGAGCTCTCTTCAAAGTGGTGACTCAGGGACCCAAGATCCTTGCATTTTGTGGCTCCAAAAGCTGCTGTGCTTGCCTACATCCAGCAGATGGACCGAGAAAGAGGAATAGGTCCGAAAGGGGTGTGCATCATTCTGCTCACATTCCGTGGATTAGTGCTCCGTCACTTGACCATTCTGACCTGCAGGGAGAGGCTGGGACCCGTAATCTTAGAGTGGGCCTAGAAAGAAGAAGAAACAGGTCTGGTGAACAGCCAGCTGGTGTCTGACCTAAGTCATGTCTTTCATCTGCTTGGCCCCTTGAGGCATTTGAGTTTGCAATCTCTGCTCTAACAGCAAGAGGCCTTGGAGATAAGGAAACCTAGGTTCAAATCACTGTAATGTCAGCTCCAACAGGGCAAGAACTTAATCTGCTTTGTGCCCTGTTGTATACTAGTGGCTAGAGCAGTGTCTGGCACACAGTAGGTGCTTAACAGGTCTTTGCTGGTTTTGTGAATGACTCCCCCTTTTGCCCCTGGCAATAATAATAGCAGGCATTCAGGTAGTGCTTATTATGTGCTGAACTGTTAGCAGGCTGGGCGCTATCTCAGGAAAGGGGTGCTAAGATTTGAACAGTGATTGATGGTAGCCACAGGATTAGAAAGAAGGGTAAATGTGAAAATTATTTTCTTTTTCTCTTCTGTCATTTTCAGCATTTTTCCGGAGCTCCCTTTAATCTATATATTGATGAGAAGATGTAACGTATCTTCTCATTGACTCACTGCTAGGGTGAAAAAACGGCTGTTTCCAATTTCTTGTAGTTTTGGTAGATAAACGGTTGCTACTTCAAGGTAAGATTTTTCTTCCTGTGTATAACAAATTCCAATTCTATTGAACTCAGTTGTACTTCAAATGGATCGTAATCTACTGTCTTCTGTTTGTCAAAAAAGTTAGCGTTATTTTCAGAGTCACCTTGACATCTTTTAGCAATACACAGCATGGAGGGTGGAAGGTCTGATAATTTTCCTACAGTTTGAGTTCCTGATTGTGGTACAGTTGAAACAATTTTTTTGTTGTTATTGTTGTGACTCTGTGATTTATTTGGGGGCAGGTTTGAGGTTAACTGGAAGGAATTGATTGTATTTTTCCTTTCCCTGTAGGAATACAAATAAAATTCTCTATATCTTGTTATCTCTGGCATCACATCTTTGCTAGTTGTTATGGGACCAGACAGCCTGAAGACCTCACCTGGGCAATTTAAGGTGATAGGACCAGTGTTCTGGGTGGCAGGAAGTGTAATTACCTTTGCAAGAAGTACACTCTATCATGTGACCAGTAGGCTGTGGGAAACCCACCTGTCCATTTATTGAAGGGGCTGCTGATACCACAGCAGCTTAGCGACAGGTCTCTTTGCTTCTCCCAGACTCTGCTTGAATCCCTTTTGCCAGAAAAATGTCCACGAGAAGATGGAAAAATACAATAAAAATAGAGATGTATAAATAAACACATAACTAAAAGAAATAGATTATTACAATATTTACAGAAGTATTGTGAAAGGAAGGGAATAATGTGGATTAAGCTGTAGAATGATGAGTTGGGTTAATCCGATGGGGGACCCTGAATGGGGGTTGAATGGAGAAGTGTGACTTGAGGGGGTGGTTCTAGTCACATTGGGTAACTTGGACAAAGCTTGCCGTAGGCAGAGTGGTGAAGGGTGCTCAGCTGACCTCACTATTTTTGCTCCCTTTAACTTATCCATAATGCTAACTTTCTATATGCTTTTCCCCTTTCATTTAAAAGCTTCAAATAATGAATTGGTGTTTGTTTTAGGCCTTCCCTCCCCTTCCTAGATTTCATCATAATTTCTTTAAAAGTGAAAAAATTTTCTCTTGTTTTTTAAATTTATTGCAAGGCAACCTTTTAATGAAAATAAAGGAAAGTTTTGAAGGGAGGAAAAAATCATTCACAGACTCCCTACATTAATGCCTAAACTGTACAGATTTTTATCTGGTCGGAATGCTAAAAGTTCCAGTTTGGTGGTCTGCTATTAAATAGTAACGTCACACCTGTATCCACTCTATACCAGTGTTAGTGGTCCACATTGCTTATTATGGGGAGATGAGTACAGGAACTGAAAGCTTAGAAACTTTTATGGCAGTTAGACATTGGTGGGACATCTGGGTGTGTGGTCAGTGGACTTATCTCATAGAGCAGGAACTAGACAAGTTTGGGTGTGGTTGAACTTACATGGTGAGTCGCAGATGGCGTGCACTGTAGAAAGACAATTTGGTAGGTCATGGGCTAGAAGGTTAAAACAAGCAAACAAAGCACTAGTCCTTCCCCATGGATAGAACACTACACTACTTGCTACTGCATTATCACTCACTCTTCCGTTCACAGCCTAGTTAGAAGAAGAAAAATCACCCATAATCCCAGTAGTCTAACACAGCCATTGATAGGATTGGTGCCTTTCCTTTCATCCTTTGTTTTTTGCCTTCTACAAAGACATTTGTAACCATAATCCATTAAGGTTTCTTAGTTGACCTATTATGGGCAACTTTTGTGTTTCATATATAGTCTGAGATAATGATTTAGTAATCAGTTATGTCTACTAATTGTCTCTTCTTTTAGGAATTTTCAGCTCCTTCTGCTCCAGTTATTGTTTATAAAGTCCTAAGATTTTTGGTTTTTGGGGAGAGGGGAGAAAGACTCTTCTTCTCTATTCTAAATTTTGCTGATTTATTGCCATGCAACCAGAGAACTGTTAGAAAATAATTCAAATGTCCTTTTTAGGATTCTATTCTCATTAATCTCAAGGGCTGCAGTAGTTACAGTTTTATCCTCTGTTGGTTTTCTTTCTTCAGGCAAGATAAAATTCTTGTAAGTCACCAAGCTTACCCGGTGGTTGAGACTCCAGGAGGTGAGTTGGCCATCTGGTGAAGTGGACATCACCTCCTCCACAAGGGCATCTCCCATGGTGGAATGCCATCCAAAGGGCCATGGGTCTGAATCCCCCTGGCTCTGCCCGCTGCCCACTGGCCATCTGTTCCCCCTCACCCTCCAGGGCTTATTTTGGCTTTGCATGCTGGCTGATGAGATTTCTTCTGAGTCACCTGTGCCCACCTTGGGCTTTTTTTTTTTTTTTTTTTTAAATCCCTTTCCAAACCATGGAAATCGTTCTAGGTTGTACTCACTCAGTTTTGTGCATTCAGAATGACAAAGATGAAGAATGAGGAGGGCATGGCCATGTTTTGGTCATGTTGTTATAACACTCTACTTCTCTTTGTTAGGGCTCCTTTACCTTGTGGGCTTAGCTTTTTAGCTAAGAGCATTGTAAAGCCAGCCCTTGCTGGAAAGGAGCTAAGTCCACTCATGCTGATAAGAAATTGACTTTTGATTCCTCAACGGTTTGTTGCTTATCTCAAGCCATCTTTAAGAAAGACGTTTAATCAATCTGTTCTGAATTTAGTATTCATTAATAGAAAAATAATTTTTGAGACAGTCTTTTTAGCTCTGGCCTTTCAGATACAGCACATCTTTGTAGAGTCAGTGGTACCTACAAATGTATAGAAATCAGCCAATCAAATATTTACAGAACATGTACAATGTGCTAAGTAAGGCCAGTGCTCAAGGTGGTACCAATAGTGCTTTTAAGGAATACATGCAAGGACATGACTTTATGAAAATAGCTAACTGATATGAAAGGTAAAGAATCTAGGTGTAAAATAAGTGGTATAGAGAATACATGAGTTGTCAAATTCAGCATCCACTTTACTCTGGGTTACGATGGGAATGGGCTGCTGGGCTCTCTAATGCTAAGAACCTGCCTGAAAGAGCAGTGACTACTGATTGTCTGTGACTTGGGACCTTATGAGCTAGGATGGTGCTAAGGGTCCCCTGGGGAACTTCTGAGTTGTTGATTTTTACCAGAGCAGGCTTAGAGAATCACACACCAGCAATAGAATCTTTAAAAGAGAAGTTGGCATTTTGCTTCTGAAATATATTCTTAGCCTCAACGCACAGTGGCAATTGTGGAATAAAATTATCTTTAAACGGTTCTTGCTTGAATTGCCTAAAACTGTAGAATATTTTCACTGAACAACTCTGTGACATCTAAGTTATAGTAAAAGTAATAGTTTCTGCTTATTCTGTCAGTATTTACCATATTCCTGACACCACGCTGGGTGCCTGACATGCTTATTATGGCATGTAATCTTATGGCACACATCTTATGAGGCAAGAACTATAATTAGTCACATTTTGCAGATGGGAAAGCTGAGGCTTGGAGAGGTGATGTAACTTGCCTGGGACCACACAGCACGATGCTGGATCTGTCCCTCTGAACCCAAGGCCTGTGCTCCTGTCCGCTGCTAAGCCAAATGCTCTCCATGACTGTGCTGCTCCTCCTCTGCCCAGTGAGCTGCAACCCAGCATGCGATAAAGCAGTTGTACCTGATAGGCACCTATTGTATGCATTACAGAGACCTCACATATCTGCCATCTCTGGAGGATGATCTGGCCATGAAGGGTGGAGGTGTGAGTGCGCGTGGCCTTGGCCATGGTGATATCCACATCTGTGTCTCCTCATTTCAGATTTCAAACTCACACTAAGTGATGTTTATTTCCAATCTGCAATTATTGGGGATAATGAGAATTGACCAGATTGTGTTTTGTACCTTCCTCCATGGCCCTATAATGCCTGAAACTCAACTATACTGGCATGAACTCTAGGGAATTTTTCAAAACGCGTACGTATGGATTCAATCAGTTGTGCTTTTGATTTTGTTTCAAACTTTAAAAGAACACACAGGCCACAGTCACACTGTGACCACATCTACATAAAATTTAGATGCTGTGGGATATGGTTCTGAACTTGCCCTTTGAGCTTGGTGAATTATGAATATGTTCCCAGGACCCATCCTTTTCCCTGCCTTTGGTGGCCACTACGTTTCTTCTGCTGGCAATATTGAAAACCATTTTTGGTTTCCAGCTACTCTTTATGGAATTCTCATAAATTTGTACCACAGAACTGGATCTGAGGTGGATGTCAAGAATTTCCTGCACCTATGTACTCAGTTTTAAAATGTCCATTAATTACCAACAGTAATTACTGAGCACCTGCTGTGTTCCAGGACTATGCTCTCTTTGACCTGAAGACGTACCATTACTCTTGTCATTTATCAGGGCAGCCACTAACTACATCTAAGTGACCTCCTGCCACTTACCTGTTCACCAAACATTTACTGAGTGCCAGTTTTCTGTAGGGATTGTTAGGTGTTAGGGCATAGTTGTAAATATCTGTAATATAATATCTATAATATACTTAGGCTGGGGGAATCTTGGTCAAAGAAATGCTACCAGGCATTAGAGCACAGAGGAAATCACTCAAAGGGAAACAAACAATATAAATAAATGCTGGGTAGACAGGTAACCATCATTTAATCCATCTCCTTATTTTTTTTATAGATAGGATACTGAGGCTCAGAAAAGAAACATTTGGTTAAATTAAGTAACTAATAATATTGGTTTTCATTTTGGGGTTTGGCAACCTCTTTAGCTTTAAGCACCACGAATAGGATTAAGGAATAAAATTGCCCTAAAAAACATTTTCCTGCTTTGACTCTCTTTTTTCTAAAAAGCCAGCCTGGTAGTGGAGAGAATGAATATCATAAGCCCCCTTTTCTGGATGACTTCAGACACAGAGAGTAGATGACTTGTTCATGGTCACTTAAGCTGATTAACGAGAGAGCAGGAGCCTGAGTGTCTTTTCTTGTCTGCCACACCCTGGCTGGAGTAGTGTCCCTGTCTATCATTGGGAGGCCTATAGCACAGGCAGAGGAGAGGGAAAAGGGGGATGAACGTATGGGGTGAACAGTGTGGTATTTTGGGGCTTGCTATGTGGTATTTTGGATTCTGCAATGAGGTTGCCATTCTCTGGCACTAACTGGAATGTGTGGGTGGGAAGCTGTTTTGAATTTTTCTGGTTCTCCCTGCTACCTTTATTCTTCCACCTTCCTCCAGAGCCTTCTCTTCCATTGAGATCTTTGCCTTCCCTCTCCTTCTGTCACCTTCTGACTTTGCAGGCACCTGGCTTCATTTATTGAGGATTTGACCCTGTTCAAAAAGTCTTTCTCCATGCCGAGTCCTGCCATCAGTCCAAGCAACATCATGATCCATGCTTTATAGACCACTCTGTCCTCCCACAACTTCAAAGTTTTTGACTGCTGAATTTGAAGCATCTTTATTTTCACTTCTGTTCAGCCACCCTTTCCCAGTGGCCGTCTCTGGACCACCTTCAGGAGCTTGCACCACCTCTGCAGTCCCAGACTCTAGTATTCCAGTCTCTGGTCACATCCTCCTATCATTCTGGTGCTCACACTCTTTTCCCACTTTGCCTACTTCTTGGCCTCACTCAGGTTTCCACTCCTTTCACCTCCTTTATCCAGCTTCCTCCTTTTTATCTGTCCAGCCCAAGCCCCCTGCGTGTCTCAGCCCCCTGTCTTTCCATCTTTCTCAATCTGCACACCCTCAGCCTTGGGACAGTCAGCCATTCACTGTCTCTGCCCCAGCCCACCTGCTGCTGAATGTATAAAAATACAGCTGGTAGTTCCGTGCCTTTATGATTCTTGTTTCCGGCATCCCCGGAGTCAGCTGGCCCAACGCTACCCATCTCAGCAGGGTCTTCAGTGCCACTTGCAGTCTATTCATGGATGCCTCATCAGAGCCATTTTCCATCTCTCCAGATGGCGCTTCCCAGTGACTCTCCTTGAGCCTCCTCGCCTGCTTCCCACCACCCAGTGTCCCTTCTGAACAGATGGCTTCTGTGGCCCCTTCTTCCCCTTAAATGTTCAGTCCTTAAATGTGGGTGTGCCTGAAGGTTCCATCTTAGCCTTCTTCTCTTCTGTCTTACGACGTCTAGGTGTGGACGATTCCCAAGGATACGTCTCCAGCATAGTCTCTTTTGTACTCCAGCCCTGTTCTTCTCTCTGATGGACACTTCTAGTTAGCTGGTCTCCAGTCACCTCATGCTCAGCTGTTTCCCGCCTGACGTCCTGACCTGGCCGTCCTGCTGTCTCCCCAGTCTTGGCGAGTGGAGCTGTCTATTCGGCTACCCAAGCCAGAAACCGCAGCGGCATCCTGGACTCCTCCTCTTTCACACTGCACATCTGATTGTTCCTGTCAGTTCTTTCTCCTTAATATGTCCCGTGTCTGCTCCCTCCTCTTACAGTCTGTCATCTGGACGAGCTCTGTAGCCTCCTATCCGGTTGCCCTGTGCCCATCTCCTGCCTCACTCCCGCCTCAGTCCATCCTCCATGGATCCTTCTAAATCATAAAACAAATCATATCTCCTTCTTCAGCCTCAGGCTGAAAACTCACAGATCTGTTTTATTTGACTCACAGGGTTAGCCTGCACTGTGTTTAAAAACAATTTTCTTTGGGGCCACCGCTGTGCTCCTGCATCATCTGAGTTAGTGACCTTTGGCTTGTGGCATGAAGTTGGGCCTCCTCTCACTGCAAGAGCCCTGCTCTAGTCCTCGTGCCCTGCACCCAGAGAGCTTAATTTCTTGGAGTACATCACTTGGCATTCTTTTTTTTTATAGAGACAGAGTCTTGCTCTGTTGCCCAGGCTAGAGTGCTGTGATGTCAGCCTAGCTCACAGCAACCTCA
>VBSM01001265.1:11626981-11642339 GCA_008086735.1 Cheirogaleus medius | reverse complement strand
ACACACACACACACACACACACAGACCCACAACTGAAAAAAAAAGGATCAGGAAATACGATTACCTCTCTTCCCTTTTCCTCTTCTTTTCCCTTTGCTTCCCTCCCCTCCCTACCTCCCTGTCTTCCTTTTCCTTCCAAGCTGCTCATGACTTGCTAAATTGATTTCATGATCCACTAATAGATCACAATTCCTGCTTTGAAAAACACTGCCCTTGTGGGAGGGGGGCTATCAGTCCTTGAAATTATATTTTTAAATTTAGTGTATATCATACCTGTGCTTTTCTGGGAGAGAGAAACTTTCTTAGCACTCAGCTTTACAAGAGTCCCACAATGGGCCCATAGCTACTGATTGAGATAGTTTATTTTCAGTGGGATTTGAAGTCTCCCGGCTCATGCACCCCAGGCACGGAAATTAGTGATAATTATTTTGAATGTGGGCTCTCATGTGCCAGATCTCTGACATGGCCTGTCTTGTTTGTTGTTAAATGAAGTTAATATTTGCAGAATATCAGGGAGGGTGAAATGGATCCTTTAAATATCTTGTATACACAAGAAGGTGAAAAGCTAGGTGAGGCACATAAAAAGGATTTACTTGGTGAAGGAGTTTTAATAAAACTTTCATTTAAAGTCGGGTAAGTACAGACAATTCGCAGAAAAAAACAATATAAAGGAAAGGACATGGAAATCATGAACAGACAATGCTATGGCAGGATTCAGGTAAAATGAACTGTGTGTGATGTGTATAATTACAGTAATAATGAAAAATAAAAATTATTTCAAAAAGTCTTTTAGAAGTCAGATAAAATAACAACCCAGAAAATGTTTTGTTTTTTTTCTTTTCTTTTCTTTTATGGTTTATATCAAGCCATTATTCAACACCTGCCCTTGGTAATAGGAATGAAGAAAACCATGGTGAGCAGAATAAATGTTCTTGCCCCCATAGATTTTTCTTTTCTTTTCTTTTTCCTTTTATTTATTTATTTTCTCTGGGCTTAGCTCAGCTGAACCTCATGGATCTTTCAATTCAGAAAAGAAGAATGGGGAGTAAAAACAGAGTGTCACCAAAGCATTGATGTGAATAGAATAAATATCAATGCATTGATGCCAAAATGCGTAACAGAAAAACTTAATTTAGGTTTGTGGGAAGAGGTGTGTGGGGAGGTAACAGAAAAGACATTATAAGGTGACCAAAATTATTTTGAGCTACAAAATTATTTAACAATGGGGTACAATGTACACTATTCAGGCGATGGGTACACTAAAATCCCAGACTTCACCAGTATATAATGTATACATGTAACGGAATTCAACTTGTACCCACTAAATCTATTAAAATAAAAAACATTCTTAAACAGTGGTTTTAAGTAACAGAATTCAACCACAACTGCCATAATAAATTAATACAAAATTCTGGATTAAATATACCCTAGTATAATGTCTTTTCTGTTGTCTCCCTACAAGTTTTGTTTTTATATAGTGCATTGCTTCTAAAGAACCAAAAGCTGCATTAAGAATAGTATCTTATCCATGTTGCAGGTATCATTAGCCCTGTTTTTAGAGAGGAAATCTCTGTGTCAAGAGGCTGATGGATGTGATCTATAACAGGAAGGGTGTTGGGTTCTCCAAGTAAGGCTATTTATTTTATCACTCCTATGAATGATTCCAGCAGTTGTAGCAAAGCTAACTCGTTACTACAACAAAAAATGAAAAATGCTCACTGCGATGAGCCTTCCTTTCTTACTTTAGTAACACAATTACAATTTTATTTTTTGTTGTTGTGGATACAACAAAACCATGTTGCTTCCCCCAAAACCAGCATGCAGAGAAGAAGGAACAAAATAATCCAGAATCCCACGGCCCAACACACCCGCTGTTTGCATTTCTGTTAGAAACCGAGTGTGGTTTGCATTTGCTTGGCTGGCTTTCAGCATGGCTGGGAGGGTAGGGGGCTCCTGCGGGCTCTGACTTATGCTTCACACGTGCACGGGCCATATGGCAGCACGAGTGTGCATGTGTAGAGGAGGGGCCGCAGCCCCGACCCCTGGACTTTTCCACTGGGTGCCTGTGTTTTCAAATCATCTTTGGTCCAAATCGTATGACCTCGTATCTCCTAAGGACAGGTGGCTGTAGATAGGGAAGCTGGAGCCCAAACCTACCCTCTTTGCTAATGCTGCGTTGGATTCCAGGCAGAGAAGCAAAGCTCCCCAGGGGTGGCAGCCCCTGAAATTCAGAGCACGCCTGACATTTGCTCTCTACCCTGCCCTGCCTGCACTCTTCTTTCTTAACCTCACGCTTCATCAAACGGATTAGCTCCCACTGCATCTTCTTTCACGAATCTAATTGAAAAGGATCAGGCACCTACCAGGGAGCAGTTACTTTGCTGCTGCTTCTATGTATTATTCATTCTTGGGGGTAATTCTTTTGTAACCTTTGCTTTCATATACCCAGGCGTCAGACGAGGTCTTCTTGCCCCTTCAGCCCGACTTAGATTGGCTCCAGCCCCCCTGTTGCCTGCTGGTGGAGGTGTGAGGTTCTGCGATTCCTACAAATTCCTCAGGAGCTTAGTTCTAACCCTCACTTCTGCCTGTGAGCTCCTGTTTCACTGAATTAGCTCAATTTAGGAACTCTCCATCCTTGCTCTTCATATGTTTGTCTAGATAGATGTAGATTTCAGTCCTTTTTCTTAAATTCTTGAAACTACCCCCTTGAACTCAGCATTTATAAATACACAGAAGATTCTAGTGAGGGTTGGGGAGTTCAAAGGATTTGCACTGCAGGAAGGCGAATGGCTTTTCAAAGTAAATGCTCTGTCCTTGTTCTGAACAGTTCCCGGCCAAATCTAACAACCTTAGGCAAGCCTCCCCACAAGCCTTCTGCTCCCATCTCTCCATCTTCTCTCTTCTCTTTCATTCCCAACTCCCAAATTCCTCATGAGTTGTTGAGCTTTCTTTGGCCAACTTCCCATCTGGAATGACCCATGCCTGCAGGGTCTCACCTTCCAAGCCCAAGAAGCTCATCAGCAAGATTTTTCCCCTTCTAAACAAGATAGTTTCTTTCTTAAGGACTGTTAAGATAATAGGAATTTCACCTGTTACTTATATCTATTTTCTGGAGAGGAAAAGAATCTCAATGAATTCTCCTCTTCTAAAATAAGGAACAAATATTATGCACAAAACAAAGAGATTGGAAAGTGTCTTTTGCAGTACCTTCTTTTCTAAAACATGTAATAATTGAGCTAATACATTCTAGAGCTAGAGGGGAAGTTATTTTAACCAATTGGGGTCTTGGGGGCAAGGAGAGGAGGGAACCAAATTCTGAGCTGGGAGAGTAGTGCAGGGGACTTTTTCACTTAGCATCTGTATGATCTTGGCTTTGGGCCAACCACTTGGTTTGTGTTTCCTCATTGGCAAAATTTGATTCAGTGATTTCTTGTCTTCTGACTCTAATATTTTTATACATATAAATCTTATATTAAAATCTAATATTATAAATATAAATCTTAGAGCTTCCCAAACCTTTGGGAGAGCTTTCTGCACACAGATACCTTGTGTGAGCGTTTTTCTACACCTCTACTTCCCAGCCCTACATGTCCGAGGTCAAGGAAGTCCTGCAGACTTTCTGTCATTAGGGAGTTGGTTGCCTTGCTTCTGACACCATCTTTGAGATTAGGTGTCCTACCCTCAAACTGGGCTCGAAGAAAGGCCAAAAACTGCATGTGTGGGAGAATTTTCCTTCTTCCGGACAACACAACAGTCATAGGTAAAGTGTGAATGATGCTGGAGGGAGAGGCAGGTATCATAGCATCTGTGTGCCTTTGCTTTTTCTGTTTTTAGGAAGGGTTTATAAACCTTTTGGAAAGAGTGTCAACACTACCCCTCCATCCCTGAAACCAAGTTGTGTTGACGCTGACACTGTGAAACCCCAGGTTACTTAAGGATCTAGTGTATGGAAGTATTGGTTTGATGGCTTTTGATGGCTTTGCAAAATCCTTCATCAGACATCAGAAAGGTGATGGTTCTTAATGTATTGTTCTCTAAAGGGCTTTTTGTAGGAAAGGAAAATGGATGACATTTACTGTCCTGAAAGTTTCCATCGAAGTCTTGTTTTTTTTGCTGGTTTTCCTAATGATTAATGCATTTCTGCTGAGATATTTCCCTCCTTCTCTGTGCTTCACTGACATTTTTGTTAATCCACTAATTTCACTAAGGGTAGGCTTTAATGTCACATGCTGTGGATTGTGACTTTCCCAGAATCAAGTAAGAAGGTGAAAGAAAATCAATAAAGATCAGTTGCTAAATCAAGGTCATTCAGCTTGCTTTTTTCTTTCTCTTCTCCTCACTCATTTATTCTCTTTCTGTGGAAAACACCCTTTTGAATGACTTCATGTGATCATTATCTTGCATCTCTTTTTCCATTTAAAATGAAAACCCGAAAGCTTGATTTTCTGGTGCATTCTCACTTCTTTGCTTTCTGCTTGTACTTTTATTTCCATGATGGTTTTCTCTAGGTCCTCAGGGCATTTGGAGATGAGATTTGGAAGGAAAACTCAATGTAATATAAAGTTACCTTACACTCATCTCAGAGTAGGAAAAATACTTTAAAAACAGTCAGAGGAAAACCCCCAAGGGATTCTGGGTTAGTGGGGGCCACAAAGAGCATTTTGTCTTCTCCGATATTCCTCTGTGTCTATTATCACTGCCTTACTTTCTTTTGTTTTTCTTTGTTCATGCCCTGTCTGTGTCTGTTTTTACAGAAATGTAGAATGTTAGATTTGGAGTAGGAACCATGGGAATTACTAAGGCCAACCCATTCATTTTTTGGAAAAGAAAACTAAGTGGGTTAGAGAAGTTACTATTAAAGGAGGCAGTGGACTGCATCAGAAAGATTTCTCACTGGCTTTGGAATTGCAGAGGGGTGGGTGCAAATCCTAGCTCAGCCCCTTACTAGCTGTGTGCTCTTGGGCAACTCTCTTAACTACATCATTGATGTAGACTGCAATTGTAAATGGGAATGGTGATACATTCCTCGAGGAGGAGTTGTGAGGGTTAAATGAAATAATGCATGTCATATTCCTAGGCAGTGCCTGGGAAATCACTAAAAAAATGGTAGCTATTATGACAAGCTAGTTAGAGGTAGTGCCTTGATTAGGTCTTGTAACACATTTCTTACTACAATGGACGTTAATAGCCATCTTGGTTCTGAACCATTCGCCTCAGTCCGTCTCATGCTCTGCTTTCCAGTGTTTTCAGTTTTCATGGCTTTTGACTTTGAGGTTGGCTTTTCAGTAATGACCTCATCTCACCCCTTGGAATTACACTGCACTTTCAATATTGCACTTTAAATTCTACTAGGTTCCACGTGTGGAACACGGATGGGTGTAGTGAGTGGGTAGCATTTGACTTTGTCCTTAAAGTAGCTGTAAGATTTAGGTCTATGGAGAAGGCAGAATGTAGTTATAGAAAGAGGGACCAGCACGAACAAAACTAAAAGAAGGGACTTGGGGGATGTGTTTGGGGAATAGTGAATCATTTGGAGGGAGATTAAGGCATTTGGAAGCTGGCCAGATTGCACTCCTCTCTGCTAGTGGCTGGTAGGGTTTTTGAGGTGGTGGTGGTGGTTTTGTTTTAATTTAATTTCTAAAGTGACCTTGCTTGGCAAAATTAACAGTTGGAAACTCTTGGTTCATTGCTCAGTCTCATTTATTTGTTTTGTTCTGCTTTTTATTTTTATTTAATTTTTGTTTTACTGATTTGTGAAATTCAAATGGTAGAGATGCAGGTGCAGGTAACTTTTTAAATGACAGAGGAGGTCGAGCATGGTGGTTCAAGTGCTTGTAATCCTAGCATTTTGAGAGATTGAAGCGGGGAGCCCAGGAGTTTGGAATCAGTCTGGACAACATAGCAAAACCCTGTCTCTAAAAAAGTTTTTTAAAAGATTAGCCAGGCGTGGCGGGGGGTGCCTGTAGTCCCAGCTATTAAGGCTGAGGCAGGAGGCTTGCTTGAGCTCAGGAGCTGGAGGTTGTAGTGAGCTCTGATCATGCCACTGCACTCTAGCCCGGGTGACAGAGCAAGACCTTGTCTCTGAAAAAAAGAAAAAGGAAAAAGAAAAAAAAAAGACAGAGGAGAGTTTGTTGTACTTTTCCTTTGAAAGAGCTAGTTCTCCTAGTGCTTTCCAACTATCATTCAGCGTATTTAATTTGAAGGCACATGGCATTTGCATGAAGTGAGGCTTATCTGGGTTCTTAAGCACAGATCAGGTATCATTGAGGATTATCGAGAAACCAAGTCAGAGTCTCAGAGACTCAGACTTTATGGATGTAGAGCACACAGGACATCCTCCATCGGAATCTTCTCTTGCTTTCCTGGTGAGGGAGAGGGTTCTTGTGGTTCGGCAGGGCCTTTTATTCTAGCTGCTCACAGGATGACTTGTACTTTCTGACCTTGAAGGTGGAACATCTTTTTACTGACAATTGCAGGTCTGAAATGTAGCATCACATCAGTGAAACATTCTCATTTAAGCTTTCTGGTGCTTTTAGTTATTTTAATGTTTAAAGGTCAGAGTAGGAAACATCTTTAATGCAAAGCATTTAATTTCCATTAGAGTTAAAGATTTCTAAGCCTATGTTATAGTCAATAAAAATGTTGATGTTTAAATCAGCTAATGTTCTACTTCTTACATGAATATTTTATATGAACTACGCAGGAAGAAAAATCTATTATGTTTATCCAACATTATCTCCAATGGCTATTGGAAACTTGTCTTCTTGGGTTATTATATGAATAACTCCTGTTATATCTATCCAAATTGTAAAAAGAATTATATGTATTATTCTTGGGGCTTGTTTTGCAGACTAAGTATACTGGCTAAATCTTGCTAATATAGACATTCCCTGAATTACTAACACCCTTACAGACTTGCTATAAATAAGACTGTGTGGGCTGGACTATGCTACCATGAGGCAAGAAATAGTGTTTCTGGGTGGTGCTCTAGAATTGGTATTGAAGTACACAGTGGTAGTGTAGTAGAGTCTCTTAGCTAGTGTTCCTCCACTTAACCAGCTGGCTGCATTAATTAGTGCTGGTCATTTGCCGTATGGCTGATGGCATGGCATGCTGATTGCCCACTGTTGGAAAGTTGAGAGCTTCTCCCACCAGGCAGGAGTCAGTTGTGTTTGTTCCTAAATGTGCCGATGTCTATTTGACTTGTTATTGTGATTTCTTAATCTGCTGAAATATTATGTCAACTGATTAAATATTAATACAAATATTTATGCATCGTAATCTACTGTGAGATAGATGCTATTGTTCTCTCATTTTTACAAACAAGAAAACTGAGATGCAGAGAGGTTATATAACTTGCCTGAGCTAGTAAGTGGCAGGGACAGGGTTTTAACCCAGGAAGTCCAATTCTAGCTACAGTCCTAACCAATATACTGCACTGCCAAAGAAATACATGATCCTGGTGGGTCTGAAGCCTTTCAAAGAAGGAATATGAGTAAGATTTTGTATAGCTGACTCTGGGGAACATGAGTTCTGTAAGATTCCCCATTTAAAAGCATTTCATTTTCAGATGGTTTAGGGAAAGACGCTATCAGATACCCTCTTTCTAAAGACAAACAATTCCCTCATTTTCTAAAGCTTGAGAAGTTTGGCGGCAAAGAAACCAGTTTTGCTTTGTTTGCTGTAGAATTTCCCCAACTTATTTGAACATGGAATCCTTTTATCAAGAATACCTCTTAACATTCTGCAGAGTGAGTGGTTTATGGAACATGATTTTTGTTGGATTTAGAATAATAATTCCTGGAGAAGATGTGTCCCCTTAACAATTCTAATTTAGGATCTTTATGGTACCACTTAACAAAATACGTAAATATTTAAAACTTCTGATAACTTTTGTCTTTTTATTTTATTTATTTATTTTTTGAAGATGTGGTCTTGCTAACTATATTGTGCAGGCTGGTCTTGAACTCCTGGGCTTAAGTGATCCTCTCACCTCAGCATCCCTAGTAGTTAGGATTACAGGTGCATGCTACCTTACCTGGCTCTGTCTTTTTATTTATAGTACAATCTATGTAGTTAATCATCTCTACTTCTTTTTTGGATAAATTATTATTTGTCCTTATTAACAGGCCAAGCACTATTTCAGGCACTGGAGAAACAAAGAAAGTGACAATTATAATGAAAATCTTAACATCTTAAGAGGTCTGTGTGAACTGTTGGCATGGACTTTTGCACCTACCGAGGTCTATCGGCCGCATCCATCTTTACATACCTGTCCTTTTAGACTGTCTTGTCATTGAAGGTGAGAACATTTGCATCTGCCTGGTGTCTCTAGCTACAGTGTTTACATTTACGAAAAGAATATCAGAGCAGAGGTCTGACAAAGGATTTGTGTCTGAGGACATGTAACGATTGGAATCTCCAGGATCTGCTTGTTTATGGAAACAGAATATTTTAAATTCCTTGGAAATACCATGGAAAATTCTGAGATAGCCATTGGCAAAGCATCTGTGACATTTTAGTTTCTTAATTCAGTAAATCTGCTACCTAGTGTTTTTATTAACTGCCTCTTGCAATTAGCACATAAGTCTAGAAGTCTATTAAATAATTATAATCTGTAGTTAGGAAGATCATCATTATAAATGTCTTCTGCAACATCCCTAAATACCTTCAGAATCATACAAAAATTTATCCATGTGTAATATGGATCTAGCATGAAGTATATCCTATAATTTGGTAATTTGTGAAATGAATATTGTATGGGTGATTAGGTAATCTTGTAAAAGGACTTTTAAAAAGATGATGAATAGTATCTGTCATAGGCTTGTAAGTGAACTATGTGTTCACTTAACCTTCCTTCTATTGATGGATTTATAGGTGACTTCTCTTTTCTCCTACCATAAACATGTGATGAGTATCTTTCATGTAAATCATTGGTTATATCTCTGATTATTTCTTTAGAATAAATTCCTGGATTAGAGTTACTGGATCCAATGGGGTGCACATTTTTAAGGCTTTTCATACATGTTATCAAATTACCTTCTCTCCGCGTATGAGCAGTGTAGGAGGGAATTCATTTCTCCATACCGTGGCAATGTTGGGTATCGACATTAAAAAAGCAAAACAACAAAAGACCTTTGCCAATTTGATAGCTGAAAATGATATCATATTATTTTAATGTGCATTTCTTTGAATACCAGTGGAGAGGTTGAACTTTTTTTATCATGTGTTTATAGCTATTTGTGAGAAGAGAGAGAGAGAAAAAAGAGAGAGAGTATGTGTGTGTGTGTGTGTGTGTGTGAGAGAGAAGGGCCTGTTCACATCCTTTGCCAATTTTTCTGTTAAAGTACTATATCTTTTTGATTTTAAGACCTCTTTATAGAGCAATAATTTTAAGTATCATATATTTTAAATATTTTTCCTAATTAAAAGGTAATTGTTATTAGCCTTTTAATTTTTATGGTATTTTTTGATGTCTGACATTTAATGTAGCCAAATCAATGAATCTTTCCCTTTATGGCTTCTTTCCTCTGTGTATTATTGATAAAACTGATGAAATATTAGTCAAGGTAAGTGTACCTTGTCCTGCTTCTTGCTCTGGTTCAGAAAGAGAAATGAAGTTGTAGCTGTGTTAGGCTAGTACAGGGTATATTATACATTTAATATTTAACCATTCATTTGTTTATGCTTTCAAAGATATTTATTGAGTGCCTGCCATATTCTGGGCACTGTATTGGACACTGGATTGCATACATGCAACTGGGTTTTATGAATATGGTGCCCATACATTATGGATTTTCACAGACAGTCCCAAATATGCTACCCCCATTGTCAGTCTTAGATGTCTACCTGTTCTAAATTTGGCTTCAGAATGTATGGATGAGTTGTCTTGGGTAACATGCCCATTGGGGATTCTTCTTTGCCTGCCTGTACTTGGACCAGGAGGCAGATATGTCATCCAAGCCTGAAGCTGGAAGGAGGCCACGGTCCTGCTGTAGTGGAAGGTGCAAGCATCGCTCCTTCTGGTTCTAAGAGGGGGGCAGTATCTGTTTGGGGTATGCCAGTGAAACAGCCAAGTCAGTCCCCTCTGTCCCCTCTCCCTGACCCACACTGCTCCTACTGACACAGTCATTTACCCTCTTGAGTTACGTCGCAAGTCAGAGCCTGAGATAAGACCCTCATATCCCTGGGCTTCTTTCTCTGCATCATTGCCAAAATTGAAGAAGCTAGAAAACACTGATGGGTTTAGCAACATTGAAAAGACCCTTTTGAACAGCAGCCAGCCTCAGACACCACAGGGTGACAGCCTGTCCTGAGGTAGGGTAAGCACCCCTGAGTTAGGCGTCCTAAAAGCCCTCTATGTGATGTGTCACCTCCTTCTCCGGTTGCAGGACTTCTGATGATAACACTGATGGGTAATCATTAGCGTTCCATGTGGGAGTACTTACTGTGCCTTCATTGGATTTGGTTTCGGCTCTTCCACAGGGCCAGGAAACAGAGTTTTAATTACACTGTTGCACCACAGTTTGTCAGCTGTCCCATTCCTGAAGTGCTCTTTGAGATTCCATAAATTTTGTAGTTTTTTCCCTAGTAAATCCATATACAGTCGGCCCTCTGTATCTGCGATTCAACCAACCACGGCTTGAAAATATTTGAAAAACACAAATTAAAATAACAATAAAATAAATTAAAAAACAATATACTCTAACAACGATTATATGTACTATACTAACTATACTAACAATATACTATAAAAAGGGCATTTATATGATATTAGGTATTATAAGTAGTCTAGAGATGATTCAAAGTATATGGGAGGGCGGCATGCACCTGTAGTCCCAGCTACTCCGGATGCTGAGGTGGGAGGATTGCTTGAGGCCAGGAGTTCAAGACCAGCCTGGGTGGTACAGGGAGACCCCATCTCAAATAAAACCCTAAGTATACAGGTGGATGTGCATAATTATATGCAAATACTGCACCATTTTATATAAGGGACTTGAGCATTTATAGACTTTGGTATCCTTGGGGGTCTTAGAACCAATCCCTGATAGGTATCAAGGGATGACTGTAATTCAAAACAAACAATAGGCGGTTATTTATTAATAGTTACTTTCTGGAAAAGGAAATTGAGGCAGGCTGACTCTTGCCAGCCCATGTGTGTGGCTGGGAGGCATCAAGGTGATTTTCAGCATATTTTGGTTTTTTTTCCAGCTGGATGCCAGCTGGATTATGGAACAATATAAATTCAGAGCCTTCTTTTCAGAAAACCCATTCATCTGCTCATCCTGGACACACCTGTAATTCTATCAGGTGACATTACAGGGGTCACACACTCAGAGAGAGAATGCCTTATAACTGTGCTCTTCAAGGGAACTTTCTGTGTGCTGATGGATGTGTTCTATCTCCACTCTGTTCAGTATAGTAGCCACCAGCCACATGTGGCTATTGAGCACTTGAATGTGGCTAATGTAACTGAAGAACTGAATTTTAAATTTTGTATAATTTTTGTTAATTTAAATTTAAATAGCCACATGTGATTAAGGGTACCATATTGGACAACACAGACCTATCAAGTCCTTCCTTCATGTCTTTCATACTTTTTGGTTGTAGCTCAGAGAGGGAAGCACGTTTGTGTGGCATTGCAGGACAGGCGCACAGCATGAACGCGACCACCGCCATCACCAGAGTTTCGCTAAACAATATTTAGCCTTGCTATAGGCACTGCACACGGGTATTTTCTATTTTATGCTCGTCTAGTTCATTTTTAAAGGTGTCGGTTATGACCTGCTAAATTGATTTTGTGACTCGCAGGTGGCTTATGATCCCCAGTTTGAAGAATTTGCCCTCTAGAATCTGCCAGTCACCTCCAGCCATTTCCTGTATCTCATACTGTCTGCAGCTGGCCTCCTCGCAGGATCTTTGCGTGTGCTGTTCCCTCTGCCTGGTATGCTTTTCCCTCGCTCATCTCATGGCTGCATTTCTCACGTCCTCGGGTTTCTGCTCAAATGCTCATCGGAGGTTTCCTTCTGGAACTGCCTTACTCTAGGGAGCTCCCTACCCCTCTTACCCGGCTTTGATTTTCTCTGTAGCAATGATCACCACCTGACATATGCATTATGTGCTTATTGTCTGCCTTCCCAGCTGGAAATATCAGACCCACGAGGGTAGGGACTTTATTTTGTTTGCTTGTGTGTCTCAGAATTTAGAATAGACATTAATAAATATTAGCTGAATTAATAAATAGACACAGCCGGATGACCTTACTCACTTGTGGCTTCATATGCGGGGAGGCTTGTGGAATCTTTCCTCTGTTCCTTTGGAGACACTGAGCTTGTACCAGAGCCCTGGCATATGCTCTGGGCACTGGGGATAGGTAGACTAGAGGAGACAAGACAAGACCCTGTCCTCTTGAGCAGTTTAGTTGGATTTGGGGCCTTTGCTGTGTCTGGGTGCAGGAGTGTTGTGCTGGAGGTTGTCTATGTGGAGCAGATTCACTGTGCACTGGCTACTGACTTGTCTGCGTCCAGTGAGACAGCACACCCCCCACCCACCAAGTTACATGAAGATAGGCAGCAAGGCACAATAGGAGCCCACGATTCATTGTTAGCCAGTCCTCCAAGGCTAAGAAAGCTACCTGGGGCAGATGCCATCTTGTTTGTGCACACCCCACTTGTACTGCAGCTGAGGGACCCCAGAAAGCAGCCTGCTCAGGGTTTCTATCTCAGAGCAAAGCGGCTCACTGGGCTAAAGCATCGAAGGGTGTCCTGCTTGTCTTGGTGGGGGTGGGATTGGAAAAGAGCTTGAGCTGTTTTGACCAGTCCCCTTTTATCTCAGGATGTTGCATTCCCAGCACGCTGTACAGTTACAAGGGTGGAGAACTGGGTTGGTCTAAGGTCACCCAGAGAACTGTCCTGCTGTCCAGATATACACGAGGTGACTAGAGGCATCTTGTGGAGATTTTGTATTTTTCAAAATACATGCAGCCCTTACTAGGGCTGCTGAGGGGTGGAGAGAGTAGCTGTTTGGAGGTCCAGGAAAATGAGATTTTTACCTGGAAGCACTGGGTTACTCACGGTGTGCCTCGTCTTAGCCTACACTGTAGATACTGTGAGTCTGAGACTAGAATTCAGCCTCAGACTTATCTCAGACTCTTATCCTCCATGGCAGAAGCTCTCCCCGCATCTCTTTATAGTTTCCCTTTATATTTTCCTCTCAGCATGGAAATAAAAATGGCCAACCTAAAAAAATTATGACGGCTTCAGTGCTAAGTGGCAAGCTTTATGAGCATTGGGTAATGAGTTTGGTGGATAGCTATCTAATTATAATCATACCTTGAAATTTTTATCAGCCAGTCTTTAGACTTGATGATTTCTGCTTACAGTGTGGATATGTTGGTGGTTCTTAGATCCATTTGAAGGCACAAAGTGTTTCTATTCTTGGTTTGTTTTCCCTCATCTTTTCCTTATAGTCAGATTTATCATTCTTTGGGCTTTTCCCTTGTCCTTCATTAGAGAGTTATCAGAATGGTGCTATCTTTTATCTCCTTTGTTGAGTGCATACATTAACTCTAATATGGTAAATGGCTTTATTTTTTTCAGCCGGAAGTCTTCTAAGAGAACCTATTAGAATATTAGACTTCCACGTAATAAAGAGTGGTGCTGGGCCAATGAGTCCAAAACATCTGAGCAGTCTCTTTATATTGTACACTCGAGCTTTTAGCTGCATAAATTTTATAGTACATCACCTGACACTATTAGCGATAAATATTCCCTAGTGATTAAATCATCATTTTATGATCTTGTACACAGAGCATTTGCAAAGCTGCTCCCCACATATTGAGCTGAAATGTTAAGAATCCTGGTTTGTATCTCAGAAGCATTTTATTAATTTTAGTTGAGCTGTTCTAAAGAGGTTATGTGGATTTTCATAAAACAGCTTTATGTAAGAACCGCCTTTTAAAGGAGGGGCGAAGAGAGTGGGGACTGAACCACTTAGGAGGGAACACCAGAAAATGGACCTTGAAGTGACAGAGAAGCTAGGTCTTCATGACTATGGTTAATAACTACAGCTAAGTCCGTAAGCTGCAACTCTGCAGTTTTGTTAGCATAAACGTTTCGTAACCACAGAATATTTGATGAGCTCATGGAGCAGGCGATGTGTAGCAGGACGAAACTGCACTCCCCGCTTGTTAGGGATGTCTGTTTCCAAGCATCATGCTTTTTCTCTGAGTTAATACAGTGGTCCCAGCTGGGATTTGACTGTTCTAGACTGATGGAGCTTATGGGAGGGTGACAAGGGTCCCTCTAGCCCTGAGGAATGCCTATCGATTTGCAGCCTCAAATGAAGCTAATGCTAATAGTTGATGTTTTAAACAATGGATAGTTAGCTCTGCAAACAAATGAGCTGGATCCTCCTGCCTGAAAAAGTCCCACTGGAAGTGCAAGGAGAGTGGCTGGGGAAGTGCATTAATTCCCTCTGTAGGCATCATGGGCGCAGAAAGCCCTGCTCCACCCCTTTGCTCACTCAGGGGATGGAGGGGGAGATTACACTGAAACAAGTATGGACTCAGAGGCTATCTAGGAGAAGGGGGATGGGCGGGTGGGGGTAGGGTGGGGAGTATAGGTACAGGGGCTGCTGCAGCAGCAGACTAGGGGGTGGGAGGCCAGATCCAAGAGGAAAGCCCTGCTACTGGGGAGCTGGTGCCCCAGGACAGGAGCTTTTAGACATCGGGAGTCATGTAATTTCTCGCTACTCACAGTGTGAACCACAGACCAGCAGCATGGCATCATCACCAGGGAGCTTGTTAGAAATGCATGATCCTAGGCCCTACCTCAGACTTGCAGATTCTGAACTGCATTTTAACAAAATCTCCAGGTGATTTGTATGCACATTAAAGTTTGAGAGATACTGACTTACTTTCATTTTAATACATTTACTGAATCTTGGTCAAACGTTGGCTGTTAGTGATTTATGAAGCAGATGAGTAAGTCATTCAAAGACATACTGGTTTGAGTCAATCCTCCATGTTATGGGGCAAGAAAGGCTGAGAACATCAAGAATGATGGGAATTGGCTGGGAATGGAGTTAATGGAATTTTAATACAGTCTTTGCTATCACACACCCTCACCAGCAGGGACTCAGAGCGGTGCTTCTCATACGTGAGTAGGCATCAGAATTCCCAGAGGCGTTGTTAAAACACAGATTGCTGGATTCCACCCCTGAGTTTTTGATTCAGTGGGTTTGAGGTGAGGCTTGAGAATTTGCTTTTGTAAGAAGTTTCCAGGTGATGCTGCCGCTTTTTGGTGTGGGGAACCACACTTCAAGAATCTCCCTCTCCCTCTTCTTTTTTTTTTTTTTT
>VBSM01001265.1:11571512-11626881 GCA_008086735.1 Cheirogaleus medius | reverse complement strand
CAGAGACGCTCTAACTGGCGGTGTTTCTCATCCGCCATCTTGCTCCGCCCCCCTCCCTCTCCCTCTTCAATCCATCCTTCCTTCCTTCCTTCCTTCCCCTTTCTCTCTCTCTCTCCCCTCTTCAAGTGTAATTCTGATCATGGCAGTTGCAAGGCACTTGTGTTTGTGCTGTCCCTCCCTCATGAAGTCATGTTCTGTGTCTCCTGCGAGGCCTCTCACCAAACCTCTTTACTACTGAGTCTCCAAGTGTCATTCAAAGACCCATCCGTACCTGTGGGT
This sequence comes from Cheirogaleus medius, assembly GCA_008086735.1. Lineage (NCBI taxonomy): Eukaryota > Metazoa > Chordata > Mammalia > Primates > Cheirogaleidae > Cheirogaleus > Cheirogaleus medius. Next base: position 11,626,602 of record VBSM01001265.1, on the reverse strand, counting down.
TCCCACAGCCCACTCTCTTGACGTCCGAATCAGAATCCTGGGAGTAGGGCACCGGATGGTTAATGAGCATCCCAGGGTGACTCCTGGGATACATGAGGTGCACATGATACAGACAGCCCCGTTGCTCTCTCTGTGTATTCCTTCCCAAATGCATTGCACTCTTCGTTTCTAGGGCATGTTTTATTCTTTGCCATTTTCTTTTCTTGGGCGACTACTGTACTAGGAATGCTCTCTCACATCTGCTCTCCTGCTAGTGTATTCTAGCCTTCCAGGTCTTCCTCAGGAGCTACCTGCCTCTTCCTTGAGACTCTTCTTGATCTCCTTAGCTGAATGGAATCTATCCTTCCTTCCTTCCTCCCTTTCTTCCTTCCTTCCTTCTTTCTTCTTATAGATTGTGCTTTTCTCTTAAAATTAGCCTTTAAAAAGTGAGATGTCAGGCCCAGTGTGGTGGCTCACGCCTATAATCCTAGCACTTTGGGAGGCTGAGGTGGGAGGATCACTTGAGGCTAGGAGATCGAGACCAGCTTGGGCAACAGCAAGACCCCGTCTCTTAAAACAAACAAACAAACAAACAAACAAACAAAAAGACACCAGTCCTTACATTTTGCTCAAACTGCAAGATGCCTTTTTCTCCCCTCCCCCATACTCCCTCCTCTGTCTGAGTTGAATTTACAATATATGGCACACGTGGCTGATCCTGAGGTGTAGGTCAGTGAACGTTGCCATGAAAAAAAAAAGGAAAAGAAAAGCTTATGACTTTTCAAAGTTTTTAAGTGTTGAAAACTCAATGGTACATCACACAAAATAGCACTGCCCCATGGCTGTTACGTATGTGGTTGTATATGCATGTGGTTATAGCCCCTACCAATTGTAGGTTTCTGGACGGCTAAGACTGTCTTATAGTCATCAGTTTGGTTTCTATGTCACTGGATTATAGTGAGTGCTCAATAATGTTAGTTGAGTGATGTAAATGTGATTCATTTATCTGTAGGTGGAGTTGACACTATTTCTTTTCTGGTTTGGTCTTTTATTAATTGTGGAAATACAGGCTGGGCACAGTGGCTCACACCTGTAATCCTAGCACTCTGGGAGGCCGAGGTGGGAGGATCGTTTGAGCTCAGGAGTTTGAGACCAGCCTGAGCAAGAGCGAGACCCCCATCTCTACTAAAAATAGAAAGAAATTAGTTGGACAACTAAAAATATACAGAAAAAATTAGCCGGATATGGTGGCACATGCCTGTAGTCTCAGCTGCTCGGGAGGCTGAGGCAGGAGGATCGCTTGAGCCCAGGAGTCTGAGGTTGCTGTGAACTAGGCTGACACCACGGCACTCTAGCCCAGGCAACAGAGTGAGACTCTGTCTCAAAAAAAAAAAAAAAATTGTGGAAATACATACTTTGCTCTGGGTATTGATGAGAAGGGCAAACAGAAGAGAATCAACCAGGAGAATGATGCTTTTCATTCATGCTTTAAATACAAGCTCCATACCTCCAAGACCCAGCACAGAGCCAGCCTGCTTCTGTGGAATCCTGATCTCTATGGATCGGGGGGAGGAGATGGGTGGGGAATGAGGTTGGGGGAAGTGCTGCTTTTTTGGACTTTCTGTACACAGGGAATGAGGAAAAGCCTAAACTCTTTCAATCCAGAGAGCATGGGTCTCCAGTATCACTGTATCCCCAGCACTTAGAATAGAAAACAGGCAGGGAGCCAGTGCTTGTTGAATGAATGAATGAATGAATGAATGAAACCTTGACTTTGAGTCTGTGTTCAGGTATTGAATCTTGACCTCTTCAGGCCTCATTTGCTTAATTTGTAGGGTAGGGATGTTTATATGTGATTTAATTCTATCTCAAGGAGCTCTTGAGAGCCTAAGATGAGTTAATTGATCTGAAGGCTGTGTATGTGTTATTTCCTAGAGCAGATGAGAACTTACCCTGTGCTTCTTGCAGCTCTTCTTTTTGGCTCTCAAGCCTTATTTCAAAATTTTGTAAATTTAGGGGACTCTTGGGTCTCTTGGTTGGCTCATTCTTTGATGATTTGCTGTCTGTATTTGCAGCAAATGAATCGCAGGTGTTGGAAGTATTCCTGTGTCACCATGATGTGTCATGGGATCTTCCTGTTAATACCTGTTTCTCTAACAACTGTATTTTGTACTTTGTACTGTCGCTTTCATTGGAAAAACTCTGGGCTTAGAAGAGTGATTTGTTGTGGCATTTCCTTATGGAACACAAGCTTTGAAATGAGATAAATATATATGAGAGACATCCAAGTGCAGTAAGGAGAGTGGACAGAAGATAGCATTTGGACTTGGAACACCCGAGTTCAAGTCCTGTCTCTACCCCCCTCATTTGCTGTATGTAGACGAAAACATCTGCTTATTTCCGTCATTATTAGGAAAGGCTGGAATTCCATTTCACTTTGCATCAGATAGGATATTGGAGGAGAAACCCAGAAAACAACCATCTTAGCCAAATAATCAAAGGTCACATTACCAGTAATAAGCTGTACCCCCTATTTTGATGTACTGAGCAAGGCAAGGCATCACTTTTGGGGAATTTTTACTAAAAGTGCACAGACTCAGTGTAATCATGTGAAAACATTAGACAAAACCAAATTGAGGGAAGTTCTACAAAATACCTGACCAGTCAGTTCATCTTCATGACAAACGTCAAGGTCATGAAAAACAAAGAAAGGCTGAGGAACTGTCACAGATTGGTGGAGGCTAAGGAGACTTGAGAACTAAATGCAGTGTGGGATCCTGGGTTGGATCCTGCATCAGATAGAGGACATTAGAGCCAGAGCTAGCAACATTCAGATAGGTCTGCAGAGTAACTAGTAATGATTTGTCAGTGTTATTTTCTTGGCTTTGGCAATTGTATTATGGTTATGTAAGATGTTAACATTAGAGGAAGCTGAGCGAAGGGTATTGAACTCTCTGCACTACTTTTGTAATTTTCTGTAAGTCTAAAATTATTTCAAAAGTTAAAAACATGGTTCTGGGATACAGGAAAGCTTTTGTGAAATATTCTGTTTTATAGGAGGTGAAGAAGGCTTCATTTGTTTCACGTGAACTTAGAAACTATAAATACCAATTTATTCTTCCTGCAGAAAGCCACATGGCTTTCTCCCCTCCTGGCTCTGCCCAAATGTCACTTCGTCAGGGAGGCTCCACTGACCACCCTGTAACATAGCAGTGTCCTCCTTCCGCTCCAATCTCCTCCACCCTGCGATATTTTCCTCCTTAGCACTTATTTATTGCTTGCTTTCCCCTATTAGAATGTCAGTTCTGTGAAAGCCAGATCATGGCTTTCTTGCTATGTTGCCCCGGCTGGTCTCGAACTCCTGGCCTCAGGCAATCCTCCTGCCTTGGTTTTTTTCCCTAAGTGCTGGGATTAGAGGTGTGAGCCAGTGCACTTGGCCCAGGACTGGTTTTTTTTTTTTTGTATACTGTGTTAGCCCAATACTTAAAGCTATACCTGAGACAAAGCATACAACCTCAGGGTGTCTTAGGGTTTGTCATATGCTAATGTTCATTATAAATCTCTAAGGAGAGGATATTTTTGCACTGTTCCCCCCACCTCCCATTTTTGCTCTCTCTTTCCTTCCTTCCTTCCTTCTTTCTTACCCAGAGGGCCTGATTTTTACAAAATATTTTTGGGAAATGCTGGAACATACTCTTTTCTGTAATAAGTCATGTTTGAGGCGATGTAGGTGAGCTGTTACATAACCTGAATCTTTTCCCTTTGGCTAATAAAACATTTCAGCACGTAGGAAAACTGTGCCTCCAAAAGCCCTGAACTCATCCTGAGGCTGTTCTTTGATAACTCATCAAGTAAGAGGGGCTAATTATTTCTTCTTTGATTTTGAAAAGTGGTATTATTACATTTGAGTATTTTTGCGTAGTTTCATCTTTATAAGCAAATTATGGTGAAATTTTGAAGCAGTTTTCTCCCAGAGCTGTTGAAACAATCAAGTCCACTCTTCCTCGGCTTCTTTCTGGGTTTCCCAATGGATCTGTGCTGTGCCCTTTGGGATGGCAGCCTCCTGCAGGATCCCAAGGGCAGCCGCTGTCATGTTCTAGGACCAGACTTACCTTGACCTTCAAAAGCAGCCTTGTGGGGGTCTCAGGGGCATTTCTGCTTTGTTCATCACTGTAGGCTCAGACACCTAGCACCATGCCGTTCACATAAGAGGTGGCCAATTCATATTTGTGGAATGAACCTTTGACCTAGCACTAGGATTACCTCTTGGCCTTTTGGCTAAGGTCAAGTGAAGCAGGGAAATCTCATCTTACATGACCCTGCCTCATGATGACTTATAATTAGGATTCAACTTCAGTGAATTTTCTTTGGAAATGTGTTGGAAAAATGCAGTCCCAAAGGGGTTTCACAAATGGAACATTTTAATGTAGTCTTTTCTGGGCACAATAATAATTTTGTCCTCTGTAAAGCTGCTGAGATTCTGAAGGGAAATAAAAATATCTTTTCCTCCTATTTCCATTGTCTAAGCTCAAAACAATAATATGGACACTCTTGGAAAGATTCTTTCAGTAGTTCGAACAGTTTGTGATAAGTACATTAAAGAAAAAAAGGATTCCACTGGAGTATCTAATTTGAAAGCCACCATAATAGGTATAAAGCAGCTTGTGTGATCAGCGTTCCCAGAAGAAAGTTACCCTGATCCATGCATTCTTTTGAATTTGGAAAGAGAGAAGGAATGATGTCAGCCCACAATGTAGATTGTAGTTTGATATTTTATTTCCTAGAAATGGTGAAAAAGGGCCATGCTATTTCTGGAAACTGGAAAAATATAAGATCAATTGGAAAAGTTCAAGACTTTTGTATTTCTGCCTGTTCTCTTAAGCACAGAATGATGTGCCCTTTTCCTTTTAGATTTTCGAAGGGTGTTTCTCTGATTTGCACAGTGAGAAGAATTGCACTGTATCTGGCTAATTAACTCTGAGTACTAATGTCTAGAGTATTAGTGTCTTGACTTGCTCTAATTCAGTTCAGCAGATTCAAAGGCCACTTAAATAGGAATGGGTTGGACGTTTGCTTTAGAGAGAGGTGGTTAAAACTAAAGGTGAGGAAGCAAATGGGGCTGCAATTTAGACCCTGGCATCAGTCCTTTTTTTTGGTAGTTTTTCATAGATGTCACCATAGCTACAGTCTCTGTAAATCACACATCTATTACAGTAGGGAAAATTAAGAAATTTGCATTTGTAAGTGAAGTAGCCTAAATTTTTACAATTCTGTAGCTTTTTAAAAAATGTTTTGCTTCTTCAAATTTTATGGTTCCCTTTAAAAGACTCAGGACAGGGATGTTAACTGTCTAGTGGCCAAATATAATGTTTATTGAGGCCTTATGATGTGCCAGGCTCTGTCCTAAAAGTAATATCTAATTTAATTCCAAAGTAACCTTGAGGTAGTGTACTTAGTAGCCTGGGTTCTCCAGAGAAACAGAACCAATAGGATATATATATATATATATATATATCCTGCATTATATATATTATAGTCAGCACTTCACATCTGCAGGCTCTGCATTCATGGATTTAACCAACCACAGATTTAAAATATTTTTAAAAACCAATAAAAATAACAATACAACAAAAATACAAATAAATAACACAGTATAACAACTATACACTATTTGCATTGTATTAGGTATTATAAGTAATCTAGAGATTATTTAAAGCATATGGGAGGATATGTGTAGGTTATATGTAAGTACTATGCCATTTTATATCAGAGCATCTGTGGATTTTGAAAATGAGGGGGTCCTAAAACCAATCTTCCTTGGATACTGAGGGAGCACTATATCTTATAAGATATGTATAATGTATATTATATATGTAATATATAATATATAGTGTATATAATGAGGAATTGGCTCATGCAGTAATGAAGGTGAAAAGTCCACGATATGCAGTTGGCAAACTGGAGACCCAGAAGAGCCAATGGTATAAGTTCCAGTCCAAGCCAGACTCTGAAGGCAGGAGAAGACCAGTGTTCCAGCTTGAAGACAGTCAGGCAGAAAGAAAAAATTCTTACTCAGCCTTTTATTCTATTTGGGCTTTCTATGGATTAGAAGGGGCCCACCCACACTGGGGAGGGCAATCTGCTTTATTCAGTCTACCAATTTAATTGTTAATCTCATCCAGAAACACCCTCACAGACACACCCAGGAATAACATTTAACCAAATATTTGGGCACCCCATGGCCCTGTCAATTTGACACTTAAAGTTAACTATAACAGGTAGGCGTTGTTTTGACCTCTTTGTAGAGGTGAGGAAATAGAGGTGCAGGATGATTAGGCAACTTGTCCAAGGTCACAGGCTGGTAATGGTGGAGACAGAACCCCGAACCCAGGTAGTCTGGTTCCCCAAATCTTCACCCTTAGTTGGTACAAACAAATTAGCTTTCAGATGGGGAAACTGAGGTGGCAGAGCAGGGGCAGGAAAGCAGGGAAGTGGAGGAGTCCAGTGTTGTTCTAAGGGGGTCCATCTAGTTAGAAGCAGAGCTGGGATTTGAACCAGGTCTCATGACACCAGGCCCAGCCCCCAGGAGTCCTTCAACTCCTACATGGGGTATCCTCTGTACAGTGGGCATTTTGCTTGTGAGAGGGAAAAGGTTAACTATTAGTTATACACCTGCATTGTTGACTCAAGCGCTCTATGCAGCAGTTCTGACTGCTTTACCTCATCAGCATTATCATTTGTGTCCATAATATTCCAGTCCTAAAATATTATCAGGTGAGTTGGCCTGCTTGGACCAGTATGGCTATTATTTTATTAACACTACCTTCTATTTCTAAGGCATGACAAACTTCCTAGAGCACTCTCATCTGTACACATTATTTTAAAATGGATTAGGTCAACAAAAGTGGATTTACTCTGGAGTTGTGGCCTTTCCTGGATGTGAATGGGAGAAAAGGCTTTTACCTCCACTTAGCCAAGATTAAAAAAGAAAAAAATGAAATGAGTTATGAGAAGATGCCGGAAGAGAAGAGGGTGTTTCTTTGGGCAGCATGATCGCTGGTGGGCAGCTCTGATGGAGATTGAAGAGCTCTGGACTGGGAGGTGTAGTCATAGAAATTGGCTGTTGAAGCCAGACAGCTCTGGGTTAGAATCTTGGTCCTGCCATTTGAGACATATTATGTCACTTCTCTGAACCTTTCCTCATTTGTAAGATGGGAATTGCACTTTTTACCTTATAGCAGGGGTTCCCAACCTTTTTGGCACCAGGCACTGGTTTCATGGAAGACAGTTTTTCCATGGACCAGGGAGTTGGGGGTGGTTTTGGGATGATTCAAGCGCATTACATTTATTGTTCACTTTATTTCTATTATTATTACATTGTACTATATGATGAAATAATTATACAACTCACCATAGGTAGTACCCCTGCTTTACAGGATGGTTGTGAGGATGAGAAACACTTGTACAGTGCATGGCCCATAGTAAGCCCTTGAGAAATACTGTGTTTCCCCGAAAATAAGACAGGGTCTTATATTTATTTTTCCTCAAGAAGACACCCTAGGGCTTATTTTCAGGGGATGTGTTATTTTTTTTAAGTACCGTACAACAATCTACATTTATTCAAATATAGTTAAGTTGTCTTATTCTGGAACATCATCATAACTCCCCAAGCCCTGAATTCCATCCTGAATTTCTTGCAACTCTATTTTCTTTAGAACCATTGGCCCCAATCTCTCATGTCGAGCAATAGAGCTCTCATGGGGCAGATGAGAAGGGCTGCTGGTCTTTACCTCTCCGCAACAAAATGCATGGGTTGTGCAGATACGCTGCGTAGCCATGCCCATCACTAGGTCTTATTTTCAGGGTAGGGCTTATATTGTGCAAATGCTTAGAAATCCTGCGAGGGCTTATTTTATGGGTAGGTAGGTCTTATTTTCGGGGAAGCACGGTAGTGGCTATTACAAATTCCCCCATCTCCCACCAGTAGGGGCCTGTCTTTAACAGCCCTGAGCTCATGTTCTAAAGGCCTTTGCCCTGCCTGCTCCTTCCCACCCAGCTCCTGCACTTATAGGAACCAGACCTGACTACTTCCTAGGATTCTTGTCCCTACCAGTGGTTAGCTGGAAGTTATCTTGCAGTTCTAGGCCAGGTGTAGAAGGAGAAACACCTGTCTCTTACCCCCATGTGTGAATGCCCAGGCCAGATAAAGGGAATTCTTTCTTGGTTCCTAGTTTGCATTCTGGATTCCTTCTCTGAACCTGGTCTGCCTGGTGGGCTCATTACCACCTGCCTACCCTTCTTCAGCCCTTTCTGGACCACTGTCCCCTGAGCTGTACCCATCCCAGTTTTTCCCAACTGTTGGCTAACTGTTGGTGTCAAAATGGGCAATTATTTTTTTCCTTTCTTAATTTTCTTTTGGACAAGGAATTGTTTTACATGGATCATTTAGAAGGAGCTACACTATTTCAAGAGAAATAATGGACTTGGTTAATTGCATCGAATGCCTGGTCATTTCTAGGGGAAGAATTGGTTAAGCTGGTGGTTTACTGACTCCATTAGTGGAGTCAGTAAAATGGTGGCTTCACAAAACTGACTGGCCTGTTCAATCAAAGCAAGCAAGCTGGTGACTAGTTTAGACGTGGACTTGATGTCCCATTCCTGGTTTTCACCCCGGGTTTCTCCTTACTTTGTGTGTGGTGTATAAAAGCAGAACTCGTTAGAGCCCAGGTCTTTGCTTTTGCTGGAACTGCCTTGAAAGGATCTGGCAGCTTCAGGGTATGGGAGCCAAGATTGGAGAGATGTCAGCTGTGCTGGCCGTGACAGGTGGAGGGCTGGCTGCTGCTTCCAGCAGGGGCCCTGAGTGCCGGGCCAGTTGGTCACGCTGGCCAGCAAGCTCAGGCCAAAAATGACAGGGATATAGGCGGCACCTGGGCCTTCCATGCCAACAAAGAGGCGGCTCATTAAAGCGGAACCTGTGACATTGACTATTTGACTCCCTATAACTTTTTACAATTTCTATCATTTGAGCTTTTTGACTAGATTCAGTTCCAGGGATCCAGGTCTAAAAGTCTCCACTTTTAGTTGGAAGTCACTCACTCACTTGGCTGTAGCTCTTTAAAGCACTTTTTGTGGGATGAAAAATGTTCTTTCTCTGTTGACTTTTCCCTTTTCTGCTCCTCTGTGATCAAAGTGCAGGGATTTTAAGGGCCTTAAGAATGGAACTTTGGGACTCTCAGAAATTGTGATTCTTACTTTGCATAGGCCCATGAGATCCATCAGGTGCCAGTCTATTGTTAGAGAAAAAGTCTTGGATAGAGGATGGAAATTATTTAACAGGCTGTTACCAAAGGGGCCTAATCATAATCTCTTACAAACGATTTGGCAAAATTACTATTCCCTCGAAAATTTTAAGTTTTGGTGTTTACTCTGAAGAGTTTGATTTCATTTGCATTTAAAATTCCGCCATATTGTGGAGTTGTATTAAGTTACAGCAGCTATAGTTTGCATGGAAGTGGAAGAATGTTATGCCCATGAAAATGAAGTTATGTTCATGAAAATGGGAGAAAAAGTTATGTTCATGAAAATGGAATAAGTTATGTCCCACATTTCTTAGTTGAGCAGTTCACAGTTAGCCATGTCTGGTTTATCCCCTTAATGAGTGATAAGCCCCCAGCTTGCCTCCCCTTTCTGACTAGCATAGTTTGAACAAGTCTCAAACTCAGCCAGAGTGGGCTCAGAGAGAGCAGACTTGTCCAACTGTGAAGCCCAAGTAAACAATCCAAGGAAGGAGATGACCAAAGACAGATCTTCATATGAAGGAGACACATACAAAGTTTGATATTTGTAGTCCCATAAAACCTGATTCTACCACTAAATGGGTGACTTTGGCCAATTTATTTTACCTCTATAAGCCTTTCACCATATGTAAAATGGGTATAAAAGATGTCTACTTCATAGAGTTATGTCTAGCACAAAGCTCAATTTGTATTAACTAATTTTACTATTTCCCTAAGAACATTCAAATGACTTTTAAGTTATCTATGCTTTTGCTCCCTTCTATTAGTGTTTTTAGTGGATAGAAAATTGTATTGTTTGGTTGCAGTGACATGGAAATCATATCTGCTGATTTAGTAACAATAAAAAAACTGTTGTTTACAATGTACCTTTACATCTATATTTCACTTTTTGCTTAAATATTTTGTATTGTGAAATGTCCTGAATACAAGGGTGTGTGCATTTGTATTTGCATAGTTTATAGAATAATAATTAATTAAATAATTAAATTGCATAGTTTATAGAATAATAATTAATTAAATAATTAAATAAATAATTAAATTAATGCCTGTAGCATTTGGCTTAATGATAGAACAATTCGGTACCTTTGTAGCCGCCTTGATTCCATGTCTTTTTCTCCTCCCAGACATAATCACTGATCTATATTTTGCCTTAATTGCTCCCTTGCTTTTTCTTTTTATCATTTTATTACCTACATATTTATCCCTTGATAATATATTATTTAGTTTTGAATTTTATATAAATAGAATCACACTGTATGAGATGTTACTTGTTCAACATTTTATTTTTAGGTTTTAACCATGTCGTCATTTGTAGCTGTAGTTCATTCATTTGTACTCATGTTCAGTGTTTCATTTTATGAATATACCACAGCATATGTATCCATTCTGTTGTTGGTAGACGTTTGGATTTCCAGCTTTGCTGTTATGGACAGTGCTACTCTGGTACATGTCTACTATTTAATAGTGTACATATACATGCATTTCTTGGTATATCCCTAGGGTACTAAATTTCTGGATTGTTGGGTATACCCATGTCCAACTTTGCTAGATAATGCTAACCTGTTTTCGAAAGTAGTTGCTCCTGTTTACACAGCCACCAGGAGTATATGAAACTTCCTGTTGTTCTGCATCTTTGTCATCACTTGCCATTGCCATTCTACTTTTTACTTATGGATGTAAAATGGTATGTCCTTACTTACAGAGTAAATACTACTTTAGTGGCAGCTCATTCATTTTGATAAATAGTTGCTTTTGTTATTGTTTAGTTCTAAGTATTTCCAAAATTTCCATTATGGCTTATTTTTGACCCATTTTGTTTTTAGCAGTATGTTTTGTTGGTTTTGTTTTTATAAGTTATGTATTTTTTATTGAGTTTTAATTTAATTGTGCTGTGATAAGATAATATGTTTGTATGAATACTGAAACTTTGAAATCTGTTGAGACTTTCTTTATGGTCTCAAACATTGTTAAATTTTGTAATTATAAACCATATATCCTTAAAAAGAATCTGCATTGATCAATGTAATGTTTTTTATGTCTATTAGATCATGCTTGCTACTTGTGTTGTTACAACCTCCTAAATAATTTACTTTTTTTTCCTTTTAGTTACTGAGAGGTGTGATAAAATCTCCCTGGGATGCTGGTTAACCAACTATTCCTTTTTCTGTTAATTTTTGATTTATATATTTTGAACCTATATTATTAGGTTCATATAAGTTCAGAATCTTTGTGAGCCTAGTAAATTGAATTTTCAAAATTATGAAATGATCCTTTTTATCTATACTTTTTTGCCTCAAAATTTATTTTATCTGATATTAAAATAGCCACACCAGCTTTATTTTGGTTGGCATTTTCTTGATATACCTTTTTCTACCCTTTTACTTTCAACCTTTCCATAGCCTTATAAGTATAAGGATGTAGCTAGATTATTTCTTCTAAAATATATTCTGACAGTCTTTGTCTTTCATCTGTAAAATTTAGTCTAAGTTGATTATAATTACTGAAATATTTGGCTATTTTTTTCCAACTTATTTTATGTGACCTCTTTTTGTCCCACTTTTCTGTTTCCTTTTGCCCTCTTTGTCTTCATTTGCATTAATTATTTCCTCATTTATTTTTGTTGCTTTAATAGGTTAAACACTTTATATTTCTATGCTTTTAGTAGTTAACCTACAAATTTTAACATGTGTATTAACTTAACAAAGTCTGAAGTTAATTAATATCTTTACCCTCCTTTCAGACAGTATATAAAAAGGCCTTAGAATCCAATTTCCCCATCCTGACTTAACATGGCATTGTTATCCATAGTTTTTTTCTATATGGATTAAAAAATTTTTTTATTGAGGTAAACAATACATACATAATTTACCATCTTTACCATTTGTAAGGGTACAGATCAGTGGTAATAAATACACTTACATTCTTTATTTTTGCCTTTCCTCTCCCCCTCCTCTCTCCTCTTCCCCAGTCTCTAGTAACCACCAATCTAGTCTCTATTTTCATGAGGTCCACTTTTTTTTTAGCTCCCACATATGAGTGAGAACACATGACATTTGTCTTTCTGTGTTTGGCTTATTTCATTTAACATAATGGCCTCCAATTCCATCCTTGTTGCTGCAAATGACGGGTTTTCATTCTTTTTTATGGCTGAATAATATTCCATTGTGGAATAATGTTTTCTTCTAGTAGTTTCATAGTTTCAGGTCTTAGATTCAAGTCTTTAATCCATTTTTATTTGATTCTTGTATATGGTGAGAGATAGGGGTCTAGTTTCATTCTTCTGCATATAGTTATCCTGTTTTCCCAGCACCATTTATTGAAAATACTGTTTTTTCCCTGTTGGTAAGTTCTTGGCGCCTTTGTTGAAGATGAGCTGGTTGTAAAAGCATGGATTTATATCTGGCTCTTTATCTTGTTCCATTAGTCCATGTGTCTGTTTTTATGCTAGTACTGTGCTGTTTTGGTTATTATAGCTGTGTAATAAATTTTTGAGTTAGGTAGCGTGATGCCTCCAGCTTTGTTCTTTTTGCTCACAATTACTTTGGCTATTCGGGGTCTTTTGTGGTTCCATATAAATTTTAGGATATATTTTATATTTCCGTGAAGAATGTCATTGGTATTTGGATAGGGATTACGTTGATTTTGTAAATTACTTTGAGCAGTAATGCCATTTTAACAATATTAATTCTTCCAATCTATGAGCATGGAATATCTGTTCATTTTTTTGTGTCCTCTTCTATTTATTTCATTTGAGTTTTATAGTTTTCCTTGTATAGATATTTCACTTATTTGGTTAGATTGATTCCTAGGTATTTAGTTTTTTTTGTAGCTATTATAAATGGGATTGCTTTCTTGATTTCTTTTTCAGATTATTCACTGTTGGCATATATAAGTGCTGTTGATTTTTGTATGTTGCTTTTGTATACTGCAACTTTACTGATTCTATTTATCATTTATAACAGTTTTTTGGTGGAGATTTTAGGTTTTTCTAGGTATAAGATCATGTCATCAATGAACAAGACTAATTTGATTTCTTCCCTTCCAGTTTGGATGCCCTTTATTTCATTCTCTTGTCTAATTACTCTGGCCAGGACTTCCAGTATTATGTTGAAAAATAATGGTGAAAGTGGGAATTCTTATCTTGTTCTAGTCTTTAGAGGAAAGGCCTTCAATTTTTCCCTGTTCAGTGCAATGTTAGCTGTGGGTTTGTCATAGATGGACTTTATTATTTTGAGTTATGTTCCTTCTATACCCATTTTGATGAGGGTTTTTATCATAAAGAGATGCTGAATTTTATCAAATGCTTTCCGGCATCTATTGAAAGAAGCATATGGTTTTAGCTTTTGATTCTGTGAATGTGGTGTCTTATGTTTATTGATTTGCATATGTTGAACCATCCTTGCATCCCTGGAATGAATCCCACTTGATCAGGGTAAGTGATCTTTTTTATATGTTGTTGCATTTGGTTTGCTAGTATTTTTTTTTTTTGGTTTGCTAGTATTTTGTTGAGGATTTTTGCATCTATGTTTATCAGTGATATTGGCTTGTAGTTTTCTTTTTGTATTGTGTTTTTGTCTGGTTTTGGCATTAGGGTAATACTGGCCTTGTAGAATGAGTTTGGAAGTGTTCCCTCGTCTTCAATTTTTTTGAAGCGTTTGAGTAGGATTGATTTAGTTTTTCTTTAAATATTTGGTAGAATTCAGCAGTGAAGTTAGCTTTTCTTTGATGGGAGACTTTTTATTACAGCTTTGATCTCATTATTCGTTATTGGTTTGTTAAGGTTTTCTACTTATTCATGATTCAATCTTGGCAGGTTGTATATGTCCAGGAATTTATCTATTTCTTCTGGGTTTTCTGTGGTCACCATGAGGCTTACAAAAAACATTTTCTAGATATAACAAGCTATTTTGAAGAGATGACAACTTAGAAAACAAATAAAAGAATAAAAACAAAGGCAAAAAACACAAAAATTCTATACTTTAACTCCTCCTCTCTCCTACATTTTGACTCTTAGTTATCTCAGTTTATGTATTTTTGAATTACCCATTTCTTCAAAGTTAGAGTAGCTATTATTGTTTTTGATAGATTTGTGTTTTGGGCTCTGTTCTCAAGTTATAGGTGGATTGCACACCACATATACAGTAATAGAGGATTCTGGGTTTGTCCATGTATTTAATTTTACCTGTGGATTTTATACTTTGGAGTTTTCTTTTGCACAGCAGTGTTTTTTTTTTCTTTCAGATTGAACTCCTTTTAGCATTTCTTGCGAGACTTTCTTGCAAGATCTGGTGATGAATTATCTCAGCTTTTGTTCTGTGAAAGACTTTCTCTCTCCTTCAAATTTGAATGACAATTTTGCTGGGTAGAATATTCTTGGGTTTCAGGTTTTTTACTTGGTGCACTTTGAAAATGTCAGTCCACTCCCTTCTGGACTGTAGAATTTCCTACAGGGAAATCTGAGAAGTCTGTTGCCAACCCAGTTGGAGCTCCTTTATATGTTACTTGCTTCTTATCTCTCAGTGCTTTTAGGATCTTTTTGTCTTTGACCTTTGAGAGTTTTGTTACTAAATGCTTTAGGGTGGTCTTATTTGGGTCAGTTGGGTCTGTTTGGTGTTCTAAGACCTGCTTGTACCTGGATATTTATATCTTTCTCGAGTTTTGGAAAGCTTTCTGTTATTATTTCTTAGAATAAGCTTTCTAACCCTTTCTCTTGCTCACCTCCCTCTTGCACACCAATAATTCTTAGATTTGGGCTTGTGAGGTAATTTTCTATATCTTGCAGGTAGACTTCATTCCTTTTTGTTCTTTTTTTCTCCTCTGACTGTATGTTTTCAAATAGCCAGTCTTCAAGCTCACTGATCCTTTTTTTTTTTGAAACATACATTTAGATAGAAGGAAAGGTCACTGGTTCTTTCTTCTGCTTGGTTCATTCTGCTGTTGAGAACCTCCAAAGAATTTCTCAGTTCAGCAAATATACTTCTCAGTTTCAAAATTTCTGTTTGATTTTTTTTTATTATTCCAATCTCTTTGTTAGATTTCTCTCATAAATTTCTGAATTGCTTTTCTGTGTTATCTTGCCGATCATTGAATTTTCTTAAAACTGCTGTTTTGAATTCTTGGTCAGAGAGCTCACAAGTTGCCATCATGTTAGGGTCAGTCACTGGATTTTTGCTTTTTACTTTTGGAGAGGTTATGGTTCCCTTTATGTTGTTGTTTCTTGTGCGTATATGTCTAAATCTTTGCATTTAAAGATTAGTTTTTATTCCAGTTTTCTCTTTCCAGCTTGTTTTGGTTTTTATTGAATCTTAGCGAATTTTGACAGCTAGGTTGCTACCTCTTTTTTGACTCTAGGTGGTACCTTAAGCCCAGGTTCACCTCTGCTCTAATAAATGATTAGAGCACTGCCTATCCCAAATGGGAAAGGTCCCAAAGGGATTATTTCAGTGGTGTGGCTAAGGGTTGATGCCCCAGGGGGCTGGGAGATGTACCTCCTACAGCCACTCTTATTTGATGTCTCCTTTGGTCGAGATATAGAGCAGAGTTTGTGGGTTGGGAATGGTAGGCCCACCTCCCTCATTTGTCTCTGTCCTCCAGGATATTTCTCCCTTCAGGCAGTTGCAGTGCGTGCGTCCTGTGGGTTAAGGCAAGGATGAGTCTCCTGCCAGAGAGCCCAAGCAGGTGGGGAAGCTGGTTGACCACCTCAATTTTACTTTTCCCAGCATAGGAACCATGAGTTGAGGGGAGATTTTTTTTTTGTGCACTTGGTGCCTGGCAGAATGGGCAGTGGGGATGGGTCATTGCAAATGTGGAAGTCTGGTTCTCCTACCATCTGCATGGAGTTCTTCCACTTCTCTGTGGCCCTGGGCATGGTCTCATCCTCATACTTGAGCTCTGTGTTGTTGCTGGAGAAGATCTAGGTGCCGTATATTTGTTTATGTGTTTTTGTAGGAGAGTGAGAGAAGCCAGCTTGCCTCTACACTGCCCTTTTGGAGTCAGAAGTTCATTGATTTTTTTTTTAATTCACTAATCAGTCATTGTTTTTAAACTTTATATTATCAGTATCAATTTAGATTTATCCAAATGTATAGTTTTCATTGCTTATATGTTTCTTCCAGCATAACAGACCTTCCTTCTGAGTCAGTTTCCTTCTTTCCGAGTATATCCTTTTAAACTTTCTTTAGTGAGTGTCTCTTAATAATGACCTTTATCTATTTTTGTCTGCCTGAGAATGTCTTTATTTCACCTTGTCCTGCTAGATAGTTTTGTTGGATATATTTGTTTAGGTTGATAGTTATTTTCTCTCAACTCTTTGAAGGTGTGTTTTTACTTCCAATTTTGCCGCTGAGAACTCAACTTAGTCTTTGTCAGAGATATAACTTTTCTGTCTGATTGCCTTCATGCTCTTCTCCTTGATTTTGGTTTCTTTAATTTCACTAAGTGTTGATATTTTTAATGTCTAGATATTGGTTTCTCTTTATTTATTCTGTTTGGGATTTATTGTGCTTCTTTAATCTAAGAATTCATGTCTTCAATTTTTGAAAATCCTTAGCCCTTATTTTCTTTGCTTCTACCCAATTTTTATTTTTTTTTTTATTTCCTGGAAATCTAATTAGACATGTGTTAAGCTTTACTCTGCCCTCCATATCACTTCTTTCATGTATTTTAACTTTTGTCTCTCTGTGTGGCATTCTGGGTAATTTCTTCAAGTCTATCTTATGTTTCATAAATTCTGTCTTTGGCTATGTTTTATATGCTACTTGTTTGTTTTAGTATTCATTATTTTATGTTATGTTTCAGAAATTCTTTGAAGCTTCTTAAAAATTGTTTACTTGATTACCTTTCCCATTATTTCTTTACACATATTAAACTTATTTTGTACTCTGTATCCAGTCATTACAGTATCTCCAATTTTTTGATGATTTTCACTTATGGGTAATTTGATTACTCTTATTTTTGGTTGAAAATTCATGTTCCTTGAAACTTTATCTGTGGGGATTATTAGAGCCCTGTGTGCATTTAAGTAACTGTCTCCAGAGAGAATGGGTTTACATTTATTCCGGCCACGGGACAATGCCAACCAAGGGCTGCTGTACTTGCATTTTCAGCTCAAGTGGTTCTTATTATTCTTCCAACTCACACTGGTTAGTGTGAATTCTGGTCCTAAACCTAAATGAATGGGGCTTTTGGTGAGAGATTTTCAGGAGGGACTTTTTCAAAGTAGTTGATTTTTCTTGGTGCCCCAGATAGGTTTTAGCTCACTGGTAGCCAGTGAGTTTTACCTTTTTTGGTGCCGTGAGCCCCTTTGGCAGTCTGGTGAAGCTCTTGGGTCCTTCTCAGAATGATAGTTTTTGTAGTTAGAACAACATCCATAGAATTGAAAAGGAAACCAAATATATTGAAATACAGCTTTATTCACAGATCCCATAGAGGTGTCCAGATTATTAACTTGTATGACACATTTAAGTAGTTACATCTTTATTCTTGATGGAAAATAGTGCTTTACAATATGACTCATTTCTTCCATTTCTTAAAAGAGGAAATGGAGCTGGTACCAACTTCCTACACAGAGGCACTGAAAGTCTGTCGTCTTCTCATATATATTTGAGTAAACGGTTTCTGCTGTGGTAACGTCATGGTACTTTGGAAAGGAATCTCCTAAGTTCTTAGGTTTTTACCCGTAGAGTTTCCAGTAAAATATGGAATTAAACAAGATCAGAGTTATCTACGGTTATTGACCTTAGGTATTAATGATGATCTCAGAAAACAAACAAAAAGAAAGGAAAATAAATGGAATCAGTTTATCTTAGAAAGCGGTTTTTGATTGATTTAACTGTCATAATAGAATAAAATAGTTTATTCGTTTTTCTTTTCAGTAGCTAAGAAAACATTGAACTGTTTCAAATCACCAGAAACAATCTAATTGAGCATCCTTAGAAGATTGGTTAATTATGTTATATTCAAATAATAAAATCCTATGCAGCTATTAAAAAGAAAACAGATACTCTGTTACAGAATGAACTCTAAGATAAGTCATTAAGTGGAAAAGGAAAGGTATAGATGAGTACATAGTGTGTTCTCACTTGTAAAAATCTGTCCATTCATAAGGCATGTGGCATTTCTGGAAAGAGGCGCTGGTAATTGGTAACAGTGATTGCTTCTGGGAGGGAACTCGAGATCTGAGGGAAGATGGGAAAGACTTACTTTTCATTGTATATCTATTTGTATTGTTTGAATGTTTTGCCATGTGCATGTATTAGCCTTAATTAATTCATTAAAAAATGAACTGTCTTTTAGCAGCTATTGGTATTGAAATGAAATGAAAGCATATAAAGAATATGTACTAATTAAGCCTGTCAAGTAATATATTTCACTAACCAATACTCTGTATGAAAGGAAGAAATTTTTAACAACTAGATCTGCCCCAAATAAGACCCACGGACTGGTACTTGAGTTCAGGGGTGGAGACAGGGATGCCCACAGTTGGGGTGTTCCCCATACCCTCTGAATGTCTTCCCGAGGCTGCTGTCTATATTACACCACATGTATACTACACTGCTTTATAGCTGCCTGTACTTTCTTCTGCTCCTATCCTTGGTCTGTGAACTCTTGGAGGCATGTGTCTCACACAGTGCCTGGCACAGAGCAGGCCTACAATAAATGGTGAAAGAATGCGTCACTCTTGATCCTTCCAGGAGTGAAGTCTAGGGACTCAGAAATAGTAGGAGGACATCAGTCTTCTACAGTGGAGCAGGCAGCACAGCCAGACCCCATGTCCTGGCGGTTCTCAGTCGGATGAGGGGCAAAGGACAGGGCCGTGATGATGAAGCCAAACCAAGAATGACTGAGTCTATAAGGGCACCATTCCTTGACATCCCTAATTTTATCCCAAACCTCTGTTGCGGGGGTGGCTGCTGGGGGAAGAGACAACGCCAGCAGAACAGTAGGAGCAGGAGGTGGGACAGAATCAGAGAGAAGTTGGATAACAGCAGTTGTTCAGTGAAATTTCACAGTGCCTTTCAAGAATGAAATTCAATTTATATTTAGAATTTGATTTTAATCCAGAAGAAACAGACAAGCTGGTTAATATCAGGACAGTGTATGAAATAATTTGTGTCAGTTATTGAAAGGATTTGTAATCAAGTGTGAAAGGGATGTCTGGTCATGTTCATTCATTTATTTATTCATTCATTTACTCCAAATGTATTGTTGAGACATTGTGCCCCATGAAGGATACAGAGAGGAATTAGATAGGTCCTCAGTCCCCAGGTAGCTTATCACTAAAAAATAATTTTA
The DNA here is from genome assembly GCA_008086735.1 of Cheirogaleus medius. Lineage (NCBI taxonomy): Eukaryota > Metazoa > Chordata > Mammalia > Primates > Cheirogaleidae > Cheirogaleus > Cheirogaleus medius. The sequence continues at coordinate 11,607,034 of VBSM01001265.1, read as the reverse complement.
TATAATGGTTAAGAATGATATCTTGGATTCAGATTCTTGGGTTCAGAGCCTGGCTCCATCACTTGCCACCTGTGCAAACTTGAAGAAGTTAGTTAATCTCTTTGTGATTTAGTTTCCTTATCGTTAATATGGGGATAGTAGTGCATATTAGGTAGGGTTGAATAAGACAACAGATGTAAAGTGCTTAGAACAGTACCTGGCACAGTCATGACTCAGTAAATGTCAGTTGTTTAAAAACATTCAGCCATTCTGCCATGTGAGGACACAAGAAGAAGACAGCCTTCTATGAGTCAGGAAGTGGTTTCTCATCAGACACTGAACCTGTTGGTGCCTTGATCTTGGACTTCCTAGCCTCTAGAATTGTGAGAAATAAGTTTTTGTTGTTTGTAAACCAAAAAATTTTTTTGATTCATTGAACTTTTCTTTTCTTTTTGAGACAGAGCCTTGCTCTGTTGCCCAGGCTGGAGTGCAGTGGCAAGATCATAGCTCACTGTAAGCTCCAATTCCTGGGCTCCAGTGATCCTTCTGCCTCAGCCTCCTGAGTACCTGGAACTACAGGCATGTGCCACCATGCCCGGCTGATGTTTTTATGTTTTGTAGACATGGGGCCTTACTTTGTTGAACATGTTGGTCTTGAACTTCTGGCCTCAAGCGATCCTCCCACCTTGGCCTCTGAAAGTGCTGGATTACAGTGAGCCACTGTGTCTGGCCACACTGAACATTTTTGAAGCTCCTGCTATGTGCCAGGCCTTGCTGTGGGTATCAGAGGTTGTGGAGATGGAGAACATCATTTCTGTCTTTAAAGAACTCAGCTGTTAGTTGGTGTATTAGTTATCTCTTCCTTTGGCTCTTCCAACACCACCCAACACTTATTGGCTTAAAAGCACAATAGACATTACTTACCTCTCACAGTTTGTGTGGGTCAAGAGTTCAGGATCAGCTTGACTGGGTAGTTCTGTTCAGGGCCTCTCATGGGTTTATATCCAAAATGTTGACCAGGACTGCAGACATCTGAAGGCTTGACCAGGACTGGAGGATGCATTTCTAAGTGGCTCACCCATGTGATTGGAAAGTTGCTTCTTCTGCACATGGGTATCTTTATGGTGCTGCTTGAGTGTCCTCAAATGTGGTGATTGGCTTTCTTCAGAGCAAGCGATCTAAGAGGCCAAGCCAGAAACTGCAGTGCCTCTTATGACCTAGCCTCAGAAACCAAACACCATCTCTTCTGCTTTATTTTATTGGCCTTGCAGCTTAGCCCTGTTTCATTATGCAAAGGGACTATCACATGCCTGGATACCAGGAGGTGTGGATGCTTGGGGACTGTCCTGGAGACTGGCTGCTACAGTTGGGGAAGAACACATACAATCATATGGAAAGTGTGGCGATGGAGATATACCACTGGGGTCTTCTTGAGGCAGTTCAGTCTGCTGAGGAAAGGAGAAGGTGAAGTTGAGCTCAATCTTAAAGGAAAAGAAGATGGTTAGCTTGGAAAAAAAGAGTGTTTAGGGCAGGTGTAAAGGCAGAGTTGAGAATGAGCACAGTAAACCCTGAAAGCTTGAATGACATCTCTTGGCCTGGAGCAAAGGGTCTGGTTGGGCATTGGCAAGAAGATAAGTATGGTAGTGATGTCAGTACTGACCTACCTATATGAGAATGATGTGATGGTTTAGACAGGTTGTGACAGTTGTGCTTATACTCATAAAGAATGAAAACAATTCCATTTTCTTTAAGGATTTACCCTTTATTATTATTATTATGTAATGGGATTAAACCCAAGAAACTTTTTGGAAAATTTGCTTTGCAACATTTTTTCTATATGTGAGCTCTAGAGGTTTTTTTTTAGCGAAGTGGATCCTGATCCTCACTCCTTTGCCTCTTTGGAGCTCATTTTTTGATGTCAGTAATGGTGGATTGGGCAATGGTTTCAAACAGCAGAGGAGGATTCTCATTTATTAGCTAAAACTTGCCTGGAGAGGGTTAGCAGGGCAGGGCTAATCCAGTGAGGCCATTGAAGTCATCAGAGGCTGCATCAAGATGCCAAAGAGAAGACATTTGTTCCCTACCCAATGCCTCTCAATTCCTATCAAGGAAGTCCAGAAACTACCATTCTTTTGAGACTCTCTGTGGGTAGTAATTAGGCCTGTGAAGCTACCAAGCCCAGTTTTGCCCTGGCACATGTCTGCCAGTCTGCCAGTGTGCCTTCTGGCTGGTGCTTTTGAAATGCCATCTCCTGACCATCCTCTTTGACTTTATGGTCTCATTTTCCTCCCACCACAAGCACAAATATCAGGTGGTTTGTGGAGGCACTTCCTGTGCCTAGCCCAAGGTAACCAGATGACTATGTGTCATGTCTGATGAAATCTTAGATCCAGAAGAAAAAGAAGGCAACAGCTTTGAGCAAAAATAAGACAGGGTTGAAAATAAACCCCACATATTTGACCAGCTTACCAGTTTTCAACTCCCAGGCTCTGGTTCCTGCAGAAAGCACATGCAGGTGACAAAGTCGATGAAATCAGCCTTCCCACCAGCCAACCCACTGGCCATCCGTCTCTGTCTTGAGCACATAGCTATTTGCAATGCTGCTTGAGTGGCTTTTTTGTGACGTGGCTTAATAGTGTGCTTGTAGCTTTTCCTTAGATGAAGATTTCACAGGATACTCCATTTGATAACACTCAGGCATAACCGAATACCTTATTAAGTTATAACCTCAAACACTTCTTTATCTCGAAGATGGAGAAGAGCAAATATAAGAAAATCCCCTGATACACAACCCCTTGGGATAAAAATGGGTAAGTTGGGCTTTTGATCCAGCTGTGATGAAAGAAGCTATCCTTAGAAACCTGCTCTGGAATCACAGCATATGGTTCTTCGCTCCAATAGTGCAAAAATCTTCAGCCCTGCAGAGACTGAGTGGTGCCTCGAGTTCCTGATTGCTGTTTTCCAGAAGTATGCTGGACAGGATCATAACAAGTGCACACTCTCCAAGAGGGCGTTCCCAAGCACTGTGAGTACTGAGCTGGCTCCCTTCAAAAAGAACTGGGAAGACCCGGTGTCTCCTTGACTAGCGTGATGAAGAAACAAACTGGGCCTCCACTGTGATGGGCAGCTAGATTTCAAGAATTTCTTTTTTTCTTTTTTCTTTTTTTTTTTTTTTGAGACAGAGTCTCACTCTGTTGCCCAGGCTAGAGTGCCGTGGCATCAGCCTAGCTCACAGCAACCTCAGACTCCTGGGCTCAAGAGATCCTCCTGCCTCAGCCTCCTGGGTAGCTGGGACTACAGGCATGTGCCACTATGCCTGGCTAATTTTTTTTATATATATATTTTTTAGATGTCCAACTAATTTCTTTCTATTTTTTTAGTAGAGACAGGGTCTCGCTTTTGCTCAGGCTGGTCTTGAACTCCTGAGCTCAAATGATCTACCTGCCTCGGCCTTCCAGAGTGCTAGGACTACAGGCGTGAGCCACCGCACCCAACCTAGATTTCAAGAATTTCTTAATCTTATTGTTGGCATAGCTGTGGCTTGCCATGACTCCATCATCAAGGCTGGCCATTCCCACAAGCAAATCTGAGGAGCCTGTGGACCTGGCCTCCAGACCCACCCCTTTCCTTCCCGTCCCCCAATCTCCACTCCTCTTCACAGCCCCCACATATCCTGAGCCCTGCATACCCACTGCCCTATGCAGGCCAGGCCTGCTGGTGATGATGAAACAGTGTCGTTTACAACACACACAAACACACACACACATACACACACACACACACACACACACCCCTTCGGATTTACAGATAATCCATTAGGTTTTCTTACTTCCATCCCTTCAGCAGTTGTCTTTATAAGGGCCTAATATGTGTAGCTCACTGAGGATTCAAAGAGGAAGAAGACAGACGTGAGTTTTTCCTTAAAGGAATTTATAGTCCTAGAAGGGCAGATGGGACCCACATACAAATAGATTTTACAAAGTCGAAAGTGGATGTTTCCTCAGGAAAGGCATAAAGTGTTATGGGCCTGAATCTCGACGGTTTACAAGAGGACAACATAAACAACCAACCTGGATATATTTATAAGCATCCATGTGCACATAAAGAAATGTGTTTATTTTCTTGAAGTTTCTCTAACATATGGCCATTTCCCCCCACATTATTTCTATTTATTACACACTCCGTGGCAAATTTATCATCATGCATAAAAGTCATTAAATTCTACTCACTCTTTACTCTGAGTTAATTTGTTTGCTTTGTAGCCAAAGGGTTGTTCTGGTCTTGTCTGGAAGACAGAAAACAGAATGTCTCGCTTGTGATGACTCCTCACCCTCCTTTCTTCATTTATCAGCTACGTTTCAGCAAAAGTGGGCTGAGCTTCTCTCCAGAAGTGAACTACACAATCTGAAAAACCTCAAAAGCAAGAACCTTCCTCCCCCTTGTACAAGTCCCCAGACAGCCAGCCTGTTTCTTTTCCACTTGTTTCGGCCTTGCTGGGGCTCCTCTGGAGTCCAAGAACAATTAGCTATCATTTATCGAGTGCTTACATATATGTCCCTCAAATTCTCTCACAGTATCAGACAAAGAAACTGAGGCCAAGGAATCAAGTAATTTGGCTAAGATCACCTAGCTAGAGTTTGGGCTCTGGTCTGCCTGACTCCAAAAACTGGGGTTTTCCCCACTGTGCTATGCAACTTCTAAATCAAAGATCCCAATAAAAGAGATGTCCTTTTATTCAAAGGAAAGCAAAACAAAACAAAACAAAACAAATCCTCCAAAACCTACAGGCTTTAAAAAATAGCTTCATTCATCCAGCTCTCTCATATGCATAATCCCTTCATTCTCCTGCCCTGCTTATATCCAGGCGGTCCGTAAAGCTGGATGAAATAGCAGGAAGAAGGAGCGGCCTATCATAGCTACCCCCACCACGAAATAGACGGTAGTTCTACCTTTCTGCTGCACTGGAAACCCTATGGTGATTGGCTGTTGCTAAGTTGGTTTTGCCTCCTTCTCTGTCCTTCAGTCTATTAGGCATTTCCCTGAGGCCCCTCGTTCTTATCTGTGGGCTCCTCTCCACCTTTTTGGATCTTGCTTTGCCAGGACCTGGAAGCTGGGATGAGTAGGGTGCAGGTTGCGGGGCCAGCGCCCCCGTCTAATCTCTTTGTGAAGCAGGAGTTTTTCTTCCTATGACAGGCTTCCCGCTGCCCATTCTGGTGACTCAGACATGGCCAGAATGTATTCATGCTTAAGCTTAAAAAGGAATCTTTCCAGCCGGATTCACACTTTCAAGATTCTTTTGATGAATTCGATTATTTCCTGGGAAGCCACATGTGTTCTCTGAGTGGCTCACAGAGGATGGCACTGCTCTTTCCGGCCGGAGCTGGGTCCTTGCAAATGTCACAGGATAGACGAAGAAAACAAGACACCGAGAGTGTCAGTGAATTATAGAGCTGTGAAAAATTTGAGATTTCATGGAGTCATACTGTTTCTGGAAAGAACATCTGCAAGGATGGGGGTCTCTAAATTTTTCCAGAGAGGGTTTTAGTTTCAGCTTCCTCCAAATCTTGGGATGACCGGCCAGGGTAGGGAGTGGAGGGTACTAATTATTAAAGTACAGTGGGAAGGGCCTTCAAGTGGATTATAAGTTCAAATATGAGTCAACAATGTAGTGTGGCTGCCTAAAAAAGCTGATTCCCTCTAAGGCTGCATTAATAGAAGTGCGATATCTAGAACCAGAGATGTGATTGTTCTCTCATACTTGGGGATGCTGGGGAGATTCTCTTAGAGTATGGGGTTCATTTCTGGAATTTTACTAGTTCAGTTCTGTTTTGTTCAGGGAATTTTAGAATATTTCTGGGTTGCGTTTCTGGGCTGCACAAGCAAGAGTTGTCAGAGGGTGATAGGCATCTGATCATATCATGAATGTAATTGAATATGGCCATGGGAATTAAGTTTCAACAATTCCTAACAAATCAGATAAAAATAGCTAAGAAATATCAATACTTAATCATTGTTGAGCATTTGCAGTTTCTGCTTTGAGGAATGTTTAACTGTGAAAATCATTTTTATTATATTTAAGCTATATGAAAATAAACTCCAAAGTAAAACACATCATTAGTTCATTCAATATCCAGTTCATCCTTATAGTACCACGCGAAATATTGGAGGGAATACAAATGAGAATGTTTCCTCCAGCATTTTACTTCTTTGCTACCAAATGTGTATATGCTAATTTTGGATGTAAGTAATACTGAATAAAAAGTTAAATAACAATTAAGGGCAAGAATAAGATCGCTTCCAGCAGAAAACTAAGACCTGACCCATCTGTAAGGAGCTACTATGCAAGTGCTCTGCCTGGAACGAAGAAGTAAGCAGAGGAGGCTCCTCGATGAAATAGATGTCAAGAGGTTCCAGCCTCTTAAAAGTTTACTGAGAACTCTTCACACCCTCGTTTGTACCCTAACCACTCTTACTTTACAAACATTTCTAACTTTAGCTCTAGTATCTGAAAGTTAGCAAATCAGAGACACCGAATGAGAAAGACAAAAGCTACCACAGACATAGGCAAGCACCTTTTTGAAACAAGGTAGGCAATAAATAAATATAGGCAGACACCTTGACAGTAATAGAGCTTGACATTAATAGCTAGGCAACAGATGTGACAGAAAGCTATAAAAATCCATGCCTGGGGTAGGTCTAAATAGTCCCACTGAGCTCAGTGACCCTGAGGGCTTCATTGCATTAAGGTGCATTATAGTAATTGATGCATTTTTTTCTGAGTCTGATAGCCTGTGTTTATAACAATGACCCTGAGGCCTGCAGGAGAGATTAAATTATGCTCAGTGGACGCTGTTCCAGAAGGTATATGGTTGTATTATATTTTTTTCCTTAATCGTTTAGAAAGACATCCATCCTAAGGCCGAAAGCAGTGTCATAGATGAGAGATCTTTTGAAAAGAAAGGGCAAATAAGATGAAAAGGAATTGCTGCTTAAAAATAAGTTTGAAAGCCATTTGTCAAAACAAAGGTGTAGTGATTGCTTCTTAGTTTTCTAGAAAGCTTGGTTAGCTACAAGACTTATTCTCCAAGATTATTCTCTCGATTGCCAATAATAATGAATGCTATAGAACTGTATGGTCCAAAATGATAGCCACTGTCACATATTATGACTATTTAAACTTAAATAAAGTGAAGAATTCGGTACCTCCGTTGCAGTAGCCACCTGTGGCTAACAGCTGTCGTATTTGAGAGTACAGATGTGAAATATTTCCATGATCACAGAAAATTCTTTTGGACATTCTGCCTTAGAAGGTCAACAGGAGACAAGATTCCTGTGGGCTGGCGTGGATCAGCAAGGTTTCATGTGGGTATTAAGGCAGTCATACGTACACTTTTCAGTATTGGTCTCTTGTTTGGCTTATGGTATTTGAGCTTTTGAGTTAACGCCATAGTGATGTTAAATTCTGCTCAGTGGGTGCTGAGCATAACCTAACCCAGTTAGGTTCGGTTCTGTTAGACTTATAGAAAAATGTTGTATCTGAATGATTTCTTGGGTATAAAGTTTTTGCATAGTTTAGGGGCAGCCAGAGAAATTATTTGAAAATGTAGGGGCTTCTAAGAGCCATTTTTCTAAATGCACAGAAGGTTCTAGAAGAATCACAGAGGTCACATGGCTCTTGGTTAATTCCATGCTAAATAATTGATGTACTTATCTATAGTTTTTCAGAGTTCATTCTGCTAGATATACGTTGGAAATAGGTAAAAATTTCTGCCAGGTCTTCCAAACAGATTTTAGGTAGCAAAAATGTTTCTTCCTCACAAACATGTCCAGCTGTTCACGACCATGTTTTAAATTACCGGAGGAGGAAATGTTCAGCAGCTCACCAGTGGCCTGATCTGTGAGTGATGGTCATGATAAAGAAGACATCTCTTAGGAAAAGTGGAAGATCAGTGAATTACAGGGAAGATAAAGATATTCAATTACAACCAAGGGGGCTCCTCTTTAGCCAGCTGACAGTCTTCATGATATATTTGGATTTAAAATGAAAAGAGGAGAATCTAAAGTCTCAGTGTAATAAGTAACTTATAATTTGAGCAGGGAACAAAATGACTTTCTCAGTCTCACAAAACTCCAATTGATGACCTAATTTATTTTACCCCCAAGTGCAGCTGATGCTGTACTGGAGGTGGGTGTTATGAGAAAGTCATAATGGTCCGTGTGTGTCTTTAGCTGCCAGAGTAATTTATACTCATGAGTTAATGGAAGTATAATTGGCTTATTGAACATGCTGAACTTGGTAGGGCGCTTGTAGGAAGCAACTTTGCTCTTTCTTGCATTGTTCCCTTTCAGTTTCTTAGCTTTTCTAGCCACTCTCAGACGATAAAAAAATAAGTCTTTTTCCCCATATATTAAAAATATTAGTCCAATGTAATATCAAAATTCAATTTAATGCACTCATCTGATCTAAAACTTGTCCCCGTCCCCAGCTCAGGCTTGGGGTCAGGCACCAGTGAGGCAAGATGCGCAGTAGGTTTCATTTCTACTTCTTGCCCCCTGTCTCCTTCCCTTAGTTACCGTAGTTGGGGGCGGTTGTGGGGATGGGGGACAATAGGTCAGAGATCAAGGGCGAGGAACTAGACATTGCATAACAGTTTGATATCAGGGCCTTGTGGGTTAGCAGGTGCACAGTTGCTAGCTGGTTGTGGGGTGCTTCTGTTTTCTGGGACCCTCATTGCTGAGTCTTCTCATTTTTCAAAGTGAGAGGGAAGCACTTCAGTCCTCGCTCCAGAGGAGGGCGGTGAGGGTGTGTTGAAATACACAACACGCTGATAACTCTCTCCAATGACATATTTTGACCTCCCAGTGAATTCTTTCTCCTCTCTTGCAGAGCTTGGAGGTGGGTGGTAGGCTCAAGTGGGCAGAATTGGCTACTCAGTTTCTTAGCAAGTCCTGGGAGGATGTGACAAGATTTGAGGATTCTTGGCATCTGTTGAATGATTTTGCCGTGTGCAGCCTCAACAACTCTGAGACCACAGAAGTGGCTTTTCACATGCTGTTAGCAAAGCATTGGGACCTCTCTGCTCGGGAGTGGCCTGATTTAACAAGCTTCTCACCTGTGAACCCTGATTTCCATATACTTGGTAAGGAACCCAGACATTTATGGCATTTCAGTTCAACATGGCCACGGCCCAGAAGGATCTGCGTCTCTACTGGGAAAGAAGACTGATAAACACAATTAAGTCTGTATTACAGGTAATCCATGCTCATCTAGGTGTTTCCACAGCATTCATTTAACAAGCATTCATTGAGCCTGCTGGACTGTTGTTGTTGTTGGTGGTGATGGTGGGTGATCAGGGAAGACTTCCTGGGGGTGGTGACATCTCCTAAGCTAGGTTTTGAAAGAGGAGTTGGATATGCCCATGAGGGTGAGTGGTACCATCTTTGAGTCTGGGCAGTAGGGGGCCCACTCTGGCCCTCTGGTCTGTGTGTTCCCATGGAGCAGGGGATGTGCAGGGCTGAGAGGCCAGCCTCACTCAAAGCCCATGCTGTCCCTTCTGGTGTCCAGAGCCTATGTCATGCTCTGGGTACCCACAACCCTGGCATTTCCTATCCATGTCTGCCTCCATGGCCTGTGTGGGTCTCATTCTCTCATCTCAAAAGCAGACTATGCAGCCTTAGGGCCAAGGGATACTAAAGAAATGGCTGTGTGAGGAGGCTGGCATAGAAGGCCTTGCATATGCAGCCAACATTCCCTTAGTGAAAGACCCTCGTGGCATGGGATGGAGCTGGGGGTGAGAAAAGAAGGTGGAGCTGGCTGAGGGCCAGGGGCCAAGGGCCAGCATGAGAATTCTGTATTTGAAGCTGGACTTTCAGCTCATGATGAAGGAATCAATATCAAGATGGGCTAGAATATACTTTATTTATCTTTCTTAATTTATAACTTCTTATATATATTTATATTTATGGCATGTGGGCTGCAATTTGTACTCTTGCCCCAGGTTCTGCAAATATTAGGAGTGGGACTGAAGGTAAACACATTAATTTGGGTTATTGAATGGCTTCAGGTCATGGGGAATAGAAGAAAGCTCTAGATTAATTAGCAAAGAATCCTAATTAGGAGAGAATCCAAGAATCAGATGAACTTTAGGTGAAACCTGCAATTATAGGCAGGTGCAGTTTGGCGAGGTAGAATCATCTGCAGGCGGGGAGATGATGGTGTTTGAGGGGAGCTGTGCCAAAGTCGGTCTATCGTACGGAGGATGCCTTGCACAGAGCCGGACTTGGGGAAGCTGCGGGTTGGCAGCTTAATGGCTTGTTCTGTTGTAGAACCAATAGTATTCAGAATCTGGGCAACTGGAAGGGAGGGGATCTAAGAAGGACAAAACAGCAGGTGGCTCCTACCCGGGGGTGTTTTGTGTTTTTCACTAATGATTATGCTGATCAAGTGACAGGTGTCACACTGCTGCTGTGGTCAGGATGAGAGCTCGAGGCGACCACTGGGCTGGTACTTTTGTACCCCCCTCCATGGGAAGCTCTGTGTAGATTTATGGAAAGTGTAGAATTAACAACATTAAACTTGAGAGCACAAGACTTAGAATTTGGGAAACACTGGTGTTTGAAAGTGACAGCTGTGATGGTAGGCGTGGCAAGAGGAGGAGTTTTAAGCTTTTAAACAACATGTTTATTACTTACACTGCTTTTTCTAATCCTCAATCTCCCAGTTCTGATTGCCATATTGCCAGCTGTTATGAATGGGCTTTTTAAATGGACCATATTTATAAATTTGGGCACTTGGATGTTAGTGGAGAGTTCATTTCAACTTTGCAGCAGCCTGAATTGATAATCGTATGAAAGAATGCTGGGCTTTATCCATTTAGCTCAGATGTTGATGTTTTTAACCGCGTTGCTGGGGGGTGTCACATCTGTATTTATTTGGAGCCCACCCCTTCAGAGGTCTGTTTCCTCCATCTTCAGGCATGCATTTTGGGGAGAGGAGGGGGGCATGGGAGGTCTTTTTGAGGGTGGTTTGTGTCACTACTTTGCAAATGATTACGCATTTGGAGCCATTACTTGACAGATCTGCCATCTAATGTCACATTGCCTTTGGCCACGTTGTGCACTGTCTCACATAAGTCCTGTCTTACAACGCTCAGCCCAGGAGGGTTTGCTTGGTGCCACAGTGTTCTATTAACAGCATAACATATTACTTTTTATTTGCACTATAAAAAGAGTGAGGAGTTGAAAAACCAGTGTCCTAGAGGAAATGGGAAACTAATTCTGATTCATGGCCTCCACTGGAACCATCGATCAGTCTTTCCCCTTGTTCAGCTTGTAGAAATAGCCTTCATCCCACCTGCCCCTTTAATATTTATTTCTTCTGTGCCTTAGCAACCCACAGCATATCTTTAATGCTTCTCACCACACCCCTACTCTTCCTGGGAGCAATTCCTTTCAAAGAAAGTGATTAAAATGTACGAGCCTTCACTGGCCATGGCTGCCTCGGACAGGGCCACCTGTATCGCTCAAACACAGCAAATGGCAATTAACCCCAAGTGCTTGCTGGCCTCAGGGAGGGACCCTGGCTCCACTGGTGTGGAACTAGAAAATTGGCTTTTCAGTAGGACCTCTGCATAGGAGGGAGGGAGGGAGGTGGGGCCAGGGGGAGGTGGGTGACCATACATGTACTTGATTTTGAAGAGCTCAAGAATAGATCGCTACACAACAGTGCAGCCCAAGTCTGCTGCATAGTGTGAGGTTGGGGATGCGGGATGGAAAAATTCTATTTGGTGGCACTCATATAGATGTGTACATGTACGTGAGGGGTGAGTTAATGGGTGCCTGGTGTATCAGAGCCATTTACCAGCTTAAGAACATGGAGTGGTGTGTGAGTGCTGACACATTCACTCATATCTTTAGCTTGCCTGAGTATGTGTCCATTGAGTATATTTGGCTTGAGCATCTATTGTGAATGTGTGTGTATTTTTCTTCCTGGTACCCAGTTACATTTTGTTGGTCACAGGGAGATTTATGCATAGAGGAGAGGATGTAGGCCTTGGGATAGTATGTTTAATTAAAGATAATTCCCTTACCTATGTGCTTCTGTTAAATAAATACATAAACAAAAATCCCTCTTAAGCATTTGCATTTTGTTCCTTGAAAAGATTGGCGCAGGTGGAGATGGTCCTCAGGGAAATGAAGTTCCTGGTCTTTGCTGTGTGGGGTTATTAAAAATGGATTTACATGTATATGTTTCTATGCAGAGAAAAACATTCTGGGAGGGTAGACACCAAAATGCCACATATGGTTATATCTGCACGGTGGGATTATGGGAGACTAATTTTCTTCCTTCTATTTATTTGTATTTTCTAATTTTTCTGCAGTGAAATTGCTTTGCTGGAGGTATTTAAAAATAGTTTTAAAATAATAGCATTAACATTGAGTTGGAGAGCTGATTTATATACATAATTCTCTATCTCTAAAGAATAATCAGTTCTATTTCATATTTTCATCAAAATGGACTTTCTTTGGCTGGGTACAGTGGCTCTCACCTGTAATCCTAGCACTCTGGGAGGCCGAGGCGGGAGGATCGCTTGAGTTCAGGAGTTCAAGACCAGCCTGAGCAAGAGTGAGACCCCCATCTCTACTAAAAATAGAAAAAATTAGGTGGGCATGGTGGCGCATGCCTGTAGTGCCAGCTACTTGGGAGGCTGAGGCAGGAGGATTGCTTGAGCTCAGGAGTTTGAGGTTGCAGTGATCTGTGATGACACCCTGCACTCTAGCCCTGGTGACAGAGTGAGACTCAAAAACAAACAAAAGAACCCAGAAAGAAATGGACTTTTTTTTCCTTGATGAAAAAGAAAACACAACATTCTTATAGACCACCCTTTTAATAAAGAGGAGAATTGATACTTAAATAAAATTTGATAGGGGTATAATGATTTCTATTATGTATTGAGCATGTTCTGTATAAGAGGCACTTTACACATATCACTTGGTGACAACAGCACCCATAGTAGATGGAATTGTCCTCATTTTATAAACAGGGTACAAAGAGGTTAACCAACTTGCACAAACCTGAGTAGCGGGTGAGTGCTGGGCTGGGATTTGAGCAAATGCCTGACTCTAAAGTTTGGTTCTTCCCACGTGTCAGGCTGGGCTGCCTCCCTCAGCATGCAAACATCCAGGGTCCCTGAACTTGGGTCTTGTAGGTGTCTGCTGTACCTTGTAATTGCTGTGTGTCCCTAGAATTTCACTCTGCCTCATGTCTGCATAGCAAAATGATTCACACCTGTGCAACCTTTTGTCCCAAAGGACTGGAGTGTTACTAATGCTAAATTAATTATCTGGCTAAAAAAAGTCTACCCAAATAATAAAATCATTCAGCATTTATAGAATGCTCACCATGTGCCAGACGTACTGTCTTTTATGTGAATTGTCTCATTATGTTTTACAGCAGCCCTGGGAGGTAGATATCTCATTTTGCAGATGTAGAAATTGAGGTATCAAGAGATGTCAACCTGTCTAGGATCACCCAGCTAGTGAGGATTAGAGCTGGTTTTAGGACCTAGGCAGTCACCTCCAGTGCTGTATGCCTCGTTAGGATACAGTGCTGAAGAAAGTGTTTCTGTCTTGCTGGTTTATGAACAGGAGGCCTCTCCATGTTGTACACAAACTGTGGAGACTCTTTCTGGAAGAGAGGCTGGTATATGCCGAATCCCAAAGAATTGTCTGAATCCTTTAGTGCCTAGCCAGTTCCTAAATTCCTAAATGGATCACTATATGGGCGGAGTTCCTCAGTTAGCAGAGTTCTTTGCTAGAGAGTACCTTGAAGTGTCTAATTAGCCAGTTTCCAGTAAAAAATGGAAGGAGAACAATGCTATTTAGGAAAGATAAGTTAAGGAGCATATTCTCTGCTTCTCTGGATATGTTTAGTTCCATCCATGGGTGATAGTAGACTATGAGAAGGTGACATTCTTAGACTACATGACCTTAGCCACGGAAAATTGTCTTCATTAGATTGTGTTTATATCTTAGCGTTCTAATTGTTTTGAAAGTTTCAACAAAATCACTTGCAATATATCCCTTATGTAATATCTGTATGTAATTTTTCTCTTGAGTTTTGTACTAAAAAAATTTTGGTCTCCTTGAGAAGCTAGTTTGTTTTATTTCTTTCCAAAATAATGAGAATTATGTAATTCAACCTATATCCATCTCTACCATGACTGCCAGGAAGCTCAGCACTAGGTAGACAGTGTAATCAGTGATTAGAGGCCTGACCTCTTTGGTGTCAGACTGCTTGGGCTGGAAACCTGATTCCTCCACTCACTGACCAGTGACCATCAGAAATTTCTTAACTTACTTGTTTTCCGATTTCTTTACCTCTAAAATGGAAATGATATCACCATGTTTCCTTGATTCTCACCCATACAATTTTTTTTTGTATTTTAGCATCTCTGAAGTCAAAGTGTTTTGTCATAGTTTAATTGGCGGCAGCTTTTTCCTTATTAATGATTTCTTATATCCGTTTAAATATGGTATATCGGGTTACTGTAAGAACTACATGAGGTGCCATATATACATTACTTAGCACATGAACATAATTACCTTATTTTCTCACACTCAGTCCCAGGAACCACGGTCATCCCTATTGTTGATTCATCTGCTTTTCTGCTCTTAACATTTCTTCCCCTTTTATTTCAATTTTATTCATTTTATCTGTTTTGAAAGCCAAATGAATTGGAAAAAAAATAGATGGTGTTGTAAGATGCACTAATTATGACTACTACCAGGGGAAACTACCCAGAATAATAAAAAATAAAAATAAGAAATACCAATGTCTTGGGTAAGAGAACAGCCAAGTCCATACCCACACGTTCTTGTACTACAGAAAAAGAAATGACAACCAGCTATTGTTAGGCTAATCCCAGGGACACCATTGAAAAAGTGGCTTGATTGAAATCAAGGATTATTTTTCTGGTTGGCGGTTGTGGGTCGCAGACAGTCTGAATTGAATCTCTTTCTCCTCATCGGAGCATGATTAGGAGAGACTGTTTTATGTTATTTTATATTACTCTGTATGACAGTTTTCTAGATGCTTTAACTTCTTTGTTCCCTAAACAGTTATTTTAAACTCCTGCTATTTAGTAGCTCAGTAGTTGCTGGAATGAGGATTGGCCAATTCTTCCCAGTATTAACAAGGAATTTTTTAAAAGCTGTTTTCCACTTTGCCTCAGGTGTAGCTCTAGAATCTGTACCTGAGAGGTTGTCTCTCCTTGTGCTGTATTTCTGAAGCACTATGCTGGTGCCGGATGGGAGGGGGCAGATCAAATTGAAAGGGGCAGAACTATGTTTGTTTAGTGCCTACCCTGTGCCGGACCCTTGCTTGGCAGTTGACACACACTGTCCATTTGATCTTATGATAACAGTGTGAACAGATATTGTCATCTTCTTTTTACAAATGAGGAAACGAGCTCACAGTGGTTAAGTAACTTGTTCAATATCACACAGTCAGTGAGTGCTAGATCTATGATTTAAAAGAAGACAAGCCAGGTTCCAAAGCCCATAATTTTTGCATTAATATTTCCCAAAGTCCTGTTCTCTGTCATTTGTTTGCTTATTCATACAGCCATCCATTTATCAGGCACTCAATCATTCAGTCAGTCAGCAAACAGTTGTTCATTGCCTGCTCTGTGTCGGGCACTGTGCTGGATCCTTAAGATACAAAGGTGAATAAGACTCAAATTTCCCACCTTATATCTCAGTGGAGGATGCAGACAAGCCAACAGTGGCACATCACAGGCCCAGAGCCTGCAGAGCTCTGTGTGTATATGTGTGTGTGTGTGCGCATGCGTGTGTACATACATGTGTACATACGTGTGTACAAGCTAGCTGGGGCCTCTGTATTTTTTTCTCTGAGTAACATTAACTTTTACCTGCTCAAGTAAGTTAGCATTTCTATGCCCTCGTCCCTGCCTTGTCTCTTTAAATTTCCTCTCTACACTGTAGCCAGGGTGATTTTTCCAGATCCTCATCTGCTCAAATCACTTTCCTGCTTAAAACTCTTTGATGGCTCTTGATGGCCCCAGGATAAAGCCCAGACTTCTTAGCAAGGCTCACTAGCCCTTTCTTGATGTCCCTGCTTCTTCCTCCACCTCCCAGTGTTTCATTCAGCTGTATGGAATCTCTGTGATGCTCTCGGGATTCAGTCCAGATTTTCAGCTCTGCGTTGTCTTTGATCCAGCTTTGCTGAACTTCTTGCAAATCTAAAGACCCTAAGAACATGCCCTGTGTCTCTGAGCTCTGGTCCCAGGGGTTCTCCCTGCCTGAAACATCCTTCCTCCATCGCCACTCAACTCCCACTGGACCTTCATGTCTTCCCTTCACCATCACCTCCTGTTTGAAGTATCCCCTGACCCCAGAGCCTTGGTCCAGGGCCCCTGCTGCATGTTCCCATCCCTGCATGCACGACTCTGTTGGAGCACTTAGTATCACATAGTTTTACCACCTCCTGTAAATCCGTCTGTCTCTATTGGCCTAGCAGTGCCTGAGAGGCAGGGCTTGACCTTGTTCTCCCTTAAGTCCTCAGCAGCTGGCGCCTTGACTGGCACAGAGTAAGAGGTTAATAGACATTGCCGAGTGAGTGGATCATAAATTCATATGCCAACATGAAGAGAACAGAAATTGTTCATGCTTTTATACAAGTACACATTGAAAAATGGTTAAGTTTTTCTTACATTATATTTTTTCATAACTAAGTTGACCTATACCTGATATACATGAAGAAGTACTAGTTGAAAATTTGAAGAATTTCAAATTCAGAGGAAGAGGTGAGGGGTGGGAAAAGCAGTCTAGAATTTATTGAGATGAGAATGTCAGTATATTTTGTTCTGTAAGAAAGAATGTTGTGATTAACAAGTAGGAGACAGAACACAAGCACACTCATGCTAAGGGAACAATGGCAACATTTCTATTAAAAATCACGTCCAGCTGAGACAGTGTGGCCATGGAGCAAATGGAAGGTTTCAACCTAGAGTTTGAAGAAGGACTTAGGGGTGGTACATGCTGTGTTAAATCAATGGTAGGGACAAAGTGGGAGGGCTCCAGGAAGGGAGTAGATTTGCTTGGTTGGTGTAGAAGTTCCACATAGGAGAAGGAGAGGTTGGTAAGGCCCTTGGTGAATTCTTGGCTGCTGGTTAAGTAGTTTGCCACGGCTACCCTAGTTATTAGGACACATATAGTAGAATCCCAAATATCGGACTCCAAGGACAGTGTTGCCATTTGTGTTTTGTCTTCATTGCTTTCTCTGTCTGGACAGTGTAAGATTCAATTTTTGGTTCCTATATCAGCTTTAGTGAAAATCTACTGTAGGATGATAGATGATGACTTTATTTTGAGGGTCTGGAGGGAAATAATGGTGACATCCTGCAGCGAGCAAAGTGTAACACCCTGGAAGTCTAGCTTACTTGTCTTGTACTATCCTAGAGTTTGGGGGAATTGAGGTGAAAAACCTTGCCGTTAAAAAATAAAAAGAAAAAAAAAACCCAAACAAACAACTTGTCTTTTGAGCTCCTTGGAGTAGGGCATTGAGTGTTTGCCGCTACCCTGTCATTAATTCCCTGCATGTATCTATAGCCTTTTCCAGACAGCCACATTTTCCCACTGACAAAACATTTAATTCTCTGTGACATTTCTCCATCATTATAAATAACTGGGAATTTTTAATCATTTTTTTTAAGTGCCAAAGCTTTTTTTGCCCAGTGGGGCTATAGCGGTTTGAGCAAAGCCATTTGGATCCTAAGACAAATCAATTGGCAAGTATTACACTCTTCAAAGAGAACTGCTGATTTTAGCACGTTAGGAAGTTTCACAAGGGTGTACATTTTCATATTTTTCTCCTGTCAGTGGTTTCCATGGCACCAAAGTTTCTGTGTAGCATTCAGCACTCCAGGATAGCTCCAATTATCTCTACGGGTGTCACAAAGTTTTGAAAAAATTATCAAAAAGATATTAGTTTCAATTCACTATAATTATGGAAAAATACCAAGCCCCGGCAAGGAGTGTTACAGAGTCACTGGCACCTAATGTGGCATCTGCCGGGACACACCTGTGTCATCCCAAATCCAAGACACACCTGTGGCTTCAGGTCTGTCACTGTTGCGCCATCTGGAATGATGCCGTGTTGATGGTGCACTTGTCTCCTTCTATTGTTGTTCTCGTCCCGTATCCCTGTCAGTGGGTCCTCTTATGCACTGGTGTGCGATGTTCATTACGTATAAAACAGCAAGAACATTAAATTTTATGAATGTTGATTAGCATTCTCAGCACTGCTTTAAAAACATATATTGTAATGAACTCTTCACAGCTAAAATATGGTGCTCCATAATCATAATTCTGGCTTCTGTGCCATTGTAATTTCCATGAGGATACTTTATTGCTCCCAAGTCTTGGGTGGAATGAAGATACTGGGCTTTTTTTTTTTTTTTAATGTTGTGTGAACATCAACAAATAGTTTTTAAAATGTCCCCAGGAAGGTAGAACAGGTAAATGTTGGAAGAGGGTGCAATAATGTGCTCCGGGCTGTCGACTCTGGGCTGCAGTAGGCCCCTCTGGGAGGATTTTTTGTTTGTTTTTGTTTCTTACATAACAGTTTTATTAAGATATAATTTGTGTATCATTAAATTCCCCTGTTTAAAGGGTACAATTCAGTGGTTTTTAGTATATGCACAGAGTTGTGCAACAAACACCACTAATTTAAAAATATTTTTTATCACTCCAAAAATAAACCCCGAATCTGTTAGTAATCACTCCCAGTCCCCCTTCCTCCCAGTCCTACGCAACCACTAATCTACCTTTTATTTCCATGGATTTGCCTATTCTGGACATTTCATATTTATGAAATCATATGATATGTAGTTTTTTGTGTGTGTAGCTTCTTTTACTTAGCATGATGTTTTCAAGGTTCATCCATATTTTAGCAAATATTAGTACTTCATGCCTTTTTACTGCTGAATACTATTCTATCGTATCGACATGACATATCTTGTATGTCTGTTCATCGGGTGATGGGCACTTAGGTTTTTTCCACTTTTTGGCTACTGCCATTAATGCTGCTGTGAATATTCATGTACAAATGGTTGTGTGGACATATGTTTTCAATTCTCTTAGGTATATACCTAGGGGTGGAATGGCTGGATCATATGGTAACTATGTTTAACCATTAGAGGAACTAGCAAACTGTTTTCCAAAGAGGCTGCACCATTTTACAATCTCACCAGCAATGCATGAGGGTTCTAATATCTCTACATCCTCATCGACACTTGTTATTATCTGTCTTTTTTATTAACCTTGTTGAAAATCAATTGGCCATAAACATAAGGATTTACTTTTGGACTTTCAATTCTACTACACTGATCTATATGTCTATCTTTATGCCACTACCACACTGTTTTGATGACTGTAGCTTTATCGTAAGTTTTGAAATCAGGAAGTGAGAGTCCTCTGACTTTGTTCTTCCTTTTCAAGATTGTTTTGGCTATGCTGGCTCCCTGAGAGGAGTTTTTAATGCTAGCATGCACTTCTACTTAAGATTCTGGTTGCAAGAGGAAGGGGGAGGGTTGGTGGCCAACGGAGGGGATAGTGCATGCTATCTGCTGCAGTGTGATTTAGTAGTTTGTTTAGGTGTCTATGGTAACTCGGGTGTTTCAGTAAGTTTCTTGCATTCTGAGTGAAATCTTTTTGAACACCATTACCACTACCACCCCCTAACTTTTCACGGCCTAGGGAAGCTGATGGCCCTTCTTAAGACTTTTTTGAACATCCTCAGATTCATGATCCCAGAATCTTCCCTGTCTCTAGCACCTGCATCTGGGTGTGCCATCTCAGATTCTTCCCCCATGTCACCCTGGATGGCAAACTCAGCCACTTCGTTGGTTCTACAAGTCATGCCAACATTTTGCAACTTGGGCAAACTTTATGAAGATTAGGGGGTCACTTGGAGTAGTCATGCAGGGTAAAGAATTCTTCCATCACAATCACACCTTCTTCTCTTTCTCCTCAGTCCCTTCATTCCAGATCTGCCCATCCCTTTTCCCAATTCTTTGTTTTTTTATTAGAGCCTTTTTCCAATTCTTAGTGCTCAGTTATGCAGAATGGCTTTGTTCTTTCTTAGAAGCTTCATTCAGGCTTTGAAGAAACAACTTCTAGCCCAAAGAGCTCATGAGAGCCTTCATCCAACAGTGGAGGTCTTCTCTAAGGTTTCCCTCTAGGAGGAGTCTCCTTACTTCCTGCTAAGAGAAAAAACATTTCTCTGTCTGCTTTCACAAGGTGATTCACAGCAAGTGAGTCTGTTGGCCCTGTCAGGGACTTTGGTAGGCAGGTGCAGATCTGGAATGGTCTATGGCAGTGGTCCCCAGCCTTTTTGGCACCAGGGATGGGTTTCATGGAAGACAATTTTTCCACAGACTGGGGTGTGGTTTCAGGATGATTCAAGTACATTACGTTTATTGTGTACTTTATTTCTATTATTATTACATTGTAATATTTAATGAAAGTATTATACAACTCACCATAATACAGAATCTCTGGGAGCTCTGAGCTTGTTTTCCTGTAACTGGACAGCCCCATTTGGGGGTGATGGGAGACAGTGACACCCAAAGTATGTTGTTTATGTCCAGTCTACTCCATAATCTTGTTTTGGTTGCCGTTGCTGCAGAAAACCCTGCTTTACAAAGATAGGATGTTGGAAATGGAAACAGGCTTTCCAGTGCTTTCATAGCAATCTCAGGATAATCTGTGTTTGCAGCTGCTCCCCAGCGCTGGCATCACCGCCTCAGCTCCACCTCAGATCATCAGGCATTAGATTCTATAAGGAGTGTGCAACTTACACTCACATGCACCGTTCACAGTAGGGTTCATGCTTCTACGAGAATCTAAAGCCTCTGCTGATCAGACAGGAGGCAGAGCTCAGGCGGTGATGTGAGTGATGGGGAGCGGCTGTAAATACAGATGAAACTTCACTTGCTCACTGGCCGCTTATCTCCTGATGTGTGGCCCAGTTCCTAACAGGCCACAGATGGGTACCAGTCCGAGGCCCAGGAGTTGGGGACCACAGGTCTATGGTAGGCTGGAACGGGGATCCAGGTTTCTGAGGTTCTTCCTGGGTCTAACATTCTGAGAGTCTCTGAGCCCTTGGATACCTTATCATAGCCTCATAACATTTTCATGAAAGTAAGCAGACACTGGCTTAAACATAGATTTTGTTCTCTTGTGTGAAAAGGCTAGAGTTGCGCAGCCCGGAGCTGAGGTGCAGGCTCCTTCTATCCTGTTGCTCTGCTGTCCTGAGGGCCACTTCATGATCCCAGGTGTCTTCTCAAGCTCTATGCATCATATCCACATTCCTTTCAGTGTCTCTTCCCTTTAAGGGGAGTAACATACAAATGATACTTCTGCCTACATTAATTGAACAAACTTAGTCATACGGCCACACAAAGGAGACCAGGAACTGTAATTCCTTACCCTCAGGCTGTTTCCAGTTTGAGAATCTAGGCTTTCTCTGGACTTGGTGCTGACACTTCACTCCCAGTAAGGCTGGCTTTAGGTCCATGAGGCACTGTGGGAGCTGGCACTGATGGCTTTCAGATTCCAGGGTGTGGCCGTGAACATGAGTAGGGGCAGCCTTTGGAGGCAGATACCCTGTAATTAGCAAACCTAAAGTCCGGTGCAGGGTATATGATAGGCTCCTGAGAGGCATTTGTTGAAAGAATGAAAAACAAATGAATCAGCTGTGCCTGCACTTCACATTTGGTTGGCTGTGGCTGTAGTGTCTATTTGGGGCTTTTCTGATGCTTGTTCATGTTAATCTATCAAATATTTATTGAGTAACTAATAGCTGCCAAAAAAAAAAATCAAGGATTTGAGGAAATCAAGGATGAGTAACCACAGTGCCTACCTTCAAAGAGCTTCTGTCTAGTGGGAAAAGCAGGAAGCAAATGGAAATTTCAATGTAGAGTGTTAAGTACTGTAGGAAGCACATAGGAGGAGCAACTAACCCAATCTTGAGAGAACAGGGGTACTTCATGGAGGAGGTGATGTCCATGGCGAGTCTTGAAAGTTGTGTAGGAGTCATCAGGACATTGAAGGGAGGAAGGGAGAAGAACATGAGTGATGGCTTATTGATGAGGACTATCAACTGTTTAAAGAGGCCTAGATATAGTGATCTTATTATCTCACTCTTTTGCCCAGCAGCCTTTTGTAGTCCCCTTGGCCTAAAGACTGTGGCCCTCGCTTCTGAGAGTGGCACTCAAAGCTCTCCACCCATTTGGTCTCCTATGCTTGCTCCCTTCTAGTCCTGTGGGATTATTCCCCATCCCTAGACACATTCCTCACTTCCCATCTTGGCTGATTTCATACTCTCTACCTAGAATAACCTTTCCTGTCTTCTCCACTGGCCAAGTCCTACACCCTCTGGGAAGCCCTAAGATGTCCCCTGGCTTGTGAAGCTTCACACTTGCCCTGAGTTGGACTGACTTTTCCTGCCTCCACGATTCCAGAGCTCCTGTCTTCCATTATGCAGCGTCGATCACACTCGGGCGTATACTTTACCCATCTCCCATGTCCCTTGCCCATTGCTCTTCTGTGAGCTGATGCATCTTTATGTCCCACACAATGCCTGTCACATACGAGATTCTACGAGAGCAACCAACATGAAAGAGCGCTCACTTTAAACTCAAGTCTGGATTCGACTCTCTTCTCTGGCATTAATACGATGCCCTTTATCCTCCCTGGGATCCCAACTTCCTCATTTGTAAAACGGAGATAATGATAGTAACCACTTTAGGGAGCGGGTGGGAGGATTAAATGAAATAGTGTAAGTGAAGCGTATTGCATAGAAACTGGCACACAGTAGGTGCTCAGTAAACACCTGCCTGATGAACTGGCTGCAGCCTAATTGCTGCTCAGTTTAAGGTGGTCCTGTTTTTCCCAGGCCAGGTCTTGTCATCTTCATAAACACCGCAGAGTGAGAAATGGTGTTGGAATTCTAATTATTTGGTGATACAGACTTTTTTTATTAATTAAGAAGGGCTGCAATATTTTAAACTTTCAGCAGAATGTTCAAGGGAATTGAAAGCCTTGCAGAATATGTGTCTTCAGGGAATGTGGTGTTGAAAAGCCTGAGTGTGTGGGTTTGCTAGTTGCTGCTGTGGAGCTGTGAACATTGAAAGCAACGAGCATGAAGAAGAGGGAGCTTCTCATTCTCCTGCAATGATTTTCTGAGCAGAGAGGGTCAGACGTACCCATGAACACCTAATTCCTCACCTCCTCTTCCCTCTCTTATGTAACCTTGATCCATGTAAACCGGAGCTAGTTTTGCCTCTTCTGGTACTGTGGCTGCTAGTGAGTGGATGCATATTTATTGATTGTGTTACTTAGCCTTGTTCCAAAAAAAAAAAAAAAAAAGACAGTGGTGAGCTTGCAGATACAGCCTAGTTCTCCCCAGTCTAGTGAATCTTAAACAGAGGTGCATATCAGAATCACCTGGTGAACTTAAAAAAAAATACAGTTACCCTGCACCCCCGCCCCCTTGTCGTGATTTATTAAATCTGGGGTGGGCTCAGACCAGTACCCTTCAAAAAATCCCCACATGTGCCCCTCCCTGCTTGAGCAGCTTGGCTCCAGATCACACATGTGATCTTTTAAATCCTAGAAACCCCACACAACTGGCCTGGGTGACAGCCTGTGGGAGAGATGGCAAGTTTGAATGCCACTCAGGAAATCTATTACTGTGCTGAAATTGGCAAGCTGCCAAGGCAGCTTTAAAGGAAACAAGAATCTGCAGTTTTGTTCAAAGAGAAGTTTATCCTGCAATCAGGGACGGGGCTAATGAGTACGCAGGCCATGCTGATTAGGGAATAAGGCATTTGGGTGAATGAATGGTGGATGTGTGCTCGTTGACAAGGCTCACCTCCGTCTGTCACTGTGGACAGCCGAGAGGCTGGGGCCAGGCGTTGGACTAGGGAGAACCTCAAGTTTATAAGCCAAAGGTCAAGTTCAGAGAGGTTATCCAAGAAAAAAAGGAACAGGTAGATGCTAGAGGGGCAGAATCCAGAGCACTTTTGATGCAGTGACCTTTCAAAAACTTAAGTCATATCATGTCACCTTTTTGCTTAAAACTCTCCAATGGATTCCCATTGTACTTAGAATAAAGTCCAGACTGTGTACCCTGGTCTACTGGCACTTATCTGTCCTGGCCTCTCTAACCTCTCTTCCTAGCTCACTACATTCTAGCTGCTATCCTGGAATTCCTGAGCTCATTATTATTTCAGGACTTTGTAGTTCCCTCTCCCAAGCTCAGCACCCCTCACCCCACCAGCTCTTGTTCATCATTTGTGTCTCAGCTCAGATGTCCCCTTAGCAGGGCCTTTCTTGTGCACCCTATTAAAAATAACCTCTCCCAGCATCACTCTGAAACATATTACTCTGTTTTATCTTTGCTTTCTCATGGAACTTATTACTCCATGAACATCTCTCTTTTATTTACTTAAGTAAATAGAATGTAGGCTCCATGAGGGCAGACCTGTGTGTTTTGTTCGGTTCCATATCCATGGCACTTCAAACAGGCACAGATGGGAGTTCAACAAATAAGTGATTGAGCAAATGAATGTGTCAGGGTGGCAGTCTGCTCTCAGTTCTTGGTGTGCTCTTGGCTGAAGAATGACCAGACACACCAAAGTGTCAGGTCCAGCCTCTTGGCAGACTGTTATCCTAGTTCTTTGGCTCCTTGCTTTGAAAAAAAAAAATCACAAGCAGGGCCGGTGCGACCGAGTGACCACAAGCAGGAAGCAGTTTCACATGAGTAGCATTTCATTATAAAATGAAATAGTTCTGTCTCCACGAGCGGAGAAAGACAGACTGACTCACTGACTTACTAACTGACTTTCTGCTGGGAATTCTCGAGTTGTTTCCTTTTATTGGCCTATTCCAGGGAAGGGCTTTCAGGAGGTGTAGGATGTTACTGAATGATTAATAGGTGTTCTCAAGGTTGTATCTATGTATGCAAGCTCCTTCTCTGAAAACCCTACCTGGGTGGTTGGTGGGGAATGAACCACAATGTAGATTTAAGCTAATGGCATAATAAGTAGCCTTAAGTTACTCTAGGTCACTTTCCAAATACCATTATGCCTAGGCTGGGGAGTTCCCAGATTGGTAAAGTGTTCCCTCCTTCCCCAGGTACAGCAGTTGCTTAGGGTAGGATTAAGGGTTGGGCAACACTACAGTGGTGTGGGCTGTGCCCACCCTTCTTCCCAGGTGGGGCAGTTGCTTGAGGCAGCACCAAAGCAGGGCAGCCTTGTCCCTAGAAGAGCCTGAGATCCTGGCTATCTACCTAACAAATGAATCAAGCCAGTAAACTGGAGCCCAGAGGGCTGAAGCCCGGCCTGAAGTTCTGGCAACTCGGGTCAGTCTTGATCAGGCCAAAGACAGTAACACCTCGGGATCCGGGCAAGGAGGCTGTTACTCAGTAATAGCAGAGCTGCATGCACTAAGAAGAGAGCCAAGTCGACCTGCTTCTCTGAAGAAGTCTCCCTGCCACCTCCTCGGGGGGGGGACCTGAGCCCCAGGAGGCAGAGTTGCGTCTACCTAGGTAGACTGGCCCCCCTACTTTCAGTGCACTGGGGAGGGGAGCTGGCCACTCTGTTTCTGATACTTCAGAAAAAGTGAACATACATTTAACAAGATGTAGAAATCCAGTGGGGTATGACTCACAGAAATGTTCTCTCTGACCTTCTGCCCAGTGGGATGGAACACAATAAATTTCAGATGTTAAGACGTTAATGTAGGGTTTTTAGAAAGGCACCATTATGGATGATTGGTGGTGGAGCGTGCCTGTGTGGGGTGCCGTGCCTGCACACAGCCTGTGGAGTGTGATTCTCTTGGCTGACTCCTGCTCGCTTTTCCAGCCTCGTTAAGGCGCCGTCTGCTTTGGGCTGGGCGAGGTGCTCTTGTCGAGTGCCCTGTCTGAGCACGTCCTACCCTCCCAGGCTTGTCAGTCACCTGCTCCCTCCCTAGCCCTAGAACTGCGAGCTTGTCAAAGGATTGTACCATCTGTCTTTATCTCCTTGTTGCCCAGCACAGTATCTGACCTACTGTAGGTGCTTAATAAATGTTTGCAAGTGCACATATATGTGCACACACCCACATGTTACTGCAGGAAGATATTTTGTCTAAGTTCAGACCCAAGGATCAGCCCCCAGGAGCACAGAGCACCTGTTCTACTAAATTGGCAGAGACCCATGAACTATAGGTAAGGCTAGTGGGCTGCATTTGGACAGAAGGTCATGGGCCAGCCAGAAGGGGTGTTGGCTTGTCACATAAAAGGGCAAGGCTTGAGTTTTTCTCTGAGATTTACTTTCCTATAATAAAAGAACACTGGGGGGGGAGGGGCAACCCAGCAACACTAAAATCATTGTCTTCTATGGCATGCAGATTCCCCTGACCTTGAACTCAGTGATGACATGGTATCGATTGCACCACCACCTGCAATCCTGCGGCAGCAGCTGCCAGCAGAAGCCGTGCTAACAGGGCTCTGAGAGAGGCGAGTTTTGTTCCAGCTTGACAGGCATGGCTGGCTTTGCAAGTCCCCCAAATGGGCAAAGGTTTCTGCAAAGCTGTGTCTTACAGGGATTGCAGTTTTGTCTTGGGGAAAACACAGATTGGCCTGAACCAGTCAGGGGGAGGAAGAGCGAAAGAGGTTTTTTCAGGCTTTGCAGAGCTGTTATAACCACATGGAGCAGATTTTCAGAGCTGATGGGCTCCGCCTGCAGAAGGCTGCATAGCAACAAGGGAGGAGCCCTCCGTTTCTGTCCTTTTAAAGAGCTGGTCACAGATAGGGATTGCATTTTTCCCATGTGATTTTTATGTTGTCCTTTATGTAATGAGTTATCCATGATTTTGTCTTATGAGGGCTGGTAGAATGACCACAGTCTAAGCCCTTCATTTTGACTATCTCATTTAATCCTCAAAATATCCCGAGAAGTGGGTACTATTATTGTTCTCCTTTTCACAAATGAGGAAACTGATATTTGGGCATGTTGCCCCTAAAGTCACCCAGTTAGTAAGTGACAGAGCCAGCATTTGAACTCGAGGCAGGTAAAGACATATATGGGATATCTAAAAATCTGTACGTCTTCAGATTTCTCTTTTTCACCAGTGATCATTATGATCTCTTTGTCTTTTTTGCCTTTGTTTGGATGGAGAAGAGGCGTAGCCAAGATTGTGGGAGTGGAAGCCTCCTGTGGCTTTGCCAGGCCAAAGGGGGCCTCTTGGGGTAGGAGCCTTCAGCTGTCCTTGTGGCAACAGGGGAGGCTGAGGCAAGGCCAGGGGGCATTCAGGTGGCACGCAGACCACCCGGGGGCCACCACCTGGCCTTTCCTCATCTGTGAGGAAGTTGGGAAGAAAAGCCAGAACGTGCAATTTACAAATGCTTATTGAGGGTGGGGATTGGGGGACATCCAGGCTGAGAGAGGTTGGCAAAGGGTAAAATGAATCCTCAACCCAAATATAAGGCAACAGTGGGCAGGAGGTCTGGGCTGCACAGATGACAAGCTGGCCCTTGAAGTGGCAGAGCCAAAGACAAAGGGTAGGAAGTGCCAGGAATGGAAAATCAGTGGGAAATTTAAAAGTTGAATTAGAAAATTGAAATGAAAGCAGCTTTGGGGGATAAGAGAAGGCTTTCTGTTGTATTGGAATAAAAGAGAGGGAGCTTGTGATTCTCAAACCTTTTCTCCTGTTGTTAAGAGCATAACCCTAGGACTGAAAATTGAATTGAGGTGTGCATTTTTAGCAGAATTCTTGGGAGGTTAAACAGGAGCCAATGCTAGACACATTTTGATAGAGAATTAAACTGATTTTAAAAGGAAAGAAAAGGAAAACAAAAAGTTCAGACTATTAGGACCAAGCAAGTGTGGCAGAATAGAGGCTCAACACTTTACCTGGGGTCTCTATTAAAAAACTGTGATATGTTTGACAGGCAGGAACTTGTTCCAAAAGATTGGGCTGCAAGAAACATCCTGTTAGCTTGTTTTCCTAAGTAGAGTTAAATTTGGCTTCAAGTCTCCATTTAAGAGTTGGAGGTAGGTTCATATTAATGATATGTGTATGTGTGTGTGTGTGTGTGTGTGTGTATGCTTAAAACAGCTTTATTGAGATATAATCCACATACAATACAGTTCACCCATTTAAACTGTGTAATTCAATGACTTCCAGCATATTCACAGTTATCCGACCATCCCCACAATCAGTAGTTTTAGAACATTTTCCTCACCCCTAAAAGAAACCCTATAACCATTAGCAGTTACTCTCCATTTTCCCCCCCACTCTGTCAACCCTGGGCAATCACCAGTCTACTGCCTGTCTCTATGATTTGCCTATTTTATTGGCTTCTTTCACCTAGCATAAGGTTTGCAAGGCTCATCCTTGTTATAGCAGGTATCAGAACTTCTTGGCTGAGTAGTATTCCATTGTATGGGTATGCCTTTATTTACCCATTCATCAGCTGATGGACATGATGGACATTTGGGTTGTTTCCACCTTTGGGCTAGGAGGAGTAATGCTGCTATGAACATTCATGTACAAGTTTTTGTGTGGATGTATGTTTTCATTTGTCCTTGGTGTAGACCTGGAAGTGTAATTTGTGGGTCATATGGTAACTCTATGTTTGGGAATTTTTTTTTTAAATCCCTGAGGTTGTAACAGAGCTACAAGGGGTTACCAGAAATTTGGGGGAAGGATTTCTGGTCTTCAGTCCACATGGACACCACAAGATGCTCATTGCTCAAGCACATGTGGTCCATTTGAAAGTTTGTGGTTCTGCTGTTCCCTGTGTCCTCTGAGTCTTCCTGTGCCATACTCTGCAATAAGACCTCTGCTGTTTGCCAAAGCTGGGGTCATCAGAAGCCCTGCCGCCCATCAGAAGCCCAGCTCCCCCTAGGACATCACATGGGAGTAGGAATCAGCCTTTGCTTCTACCTAACGGACATGATGCCTCACCATCCCCCACTAAATCTACCATCAGCAGCTCACTTTTTTTTTTGGTCCATACAACTGTGCCAACATTGAGTTTTACTATTTGTACTTATTTTAGTTTAATGTGTTCAGTGGTATTTTAAAGTTGTGTTAGTTTGTTTTTCTTTAATGACTAGAAAGAATACATTTCCTTTTATTTATGTTTTTCCTATTTAGATTTCCTTTGGGTTAAGTGGACCATTCTTCTCTGGCCACTTAATGAATAGAATATGGGCTTTTTTGCATGTATTTTCTATCTGTTCTTTATATGTGCTATTTTGAATAGCAAACCTTTTATCAGTTATGTTTGTCATATTTCTACATTACTTTTTTATTTATTTCTCAAGTCTATCACTTTTTGCTCTTTTATTTATTCAGTAGTAAGAATATGATCTCATCTCTACTTTTCATTTTTAATGCAAATACACATTATACAAGTGTATAGTTTGTTGGCCTCTTTAAATTTCTTTTGTATCATCCGTGCCTAAAGTACAATAAATCATTTTGATTTAACGTGGCATCTGAAAAATAGTTATTTTGTTTACTCTTGTATTGCTTCTATGTCATTTATTATAGTCCTTTAATAGTTTGGGTTCTGTTTCAGGAGTGTATGCCAGCCCATTGATCCTTATTTTTAATACAGCTCATTGCAGTTTCAATAACTGTAGCTTTATAGTTTGCAATCAAGTGGGACAGACCCACCGTCATCTCTTTTAAAAAGTCTCTCTTATTCCTTATTCCTCAGGTGAGTTTTACTATGTATTTGTCTCATTCTAGAAAGTGTTCCAATAGGCCTTAATAGATGTTGGATTCATTTATTAATATAAGTCAAATGTCAGACATATATTCATCTCTACCACCTGACCCAGCGCTCTGCCCTTAACCCTTTCTAACCCCATGGGCTCATCCCTGAGTCCCTTAAAATTTGTAGCTCCCTCACATCTCCTCTTTCTCTCAGAAGAGATCAGAAATTTACCCTTGGAGCAAGGAGCATCACTATATTTATTCAAGTTTTCTTTATTTCTCTTAACAGAGTTATACAATTTTCTTTAAGTGTTGTGTGTCTCAAGTGAAATGAACATGCAGGTATTTAATGTTCTGTGTTACTAGTTCTAATAGCATTTTTTTCCTGGAATTTTTTTTTCCTGCTGTCTGGCCATAGTATAGGCAGAGGTTATTGATTTTTGAGGATTTATTTTATAACCTTGATTTTGAGCAAGTCATTCTCTGGTTAATTTTCTAGGAATATAAACATGTCATCTGGAAATACTGGTACTTCTATTTTTTTCTTCACCATGTTTGCACTTTAGTTTTTTATTGACTAGTTATCTGCTAGCATCTCTAGAACTAAGTTAAATAGAAATGGTGACAATGACATTGTTTTGTTTCCAATGGCTACAAAACTAATAAATATGTTTACCTTTTCTGCAAGGTTAATGTAGCAAATTTTCACCTTTTTAAAGGAAAATTAATTAAAAATTAATGCTGAATTCCATTCAGTTCCTTTTGGCACATATTTAATAATTATGTGTACTCAAGGGCTTTCTTTCTTTGCATATCCTACATTATAAAAATAGTTTTTAAAAATTTGTACTATAATAGATCTACATGAATAAGATAAACTCTACTTGATTATTAATGATTTTAAATTTTCAGGTTTTTTTCTGGTATTTTCACAAAAGAGATCATCCACTATCCAGCTAACTTCTCCCCATCTCCTCCCTTTGTTCCTTTCGTTCCCTGCACCCTCCTTTCTGCATTTCCCCCTCTCCTCCTCCACTCTCCTCTCTCCTATTTTCTTTTCCCTCCCTCCCTCCTCACTCCATCCTTTCCTTCTGGTGGTGTCTTTGTCAGAAACCACCCTAGTTAATAATACCGTCATTTTAGAATATGAGATCCTTTGTATCGTAGGTGGTTTGGAGAAACTCCCCTGTGAGTACAATAGTAACACATATCTTATTTGAGGGATGGACAGGGTTGGAAGTTGTTGAGCAAGAGAATCCTACATTCTGGCTGCCCTTTGGGAAGATTGATAAGCCATCCTTGAGCAGAATGATGTTGGGGGATGATGGGGTGGGCGAACTATTCAGGGGTTGGGTACACTCACCTAGAGACCTCAGCCGTTCTCGCATGGTGGGCATGACGTGTATAGATGGTGAAAGAGACACTGTGAAGGTGGAAGTTGTCCTGCCTGGCATACCGGAGGCAGTGCAGGCAGATGTTTCCTGCTCTCGGCCCTCCTCTATCTGGTAGTTATCTTTCCAACCAAGGAATTAGCTTGGCCATTTGGTTTTGGTCTTTTGGGTCTGGAAAATAGTCTTCTTGGTCAGACACTGTCCATGCTGTGAGGGATGCCTATGGCTTCATCGTGGGTAGGCTTTTCCCAGCCCCCTTTCTTTTCCAAAGTGCAAAAGGTGGAATTTTCTTCTTATTATTATTTCTGTAATTATTTTCTATTATTCTAATTATTTCAACTTTAAATTTTGAGGGCAGCTTGTGGATATGTTCTTTGAATTTCAAGTTTAGAAACCTGAAAAGTGCCTTTGATCTCAATCCTGAGCCTAATTCTGCAGCCCTGTTCATTTCTGTGCACAGGGAGATGGTCTTCCAGATGGGGAATGTTGTCTTTAATCACTGCCCTCTTAAGATCTCAGTATCATTACTTTTGTTTTCCTTCTTTCTCCTCCTTATTCCCCTCATCACATGGTACAGATCTTCATTCTTTGTTTCCAGTTATGGCTGTTTCTTCCATGTTGGAGGCCATTTGGTGTGTGGTTGTGAGCAAGGGATCTGTAGCCAGACTGGGTTCCAAAACCAGCTCCACCATTTATAGTCAGAGTGGTCTTGGCCAGTTCCTTAACTCCCATGTAACCCTGCTTCTCCAACCACATGATGGGCATCGTGACCACTCTCCTCATGGAGTTGTTGTGAGAATGAAATGAGATTATCTACATAGAGGGCTTTGTACAGTGCCCAGCTGGAGCTATATTGTTAGAGTCTACTGGTGCAATGAAGCTGTATTTAGGGTTTCTGTGGCTGTGTATGTTCTCTACTATATCAGCCTTGTGTCTTCCCCTTTTTTCAGTTCTACTCTAGAATTTTATAAATTTACTATAGTTTCTTTTCTTCCCTGTCCAATCTCACTTTTATAATTTATTTCTTTTTGCAACTTTAAAATAAGTAGACATGCATTATGCCCCTACTGATTAAAAAGCACCAAGCTGGTATTCTAATCAAGGCCAATGTTTAGGACTAACTTCCTTTATTTGATCCCAAAATGCTTGGGTTCCTTTTTCATCTCCTTAGGTCCCTCATTTTGGTAGCTGCCATTGGCCCAGTGCAGACGTGGCCTCTTTGCCATTCACGACCCAGCATGTTGAACCTTAGACCCATGTTGGGGCTCACTTTGCTGCTGGAGGCTTGGTGCTTCCCTTCCTCCTAGGTAAGGACTCCCTGTCCCATCTGCCCACTGGAAAAGTTGGACCAAGGGAGGAAACATTTGTTCATCTTGTCAACTTGCCCTTTGGAGTCACAAAGCTTTTGAGAATCTGTGGTTTCTTTTGAGGGTGGGGAGAAGAGGTTGATTTTTAAAATTTTTCTTCCCTCATCCTTATCTACAAAATGCTTGTTTGATCTTCTACAAAATTTCCTATCTGAGTATATATCTTAGGATAGCGAATAAGTCAAAGTCATTGTCAATGTATATATTATTTAAAGAATAAATTTGATTTTCATGGAAAAAGCATTTGTTTTAGATTTTAATTTTTTAAATTAACAACTAAAATTATATGTATTTATGGTATACAGCATGATATGTTGATATATGTATGCATTGTGGAATGACTAAATTAAGCTAATTAACATATTCATTACCTCACATATTTATCATTTATTTTTTGTGGTGAGAACATTTACTCTTTTAGCAAATTTAAAGTATACAATACATTGTTGACTGTTAATATAATCACCATGTTGTACAATAGACCTCTTGAATTTATTCCTTCTAACTGAATTTTATATCCTTTAACCAACATCTCCCCATTCCTACCTCACCCCCAGTCCCTGGTAAAAACCATTCTACTCTCTGCTTCTATGAATTCAACTTTTTTAGATTCCACATATAAGTGAGATCATGTGGTATTTGTCTTTCAATGCGTGGCTTATTTCACTTAGCACAATGTCCTCCAGGTTTATCCGTGTTGTTGTAAATGAAGAATTTCCTTTTTAAAGACTGAATAGTATTTCATCGTGTATATATACCTCATTTTCTTTATCCATTCATCTATTGATGGATGCTTAGGTTGATTATACATCTTGGCCATTGTGAATAATGCTGCAATGAATATGGAAGTGCAGATATCTCCTTGATATACTGATTTTGTCTCCTTGAGATATATACCACATTTCTCACATGTTAGGATGGCCATTATCAAAAAGACAAGAGTAACAAGTGTGGGGGAGGATATGGAGAGAAGGGAACCCTTATGCAATGTTGGTGGGAATGTAAATGAGTACAGTCATTATGGAAAACAGGAGGAGGGGTTCCTCAAAAATTAAAAATATGATCCAGCAGTTCTACTTCTAGGTATATATCCAAAGAATCTGTGTCTTTTAAGATTGTTTTTGGATTATACCTTCTTGGTTTCATTATTGTTTCTCTTGGTTTAAGACATTAGTACATATTTTATTTTGGCAAATTTGGTCTGGAGGAAATACCCTGGGGATGCTGCCACTCAACTTAAAAAAAAATAAATTTAACTACTTTATGTGTGAAATTATACTTTTATAATTAATTAAATTAAGTCTGTGTAATAAATGATATTATACTTAGAACAATGTTTCATTAAAGCCTAAAATGATCTTTGATAGGAGAGACACCATCAGAGCTTTTTACTTTGTCTTCTCATGAAAGACAAATCATCTTTTGAATCATTGCCTACGTCTAGCAGTTCTTTCAACATATTTCAGGTGTCAAAGTCTTCCCAGATTAAAAAAAAATCTGTGAATAACTCAACCAAGGAGTGCCTGCAAAACTCAATTTCTGATGGTGATTAGGTATGTCATAGAAACCCTATTGCTGATGATGGAGCAAGTATTCCCGGCCTTGTTCTAGCCAATCAGTTCTTAACAATTGCTTTATGCAACTTTACCATCAAGCACTTAATGGACCCACGAAAGAAAGTAACTTTAAGCATCTTCAACAGAGCCTGTACATGATGAATATCAAGAGGTGTTATGTGGACCTGCATAGTAAGTGATTATTCACTTGGTCATAGATAAATTGCATTCTTCACTCTGCCTTGACCTTTAGGAGGCCCACTGATGGGAAAAAGATAACATCTAATAATGAAAAGGCTGGTTGTTTTGCTAGATGTCAAACATTTGACATCAGCTTTCAGCAAGGACAGTCTCATTTGAGAAGGTGATTAACCATCACTTTTTCAGCACCAGCTGTAGATCATCTGCAAGACTCTTGTGGATCATGGAGACTAATTTGGAGGGGCAAGGTTGTGTGATGGGAAAGTGGTATGTCCTGACCAAGAAGTCCAGCCCATGAGATGGGAACAGGTTGCTACAGGATGAGCCCTGGAGGCAGGGCTGTGGTCTCTTGCTTTTGTGTCTTTAGCAACTAGCACACTGAATGTCTTGAATGTTTATTGAGTGACTGAGTGAATGAATGCCCAGGAGCTTTGAGGAATGAGATGTTCTAGCAAAGCTCTAGTATTTCAGGTTCAGTAGCTACTCTTTTCCCCTTTGTCCTCAGAATTCCATGAGCTGAAGTCTTGGTTTGTAACTGTGAATGCATTTTAGAATTACTTGGGAACTTTTAAAAAAGTGATACTTGAGTCCCACCCTCAGAGATTCTGATTTAATTAGTCTGGGGTATATCCAGGTATCAGTATTTTTCAGGAGTCTTCTCATGTGATACTAGTGTACAGTCAGGGTTGAGAACCCTTGGAAAGGGGTGTAGTCTGAAGTTGAGAGACCCCGTGAGGTGTGTTAGAATTCACAGTTGATCAGGGTTGGTTGCTGGTGAGTAAGAACTGTGTCTTAAACATGTGATTGAAATCTTGGAAAGTTAGTCTTCTGGAATCACCTTGCAAAGCTTTTCTAAAAATTTCCTTTGCTTCTTGTCTTCCTTTTGTTGCCTTTTGGAGGCAGAATGATAGAATAGTCCAGGAACTAGGCATTGAGAGGCTTAGATTCTGATCAGTCCTTTTATGGATATGATCTTATTATCTGTGACTTTGACCAAATTGCTTAACATCTCAGGATCTTGCATTCTCATTAGTAAAACAAAGACTTTGAATTTTAGAATCTTTCCAGCTCTAAATATGGTTTGGTAAATATGAACTTTCATACTGATTCACTCCTGCAGTAGTGAGTCTATGATGTTTGTGACGTTCAAACTTGAAGAAACTGTTAAGAAAATGAGTTACAGGCCGGGCGCGGTGGCTCACGCCTGTAATCCTAGCACTCTGGGAGGC
>VBSM01001265.1:11464625-11571412 GCA_008086735.1 Cheirogaleus medius | reverse complement strand
AAAAAAAAAAGAAAATGAGTTACATAAATGTCATAACTTTTATATCCCCCTGGCCTAGTCTGTGTATAATTCCTAAATGTGACACAATCCATCTACAGCTATGTTTCCCCTCAATTTTCTTGAAGAACAAATATTAAAGTATGGCAAAAGGATGAAGTCTAATATTTTAGTCGTCAAAAATATTTGTATTCATCAAATACTCTATGTGTTCATGGGAAGGAAGGCCAAAATGGGCAAAGCGGGACATTTTAGGCAATTGAAGCTTATAATTCTTATATCTTGTTTAATACTAATGGTTACCAACATTTATTAATTGCTTTCCGTATAACAGGTGCTGTTTGAGGAGCCCTATGTGTATCAACTCGTTCAATACAACAACTGTATGAGATAGATTCTATCATTATCCCAATTTGGGGATATGGAAGTTGAGGCACATAAAAGTTATTAACTTGCCTTCTTGGTTACTGACCAAGAAGTACCAGATCTAAGGAAGACTGGATCCTAACCACTGAGTCATATCCCTTCTAGAATAATTTTTATTTCTAAAATGCTGCCTAAGAGCACCGTGTTATTCTTATCCCTATTTTCTAGATTGGATCAGAGAATATGAATAATTTATGCTGGGTACCCCAGTTTGCATGTAAGAGTGCTTGGATTTGAACTTGGTTCTGACTCCAGAATCTGGTGCTCTTTTCTGTCTCTCTAGATATTTGCATAGCACTTCACAGTTTGCAGTACATTTCCACATTTGTTGTGTTGTTAAATCCTTGTGACAAATCTGTGAGGTAAACTGCAAAAATGTGAATATTGTATGGGCCAGCTGTGGTTAGGTGACACCAGCCACTGGAACAGATACACCCTGAAAACTCTGGCTTAGCATGTCTTAGTTTGGGCTGCCACAACAAAATACTATAGGCGGGGTGGCTTAAACAACAGGAATTTATTTCTCACAGTTCTGGAGGCTGAAAGTCTGAGATCAGGGTGCCAATATGGTTGGTTTCTGGTAAAGTCTTCTTCCTAACTTACAGGCAGCTGCCTTCTCACTGTGGACTTACATGGCCTTTCCTCGGTGCATGTGACTGCAGAGAGAGAGAGAAAGATCTTCCTTCTAAGACCACCATGAGGGTCCCACTTCATGACCTAATCTAACCTTAATCACTTTGCAAAGGCCCCATCCCCTAATACTGTCACATTGGGGGTTAGGGCTTCAACACATGAATTTTGGGAGGACACAAACATTCAGTACATAACAGCACAATAGGGGTTTATTTCTCATCACATATAGTCCAGTCAGTAATGATGGTGATTAGAAGGGAGATGATGTATCTTCACTTCCTGTGGTCATTCAGAGACCCAGGCTGATGGAGGCACTGCCATCTTCCTCCCATGGTTTCCAAAGGCACCCTGGGCATTGACGTCTGGTGGCAAATGGGGGGGAAAGAGTAGAGGATCACCCAGGAAGTTTTGATTGTCCAGATCTAGAAGGGGCATCTGTCTCTTCCAACTGCTTTCCATTGGCCAGGACATTCCATGCCACTCCAAACAGAATGGACATCTGGAAAATGTAGTCTAGCTGTGTGCTCAGGAATGAAGGAAAATGGGTTTGGTGAAAACTGACCAGATACTGCTGCAATAGCTAAAAATAGTGAAAATATCAAACATTATTGATTCTTGTTATATGCTGGGCACTCAGTGATCTAGGCAGTTTACAACCATTTTCTCAATAGATTTTCATAATAATCTTTGAGATAAGTATTACTTTTCACAGATGTAGGAATTGAGAAACATTAAGAGAAATTAAGGGACTTGCTCAAGGTTGACAGAATGGTGGGGAGTGGCAAAACCTGAACTCAAACCCAGTCTTTCTGACTCTGGAGTTAGTATTTATAATCACCCAATAAGTTTCATATCTTCCCAGGGCAAGTCAGGAGAATGGGATTCTAGTCCCACTTTTGCCATTAATAGTACAACACGGGACTTGAGTAATTAGGCAGTTGAGAGTATTGAGGAGAACTGATTATCTTTGTCTCTCTCTTATCCAAGGCTCAGGCCACGGAGGTTCTGGGTTTGGTATGGGAGTAGACAGGACTACTTAATTTACTTCTAATTAGCCAGATTTTTCTAAATCCTGCATCCATTCACGTTCAAACAGATGTAAAATGTTTCCCCCCAATTATTCCTGGCACATTCCAGTTGCAGCTGCAGTTAGGAATGTTAGCAGGGGACTCAGGTGCCCGCCTTTTCATTGACATTTAACACTGCGCTTTTCAAACTCTAAAATGTCCTTGAATCACCTGGGATCTTATTAAAACTCAGCTTCTGCTTCAGTAGGTCTGGAGTGGGGCCTGACATTCTGCATTTCTAACAAGCCCACAGGTAATGCCACCCCTGCTTGTCCATCAACCACATTTTTTTTCTTTTTAAAATAGGTTTATTGAGATATAATTCACATATCATAAAATTCACTCATTTAAAGTATAGAATGCAATTTTTTTAGTATAATCACAGAATTGTGCAACCATCACCATAACCAATCTAAGAACATTTTAGCACCCCAGAAAGTAATGTACCCGTTAGCAGTCATTCATCATTTCCCTCCAGCTCTCACCTACCAGCCCTAGACCACCACTAATCTACTTTCTGTCTTTATAGATTTGCCTATTCTGGACATTTCACATAAATGGAATTATATAATATTAAATATATAGTATTTTATGTCTTGTTTCTTACAATCAACATAATTTTCAAAGTCTGTCCATGTCAGAGCATGTATCAGTTCTTAATTTCTTTTTATTGCTAAATAGTATTCATTATGCATCAACCACATTTTAAATTGCAAGGATCGGGTACTTGTATAACAAATAGAATCAGCCTGTTCCCTCCTCAGTTTATTTGAGCACTTTGTTCCTTTCTGTCATTTCACTTACTATATTGCATTGTAGCTAATGGTATAAGTGTCTGTCTCCTGAACTAGACCCTGAGCTTCTTGAGGGCAAAGTCCATTTGTACTTGAAGCTTTTCTGTCTGGCTTAGTGCCTGATTCATAATAGTTGCTGACTCAGTGTGTTTTGAGCAGATGAAGAATGACTGCAAGTGCAGGGATGGCGAGAAGCTTCATGGGATCCTAGTCTCGAGGTGCTGTCAAGGGCATAGCACCCATAGGGTGCTGTGTGAAAGTGGTTGCTGGCCATCAGCAGTCACACAGGGCTTTTGATCCTTTTAGGTCCTGCACTGTTCATATTGCACTGCAGTATAACGAAAGGCCAAAGAGTGGGGCACTCCAAAGGAAATTGTAGGGCTGTAGTTAATTTGGGGGCCATGGGAAGAAGGATCTGGTAGACACAATCCATAACATTCCAACCAACCAAGAGTGACTAATTGCACTTCCTATTTGGCTGTTTTCCTATATGTACCAGGTCTGGAATTTGGGAGTACTTGTGTAGCCCAAACTAAACAAAAAAATCAACAACTAAAACACACATCCTTCCCAATAAAACTCTTTTTATATTTTAATTTTTCTACAAGCTCTGTTTTCTTTAAGAAATTTGAATCTCTGAGGGCCATAGCTGTCTGAAAACAGAATGGTGTCAATTGTAAAGACACCACTCCCCCCAAGCAGTGGATTTTGGAGTTATCTGAGGCTGACACCCCTCTGACCAGTGACAAATCTCTACCAGGATAAGAGGACATGCCATCAAGTGCTAGAAGAGAGAGCTGGTTTCTGTCTTAAGTTAAAATGGCTTGGAGACAAGACTTATTTGTAGAGGATGAGGTCTGGGAAGGGGGTCAGCACAGGTGAGGAGGAGAATAAGGTAGAGTCTCTGTAGACTTGTGAGGCTAAGCATTTTTGTGGGTCACCAACCCTCTAGAAAATCTGATGGGATGTGTAGCTGTCCAGCGAGACTCATTGATGCACAATTTCACATGTGATCTCAGGGCGTCCTTGAGCCCCAGATTGAGAACCTCTGGAGTGAAGGGACCTGAAGACCCGGGGCAAGATGGGGCAGGATTTGGAGAGGTTTTATCTTTCTCTTTCATCTGACCCCAAATGGAATTTCACATAGATAATAGTCGTGGACACAGCTCTACTTTTTGTTATTTCGGCTGCTCAGAGGAAGCCTCTTGGTTTCTTTTTAAACTCTGAAACAATCTCAGAGATGGTCAGAGATGTCAACGGCTGGGATAATTGCACTGCATGGGTCACTGTGTTAGTTCTACTTCTTTAGCGAGATTAGATTTATTATTGTCCCAGGCGTGGGTACAATGTTTCCTATCAAAAGCTATCCCACACACTCTATTCATTATTCTATCTGCCTGCACTACTGTCATCAGATGAATATCAAATCATTCGGGTGGATAGTTCCCAGTGCTGTTTGGAGGAACTTTTTTCTGCTTTGTTAACATCAGTATTCCCAGCAATAATGCGGAGGAGGGAGGGAGAGTGATACAGCTTGTATTCACGATCAGGAAAGCACAGTGTTTTCTGTTAGTGTGATTCCATGCAGTCATCTTGATTTCTAATTTAAAGGTAGAAAAAATAGGATTCCTCATTGTCTGACCTGCATCTCCAGTTTATGACAGTGATGATTGAAGGAAGGTCTTGGTGTCTCCCTTGGGGCTTGGCTCAGTGCAGCAGTGGTGAGCGTTTCATTTGAGCTGCAGCTGGGATAGTGCTATGGTTTGATTGGGTCTTCCAGAAAGCATGCATTGGAAACTTAATTGTGAATGCAATGGCGTTGGGAGGTAGGGCCTAATGGGAGGTGTTTGGGTTGTGAGGGCTTCTCTGTCCTGAATGGATTAATACCAATTATAAAAGGGCTTGAGGCTGCAAGTTTGATCTCTTGCTCTCTCGCCCCCTCTTCCGCCTTCTGCCATGGGATGATGCAACACAAAGGCCCTCTTTAGAACTATGAGAAATACATGTATTTTTTTTTTTTGTAAATTACCCAGTCTGTGATATTCTGTGATAGCAACACAAAACCAACTAAGACAGACGGTGAGCTTGACTGTGCACCTTAATGCCATGCTGGGGGCATCTTCCACCTCTCTCCCTGAGTTCCTGCTCTGTCGAAGAGTGCAGACCTGGTAAAACACAAAACTCCAGAATCATGCAGACTGTTTCCAATAGTGAAAAAAAAGAGCATGTGTTTGTGTATCAATTATAGTTTTGCCTTTATGTCTAGAAATAATGATGGAGATTGTTATCTTGGTATTTTGGCTGCTTAAGATCTATTTTCCATCCTAAGAGCACACCAGTCTCCTTTTGGGGAATTATCTCTTCCCCAATGCCAAGGTCTGGTGGGCTGGTAACCAGGTACCTGTTCTTCCCTAGCCGAGAGGCAAGCTTGTGAATCGAACTAAGCCAATAGCACCCTGCCTCCCCTGGAATTTCAGCCTTGAGCAGTGTGACTCTGGACTGAAGATGACTAGAGTGCAGTTATTGCTAACAGCAGGTCCCCAACAAGAGCACTCCCATCCCCCACCAATTAAATCGAATCTCAGAGGATGGGGTCAAGACATCAATATTCTTTAAAAGCTTTAAAATCTCCCTGGATGATTCCAGCATACACGAAGGATGAGAACCACTGCCAGAGAGGCTGCTTCCAGAGCCTCCAGAATTGCCCTGGTTTTTATGACTAATTTACCACCCTTCTTGTTGATTCTGTGCGTTCCTAAACGCCTGCCTTAAAACCCTTAGATTATTTAAGTTAATCAGAGTTGGTTTTGTTTCTTGTAATGGATAACTCCAACATTGAAATGAAAAGCAATTGTATGGATATGTTTTACTCTGAACCCAATGCAAGTAAGCTGCCTTGCCAAGAAAACCAAAA
This sequence comes from Cheirogaleus medius, assembly GCA_008086735.1. NCBI lineage: Eukaryota > Metazoa > Chordata > Mammalia > Primates > Cheirogaleidae > Cheirogaleus > Cheirogaleus medius. The sequence goes on along the minus strand of VBSM01001265.1, from coordinate 11,565,581 downwards.
CTAATGCATTCGACAGCTTAAAGGCAACAAATATTCTTCCTTTTCTAATGGAAAAGCCAAATCCACTCATGGAAGATAAGCCCATTATTCTACTAACACGAAGACTGGGAATTTGCATGGTTTTAGGAAAAGTTTTTTAAGACTCCCTGGCAGGCTTAAGCAAAAAGATACTCTAAGTACCAGCATATTCCTTTTTCCATCTCTAGACCTGGTAGACATAATTTAACATGTAGCCAGATACCTGCTTACTGGCAGCAAACATGTGAATCAGGGACTTTGCAAATACTCCTCAAAGAAGGTTGGCAACAAGAGGGCTTTCTGGACCTTCAAAGTTTCTAAGTGCCCCGGATTTTCCAGTTGATCATAAGAGAGGAAATTGTATTTTAGAGAATGAGAATGAAAAGTGGCCAGTGAAAATGGAAATTTTTCAAAAAGCCAGGTTTCATTTTGATTGTGTTGCAAATTAAGAAAAGAGCCACTTTGGCTTGATGCTTCTACCCTGGGTGCATGGCTGAATTTCAGGCTCTGAACAGAGGTGCAACAGGCATCTCATGGAGCTTTCGTGTGAGAAGAAAGATTTGTAATTTGGTGGACCATGCTGTAAACGATTTATTTGCATTTATAGTCATATCACTTTTAATTGTAGTCAAATATTGAAGCAAAGTGATCTTGATAGGAAAGAAATGCATTCTTTGTTAAGTGCTAAGAGAGAACAATACCTTGTGAAAAAGATTTATACATGTCTAGGCTTTGGGGATTGATGTCAAGTGTATTAACCTCCTCCTTAGGCCACTTTCACAGATCAGAAGTTAGAATGGCAGTTACCACTCTAAAACTGTCAGATCTCTTTTTAAGCATAGGCAAACAACCCCTGAGGTCACTGGACTTCCTGATAACATCTGTAAAGTAGGGGCTTAAGATCCCAGTATCTCTGGGTGGAAGGCATCAGCAGCAGCCATTCACACAGTGCCAGCATCTTTTCTGCATCATGCTTTGCAGTCTAATGCACATTGTGGCTGAAATGCCCAGAGCACAGCTCTTGAATTCTGCCCCAAGACATGTTCTTCCCACCTCTGTGGATGGCTTGCAATCCATCCCTTGTTGGCCTCTCCACTGCGACTCCTGTTCAATGGCCGTAAACCTCGCCAGGCCACTTTAATAACTTCCTAAGAGCTTTTATCTTCCTTCCACTTTTGCCGTCATCCCCCCAGCACTGCAATTCCTTCTCCACAGTACAGCCAGAGTATCTTTTAAATATGCAACTCAGATTGTACATCACTCCCTCATTTAAAAGCCTCTGAAAGCTTTCCTTCTCAATAAAATAAAACCCAATTATGATCTAATTCCTCCCTCCTTGCTAATCCTACTTTGGATAATTCTTCCCTTTGCAAATCAAGAGTAACTTTTTTTTTTTGGTTTCTTTCTTTTTTTCTTTTTTTGAAAGAGGGTCTTGCTCTGTTGCCCAGTCTAGAGTACGGTGGTGTTATCATAGCTCACTGCAGCCTCAAACTCCTATGCTCAAGTGATCCTCCTGCCTCAGCCTCCTGAGTAGCTTGGACTACAGGTGCATGCCACCATGCCTGGCTCTTTTTTAATTTTTTTTTTTTTTTTGTAGAAATCATCTTGCTATGTTGCTGAGGCTCATCTTGAACTTCTGGCCTGAAGCAATCCTCCCACCTCAGCCTCCCAAAGTGCTGGGATTATAGGCATGAGCCACCTTGCCTGGCCCTCTTTTGGTTTCTTAAACACACCAACCTCATTCCTATCACCAAACCCTGGCAGTTGGTGTTCTCTCTGCCTATAATCTCCTCCCCAAATCTTCTCATGGCTACTCCTTATTACTGAGATTGTAGCTCCAATATCACCTCTTCTGAGAAGATTTCCCTAACTACCCAGTTGAAGGTAGCCTGGCACTCGTCAGGACATTGCCTTACTTTACCTTCTTCATAGAACTTACCACTTTGTGTCTTGTTCAGCTGTTTTTCCCCACTAGAATTTAAACACCACAAGAGCAGGGACTTCAAAAAAATTTCTTTCTTGTTTCTCCAGTATTTAGAATACTTCCCAGCACAAAGTGAGTAATATCATATCCCAAGTAAAGCCTAATATGCAGCCTGAACACAAGTAACTTAAGTCGCCACATCCCAAAATATAACTTTATTAATAAGCAAGTGACATTCTTTTTGAAAAACTAAAAAGTCATTTTTATAGCCCATATAAAGCCCAGTTGTCTTAGGGCCCTGTTTAGGTATGATGTGGCGTTCAAAGAAACATCACTCTATCCTCTAAAATAATAAAAAAAAGGAATTAGATTCTTCACTGTGGTTTGAAGCGAAAACCCCAAAGCACTGTTAGACTGCTTAAACAATCCCTTTATTCATTTTGTTCTTTCTTAGTATCTCTAAGGGTAGAGAATTGCAACCTATTTATTAATGCTTTTCATTTTTCCATTCACATTACAAAAATAAATCTTGAAAATTAAAATATAAATCAGAGCACAACATAACAAGGCAGTATTCTGTCAGTACAAACACATTTTATATTTACTTAACCTTTCTTCAAAATTACCAGTGAAGTTTGTGTTGAATAAATATGTGCACACGAAATAAAAGTCCGTTAGAACTTAAATATGCAATTAAAGTAACAGCTGTTGCACTGCAGTTGCCAGATCTTGATGTTTGTTTGAGCTACGGTCCCAGACTGACCTGGATTCAAATCCCAGTGCTGCTGTTTGCTGTGAGCATGATCTTGGGAAAGTCACCTGAGCTCTCTGAACCTTGTCTCCTCACCTGCAAATGCTAAGAGTGATGTACTAATAGTGGCGACCTGTGGTATCCTTTGTGAGGATTAAATGGGATCATATATGTAAAGTATTTGACACAATGATGGGCTTCTGGTAAATCCTCAGTAAGGGTTAATTTTAACACAATAAATTATTCTTGCTGGTGGGATTCTGTCTCCACAACCACCCCACAGGGCCCAGCCCAGACTCACTCTACCCTCCTTCCTCTTTCCAATTTTTTTCTCTCAGTCTGAACCTCATGGCTATACTAAGAGGAGAATTTTCAGTGGTGATTCCTGCTCTAATTGGAATATGATGTGTGGTTTGACTTACCCAGGATCCAGCTGGCTGGGCCCTTTATTCTCTTCTGATGTATCTTGTTCCTCAGGAAACAGTGGAAATGGCTAGTGAATGCTTCATCATGTCTGGAGTAGCTTAAACAGCAGAGGACCAGCTTGGATAGCTCAACCGGGGTCATATAATTGAGTTCCCCAATTCTCCTCTACATGGTATCACCACGTTGCTAACTTAGGCTTCCTCATAGCATGGGTATCTTGACTTCTTACATGGCAGCTGACTTCTCAGAGAGAAAGCAGAAGCTTCCAGGACTTTTCAATCCTGGGCTCAGAAGTCCTAGAATGTTTCTTCCATCACATTCTGTTGTCAAAACAATGACAAGGCCAGCCTAGATTCAAGGAGAGGAAAAGGGAGTCCACGTTTTGATGAAGCACATATCTACAGGGAGGGGAGGAAATGTTGGCAGACGTCCTTGGAGATGATCTCTCATGGTGAGAAAGTGCCCATTCCCTTCCTGCAAAGGGACGAGTAGAGGGAATAGTGAACTCCCTAGGGGACCACCACTCTAGCCCTTAGTCCTCTTCTTACATTAGCTGGTGAGCATGGTGGTGTGGGAGGACTGAATCTTCACCCTGATGACTCTCGAAGAGTCCTGTGAGCAAACGCAGGTGGTTGACCTCAAAGCTTGTAGCTCTTTGAACTTAAATATGAGTATGTAGAGCCTTTCGTGCTCAGTTTTTTCTGAACCACTGCACTGAATAATTAAAAGACAAAATCCTTCTTGACATCCTTTCTTATTCCCATGTTAGCCTTTTGGGTGTCTTCTTCATCCAACTTAGTTCAGCAAGTTGGCCTCTCTATACAGACTCAGGAACTGAGTAGATTCAATTACTTATTAAGTCAATCCCTACTGTCTGAACTTTGATCACTCAAGAGAACTTTGGTTATTCTGTTGATGAAGCTCAGAGAGCAGCTAATGTACTGAGTGGCATCCCTCACACGCTAGACTCGTATCCAAACTCTCACAGGTTTAAGTATGAGGTTGCTGATAGTTTATTTATTTGGGTGGTTTTTTTTTGGAGTCAGCAGGGAGCTGTATTCCTGCACTGAATGTGAGCCTTATTGAAGGCAGGGTCTGTATCTGTCCAATCCTATGGTTTAGCACAGTGCCTGCCCCACAATGAGTGCTCAGTGGGTAGTTGCTGATTGAGGGAGTGAAGAGAATGGCACATGCAGAGGTTTACTGTTTCCTGGAACCAGGGCAAACACTCCTATCTCCCTATCCTGATTTTGTGCAGTTAGTTTTTGGATCAACTTGTAGGATGTCAGAGTTATCTCATCTCCACTTCCCCTTTTTGGATCTGGCCCATCATTGCATCAGGTTGTAATCTTTTTGGATGGCACCCAGGCCACTGACTGCTCTCTGACCTTCGTTGAAACTATTCATTTGATAAATGTGCATTTATTAAACACTTATGTGACAGCCCTATGGTAGTGACTGGGGGGGGGGGTAGGAAAGAAATGGGAAACATGGTCCTCGCCATTAGAGAAGTTGTTCAAGGCTTTCAATCTGTCTGAATGATCTGGTTTGGCTTTTGAGGCCCTCTGGAGTTTGGCTCTTGTCCTTCCCCACAAGCATATTCAACCCTCTGCATCCTACTCCTCCTCTTTCACTGGTACCAGGGTAGTCTTCTCACTGTCTCACAAATTGGGCAATTTATTTTTACCTTAGTGCTATGTTACTGCCTACCTCCCACTCAATCTGTAGTAAGCAGTTATTATCCCAATTTTACATTAAAAATACTGAGACTCCTTATAATAAGGAGTTGTAGATTGGGGTTTCCAGGCTGTTAGGAAATACTATCTTCATTTTGTAGATTAAAAATGAGACTTAGACATTTAGTAACTTTCTCAAGGTGGAGTCAAGATTAGAATTGAGGGCTTTCTGGCTTTCAATCCAATGCATTTGCAGTATTGATATGAGAATTAAATGAGATAAAGTACATGTAATGCCTCCCAGCACAGTGCCTGGCACATAAGGGAATGTAAATCTATTAGTTTCCTTATAGAGAAATCAAGCTATTTCCTCATTAATAAAACAAGCAAACAACACATATGAATTATTATTCTTTAAAACTCAGTGCAGTCATAACAAAAATAGAGGAATTTGTGTGGCGTTTTATTTGACTCAGAAGAACTGCATTCCTCATATTCTGAATCAGGAAATGACAGAAGGAATAAGTTCTAGTGTTCTATAGTACAGTAGTGAGATTATAGTTAATAATTTATTGTATATTTCAAAATAGCTAGAAGATTTATAATGTTTCCAACACAAAAAAAGATAAATGTTCGAGGTGATGAATATCCCAGTTTACCCTGATTTGATCATTACACATTGTATTCAGGTATAAAAATATCACATGTACCCCCAAAATATATACAACTATTGTAAATCAATTAAAAAGAAAAAATGTAAACAACACATTTGCATTAGTTTACTGTGAATATGAGATAGTATATGAAATACTTTTTACACAAACATCAACATGTTTTAAAATGCTCGATAGAAGTTTGTTACTGTTATGATGATAATGATTGCATTCACAATAGTTTGGACTCTTAATAAAGGCCAGACTTTTACTATGTAGCAGAGACAACCTTTCCCTTCCCAAACGCAAAAAAGCTACCTCCAGCCCACGTATCGCTGTCCGTGGTGCTGAAACATTTTTTCCAGGAATTATGATCTCAATGTCAGGATAAAGAGTGTTAACAAAGAAAAGGGAGCAAGACAAAGAGACAAAGTGAACAGAAGGCATTGGAAAGGCCTATTTTCTTGTAGAAATTTCCAGAAAGAAAAATAGAGGCTTTTGTTTGCAATTCTTTTCAGACATCTTTTGTCATTCAAAATCAGGAGTCATACAGTCACAAATACAGTTTCAGATTAATCTTTGTCTCTCCAAACTCTTGCTGCTGGCGCTATCAGAAAATCAGGAATTAAACAGATTTGGATAACACAATATCTCTCACTGTCCAAACTTGCTATTCAGTGTCAGAAATGGAAATAATTTGGATAATGAAGGATAGTTGTAATTACAGCTCATTTATTCTAGTAATGTATGTTGAGCCTTCTGTGTTCCAGGGACTGTATTTGGCAATGAGATGTAGAGTACTGAACAGGAAGGAGATATGGTCTCTGTTGTCATGGAGATAGCATTTTTTGTGGGAGAAGACTGAAGATAAACAAATAAATGTAAATACTTTGAGATACTAATAAGTACTATGACAAAAATAATCAGCAATTATGAAGAAGGATAATTATGGTTTTTTCTTGGGAATTGTATGGGTGGGGAATATTGTATGTAACGAATAATAATAACCACCAGCATTTACTTAGTGCTATGTGCTAGGCACTATTTTGAGTATCTCACCTATATTAACTCACTTAATAGTTACAACTCTATGAAGTGGTCCTATTATTATCCCCATCTTATAGGTGAGATGGCTGAGGCACAGGACAGTTAAATACTGCCCAAGGTCATGTAGTATGTCAGTGGTAGAGCTGAGATTTGAGCCCAGAGAGTCTGGCCTCAGAGCTCACCTCAGAATCAGAGATGCCCAGAAGTCAATGGCGAGGGAGAGAGGAAGATAATGTGGGAGGAAAAGACGAGGGAAGCAGACTCTCCAAGCACACAGTCAGAGAAGGAGTTCAAGACCTCAAGAGCCAGAGGACTTTCGTAGGAACTCATGCAGAACTTTGCATTTTGCTTTTGCAGAGGTTAGCTTTCTGGTCTCCATGAATCAATCTTCATTTTTCTTTCCTGTTACATCAGTGATTCTATTGCTGAGTCCTGATTCCTAATGAGATTCTGCTTCACGAGCTTCTGCATAGAGCTACATCCCATCACTCATGAGAAGTCAGGCTTAATCAGAGATTTTTACATTGCTACCTTCAGGCTCCAAGAGGAACTTGAGAGACTAGGAAAGAGACTGAGTGTTAGTTTGGTTTATGGAAAGTTTTGTATTGAAAGCTTTTAATACTTCTCTAGCTTTTCCCTTTTTCCTTCATGGGTAGGAAACTTGGTGATTTCTGAACTGTATTCTCCCTCATCTATTCTCAGGCACATTTGCTTTGTTGCCTTCTTCAGTTTCTCAAGTTGACCACAGAGCTTATTTCATTGGGTGCCATTTGTCCTGGAGTTCTAGTGTTTTATTCAAAATATCAAACAAAAAATGACATCTGATGGGAATACTGATATCTCCACTTTAAATGTTAAAGAAACCTAACAAACAAATGCTAAATACAGATATATAAAGAAATAGTTATTTTTATTTCCAAAAGATGCTTCATGTAGTATAATGTGGTCTTGTGGAAAGAGCATGAGCTTCTAAGCCAGTGAGACCTGGGTCCAGACCTCAGATCTACCACTTATGAGCTCTGTGACCTTGAGAAAGTAACATAATCTTAATGTCTTGGTCACTTTGTATCTAAAAATAGGGATAACACCTAACCTTGCACAGTTGTCTGTCAAGGTCAAATGAGATTATGCAGATAAACTTCCTAGCACAGTGTCTACCAATAGTAAATGCTAGTTAATCTCTTCTTTTTAATGCAAACTTTGTATGAAGTATGCATATACAATAGAAAAACAGACAAACCCTAAGTATACAGTTTGATGAATTTTTAGAAATGAACACACCTGTGTAACTAGCACCTAGATTAAGAAACAGAACATTACTAGCCCACTAGCAGCCCTCCTCATGCCACCTTCCAATCACTACCTCACCTTACCATAGAGAAGTTTTAAATGTTTTGACATTAATGTAAATGAAATTATAGAATGTGTCATCTTTTGTGTCTAGCTTCTTTTGCTCCACATTATGTTTGTGAGATTCATTCACCCATGTTGGTAAGTGTAACAAATTGTGATTTGTTCATCCTTGTTGCTGTATAATATTACATTGTATCACCATTCGTTAATCCATTCTACTGGCAATGAGCATTTTGGTGGTTTCCCTTTTAGCTATCATGAATTTTGCTGCTAATCATCATTCTATAACATGTCTTTGCTGAATATGTATAGTCATTTGTATTGTATATGTATTTTTATTGAGCATATTTCTAGGAGTGAACTGCTGGATCATGGGGTATGCATATGGTCAGCTTTAGTAGATGCTGTCATACAGTTTTGCAAAGTGTTTTTGCTTCTCCCTTTTCCTTTTTTTTAAATAATATTTTTTATTTCAGAATATTGAGGGATATAAATGTTTTGATTACATGTTTTGCTTTTGTGCTATTTGAGTCAAAGTTATAAGTGTGCCATCATTTATAACTTTGACAATGCATGCTGCCATCACCAAGGTAGCATGTATTGTACCTGTTAGGTGTAAATTTACCCATCCCCTCCTCACCCTCCCACCTACTTGGTTTCCACTGAGTTTTAGTACCATATGTGCACATGGAGGTTGATCGATTAGTTCCAATTTAATAGTGAGTACATGTGGTGTTTGTTTTTCCATTCTTGTGATACTTTGCTTAGAAGAATGGTCTCTAGTTCCATCCAGGTTGTTACAACAAGCATTAGTTCACCATTTTTAATGGCTGCATAGTACTCCATAATATACATATACCACATTTTCTTAATCCACTCACAAATTGATGGGCACTTGGGTTGATTTCACATCTTTGCAATTGTGAATTGTGCCACAATAAACATTTGAGTGCAGGTGTCTTTTTGATAAAATTACTTCTTATCCTTTGGGTAGATACCCAGTAGTGGAATTGCTGGATTGAGTGGTACGTTGCCTTTTAGTTCTTTGAGAACTCTTCATACTCTTTTCCATAGGGGTTGTACTAATTTTCAGTCCCACAAACAGTATATTCCAGCATCTATTGTTTTTGACCTTTTTTTTAATAACAAATTTTTTTTTATTTCAACATATTATGGGGGTACAAATGTTAAAGTTCCGTATATTGCCCTTCCCCCCCTCAAGCCAGAGCTTCAAGCTATCCATCCCCCAGATGGTGCTCATCGCACTCATTATGTATGTATATACCCATCCCCTCCACCCCCTCATCTGGCCGACACCTGATAAATGTTATTCCTTATATGTGCACTTAGATGTTGATCAGTGAAACCAATTTACTGGTGAGTACATGTGGTGCTTATTTTTCCATTCTTGGGATACTTCACTTAGTAGAATGGGTTCCAACTCTATCCAGGAAAATACAAGAGGTGCTATATCACCATTGTTTCTTACAGCTGAATAGTACTCCATGGTATACATATACCACATTTTATTAATCCACTCATGTATTGATGGGCACTTGGGTTGTTTCCACATCTTTGCAATTGTGAATTGTGCTGCTATAAACATTGGAGTGCAGATGTCTATTTTATAGAGTGTCTTTTGTTGTTTTGGGTAGATGCCCAGTAATAGGATTGCTGGATCAAATGGTAGATCTACTTGTATTGCTTTAAGGTATCTCCATATTGCTTTCCACAGAGGTTGCACTAGTTTGCAGTCCCACCAGCAGTGTATGAGTGTTCCTATCTCTCCACATCCACACCAGACTTTATTGTTTTGGGACTTTTTGATAAAGGCCATTCTCACTGGAGATAAGTGATATCTCATTGCAGTTTTGATTTGCATTTCCCTGATGATTAGAGATGTTGAGCATTTTTTCATATGTTTGTTGGCCATTATTCTGTCCTCTTTTGAAAAGTTTTGCCCACTTTTTGATAGGGTTGTTTGATTTTTCCTTGCTGATTTTCCTGAGTTCTAAATAGATTCTAGTTATCAGCCCCTTATGGGATGTGTAACATGCAAAAATTTTCTCCCATTCTGTAGGTTGTCTGTTTGCTCTCGTGACAGTTTCTTTCCCTTTTCCTTTTATAAAGGAATTTACTTTAAGGTTCTTTTGACTAAGTGAGTTGGTATATTTATCATATGAATCTATTTACTAAAATTTTATTGATAAACTATGTCTTCTGTGATATTCCCATTATATAAAGTGAAATATGTCTGATTGTATTTGTAACTGTATTTTTGAGAGTTCCTTTACCTGGGAATTCCTCTCTCTTGGTCACTGAAAAGTCATTTAACAATTTCAAATATGGCAGATCATAAACTGGTTGGTTTTCAATGATAGTTTCAGTGTTTATTGTAAGCTTTTCTCACCTCTCAATTATTTTCTCAACCCTTCAGTTATTTACTTGTTCTCACTGAGTCTCGACTTGCTGTTCTAATATGCAGCAGGAACGGTCAACAGGGTACACCCACTTTTATTATTCAGCTTTGACAGCATTCACAAAGTTTTGCCTTCAAAACTGCCTAAATAATTGTTATTTTGAAATCTCCCTAGTCCCGTAAGGTTTCTCCTTCTGATTGAAGAATTTTATACTACTTCCGTCTTTACCATCGCCATCACTTATTGTCTGCCTACTGTGGACAGGGAATCACTTTACATGTGTTATTTCATTTAATTTTCATAGCAAGCCCATCAAATAGGTATCGTAGTAGATTTTCAAACCAAGGTGCAGAGAGGTTAAGTGAGCTGCCCCAAATCACACAGCTGTAAGTGAGGGAATTTCTCTGGAACCAGAGCAATGTCCTTCTGTCACATATCCTTACATCTTTAAACCCTCCCCTGAGAAGTACTTAACTTATAAAGATCTAAACACCCATGCCCCAGACTCTCTGAGGGAATCTTAACATGTGACTGTTCTATTCATTCAAGTTCATTAGTTGGTTGTCAGAAAAATCTCCAGGGAACACCTCTTATCTGTGTTTTTAGTCAATGATGTTTGAAAACTTTGCAGCCGTAAACTCCTTATCTCTCATCTCTCTTTGCCAACCAGCTCAACATTCTGCTGCCAACACCACCTTTCTCTTCTATCCCTGTTACGTGATAGCCCCATGCTTGATTGACAGTGGATTCCAAATCAATTGTAAATGTTTTGTGTTAGAAATCCAGGCTATTCTCTACTCTGTACCATTCCCATTTTCCTAATTATTTCTTGTTCCCACTGTCATCAAATTAAGCCTTCACTTAATATGTCTGTTCGTTCTCCTGTTATTTCTGGTCTAAGCAAAGGAATGGAGACAGTTTCTTTCACTGTGCTCTCTGGGAGGTTAATGTAGCAATATATGTAACAGTGAAAAAGAGTCTTCTCTTTGATCCTTCCCACCTGTAGCTCTAGCTCTGGGTTTGTTTTTATGGCCAGATTTTTGGCACCTGGGAATATGATGCCAGAACTATAAAATATTTCAGTAGCAAAGTGAAAGATTCTAATGTTCTACCTCCACAAGAATAATAGCCTATATTCATTGAGTATTCACCATGCACTAGGCATTATTCGGAGTGAATTGCATATATCACATGACATGTTGTCAACACAACCTGTGAGTTCTGTTAGTTATCCCCATTTTACAGATGAGTAAATTGAGGCAGAGGGAAGTTAAGAAATTGACTCATGGTTATCAGGTTAAAAGTGGCAGAACCAGGATTTGAACACAGGCAGTCTAACTCTAATAACTGTTTATTATGCTACCCTGCCCAGTGGTGGATGCCTTGGGTTCTGGAAAGAGTTCTGTATCTGAAGTTAGGAAACTGGAGTGGGTCCTGGCCCTGCCCTTTATTAGCCAGCCATATAAGGGAAAGGGGACACTCAAGTTTCCTCACTTGTAAAATGGAGACAAGCTGGGTTGATGTGATATCAAATGAGAGTATTGCATGTAAAAGTGCTCTGTGAGCTACAAAGCACAGGCTAGATGTAGCTTTATGAGTATTGTCTCCCCTGTTACTCTCCTTGAGACGCAGCCTCAGTTAGTCTAAATTTGATTCCAAACACATGATGGGGCTTCAAGGCACTGGGGTTAGAAAACTACCTGATTTCCGTGGAGCTGACGGGTTACTCCGTCACCATTTCTGCTACATCCAAACTATAAAAACACCCAGATGAAAGTCCACTGGAAGAACATTAAAATATTTGAAGGTTTCTGAAATCAGGCTTCACTTGATATTGGAGTTCTACTTTCCTAAGTCTGTATTCATGTACAGTGATGTCAAAGTTGAATTTGTCACAGGAGCCCCGCCTCCCTCCAAAACCTGGGCCCAGATGTGGTGCAGATGGAACATGCAGGGCGTGGTGCTGGGAAGAGTTATGCCTGAGAAGGGTCGGGGGCCCTCGGAGGGAATGGGGACCAGCCCTGCTCAGTTTTCTGTACCAAACTCCTGAGCCACTCGATCCAGGTACCTTAAATGGGAAATAGCAAAATGTCATGGAGAGAACGCAGGGAAATCTGGGTCTTGCTGAAGGGTAATTCCCCAAAATACCACCAAGTAGCCTACTGCTCAGGCAAGGCTGCGTTTATTGCTTGCCGAAGTCAGGGCGAGCACCAACTCGATGGAGTCTGAGTGTCTCAGAGGGTGGAGAAAAAAGTCAGGATATTTATGTGGTTTTTAAGAGGGTCTCGATCCTCTTAAGATTAGTGGACACAGCAAGGCAAGAATTATGAAGGGTCTTGGTTTGATGCTATTTTTGAAAAATTGAGTAATAAAATTATTTGCAAAGTTTTTCTTCCTGGCCAAGAGTTTCCTGGAAGAGCATAGCCATGTTGGTGAAGATAGTGGAGTAGGAAAGTTCTCTTGGTGAAATCAGCCAAATAGTTGCATTAGCACAGATAGTCAGCCATGTGAGTATAAATAGTTTTCGATTTTCGGTCTGATCCTTGGCAGTAGTTTACCAGTTGTCTAACCTAAATCCTTATTTGTGAAATGGAGACACTCATTCCTACCTTAAAAGGTTTTTGAGCATTGAGTCATATGATATGCATGAAATACCTTGAACAGAGTAAGTACTCAATGATTAGTTCCTTTTCTTCATATGTTATCACAAGCCAGGGCTTGTTAACAGGCAGCATTTTATTGTATTGATATATGACTCTGTTAGGGTTCAGTTGCAGACAATTGAATCCACTCTAGCTAGTTTATGCTGAAATGGGATTTATTGTAAGTATTCGTACTGAATTTGCTTACTGATTCATTGGGACGGCTGATGAACAGATTCTAAGCTAAACTTTCAGGAATAATTGTCAAAACCACCTTGAAGAACTGGGCTACCTGGGAGGCTGCTGTCTCTGCATAATCTTGGAGCAGCTGCCATAGCCAATGCCTGTGGTAGGAAGGTGATGCTTTAGCCTGATTCCATGGCAGCCAAGCGGATGTGCTGCCCCCTGCCTTTCTCCACACATGACTTAGTTCTAAATCACAATCGTGTGCAATGCAGCTGCTCCACAGAACCCGATTCACATGCAAACCCTACGCTGCAAGAGCATCTGGGAAGTATAGTTTTTGGTTTTCCAGCCTCAGCATGCTAGAAAAGGTTGGAGTGGTTGTTTAGCAAGCCAGGTGACATTATCCACCACAGCATGCTACTAAAATTTTGCCATCTGAGCTTGGTAGCTTCATGGGTGAGGAGCCCCAGGCACTAGCTTCTGCTCTTTCTCCTTCCTTATCATTTTATTGCCTGTTAGACTCTTCACCTCGAAGGAAGCAGAGGCAGGGAGAAGAGGAAAAATAAACTGATCTGCATTGCTCTTTATAGATAAAAGAGGAAAGGTGAAAATGAACGACTGCTGGTATAATGGACAGAGCACAGGAGTTAAGAAATTACATCTGAGTGTATACTCAGGTTCATTGTCCTCATTCTGCCTACCCCAGGCTTTGGGCAGAGTGCTTTTCCCCATAACCCAAATACAGTTCCCACTTCCACCACATCTTATACTCAGCCTACTCTTCCTTTAGTTATTCATTAATCGAGCCACATCACACGGTTGCATGATACATAGGTACATCTGTTGTGCACCCAGGACACTCCCCACCACCACCTCGGAAATGCCTTTGAGTCAGGTTCTGTCATCGTGGAAGGGAAAGCATTGTGTTGGAAGAAAGTGGAAGCCTGGGTTTTTGCCTTGAGCCAGCCTGTTCCCTTGCTCTGTGATCTTGGGCAAGTCATTTAACCTTTTGTTTCCATTTCTTTGTGTATAAAATGAGAGGATTGGGGCCTGTGGGTCCCACGGCTTCCTTTCAGCTCTTTGGTGCTATCATCTCTTTGGGGAAGTTCAACTCCCAAATGACAATTGAGAGGGTGGCTTGTTTTCTGAAGTGTGACCTATTGGTTATGCCATCTTCTCTGTGACCTTGATACCTCAATATAGATTTCCATCTACTCATTTCTGTCACTCTTCTAGTACTCTCTGCATTGTGTTTGTTGGCATTTCCATCTTCTTCACATTCTTTAAAGACAGGACTCCTTTCTTGCCTTCTCAGCTGTAGGCCTCAGAGGAAAGGCCAGACCTCCACTCCATGATTTGCAAACAGGAAATTCCAAATCCATCTTCCAGGCCCCACTTAATTTTTATTTAAGCATTTGACCTTCAGAGAGCCTTGTACCTGCTTCTCCCTTTTTCTCATTCCTTGCTCCATTACCAAAATGACCAGCTTATTTTGTTTCCAGTGGTAATGGGACCACATCAGATAAACCTCTGTGTTGCTAAAGAAGTACAAAGTCAAGCAAGCCCACGTGTTCTTACAAGGCGAACTATTGCCTTTGTTAGGCAGCAGAAAGGAGCCACTCTGGCAGTGAAGGTTAACATTCAGTTTCATAGTGAAGTATAAAAAGGTCAGAAGGAGCCATAAAATTTTCATAGTGTTTCTGCTGTCTCTTCTTGCTTGGCCCGCACTCTCCTTTCCATCTAAGGCAGGAGGTTTATGATTTAGAGCCTTAGCTGATCTGCATAATCCATTAAAATGTCACTTTTTTAATTGCAGAAGTGATTCCTCTGAAGCGTACACCTGCTGCTGCTGCTGCTGGAATTTATAGCCAGGACACGGTGTGATTTGTGTTTGGGATGAATGTAGCCACCTCTACCATCCCAGACTGCCCTCAATAATATTGCTGTGATCATCCTCCGAAACTGGAGGCAAGTTGAAATGACTCCCCCACCAGGACGTTCTCCGTTCTCCTCCCGGCACCTTTGGGGACTCGTTTGTCTCCTTCAGCATTTGCTCTGCTGGTGCCACAGGCATACAGGGGAGAATTCTACACGCAGCATCAGAGGAGAGGGGATTTTGAGGGAGGCTTTGGAACTTGGCTGCATATAGCACATTGGTGATCACAGTGGGCCAAGGAACTGCCAGGTACCTTCATAGTGAGCGCCATAGGGACTGGCTGGGAGAGTATAGGGCAGGACAGGGTTTGTTTCTAGGATACCAGGACTGTTTGTCTCTGAAGTAACCAGATTTGGGGGAATACTAATATTGGACACAGGCTTCTGAGATGCTCACCAGGAAGCTGGGGGCTCCTAAAACAGGGCCAGGTGGCCCAGAGAGCAAAGGTGTGGTGATGCTGGGGAGGAGGTGGATACGGCGAGAAGAGAGGTAGGCAGAGACGCTCATCAAACCATCTAACGTGAGGGCGTGAGGCTGTGAGCTCCCGGGGAGTAAGAAACAAGGGGAAGCAAGTGTCCCAGTTGGCTGTTCCTCAGAGTCTCCTATGGAGCTTCTTCCAGTAGGGACAGCCCAGGCCCTGCAGAGTCTGACGAAGACGGTCAGGGTTGGTTGTGGCCAGATATGAAGCCAGGTTTGAGAACCACCAAGATGGAGAAACAGACAGGAGGGAATGCGAATGAGAGCAGCATGGTGCCGTGGAAAGAGCAGGGCCCAGGGGTCTCACAGACTGAGTTCAGATCCCACTCAGGCAAGTCACCATTGGAAACTCCATTTCCTCTGCCTTCTTTCCGAGTGCGCCTCCCTAGGCTGCAGAGGCTGGAAAGCTAAAAATTACTTTTTCACGGCATATATACCGCTAGGGTTCTGGATGTGAGCTAGGGTCGGCCAACTGGATGTGCTTCCAGGATGCCCAGAAGCAGATCCACACTTCCGCAGCCGCCCCTTCTCCAGGCAAGCACAGGCGTGGCTGTGTTGGCTTTTTCTGGCAGTATTCTGATTCTTTGGAGTGATTTTGGGTGTATTCCTAGAAGCTTTGTCTCTCGAGGCTATTTCTTCAGGCCTTCCAATAACTTCCTTAAGCCATTTATTAGCCCTAGTAAACCCCTTCCTGCTTATACTGGCTTCTCTGCAATGGAAGTCAGACTGATACATAGGGACAGTAATATCTTACTCAAAGATGCATGAGATAACATACATCAGATATGTAGCTGGCCCTCAGTAAAATTGATTTCTCTTCAGAAAGGAACTAAATTTCCAACTAGAAGACACTGGGAGAAACTGTTGAAGGATTCCCTTTTAATCAGGGAATGTCATGTAATGTTATTAAACACCTCTGTGCAGTGCTTTCAAATATTAAAATTCATGGTTGCCAAGGTGAGTCTGAGCTACCTGGTAAAATGCAAAGCCGTGGCACCCAGGATGGATGACTATAAAGTCCAAGCTCCCAATACACACTAGTAATGGGGTGTTCTGTGGAGCCCATGGGTGAAATCTTCTTCCACAGATGGCGTATGTCCTGGAGTCTGACTGCACAAGCTCAAATGCCAAGTGTTACCCTCTCCAGCTTAGGTTAATTACCTCACGTGTCCGAGCTTTAGTTTCCCACCTGTAAAATGGGGGTATTAAGCATTCTTACCTTATAGCCTTGCTGTGAGAATTGAATGAGGCAATGCATCTGAAAGACTCAGCCCAGCCTGGCACATTGGGAGTGTTTGTACAATAAATGTTAGCTGTTATTAAGTTAAGAATGATCATTTATCTAGAGCTTCTTTTGAGTACAAAATTTGCCTCAGGTCTTTTTTACAAGCTAGTTAGCCATTTCTCCTGGATCATCTTGATAATGTACTCCTGCAAGTTATATGACTATCTCCGAATACTCTAATTTCAGTACTATAAATGGTCATGTAAAATTTCAGAGGCCAGATTGTTTATTTAGTTGATTATGTATGAGAAATTTTCATTACTAGATGATCAGATTTGTAGTTTTAAAAATAGACAAAGAAAGAAGTGTAGATATCCTTAGAGTGACTGGGAATGTTTAACAACTTAATAGACATAGAAAATAATTATGCCACAGTGGGTTCATTTTGTTTTTATAGATGCAATTAAGCTTTTGAATTTGGTTGGCATTAAAAAAATCTTTTTTTTTTTTACCGTTTAATGCTGCCATTATGGCAGTAATGATAAAAAATATAATAGCCAGTTTTTAAAAATGATTACTATGTACTAGGTAATATTCGACAGTTTTTTAATGCATTATCTCCTTCAGCTCTCACAACTATGTGAGGAAGATAGTTCATAGGTGAGAAAGCAGAGGCACAAAGAGAGGTAAAGTGACTTGCCCAAGGTCACACAGCGATTAAGTGTAGAGCTTGGATTTTAATCTGAGTCTGTCAGATTCTTAGACTGTACCCGTTGAGACTGAAGAGAGAAAAGAAAGCTAAGAGAAAATTGGACAGGGTTGAGAAATTTGAGCATCTTGTAACTTTTGTCGGTGTGACTTTGGCTCAGGTCCTTTCCCTTGGTGATGTGTGTAGTGACCTTACCACATGGGGGTGGAGACCGTCAGCAGTGCCTTCTCCCGGATCCTGCCCACGCCGTGGTCACGAGTGTCAGCTAGAAGCTTTCCTTACAGCCTCTAGGTTTTTAATAAGATCTCATCAAGCATCTTCATGAAAAAGCTAATTTCAGATGTTATGAGGTGTTTGGGACTATAGTGAACTATTCACAAATAGACTACAAAAGTGGAGTAAAATGAAAATAAAACCAGTATTTTCCAGCTAAATGGAAAATTTGGTGGTAGAGAATCTTATCATGGAGGAATGGGCACTTGTCCCCACTGGGGCTGGGCGTGGGGGGTGGACTGTTCATCAGTTTTGGACGGTTGGTGTTCTCTGCAGGGAGTCTTTGGTAACACTCATGCCAGCTGAATCAGAGATGGGGATGTCACTGGAAGCCTGCAGGGGTACATCATGTCACTGGAAGCCTGCAGGGGTACATCATGGAATCCCGGAAGAGAAAGCACAGCTGGGCTTGGAGGGAGAAAACCCGCTGGATCCAGTGTTGGGCACTTCTGTGTCTGTTCTGTCCCTGCCTCTGTCTTCTGCAGACACCACTGAACACCAGTGGACAAAATGATGATCATGTATTGGTCATCTGCCTTGTATAAGATCCTCTTCTGCTTGAAAATTAAAATTAATACTGCATTGACTATTCCCAGATTATTTTACTTCTATCCCAATCCCAGGTATCTGGAGAAGCAAGTGATACTTACCAAGAAAGTAAATGACAAAGTAAGATGATGCTGTGGCTCTCTCTGCCCTAGTGACAAGGGTCCCTCGCTGAGAAAGGTTGAGTCATGTTGCAGTGTGAGCTAAACGATCCCTCCTCACTGTTCAGATGTCCCTTTTGAGGCATCCCGGTCTACTTAAAGATCAACAGCCTGGAAAAGCACCAGAGGCTTCTCTTATTAGAGAGTAAGCATTAAACATGGTTATGTAGTAAACTAAAGGAAGAATAAGCTCAACAAAACTAGAGTAGTATTTTATGCAAAATCACTGAAAACCTCTGAAACAATAAAACATTTAATCTGGAGAATTAGTTTCCCAGAATTTGTGGTGGGAGCCCTAGACTGATGAACCCTTTGCAAACCATATTCTTTTTACTGGGCCGCCCTGACCCATGCGTCTTGGTGGCATCTAAACAGGGTTTTCCCTCAGCGTTCTCATTTTCTGTGCCAGATTTGGAGGACTTCATTGAAAATCCGATCTCTACGAAAAATCTGTCTTTTAAAAGAGTTTAGGTCTCCCAACTTCCTGTCATTTTGCTTTCATACCATGAGGCTGTAGAGCAGGCTTTCAACAGGCTTTGCCTGAGCACTTCCTGGTGTCTTTATTTAATCGCAGTTTTATGAATTCTTCATACGCCATCCAGCCAATTTTGCAGCCTCAGAATCCTGCTCAGGAGACAGACAGTGATTTTTCCTGCAGTCAATTTTAAAGGCTTTAACCATCTGGGATTTTTAGTAACTTGTGAAAAGCAAATGGATGCCACGTTTTCAGGATTTTGCAGCCCAAACCCCAGGGTTGTTGTGCATGACATGTGCAGTAATAATACAAATGTGTCTGACATTTGTTTATGAAGCTAAATCATCAAAATAGATTTTAAGTACCCAATACCGTGTTTAATTTGATTTATTGCCATAATGCTTACTTGGTGCATGCAAGGTGATATTATATTGAAAAGCTTTGCATATTAATTTGGATTTTCTGAGAACATTAAACTCCTGATAGGCCACCATTTCTCATCTCCCCTCCCTCACAGCAGTGTTGCTATGTCTGTAGAAAATGGAAACCAACGAGGATTCACTTGACTTAGCCAGAGGGTATTTCCTTGCAGTGAACAGAATCAGCCTGAGATATGGAACCTAGTGGTTTGGAGTACAGCTTGGTCCCCACAAAATGTGGAAGTGGGGCAGCTAATCTCTCGTTCTCTTCTTAAGGTCACATGGTCTCTTGCCCCTACAGCTCCTAGCATGTTTCATTGTTCTTTGTCTCTTCAAATCATCATTCTCTGTTTTGGCATGTATGTGGCCGAACATGGCTTCTGTTTTATACCATTTCCCTCGTCCAGCACCCAATGTCGAATGACACGTGTCTTTAGGTCCCAGTTTCAAATTCTTAGGGAAAAGTCCAACTAGCCCAGCTTGGAATAGTTGTCCATTCCTGGTCCGAGCATTTGTGGCCAGGAAGCCTGGGTCACATGGCCAGCAGTCTGCTCAGCCGGGGCTCTGAGAGCAGATCCTGGGTGGGGGGAGGTGGTACAGGTAGGTTCTCTCAGGTGGGTGGTGGGGAAGGAATTGTCAGGAGGGGAGTTGTCAGTATCCTTGATTCACAGGTGCGGAAGCAGTTTATTGCATAGCAACTGCAGCCTGGGACACAAGTCTGTCTCCTGGCCCATCTCTATCAATCCTGCTGGTCTTTTCCTCTTTTTAATTTGGTTCTTCAATCAGTCTTTAACCCTCCTCCCTTTGCTTCTCATCACTTCATTTTAGCCCCCCTATTTCTCAGTCAGTGCTTCAGAAAAGTAACATGATGCATCTGTTGCGGTGCTGGAAAGAACGCTTTTGTAGGGAATCCAAGACCAGCCTCTATTTCTGGTGCTAGACCTTGGGCAAGTCACTGAACCACTGTTGGCCCTGGCTTTATCTTCTGAAAATGAACAGGGCTGGACTAGATGCTGAAAGAAACCGTAGATGCTGCCATTCTGCAAATACAGTAACCATGGCAGACATCGCTCATTGATCGCAGCACAACATCCCAGGCAGCCACTACCAATCCACTGGATGTGACTCTTGAGATGTAACTAATTACTCTATTGGTATCTCTAGCTATCTTGGAGCAAGAAGTTAAGGCCCAGCTGTTTACCAGCTTTTCTTCTTCCTACCTTACCATCTTCACAGGGGTAGGATATGTGAAGCCATTATTCTTCATTCTCTGAAATTATGAAGGGAAAATAAATTCCCTCCTCTGCCTTTTTTTGTCTTAATTATTCATTCTTTTAAAAACCCTTGTTTATTTTCTGACTGCCATCCAATCCAGTCTTTGATTTTTCCTGTGTCTGAAGAACTGACATTTTTTTTCATAGCAAAGGTGTGGAATCAGCCACGTTTGTCTGAGCTCCCCAGAATTAGACTGGCTCACTTTGCAACTGTGTGGTGGCAGGCAACAGTGAGAGTTATTTTACTTTTAGAAAAATATGTTTTCTGTAGTTATATTTAGAGTGAAGAAAGATCCTTGCATTCTCAGCTCTAATTATATTCAATGTGCCTAATTGCTGTTACTCTCAAATATGATATTGAGTGAGGTCGCATCTTCAATTCACATTTCTCATCTATATTTACAAATGACACAGCTTTGGAACATCTGCTCTGCCTATAGAACACTCATTTTTGCAGATGATGCAGCTGTAATGGCTGGTGGCAGAATTGTTTCCTCGACGACGATGCTAGGGTACATCTCTCCCTTTCCGCCCTTCCTGCTAGATGCTATTTTTTAAGTAGCCTTCTGGAGTTCATTTCCCCAGGAGAGATGGGTTCATGCTTCTAAGGCGGCATAGTTCTGTTATTTTTGTGGAAGAGCCGTGTCCTGGAGTAGTTGCTGATGGCAGCCGCCATGTGGCAGGGCCACCTTATGCAACAGCTCTGTAGGGAGGGGAGCCTAGCTCTGGGGAGAAAGGAGGCTAATGCAAAGAGGAAGATGAACAGAAACTTGCAAAGACCATACCTGGGATCAAATCCGTATCTCTAGAAGCCCAGAGCTGGCTTCCTGGTTAAAAAGAATCCTAAATGTTGGTAGAGAATGTGGCCATTATACCTTATTTCCCCTTGGAAAGGGGTAGCGCCCTGGGCAAATGAGGAAGAGTGGGGGTATGATTTATACAGACCGAATTTAAATGCTTTTTTAAAAATTTTACTTCCCATTTTAAAATGTTATAAGTTAATAAAAATGAGGACTTAAATGCTTCCCTTTCTGGAACCACTGCTCATATGCAGGAAATACAGAGGGCAGAGGCCCGTGTTGAAATGCACTGTGAGTGTGCATCAGCACAGTCCAGACGTGGGAAATGCTACCGGTTAAAGGGTCCAGATTCTTCATCAGGTATGTTGTAGGGGAACAAAAGGAATGTAGAGGGAGAACCTAGAGATGAAAAGAGACTTTAAAGACATAAAAAAAGAACATTTTTGTTCCTTTGGGCAAGATTAATCTATGTCTAGGGTGCTTAAAAAAACTTTTAAAAATTATTTCTTAGTTTAAATCATGCTATAATTAACAGATGATTATAGATGATTGGATTTCAAGCTCTCCTGTGTTACAGATGAGGAACCCGAGGCTCAAAGTTATTAGCTTCATGTCTCAAAGGGAACAAATAGGGAAACTGTGACCAGAATCCAGACCCCCGGCCCATGTGTGGTATTTGCACTATTTCTCCCAATATGATCCTGTACCATACATTATCTTGGAGTTCATTGACATATTAATAGATAAAATCACAGCAGAGTCAACTACATAGTGGAGGCGACGTTGTGTTAATCTGTTCTCTTAATTGCTTTTCAAGCGAAATTGGCTCTGGCTTTGTCCTGTATATAGTGGCTGTAAGCCCAGGAACTGTGCAGTTCTGACTTTTTGACTTACAGAATAAAGTTATGGTACTGCATTCTACTTGCCTTGATATTATAAAGTCAGTTTCATTGTTCCACACTATTAAAATGCTCTAAAGTTGCAATTAAAGCTATAAAATAATCTTTACCTCTTTTATTAAATTTCATTTTTCTTCAGTAGTAGTTCTGGCATTGATTTAAATTACACGTTGGGTATTCCTCATCTGAAATGCTTAGGATCAGAACTGTTTGGGATTTCAGAAATTTTTGGAATTTGGAATATTTGCATTATACTTACTGGTTGAGCATCCCAAATCCGAAAATTTGAAATCTGAAATGCTCCAGTGAGCATTTTCTTTGCGCTTCATGTCAGCGTTGAAAGAGTTTCACATGTTGGAGCATTTCATATTTTGGATTTGGGATGCTCAACGTCTACTGATTTTCACATGTGTAGCACTTTTCCTTAGGGAATCCAATCTTAAATAGACTGGGTGTTTTGAAAATGGGAACTGTCTGATGCAGGTTGGCACGAAAATAACCAATTAAATTATTAGAATTCTGAATAAATACATGTATATCACTACCATGCAAGTAATTTAGCCAACAGATTCACCCTACTGAAATAAATTTAGGGTTACATTATTCAGTATTTCAATCCATTTTTTTTTAAAGAGAAAGTAGATTTTAAAGAAGGCTCTAAAAGAAATGTCGTTTGCTCTGTGCTCCAATGACATATGTTTGTCACTATTTTTATTTTTGAAAAGAGCCAGGATTTTAGGCTCAATTACAAGTAATTAACAACCCAACCAGTGTGCCACAAGAAGCATTCAATTTCTCCTAGTATTTGTAAGAAGTCAACAAAACATGCCACTATTTCACCAGTAAATGGTTCTAACAATTATTTACTGTGAAAATAATAGTGTTAACAATTACTTCAGGGTAGAAGATAGAATTGTATGTTATTTATCTTGAGTGTAATAGCCTGTGTTTTTAGCTTCAAGAAGCTGTGTCTGTGTAATGATACCGGGACAAGAGGTGTGGAAAATCACAAGCTGTGTGAAATCCTGACCTCAGGAGAACTGTTCTTTCATTACGGGCCATCAGAGGAGGAGAGAGAGTTTTTCTTCCTTTAAAAAGTCTTCCCTTATGTAGTTTGTCTTTGGTCACCCAGACTAGTCCCTCACAACCTTTAGTGTCAGGATGTTCTGTGGAGGCTGCCACTGTGATTTGAAGCCTTCCTTCCATTTCCTCCCTACCTCCTCCATCCCAGCAGTAAGAGGTCTGAAATACCTTGCTCAGTGGTACTTACCTATCAAAGGAAATGTCAGGGAATAGTCTCTTTTTTTTAAACCACTTTATTGAGGAATGATTGACATGCAGAAATCTGCAGATAATTAACGTATACAACTCGATGTGTTTGGAAATACACAGACATCCATAAAACCATCAAAGCATCATCACTGTCTGTGCCCTAAACTTATCCATCATCTCCAAAAATTTCCACCATCTCCCTTCTTTTTTCCTTTTGTGGTAAGAGCACTTAACATAAGATCTACCCTCTTAGTGAATTTTTAAGTATACAATACAGTATTAATCATATGTCTATGTTGTACAGTACATCTCCAGATCTTATTATGTATAACTGAAATACTCCCTCTGACCAACACCTCCCCTTTTCTCCCTCCTTGCAGCCCTAGCAACCACCATTCTTCTCTCTGCTTCCATGCGTTTGGCTATTTTAGATTCCTCGTCTAAGTGTGATCACATAGTATTTGCCTTTCTGTGTCTGGCTTATTTCACTTAGCATAATGTCTTCTTCAAAAAACGTAGATCATTGATTTTCAGATTTGGAGAGCTCATGGGCCAATAAAATAAAAAAATGGGGAATCCCAGTTTAGATTTGCTAACTTTTAATTTTATCAAGTCTGGGCATAAACAAAACAATAGCTACATAGGCTGTCATTATTATTTCGAAAAGAAAGGAAATTTTGACACTAAAAATGGGGAATTGTCCATGAGACCCAAAGGCAGTTGGTGAACACACACACACACACACACACACACACACAATTATGTTGTTTTTCTTGTTTTGTCTTGGTGGGGTGAAAACTTTGCATCGAGGATTAGAGTTTGGACTAGCATTTGGAAACCTTGTGTTAAGTAATTTGTTTTTAAAAAGTGACATCTCTAAAAGGTGAACCTTTTTCAAGTTCTTTAAAGAATGTTAAACACCTTGGTGCAGTAGGAACCTCATCTTCTGTGCTCCTCTGTAGTGAGGCAGGATACAGCTGTGATTAAGAATGTGGACTCTGGGCCAGACTGCCTGGGTTATAATCACAGCTGTGCTGCTTGCTCACAAGCTGTATGACTTTGGGTAAGATTTTTAACTTGTTTGTGCCTGCATCTGCACCTGTGAAATGAGAATAAGAACGAGCCCTTCCTGTTAGCATTGTTATGAGGCCTCATGTGTTCACATTTGTAAACAGTTAGAAAAATGCTGGGCTGTAGGAAATATTCAGGAGGTATTTGTGTTTGACAGGTGATAGGTGCTCAGTAGATTTACTGAATGCATGTGGAAAGGAGAAATTTCATGTATATGGTAGGATCCTTTGACTGTGGACTCTTGTCTTTCAAATGGGTGGCAGTTGTAGACATACATGGCATCTTCTCCCAGACTCCACCAATGGTGAGTGTCTGTCCCAGGCTTCTCCTAGAGAAGAAAGCTGTCTGTGCTGGTTAAGCCAAGTGGTAAAAGTACCATTATTCTAGCCCCTTCTCTGTGGGCACCCCTATTCCTGGTCAGATATCTTGAGACTCTGTTGCTAGTCACAGATTGGCCTAAAGCAGACTGGAAGGATAAAGGATGATTCATTGCCAATACTGAAAATTAATGTCTAATTATTTATTACTAGGTAAGCTGAGGCATTTGGAGATACATTTAAATGGAGGACATTTAAATTTATAATGTAAACAGACTGTACTCTTTTACACTAAATGAGAGAAAATATAGCCTCAGTTAGTGAAATGTCTTAATTATAGAATTTTTAAAATAAATGCTATTTGGATATGACCCTATCTGTGAACACTCAATGCAAATAAACTATAAATGAAAATTATTTGCTATGAACATATTATTAATAGTTATCTTTTTGAGTTTGGGTGCTTCTAAAGGGCTTGAAAATTAGTATAAGTATAAAATAAACATTTTCTTTTCTTTTTTTTTTAAATCTTAGAGGCAATCAGTTTAATCATTATTCAGTCCTGATAAAGTTGGGTTGTAATTTCTTTTTATAAGAATCTGAATAAATAAATCCTAAAATTGTGATATTCATATTAATGGAGCTAGACTTCTATAGTAAAATGTATGCCTAGTCAATCATCAATGAATATGGAATTAGAAATTAATAATATTTGTTATTAATATTGAAGCATATTCTGCTTCTTTGGCCCCAAAATAGATACTTGCAGGTTTTTAGTGTCTAATTGTAAGAACAACGTCGATATCCGTGAAGCATCACACAGCCTTTTTCAGTAGACCATTTTTCTTATGCGTCTCTAGTCAGAGGGGAAACCTATCAAGTATTGATATTATCATCTTACCTAAATTAGTGCCCCAAGAAGGCGTGAGAGCCAATCAGTATAATGACGGTCCTTTACATTTATTACAGCATTTTACAGTTTTCTTTGTGCTCACCCTATGCTGAGACCCAAGTGACACACATTAATAGATGAGTTCAGGAGTAAGTCTGATAAAATACACTGTGGAATAAGCAAATAGTAGAATTTGTCAGCCATAGAATGACAAAGAACATGTTTTCTGATTCCACCATAGATTCAGTCTACCCATCAGTTCTTCTTTGTTTTTTTGTTTTTTGTTTCCCTCAGTGTCTGAAGTTGCTCAAGGGCAAGGACTTTAACTCTGAAATGATCTAACCTGGAATTCCCTTGAGGTGTTCTTCAGAGCTGTGGTTCCTTGGGATATTAACTAGTATCACATAAGAGAGAAGAAAGAAGGAAGCGTTCCACAGTCAGCTCAACTCATTTGGGGATTTTCTAGGTTCAACAGAACTTTTGTTTACCACGGAGACTTTTCAGAGCCTTTAATGTATTTGTATGCACTGTGAATCTCTCGTGAGAGATTTTCTATGCTGCTTTGGATACAGAACCCTCTTTTTCCCCCTCACATTTATTTATTGGAACAGACATGGTTATCTTTGTCTCAGTTTTAGAGAGTGTCAAGTTGTCTGGTTGTCCCCAATATACTAGAAGGACTTTTTTGTTTTCAATATTACAGAATACTCCATGAGATGCAAAATGAATGCAAAGTTCTCTATCATGTACCAGTGGAGATGGTGCAAGGCTGAGGTTGCCCATGACAACTTTCAGGAAAACACTTAAGTCCAGAGTTTGGCCTAGGATCATACTATGTGGTCTTTAAATGCAGTGAAAAGTCTTACATTATCCTTTTGTGTGTATGTGTGTTTGTGTACACACTTGTGTATGTGCTTATGTTGACTGTTGTGGGCTTTATAAAATTTTCATGATTTATTAATTGATAATTTATGTATTCTTAAATAATTTTTATTATACACACATAATTTTTATATACTTGTGTAACTGTGATTCTACAGTGTACATAGGTTTCTATTTTTATCACAGTCTTCCATGCCCCCTCATTTTTGTTTGGTGGCACCATATTCATTTACATATTTTAATCATTGTTTTATTCGTTTTGTATATCTTTATTTGGATTTTGGTATTAAAGCAGTACTGGTTTCATAAACTGAATTAGAAACATTTCCATATATTTCAAAGGCCTGAGTTAGTTTCATAACATTGGAATTACCTATTTTTTAAAAAGTTAGCTGAGTATATCTGGTCCCGGTGCCTTTTTCAGTAGTGACTCCTTTTTCCCATGTTAATCTGTCTGTTTAGGTTTTTCATTTCTGGATTAATTTTGGTTACCAACATTATTCATTTCCTCTGGGTTTTCAAGCCTTTTGCCATAAGTTGCATATAGAATTCTTTCATAATTATTTTGATTTCTTTATCTGTGGTGGTTTCTTTTCTCATTCCTAATGTTTTACACTTCAGTTCTATTTATTTTCCTTTCTTAATCAGGCCTATGAAAGATTTACCTAATTTTACTCTTTTTATTTTTCCTCCAAAGACCAAAGGACCAGCTTTTGAATTTATTTATCCTTGCCACTATTCCTTGTGTTATAATGCATTAGTTCCAGCTTTTATTTTTTATTTTTAGAGACAAGGTCTTGCTCTGTTGCCCAGGCTGGAGTGCAGTGGTGTGATCATAGCTCACAGTAACCTCCAACTCCTGGGTTCAAGTGATCTACTTCAACTTCTCTAGTAGCTGGGACTATAGGTGCACACTACCATGCCCAGCTAATACACCAGCTTTTATTTTTATTAATTTCTTTTTTTGAGGGGAGAGGGCTTGTTTTCTGTTTCTCATTTTAAAATACGAATAATAAGTTCCTTTAAAAAAACATTTTCTTTTAAAAGGAAAATATTTCAGGCTATGAATTTTCCTCCAGGTATAGCTTTTACTGTTCCAACTGAGTGTTGGAAAGGTGTTAAGAATTCTTTGAATTAAAAAAAATATGTAAAGGTGTGTGTGTGTGTGTGTATCTTATCCTGTCTCTGCTTTTTCCTGTCAGCATCTCGGTTATAGTTAGATTTGTGAGATGTCTTAGTAAGAAAGTATTCACTTTGCAACTATGCTGAATAAGTCATCTCCAAAACCACATTCTTGCTTACAGAAATAAGCAGACTTTGGGAGTAAAATATAATGAAGAAGCACAGTGAGTCCTACTTACTAATGTTAAGGGAACCAGATGGATTACCCGGGTACTCATTGGAGAATTATGGTTGGAGAAAAGGGATTCATTGTAAGAAATACGAACAATTCTAGAGAAGACAGAAAAAGTTGACCACAAAAGTGGTAGGATAAGAATTTATTATTATCATAGTTTAGGAAAGTGATCTGAGTCAGAAACCTCTTAATTAGATTCTGCTCTTCTTGATGATAATTATGATAACTAACATTTATTGACAGCTGACCACATACCAAGATATGTTCCAAATATTCTACATGGATTAATGCCTTAAAGCTTCAAAACAGTCTTGTGAGACAGACATTATTATCCTCCTCTTACAAAGGGGCAAACAGGTGCAGAGAGGTCACGTAACGTGCATGAATTTATACAGCTGGAACAAGGCAGTTGGGTCAGGAACCCAGCTGCTCTGACTCCAGGTCCCACACGCTAAACTGTGACACCTCACCCCCTTCATGGTGAGGATTACACCTTGTTAATCTTTTGTGATGGAGTGACTACCAGAGAATGCATCCAATAAATATTTCTGGAATACATAACTAAATGATTGAGCAAGCAAGGGAGATAATTGGCTATCATACGAAGCAGAAAGGGAGAAATACTCTAATAGAGTTAAAAATGAAGAGTTGTACGAGCAATGACATCTTAATTAGGGGGCTATCACTTAGAAGAGTTTTATATTTAAGCCTTTACAAAATGATGTGAAGTCCTAGTAATATGTTTCGTCTTTTTGCCCAATTACCTAAGCCCCTATTACTGCTTTTCTTTAAAAGGTACAGAAATTTCTATATCCCCAAAGTCTTTCTTGCTTAATGGATTTAAATGGAATCAACTCCTCTTCGGGCCATAAGCATAAAATAGTAAAAATTAATAGGAGATGTTGGAAAAATTTTCGAATAGGATTGTCCTAGTTTTAAAGGCTAGTTATTGGTGGTTAATTGTGTTTTCTGTGGTTGAGTTTAAACTTATTAATGACTCCATCACAAAGATGCCAGGAGAGGAAGAGGGGAGAACCCCTCCCCACAAGTCCCATTGGTTTATTTTTCTTCCTTCTCTTCTTTTCTTCTTTCTTTCTTGTGCAGTGGTGTCATCATAGCTCATTGCAGCCTCCAACTCCTGGGCTCAAACGATCCTCCTACCTCAGTCTCCTGAGTAGCTGGGATAACAAGAGTGCACCACCATGCCTGGCTTTTTATTTTTTGTAGAGACAGGGTCTTGCTATTGCCCAGGCTGCTCTGAAACTCCTGGGCTCAAGCCATCCTCCCACCTTGGCCTCTCAAAGTGTTAGGATTACAGGTGTAAGCCACTGTGCCTGGCCTGGTTTATTTTTCTTGACACAGATAATATTCTTCCAAAAAAGTGATCTCTGCATGTGGTGTCCTAGTCCAGAATAGAAGGTCACGGCAGCTGCCCTACCTGCTGCATAGGGTTTATGATGACAAAATTAGGAGATACTGAAATACTGGAAATTTATAAACAGCCTGTGTTGTAATAGTCAGGGATGGTTAAACAAGTTTTAATGCCATGTCTTAGTGGAAATGACATGTAGCCTTCTCCAATATGGAAAAATGCTTTTAATATACTGTTAAAAGAGAGAAAGCAGTAGAAAGTTGGATGTGCAGTGTGATCACAGGTCTGTAAAGCAAGCAAACCAAAGCTTTTCCAAGAACAAAATCTGGAAGTAAAATTCACTTGAATTATGGTTTTCTCAGCAGTCCGAGGGAGGAGGGGGTTCTTTTTCTTTTCCTTCTACTTTTCAATCTTTTCTAAATTTTCTGTAATGATCATATAGACTCAGGTTAAAAAAAGATGAAAATGAAATTGCATCACTGTTATAATGGGTGTGTGTGTGTGTGTGTGTGTTTTTAGGGGGAGAGAACCAGCTTTATTTTTAAACCTGTGCCACAAAGGATTTGACAGCAATAAACTTTTTAAAAAAGAAAATAGCTGTGAAAGGGCTTTGAAAGTTAAAATGCTTCTCTCGGCGCAGTAAACAGAACCTTCTATCTGCTGGCATCACTTCAAGAAATGGCAATTTGATTCTATTAACTGGTGCATTTCGTTTTAAAAAGCCCCGAGAGGAATCGCGTTAGGCAAGGCCGTCCCAGGTGCCAAACTTCAGCACTTCCGCACCCTGTAAGGGTGTGGCGCCTTAGTGGGTGCTGGGTGTGGGTGGGTGCTTCAGCACAGTGATGGCTCTTAGTCCATTTCTTCTGACCTTCTGGGAATAGAAGCCTGACAGGTCTTGGTGATTTAGAGCCGGGCTCAGTAACGTTTGCCGAAGCAGCACCAGAGAGCCACATCATCAAGCTCAGGAAAAAGAGGCAGCGACTGTGTGGGCTCCCATCTGTTGGGGTCGCTCTGGGAGGGTGGAGCCCACCCTAGACCTGGAGATGGAGGAACTTGCTCCTTCCCACGTGGTGCAGAGAGCCTTGGGTCAGAGTCAAAGTCACACCCAGCTACGGAATAACTCTTGGTGTGACCTTGACCAAGCCAGCACTTGACTTCTCTGAGCTCTGGCTTCCACACCTGTAAAATGGGGATCATAATCTGCATCCTTTACCTCGCAGGTGCTGTGAAGAATGGGGTGAGATGATGGATCTGAAAATATTCCGTAAACTATAGGGGGTTCACAGGAGTGTGATATTCTGACCATGCATGTTTAGCAGATGTTTGTGACTTCGGACTGGCATCCCAGTCCTCTGAGGAAGCCTCTGAATGCATTCATGCCTATCCTCGGCTGAACAAATAATAATAATAACAACAACAACAGTTAATGTTTTGAGCACCATGTGCCAGGCACTGTTCTAAGGACTTTACATGTATCAGTTTATTTTAATCCTTCAAACAATTTGATGAGGTAGGTATTATAAGTGTCCCCATTTTACAGATGAGGAAACCAAAAAAGAGAGAGGTTAAGTCACTTGCCCAGGGTTACTCACTTAGCAAATGGAGAAATAGAATTTGAATCCATGTAGTCTGACTCGAGAGCCTGATAAAAAGCTGCAGATACTTTCCTCTGACCTGTAAGGAAGGGGAGTTTGGTATGTTTATTAATGTTTATTAATTGGTTGCCTTAAGTTTACTTCATTAAAGAGCTGTTAGTGAGGATCTGGTTTGCTTTTCTCTAATTGCTGCAATTAAGGAAACCTGCAGGCGGGCAGGGAGTGAGACAAAGTGGTTTGTGTCATGATTATGGTTGGAAATGCAGCCACGCTTATGCCTAGGCAGGCCTTGAGAAGACTTTCTTCTCCTAAGTGTCTTCAGCGGTCAAAGAAGGGAACAGTGCTGACTGGGAAAGAACCACAATTGTGGATTACAAGAGTAGTTTTGAGCAACCCAGGAAGCAGTTCAGGCCAGCGTTGAACCTCAGTGACTAGCAGACTCTGATAGCCTCTGCTTGGGGTCTGGGATGAAAGCAGCCATGACCAGGGGACTGATGCAGCCCTAGGGACTGAGGGGAGAGAGGCTAGGAGAGGACACAACCGCAGCAAAGGAGCCTGTTGTACGTGTGTGCTTCCTTGAGGTTCAACTTCCGTTTGCCACCCAGCAGGGATAATTTGAGTGTAGCAGCATCACAGCCTGGGTCTGAATCTTGTGTACAGCTACTGAGAATGATAAACTAGCAGCACTGAGATCCTCAAGAATACAGAGGCCTGAACCATCCATCACTGTGCACCTTGGTGTAACTATGTGGTCCCTGAGGTCTGGGGAGACTCTGGGGACAATTCTCACCATTTTTTGACAGTCAATGACAGGCTCTATGCGTCCAAACCTGGCTAAGCACTTTCTTAATTCTTTTTATGTTCCACTATGATGATAAACTACTTTCTGATGCTTTTAGTTCAAGGCTAAGTTTAACTTTCATGGGACTCTGTGCAAACTTACTAAGCACAAAAGAGCATTTGATATTTAACCTGTGCTGGTTATTAACCCAATTTGTGCTGGTTATTATGAAGTCTGATATTCTTACGGGAGTGAGTGGCTTATCACTTTACTGAAGCTGTGGGAACCATGGTTTTATTTAAATCTGGCTTGAACAAGCTTAGTTTAAAAGGCATGTGTATAAATTATGCATTGAATGGGGTTCGTATGATGACCCAGTCTTGTTTCCTTGAGGTTGGAAGAAATGACTCATTTTAACTTTTCTCTTCATTATTTGGAGAATCTTCCTCTTGCTTTCAGTCTTGTCCCTGGATGGGTGATGGTGGCTGAGAACATCCAGAAAGTGCCGCCAGTCTGGGCTTGTGCAGCAAACCACCTTTGTCCATCTCCTCTTGTGTGGGACTTCTTTGCTTTCCGTGAATTTTTTTTGGAAGATCATTACCATATTTGTCAGCAAAGAGTAATCCATATCATTCGTTCTAAGTAGAAGAAAGTCATGGGGCTTTTTGAGGGAAAGGGAGAACTGGGGAATTGGTGGACATTGACTGAGAAAAACAAAAATTCAGTAATTTGATTAGAATGTCTTAGTAATTTTTTGTCCTTGAAAAATGGGATTTCAACATGAGCACAGCCTGTTTCATAGCAACATTCCAGCGTGTTTTCTGCTCTGGCTTTGTTTCTACTCTTGCAAAGCCCTGTGCTTTCTTTAAATAACTTCCCCCAGGTCCCAGGTACTATGTTAGAATTTTTATTTCACAAACCATTCTCTGTGATATTCCAAACAAGTATACTGACTTGTGCTTCTTTTTGACTGTCTCCATGGTGACTTCCTACCATCCTTCATGCTACTCTTCAGTCATGATACCCTGTGCTGTCCCTTCTTCCTGTACTCCCGCTTCACAATACAACATTCGAAAGCTCCCTACTTCCTTCCTGTATTAGTTTTCTATTGCTGTGTAACAAATGACCACAAACTTTGTGGCTTAAAACAACTTACATTTATTATCTTACAATTGCCATGGGTCGAGAGGTTGGGCACAGCCTACCTGGGTCCTCTATATAGGGTCTCAAAGGGCTGCATTCATGGTATTAGCCGGTCTGCGTTCTCATCTGGGGGCTTGGCTGGGGGAGAATGCGCTTCCAGCCTCACTCAGGTCGTTGGCAGAATTCATTTCCTCGTGGCTGCCAGACTGAAGGCCCTGGCTTCTTTCTGGCTGTCAGCTTCAGGAGGCCATTCCTAGTTCCTAGAGACACCAGTAGTTCTTAGAGGCCACCCGAGATCTTTGCTACCTGGGCTTCTCCAGATGGCCTCTTACTTCATTAAGGAATCAAGGAGAGGAGTCTGCTGGCAAGTCCAGGTCTTAGATAATGTAATCAGAGGATTGACATCCTTTTCCATATTCTATTTGTTAGAAGGAAGTCACAGGTCCTGCTCATACTCAAGGAGAGGGAGTCACAAAAGGCATGAACAAACAGGAGTCCTGGGGCCACCTTAGAGTCTGCCTGACACAACCACCTGGATCAAGCATCCACTTCATGATCTTCCTTTTAGTCTTTCAAGTTCTCTGTAATTTGGTTTTGGCCTACTTCTCCTAATTTATTTTCTCCTTCTCCTTAATAAACACCATCTTTCTCTCATTTCCCCCTCAAAAGCTGTCTTCCCTTCCATGATGCAACTTTAATTAATACAGATACATTTCACTTAATTAGCATAGACATGATCCTAAAATTGTGTGTATAAAATGGAATTATTTTTCATTGAAATGAAGGGCTTTTAACTGTGTTTTGGCTTCCGAATCCTTTTGAGAATCTGATTAAAGCTGTAGAAGTGAAGGGCACAACCCTAGATGTTCTATTTTAGTTATTATTGCCGCACAACAAACCACCCCAAGTGTAGTGCTATAAAACAAGCACATTTTATTATGCTCATGCTTTGGGGAATCTGGACAAGGCACAAATGGCTTGTCTCCACTTCATGGTGTCTGGGGCCTCAGTTGGGAAGACTCAGATGCTGGGGTGATGATTCTAATGGTTGGGGTAGAATGATCTGGAGGCTTCTCCATTCTCATGTCTGGTGTCTGGGCTGGGTCACCAGGGAGGCTTGGCTCAGCCGGGACTGTGTACTGGAGTAGTTAGGCATGGACTGTCCACGTGGCCTGGGTTGCTCACAGAGTGGCGGCTGGGTGCTAGGAGAGAGAGTGAGGGAATATCCCGAGAGCGAGCGTTCTAAGAGACCAAGCTGAAGCTGCCTGACCTTTTATGACGTGGCCCTGGAAGTCACGCGGCATTACTGGGCGAACAGACTCTAGCCCACACAGATTCAAGGAGAGGGGACATACATGCCAACTCTCAGTGAAAGGCACAAAGGAGAATTTGTAGCATTAAAAAACAAAAACAAAAACAAAGCACCTCATGTATAAACACAGACATATTTAAAGGAATACTAGGATCCTGTGCTCTGAGGATTGATAGGGATCCTAGAGGATCATCCATTTCCGTCTCCCACCCAGGGCTCAACTCAACTTTACAACTTCCAGGTTGTCTTGTGCCTGGACTACTGTGGGTGTTTCCTAAACGATTGGCTATCATCCGCTCTTATCCCTTTCCAGTCTATTTGTCACTCCACAGCCAGGATGATTCTTCCAAAACATGAATTTGCTCCTGCACATCACCCGCTGCCACCGTCTCTATCAAACTAAAACCACGATGCCCCAGTGGTCTGTAGCCTCTGCAGCCTCATGTCATGTTGTGCCCACTTGTGCTCTTCCTGATCCAGCTGTGGTTACCTGCTTTCAGTTCCTTATACTCCTTTTGCTTTTTCCTGCTACATGGCCTCTGCATAGGCTTGTCCCTCTCCATGGAATGTTCTTCCCTACCTACCGTCTTTTCTTGATTAAGTTCTATACGTTCTTTGGATTTTCACCATCACATCCTCAGGGATGTGCTTTCTGACCTCCCTGATCAGGTCACAGGACTATGCCTCTTAATACTTATAAAGATATACTTATAAAAAATAATACTTATCTTTTTTATATGTGTTAGGATGTTTGATTTAAGTCCATATCTCCCATAGGACTGTGAGTTTCATGAAGCCAGAAACCTTGTATGTTTTTTTCCTTAAGACATTGCTTAATGTCTTACAGAGTCTGGCATACAACTGACATTTGCAGATGGAAGGAAGAAAAGGAGTGAGGGAAGGCAGGGATGAATGAATCTAAAGACGCACCTTTGTATACTCTTAGTGGTGGAGAACTCACTAACTTTAAGCCAGCTCATTCTGTTTTCAATAGTTTTAATAATTAGAGAAGTCTTTCTTTTATTATTAAGTTCTAATTTTCCCACTACCCTAGTTCTATTCTTGGAGCACCAAATAACACATTCAACTCCTTTTCCACATGTTTTAGGGAGATTGTGGTCTCCTTCAATCAGTCTTCTCAAATGTTTATTGACATAGTTAACATGCCTCACAGCAGAGAAGGATAAACTGATACCACAGGGTCAATGACAGGCACAAATATTTGTCAACATGTCTTCAAAGGCCCTAGTTTTACCTTAAATCAGTCATGTAAATTTTGTATTCTACTCAAGAATGTATGTTTATCTTTATATGAGTACTTTCCCCCCTAAATATTTCAATAAAATTGATACTTCAGAATGGTATGCCTTCTCAGTCATGAAGTTTCAAGAACCACCAGAGATCTTCTCGCCCCAGTGTGAGAATCAGGACCCCTCTTTATAAACTGGTTTCCTCTTTATAATGTAAAACTGCTGTCTCCAAACCCTGGGCCTTGGACTAGTAGGAGTCCCTGGCCTCTTAGGAACCGGGTTGCACAGCTGGAGGTGAGTGGCAGGCGAGTGAGCGAAGCTTCATCTGTATTTACAGCCACTCCCCATCACTCGCATCACCAACTGAGCTCCGCCTCCTGTCAGATCAGCAGTGGCATTAGATTCTCATAGGAGCGTGAACCCTACTGTAAACTCTGCATGTGAGGGATTGCGTGCTCCTTATGAGAATCTAATGCCTGATGATCTGAGGTGGAGCTGAGGTGGTGATGCTGGCACTGGGGAGCAGATGCAAGTACAGATTATCATTAGCGGAGTAGTTTGGCTGCACAATAAATGTAATATGCTTGAATCATTCCCAAACCATCCCCCTTCCCGCATGTCCATGGAAAAATTGTCTTCCATGAAACTTGTCCCTGGTGCCAAAAACGTTGGGGACCACTGACATAAGACATCTCCATAAAGATCATGTACTAGCATGTATCAGTTTCTTAATGTCTGTCCTAAGATGTGAAGCTCAGAATTCACCCTCAGCTGACTAGGTATGCTCAAGAGTGGATTTGATCCTCTTGAAAATGAACTAATTTTTAAAAATGCAACCTATGATGGTGGTTTCCTCTGGGGAGGAGACAGGGAGAGAACCTAGAGAGAGACCAGAAAGAGGACTCTAAAAATATTGGTTCTATTTTTAAGCTGGATAATTGGCACATTTGTATTCATTTCATTATTTATTCTTTATACTGTACATATAGATATTATTTTCTAAATATTAAATATTTTTCAAGTTTAAGAGTAAAAAAATTTTAATGCAACCTAAGGATTTGTCATTTCCTTGCTAATCTATATTTCTCAAGTTCATAATGAACTCCAGTCAACTCTGCCTATAGGCAACATAAGTTATTATTTATTTATTTATTATTTTTCCTGTATTTATTTTTATTACTGCAAATTTTACACTGCATGGTAATTAAAAAATTTTTCTTAGTAGTTTTTTATTTCAAAATATTACTGGTGGTATAAATAGTTTTTTTTACACGTATTGATTTTGTTATACTTGAGTCAGGGTTATAAGTGTGCCCATCACCCAGATAGTGTTCATTGTACTCTTTAGATAGATTTTCCACCCATTCCTCCTCCCCTCTCCTCCCTGCTTGATTTCTACTGAGTTTTATAGTATTTCTCTCTGTGCATATGTATGTTCATCAGTTAGTTCCAGTTTAATAGCAAGTACATGTGGTGGTTGTTTTCCATTCTTTAGATACTTCACTTAGGATAACGGTCTCCAGTTCCATCCAAATTGTTGCAAAAGGCCTTAATTCATCCTTCTCTTCACGGCTGAGTAGTACTTCATGGTGTACATATACTGCATCTTGTTAATCCACTCATGAATTGATGGACACTTGGGTTGATTCCACATCTTTGCAGTTGTGAGTTGTGCTGCAATAAACCTTCACATGCAGGTGTCTTTTTGATAAAATTACTTCTTTTCCATCAGGCAAATACCCAGTAGTGGTATTGCTGGATCAAATTATAGGTCTACTTTTAGTTTTTTGAGGAATCTCCATACTGTTTTCCATAGAGGCTGTACTAATTTGCAGTCCCACCAACAGTGATTAAGCATTCCTTTCTCTCCGTATCCACACCAGCATCTATTGTTTTGGGGCTTTTTAAGAAAAGCCATTTTAACTAGGGTAAGTGATATCTCATTGTGGCTTTAATTTGCATTTCCCAGATAGCGATGATGAGCATTTTTTCATATGTTTATTGGCCATTTGTCTATCTTCTTTTGAAATGCTTCTGTTCATGTCTTTTGCCCATTTTTTAATGAGGTCGTTTGCTTTTTCCTTGCTGATTTGCTTGAGTTCTTTGTAGTTTCTGGTTATTAGCCCTTTATCAGATATATAGCTTGTGAATATTTTCTCCCATTCTGTAGGTTGTCTATTTGGTCTGTTGATTATTTCCTTAGCTGTGCAGAAGCTTTTTAATTCAAACAAGTCCCATTTATTTATTTTGATTGTTTCTGTGATTGCCATTGGGGTCTTCTTCATAAATTCTTTGCCTAGGCTGATATCTAGAAGAGTTTTTCCAAGATGTTCATCTAGAATTTTTATGGTTTCATGCCTTACTTTTAAGTCTTTTATCAGCATAAGTTATTCTTAAAGGGAAGTTCTCCCATCCTGTTCCTAACTAGGTAATTTTTGGACTAAGGGCAAACCTTTATTTTCAATCCTAATCTATGTCTTCCTTTAGCAATAATTTCAGTCAGTTAACATGTCTTTGAAACATGTTTCTCTGAAATATTTCTTATCAATTATTCTTCTGAATTTGGTGTCATTTGCTAATTCAGTGAATGCTTTTCTACTTTAGCTTTATGTATATCATTGATTTTTTTTTTAAGTCACTAAATTCTGAGGTCAAATGTGTTTGACTCAAATATGTTTGAGAAATACTGGCTAAACAAAGTTTAGTTAAACCATCCAACATCTATTTATTGATTTTTTACTACATACCAGGGACTCTTATGTTATCTTGACTATGGGACTTTTCTGAGCCTTTACTTAAATGTTAATGTACATGGGAATATGCCCACACACATTCCAAATCTACTCTGGCATCAATTTCTGAATAGGTTAGGTTCTGCGTCAACAACAGACAACCTCCAAATTGCAGTGATTTAAAACAGAAAAAGCTCATTTCTTGCTCATGCTACCTGTATACAATTTGTCAACAGAAGACCGTTGCTTATTATAGTCTGTGATTAACCCAGCCTAGTGGAACACCAAACATTTAGAACATTGCTAATTTCTTCTTTCTCCTCCTCCTCCTCCTTCTTCCTCCTCCATATCCTTTTTCTTCAGTTACAACTTATTGAGATATATATATATATATATATATACTGTTTCTAGGTTTTGTTTTGGTACAGAGAAAGAGAGTTCTGGAGACTGTTTCTGCAGCATTTAAATGTTCTAGCCCAGAAATGACATTTGTCATTTCTGCTTACAACTCATTGGCTAGAACTAGTTACATGGCCGCAGCCAACCACAAAGGTATCCAAGAAGTTCAGTCCTAGCATGTTCTCAGAAGGTAGGGAGCCAGAAAGATGCAGTGAACACCATTAATGACTATCACATGTGAGTATAGTATACAACGCTTCTCAAAATTGTTCCTAGAAACTTTTCTTTATGACACATTTGGAAGACTGTGTTTCATGAGGGCTTTGTTGAGAACGTGAGATTCTAGTCTAGAAAACAATAAAGTCCAGTAGAAGCAAATTCACTGGAGACTTTCTTCCCTTCATCACGGAGTTTTCCATTGGCCTCCTTTGGCTGTGGTCATTCAGTCAGCTACAAATCCCTTGGTATTACCACCCATTCCTCCATCCTGCTTGAAAAGTTTTTGTGAAAGAATATATGAAACTTCTTGCCAAAAGCAAAAGCTGTTCAGCCTGTAGCATCCTTTTTGAGTTACAAGGCTACTTACTTGAAACAAGATGCATTTGTTTTGACTCTTAAATCCATGAGTTGAACCTATGGTTGAATCCCTTTCAATGAAAGTACAAAAAAAGAAATCCTACATAGATTTTGCCTGACGTCCAAGTAATAAAAATGGATTCTAAAGTGTAACTGGAGAACACCCAAAGGCAACACTACCTCATATGGATGTTATATTCACCCATATAAGTAACCAGACATGATTGCATGCAAAGTATGAAGTTGAAGCTGTCTAGGAAATAAGCCACATGAACAGGAAGGATTGAGGCATGAAAGCAATATCCTCCTTCCCTGAAAAATTGTAACCGTCTGAGGAGGAATACCTCCTTAGGCTGCATGTGGTAACATAGAAGTACAATTTCTTTGCAAACCTCAAAGCAGCTCCCAAGGAGGCCATGTATTTTAATGAAACGCATGTAGACTTTGGTGTCCTGGAGCTATGTATGCGTCTTGCCATTCATTTCTATTTAAGGTAGGCTTTGGCTAGGAGAGGCCAGAGGGAGTTTGGCTCTACTGGAAATTGCCCTAATGATTCTGATCTGGTGAAAAGGAAACAACTAGGCCAAGCTGGGCTTGTGAGGATGGCTTGCCCAAGACAAGGGTTTGATCTCTTACAAAATTGAGTCAACAAGCACATTGACTGATGTGGTATTGGCTTATGCCCTGGCAAGTTCTAAAAATGACGTAAGGCCTATTTCTTAGGTATCTGTAAATCCCAAGAATGGGGAATTCTACAAACAAGAAAAGGAGGAATTAGAAAGGACTTTTTTGTGCATTCCCTAATTCAAAGTAAAAGACACCCTTCTGTCCTTACTTTTCCAAGTCTTAAAAAATGAAACTGAAGAGACTTTCAGAAAACCGTCAGTGTCTAGCTTTTGTGACTGTAGAGAAGATTGTGTATTATAGAAGCTCAAATATTTTGAGATTTTAGGTTTAGTTGTTTGGCTTTTTTGTTGGTGGAATATGATGGGGGCCGAGTGAAGACAAGGACGGGTGCGCAAGGCTGTATGGGAGACAGCATGGCGTTGCGAGTGACGAGACCGTGCACTGGGACCTGCTGCTGTTCCTCACCAGTTATGTGGCTTCTGGAAAATGGTGTCCCCTCTCTGGGCTCCAGTGTCCTCTTTTGTTAGGCAAACAAGAAACACAGGGGCTTAGAGCCTGTGATGACAGCTTCTGTGTTGAGTGCTTTTAAAAACATTTTTTGTTTGTTTGTTTGTTTAGTGCCTTTCTGTTCGGAGAGCCCTTCCTTCCACTTCTGTAATTTCATTTGCTCCTCACAACAGCCTGGTGGGGTAGTTAGGGTGTGCTTATTGGCCCCACATTTTACGACCGTGGTCCAACAATGCACATGCGGCTCCGGGTGGCCAAGGTTGTGTACAAACCCAGATCTTCTGACTTCACTTCTTGGTTGGTTTGTTTCTACTAGATGGTTCTAACTAACATTTTTAGCTAATAACATAGAAAGTTCTAGAAGCACCTTTTATTTTTAACAAATAAATTAATTTTTAATTGACAAATAATTGTACATATTCATAGGGTACATAGTGATGTTTCGATACATTTAATGCATAGTGACCAGATCATGGTAATTAGCATATCCATCATCTCAAACATGTATCATTTCTTTGTGTTGGGAATGTTCAATATCCTTCTTGTAGCTATTTGCAACAATGTATTACATTTAATTTAAAATATTCTTTAAGGACACTTAGCCACCTCTGGGGTGATCAGCACCCTCAACACTCAGAAACCACAGAAAGAGGAATCTGCTCAGGCAGGATGTTGTTTCTCTTCCTAACCATGTGTGATTTCCAGCTTTCTATCAGTTCTTTCCCCACATCCTTTCCCGTGGAGGTCACTGCCTTGTGCCCTGCCTTCTTGCCTTTCTGCCTGCGCTCTCACATCCTAGTGCTGACAGATCTGGCCTCTGCAGGTGCTTGTAGTGACACCAGCCCTTATGAGCGGTGTCTCCCTCCTGGATTGGGTGTGAGTGGTTTCTCTTCTGAAATAGCCTAATCTGAAAGGAATCTCCTTGGCTATTTGACATGTCATGAATGGTAGTGTCAGGAATCCTTTTAAATCCAGGAAGGTAGGTATATTTCATTGGAGCCATCTTTCCAAACATAGGCAACCTCAAATATTTCACTTAAGATGCGCTAGGGTCCTAAAAAAAGATTCATGCTCGGATAGGGTCCTTCTTTAGTTTCTTGCAGTTTGGGTTCGCAGATGAAGTTTATTTCAATGTCACTGGCCATGGCAGGTAGGCACGTTCAGCTTTGATTTTCTAGGTTGCGAGTTTCACAGTCCAAGCCTCGTAGGCGGCACCAAAAAAAACCAAAAAATTGGTTTTAAATACATAAGTATTTTCCACATCTTCCCTTAAATATCACTTCAGAGACTGCTTCTCACCAGCCCTGCCCTGTAGTTTTGCTGCGGCATTTTCATGCTTGAGATTATATCATTCCTTGTTTGAATTTGTTCCTGAGCCATCCGTGATGGGGCGGAGGCTCTGTGTGGTCCAGGCAGTGCCTGAACTGCACCCCCCTTGTCTCTAGCACCTGACCACGGCAGGCATTTTGTGATTATCCAGCGCCTGATTGCCTGATATTTCGTTTCACAGGAACAGACAATCTACAGATAAATGTCACCCCAACCCCTGAATCATTTCCTCACGGGAAATTGTTACCGATTTCACCAACATGGCCTTTCTCAGAAGTCAAGTCTTCCTCAGCAGCGGACAGAACCAAGACTGTGCTGGGACAGTCCCCTGACAACACAAGCTCACCACTGCTCGCCAGAACCCCTCCGCCCAAGACCCGCCGCAGGACTCGGGCTCACGTGGACTTCTCTTCTTCCTTTTTCCAAGGAAGCGGACATAGCGCCTCCCTTGAACCTTTCAAGGATTCTTCTGAGTCCCTGGTCCAGCCAAGGCCTCAAGGGGGAAGAGAAGCGGCCGACGCATCAGGTTCGCCTCTCACCAGCATGCTTCCCCCCGCAGCCATGGTCCCATCAGTGATGTCCCCGAGTGCTGTCCTCCCATCTCGGCCAGTTCAGGCAGGGACCCCCTCCATTTCAAAGCATCCCCCAAACTCAGACATTTTCCTTCCACCTTCATCCTCTTCATTGGCTCCTGACTCACCTCATTCCATCATCTTTTCTAAGCCAACAGAGCAGCCCACCAAAGTGCATTTAGTCCCCCACCCAGCGCCAGCTGACCCCACTTCAGGTCAGAGTGTAGCTAATCCCCTAAACCCGTTTTCTGACGAAACAGACCACTCTCCATCCCCAAATCCCCAGGATTTCACAGGCACCCCTCATCTAGGTTTTTCAGGATCCTCAACAAAGCAGTATTCCAAGCTGTCCCCAACAGAGGGTCCCCACTCAGCATACTCATCCACACCAGGGTTTTGGGGCTCCGGGGCAGAACTGGCCCATCCGTCCTCCCCTCCCCCAGCCCCTGGAAGTCTTCCTCGGCTTCCGGGTGGAACCCCCTCATGGTCAGTGTTGGAAGTGGCTTCAGGTCCTGCGTCCACACAGCCAGTCAGAGCTGAGGTGCCTGAAAGAGTGCACAATGGGGTGTCTTTGCCGACTTTTAAGAGCACAGCAGCAGCGACCCGTGAGGCTGAGTCTCCACTTTTCCAGACTGCAGAATCAGTGGCCATAGACATGACCAGCAGACAGCTAGCCCCTGCTACCGCCAATGACTCTGCTAACCCGCTGCATTTGTCAGCAGCTCCAGAGAATTCCGGAGGGCCCGCCCATTCAGCAGAACACGCATCTTCCTCTTGGGTGCCTTCTTCTCTGCCTTTTACCACACCAGGTCGAGGGCAAGCCATGCTCTCTGGGGTGGTTCCCGCGTCTCCATGGAACAGGACAGCCGACTTGCCCCCCACGCTCACTTTCCTCCAGCCTGCAGAGAGTCATGCCCCCCGAGCCCCTGTGCCAGGGGTGCCTGCTCCTCCAGAAGACGGCAGTGACGGGGCCCTTCCTACCGTGGCTACAGACTTCCTCCTCTCAAGCAGAGTTCCTCATGTTTCAACGACTTGGACATTTCCCCCGTGGAAAGAAGACCGTGTGACAGCCATTTTAAGGAAAAATGAAA
Source organism: Cheirogaleus medius (assembly GCA_008086735.1). Classification (NCBI taxonomy): domain Eukaryota; kingdom Metazoa; phylum Chordata; class Mammalia; order Primates; family Cheirogaleidae; genus Cheirogaleus; species Cheirogaleus medius. Next base: position 11,522,214 of record VBSM01001265.1, on the reverse strand, counting down.
AGGCAAATGTGACAGTTCCTCTCCAGGCCCTTCCAAGTAAAGAGGTGTTGAGTCTTCACACTGTAAGTGGATTCGTCTCTGATCTCAGTGCTGATCGGAGTTCATCTGCTGTCCTTACGGCACCCGGAACAAAGCTCCCTCCTCCGGGATCACCTCCACCTCCCACACCCTCTGTACAAACAACCTGGACTGTTTCCCCATCTCCTGGCTTTTCCAGCACCAAGCCGGAGACATACACAGCTACTGGGGGCCATTCAGAGTTGCCAGCTTCAGCTTCCAAACAGGTGACAGCAATTCCCTCCTCCACTGATGTCTATGATTTCGCAACAATGGGAAACATGAAAAAGCCAGCAGCCACAGATGTTTTCTGGAGTTCTCTTTCATCAGTAACTGGATCCCTTTCCACAGAATCAACAATATCTGGCTTGCAGCAGCAAACAAATTATGATTTAAATGGACATGCAATTAACTTCACAAGTTGGGCAACCCATTCAGCTTCCACAACTCCTCCCCATGGTTTAACTTCAGCTGCCAATACAATAAAATCTCAGGATTTCAAAGATACTGCTGGGCATTCAGTGACTGCAGAAGGCTTTAACATTCAGGATCTAGCCCTTAGTACAAGCACCAACCAGCCCGTACAACAGTCAGACGTGGCTGTGGTTGGAAACCATACAGACCTCTGGCCCACTAGCAATAACAGCCATTCCAGAGACTTCCAAACAACCGAGGTTGAATATCACCCATCCACAAGTCAACGTTCTGCGTCTCATCCTCATCTACAGTTGCCTGCCCAGCCAACACATCCTCTTTTGCTAGACTCACCAATTCTGACTTCTACATCTAGCTTACAGGAAATGCTTTCAGATGGAACAGATTCCCAAATTTCCAGTGACATCTATCCATCACCTGTGATAAATGCTTCCACACCATTCCAGAGCATCCTGAGACATCACTCTACTGCTGAATCTCCTCCTATATCAGCCAGTGCCTTTTCCAGGACCCCCTCGAAAGTGCTGCAGGCTTCTCAGCACCCCAAGAAATGGACAGGTGCAGCCACTAGTGGAGGTAGTTTGTTTCCTGGTTCCCCCAAAACAGGTATGACTGCTTTTGTAGCCAGAGCATCTTCAAGCTCAACACAGATGCCAGCTTTGCTCTGAAGGAGCACATACCCCCTTTCAGGAGTGAGTTAGCACCCCTAGATAGTCATGTCGTTGATCCTCTGCCCGCCTGATGTTTTGAAAGTGTTCAGAATTTGTGTCCTCCTTATCAACCACAGCTTTGCTGTAAGTGGCATTCTTGTTATGGTTAATTGATTAAAGGAGCCTAAAGTTGTTTTGAGTAAGTTCTCCCCACTGCAAGTCCAGAGTGCAGAGACTTTTCACCCTAGCAAACCCATAAGTTACATCGATCCATCATCAGAACAAGTGATGCATGTATTCCGGGCCAATGACAGATGTTGCTTTTTGTCTCTTTACAGTGGACTTCTTGGTGTCATCCAAGGTAGAGCCAACAGCAGCAGCAGCGGCAGCAGCAGCCACGTTGTTTTTGAGGAAACCAAGTCCACCGGCGCTGTCTGCAGCTCTGGTTGCTAAGGGTACTGGCAGCAGCCCTTTGGCTGTGGCCTCAGGATTAGCCAAGAGCAGTGTGACCACTACTCTAGCTAAAAATGTCACAAACAAGGTGGCATCTGGCCCAAAGACAACACCAGGGGCACTCCATACAGCCTTCCCATTCACGCCAACCTACATGTTTGCAAGAACAGCACACACCGTGAACACACATACAGCCATGCAAGAGGACACAGGCACTGCCTCTGGCCTGTTGTCCACAACACACCTCCCCAGGAAACCACAAGCCATGCACACAGGCTTCCCAAACCACACCAACCCAGAGACGCCCAGAGCATCCACCCCACGCCCGCTGACCGTCACAGCAGCATTGACATCCATGACAGCCTCAGTGAAGGCGACCCGGTTGCCACCCTTGCGGACAGAAAACACAGATGGTGCTCTTCCTGCTGCATCGGCTGCCGTGGTCACAACTGGCAAAATGGCATCCAACCTGGAGTGTCAGATGTCCAGTAAGCTCTTGGTGAAGACAGGTACGAGTCCACTGTCCTTCTGATTTTACTTGAAAGCAGCAAGCCTGGCCTCAGAGATGTAACAATTGTTTTTCTTTTAGATCAGTGGTTCTCAGCCAGGGGTGATTTTGCTCCTCCTCCCCCAGGGGACATTGGCCGTGTCTGGAGACATTTTCGGTTGCCATATTTGGGGTGGTGCTACCGTAGTCTAGTGGGACAGAGACCAGGGATCCTGCTAAATATCCTACAATGCACAGGACAGCTCCTGACAGCAAAGATTAATCCAGCCTGAGACGTCTGTGGGGCTGAGGCCGGGAAACCTTGATCTTTATCAAGTGTCAGAGGAAAGGAGGAGCCTTATTGACATGGATTCTAGTCCTAGGATTAGTCCTGATATCAGAGGCCCCTCGGAAGCCACAGTTGGTCTGCTGGCCTGAGAGTACAAATGTATATACCGTTTTGCCTGTAGAGCAACTCAGTGACGTCTCACGTGAATTCATGATGCAATTTGTAAAATACAAGATCTTGGGAAGTGCCACAGAGTTCAGAAAGGCTTTTTGTCATGTGTTTTCTCAATAAGCAGATAGTGCAAGTACAGCTACTGCACACGATGTGGGAGCCCAGGATTTCTTTTGATGTAAAAAAGAAGACTCGAAAACAGTGGGGCAGGCAGCACCAGAGCCGTGAGCAGAGCCGGGATGCTGTCTTTTCAGCCCCCACTCCCCAGTGGTAGCAAAGCAGGCCGAGAATGCACGGGGTGCTTTTAATAGTGTGGTAGCATTTGCTATAAAAAACATTAGACAGATTATTTGAAAGAGCGTGCCAATGCTGAATGCTCGCATGCCGCCTTCCTCCTCACCCCACAGAGAATTAAATGAAATGATATCTTGAGACATATCCTATTCTAAAATGGGAAATTGTAAAACTAGGCATAGCAGAAAGTAGAGTATCTCTTTCTATTTCTCAGGAAATTATACCCCCTAAGTTTCCACTTGCCCTGTCTCCCTTCCTGCCTGCTCTCCTCTGAGTGGCAGGCAGCCCCTGGCCCTCCCAGGTGCAGAGGTCTGAAATGTTCTTCTCTCCCCTAGCCCCCACCCCAGCCACATCTCATCAGTCACAGTTCCTTTCACTTCTATCTCCTTAATATCCCCCCATCCTGGTTCATACTGTCATCATCGCTCACCTAAATTTCTGTACCAACAGCCAGATTTATCTCTGTGCCTTCAGACTTCCCCCCTCTCCAATCTGTTCTCCAGTCTGTGTCAAGAGAACCTTCTAAAATGCATTCTTTCCTCAAAACTCTTCATTTCCCATTGCCATCAGGGCCTAACCTAAACACGTACAGGAGTCCTCCCCTAGCTGGGAATACATTGCAGGAAGCCTGAAACCTTGGATAGCACCGAACCCTATATATACTGTGATTTTCCTATACATAATACCTATAATAAAGTTTAATGTATAAATTAGGCAAGTAGAGATTAACAACAATAACTAATAATAAAATAGAACAAGTATAATATACCATTATAGAAGTTACGGTGAATGTTCTCTCTTTCTTAATATCTTATTGTACCATAATAACCTATTTTCAGCCTGAGGTTGACCAAGGGTAACTGAAACCACGGAAAGCAAAACTGTGGATAAGGGGGAGCCACTGTATACTGAAATATTGCACTTCTCTCCTGTGCCTTTGCACTTGATATTTCCTCTGCTGGGAGTGGGTGCAGGCAATCCCTTCTTCCTTAGCCAAGTTCACTCCTGTTATCCTTCAGGACGCAGCTGAAGCATCAGTTCCTATGCAAACCTTTCCTGATCCCTAGACCCTTGCCCAGCTCAAGGCTGGATGCTCCTTTTAGTAGCTCCAAGAGCATCGTAGATTTTCCTTCAAATAGCACCTGTAACATTGAAAGGTCTCTTCTCCATCCTGTCTCCATGCCTGCCTCTGTCCTGCTGTGAGGTGAGGACTGTACCTTCCTGACTTGGGGTTGTTTGAGGCTGCAGCACCTAGCTCAGGGCCTACACCCAACTAGGCTGTCCATAAATGTTGTTGCAGGAATTTCGTTGCATACAGAGAAGGCACTGCTGATCCTGGCTTTCACAGTCAGAGGCAGCGTCTGTGAGAAAGGAACTTCCATCAGCATACCAGCTCTTTCTCCAGGAGGGCCACACAGAAGGCTAGGGCCTTCTTTCCTTGGGACTTCAGCAGGCCCAACAAAGTTACCACTCCAGCCTGTCCCCTCGTTGGTTGGACCTGTGCTGGCCAGCTTTACTCAGAACTTGCAGACGGTGGCTGCTGGGAGGAGTGGTTGATTATGTGGTTCGCTGCCTTCCCCTGATTGCCATGCTTCTGTTTTGCCCCACAGTCCTCTTTCTGACCCAAAGGAGAGTGCAGATCAGCGAATCCCTGAAGCTCAATGTAGCCAAAGGGCTCACGCAAGCATTGCGGAAGGCTTTCCACCAGAACGATGTCTCGGCTCACGTACGTAAGCCCCCTGCTTTGTAATCAGGCCAAGTCTGCCTCTTGAGTCCAAAGCATGTTTACATTGTTTTCCTCCTTTCTAAGTACCATAATCACACTGGCTAGAAGTAGAATCTTTCTTCATTTTGGCAAATAGCTAATGCATGGTGGTTGGAGAGAGAGGTCACATTTTGAGATGGGAAATTGAGACTAATTGCCTTATATCTAGACTTTTTTTTAAAGCCTGGATATACTGTTTTAAACTGTCCCATTATCCCATCATTTGGGGAAAGTGTTTAATATCGTTTGTATAATCCTTAGAAACTGTCCATTGTTTTTTTCCTTTATCTTTCTCAGCTTATAAATAGTGATTTATTTATAGACATTTAAAAATTATTCCAACTTGTAAATCGAGTCTAACTTTGCTTAAATTGCCCGCAACAGACAGAGAAGTAAACATTTTTCTTCTCTCCAAACGCTTTAGTGCCAAGTACTGTTCAATGAGCGCTGGCTGATTTCAGTGGCATATCTAAGTGATGGAATCCTTGCTTTACACTCTCTGGGTTTGGTTCCAAGTTTTCAAGCAGTAAATGCGATTGGCAGTTGGTGGACTCCCTTTTGTACCAATAAAAAATATCGTTCTGGCTTCTTTCTCTGATGTTCTGTCCTCCAGCTGTGCTCCGCTTGGTGATCCCTCCTGACCTCGGACTAGGAAGGATATTTGGCACATGGTTTATTGGTCATTCTCAATCTCTTTTATACAATTCTGGAAAAGAAAGAAAGAAAGGGAGGGAGGGAGGAGGGGAAAAGAAAAAAGAAAAGAAAGAAAGAAAGAGAGAGAGAGAGAGAAAGGGGAAAAGAAAAGAAAAGGAAAGGAAAGGAAAGAAAAAGAGAGAAGAGAGGAGAAGAGAAGAGAAGAGAAGAGAAGAGAAGAGAAGAGAAGAGAAGAGAAGAGAAGAGAAGAGAAGAGAGAGAAGAGAAGGAAAGAAAGATGTTCCATGAGAAGCTTCTGTGGTTTTATGCACAGAAACTCCATTTGGAAGTTGAAAATGTGAATGTTCCCATTTAGTTGCCTGATATGATTTTCACTAAATTTCAGTCATTCTCAAGCTGCCTTTTTAGTCTTGGTCTTTTCTCATATCATCAAAGTATTAGGTTTTTAAAAAAATGGGTTCATTTTTTTAGGCTGGGAACAGTGGCTCACACCTGTAATCCTAGCACTCTGGGAGGCTGAGGTGGGAGGATTGCTTGAGCTCAGAAGTTCAAGACCAGCCTGAGCAAAAGCAAGACCCCATCTCTACTAAAAATAGAAAAATTAGGCAGGTGTCATGGCACATGACTGTAGTCCCAGCTACTTGGGAAACTGAGGAGGATCGCTTGAGCTCAGGAATCTGAGGTTGCAGTGAGCTATGATGACGCAACTGCACTCTACCTGGCTGACAGAGTGAGAGAGACTCTGTCTCATAAAAAAGAAAAATAAAAAAGAGGGTTCATTTTTTAAAACTTAAATCATTTCTTTCGAAAGGACATTTGATAATTACCATCATTTATGGAAATCAGGATCATTTGCCACAAATAAAAATGCGAATAATGGGAAGCAAACAGCTTGTTAAATTTAAGCTAGATGTTGTTGCCTGCAGAATTAACAAGGGATAGAAAGATGTTAAAAGCAAATAATCTCTGAGCTGAGGCTTGTTCCTTGAGGTAACCAGAGGATTGAAAAGGGAGCAGCTTTCTCACTGGATTATTTAGTGTTGTTTTGTGCCATGTCCATGTCCCATCCTGAAGCAGCCCTTGTTTCAGCTAAAATGATCTTGAACACCATCTTTAGGAAACAGACTGAGGGAGAGCACACAATGTGCAGGAACCAAAGCCACACCCACCCTGCTGCAAAGTCAGTCGTCTTGCTTCCTTTGGAAAGTACACGATACTCCTGATGGAGATGCAAGAATAAGAGGGGGGAGCAGGTGTTAAAAATGCTCAGAGTTCCAGTTTTACAAGATTAAAATGGTTCTGGAGATGGACGGTGGTGATGGCTGTACACCATTATGAATGTGCTTAATACCACTGATGAGCACACCGAAATATGGTTAAGATGGTAGATTGTATATTGTGTGTATTTTACCACAATAAAAAAATTGGGGGGGAGGGCCAAGATGGCAGACTAGAAGTAGCCTGCACGTGCTGCTCTATAGGAGAGGATGAAAACTGCAAGTCGCTGCCCACCTATGGATGGACCCTCTTGGAGAGAGCACTGTGGATCACCAGAGACTCTCAGAATGGAGGAGACAAGAATGAGGAGTTCCACTCACCAAGATTGGAAGATATTGAGGGGAGACCCCACATATAGAGAAGGGACAAAAGAGCCCCAGAGCCCCACATTCCTTGTGTGGACACTGTGACTCAAGCTGTGAAGGCCCCCCCCCCCACTGTGGGCCTCCATATGATAGGGGAATTGCTTAGAGACTGTATCATGAAGCTGAATCAGAGAGCAGGCTCAGCAGAGACCTGCTGGCCTCATTCCTGGGTTGCAGCAGCTGATGCCACTCTGAGCTCTCAAGTCCAGAGCACCCAGTCTACACAGGGATTGGCTTTAGTGCAACTGCCCCGGCCCTGCCTCTTGCTTGTCCAAGGAGGGAGCAGGGAGACCAGACGCTCTCACATGCCCAAGACTGGGAGCCAGGTGCCTGTCCTACCCACCAGGGAACTCGAGCAGAGCTCAAGGGGTCCCATGGTAGCAGCCTCAGCAGGACCTGCGTGGGGAGAGAGCCCCAGCCATCCAGCAGCCCAGCCCCTGTGGTCCCATGCACCAACATGTGGAATAAGCCCCCTTGACCCCATGCGCTACCACACCAAGGCCCATGCTCTCTCAGACCCAGGCACTGAGCAGAGGTCCACACCCTGTGGACCCACCCACCAACCAGCAGCCATGCACATCAACTGGAGGAATAAGCCCCTTGACCTGTGTGCCACCACTGGAGGTCCATGCCCCTGTGGACCCATGCTCTGTGTGGTAGACCACACACTCTGGCCTTGTGCACTGGCCAGTGGGCCACACCCCACCCCCATGCACTGTGCAGTGGGCTGCCCCCCACAGACACACACACTGTGCAGTGGGCCACACCCATTGGTCTTGTGCGCCAACCAGCAGGCCATGCCCCTGCGGCCCTGAGTGCCAACCAACAAAACAAGCCCCTTGGCCTTGTATACCAGCCGGCAGGCCATGCCCTCACACACTTATGGTCCAGTTCTCCACCATGACCCGCTAGCCACAAGCTGCCCCCCAATGCATACTGCCATTACAGCTAGACCAAGATGAAGCAAACATCTGCAGCCCTGACACCTGTGGCCACAGCCTAGATAGCCTCACCAAACAGCTGCTGCCACCACCTCAGGGACACCCAGGCTGAGCGAGCAGTCTCTTGCAGTACCTGCCTCAGTGGAGAGGGACTCATCCAGCTCCCTGCCAGAGCTTCCAACAGCAGCCTAGGGACCAACCCACCACTCCACATGGAGATCCCCTAGCACTGGCCCAATCAATTCCATGAGAAACACTCAAATCTACATGAAGTCATGGAAATTAAACAATCTGCTGCTGAATGATCCTTGGGTCAATGGTGAAATTAAGATGGAAATCAAAATAGTCCTTGAATTGAATGACAAAGGGGACACAAGCTTTCAAAAATATTGAGATGCAGCCAAAGGAGTCCTAAGGTGAAAGTTCATAACCTTAAATGCCTACATCAAAAAGACAGAAAGATCACAAATTATCAATCTAATGTCATATCTCAAGGAACTAGAAAAAAGAGAACCAAACTCAAAGCTTAGCAGAAGAAAAGAAATAACAAAGCTCAGAGCAGAGCTAAACAAAATGGAAACCATAACAATGAGATAAAGGATCAATGAAACAAAATGTGGTTCTTTGAAAAGATAAACAAAATCAATAGACCACTAGTCAGATTAACCAGAAATAGAAGAAAAAGGACTCACTTAAGCTCAATCAGAAATGAAAAAGGAGACATTATAACTGCTACTGCAGAAATGTATCATCCATGAATACTACAAACACTTCTATGCAAACAAACTAGAAAACCTAGAGGAAATGGATAAATTCGTGGAAACATACAACCTCCTAAACCTGAATCAGGAAGAAATAGAAATCCTGAGCAGACCGATAACAAGCAGTAAGATTGAAGCACTAATAAAAAATCTCCCAACATACACACAAAAAACCCCAGACCAGATGGATTCACAGCCAAGTTCTACCAGACCTACAAAGAAGAACTGGCACTTACTTATCCTACAGAAACTATTCCATAACATCAAGAATGAGGGAATCCTCCCTAACTCATTCTATGAAGCCAGTATCACCTTGATACCATAGCCAGGAAAGGACACAGCAAAAAGTGAAAATTATAGACAAATATCTCTTATGAACATAGATGCAAAAATCCTCAACAAAATACTAGCAAACCGAATTCAACAGCACATCAAAAAGATAATCCACCATGATCAATTGGGTTTCATCACAGGGATGCAAGGATAGTTCAACATATGCAAATCAATAAATGTGATTCACCCTGTAAATAGAAACAACAACTATATGATCATCTTAATAGATGCAGAAAAAGCATTCGATAAATCCAGCACCCTTTCATGATAAAAACCCCTCAACAAACTAGGCATAGAAGAACATACCTCAAAATTATAAAAGCCAAATATGACAAACACACAGCCAACATCATACTGAATGAGGAAAAATTGAAAGCCTTCCCCTTAAGAACTGGAGCAAGACAAGGATGTCTACTGTTACCACTTATATTCAACATAGTATTAGAAATCCTAGCCAGAGCAATCAGGCAAGAGAAAAAAATAAAGGGCATCCAAATAGGGAAAGAAGATGTCAAACTATCTCTGTTTACTGATGGTATAATCTTGTATCTAGAAAACTTTAAAGGCTCCACCAAGAGACTCCTGAAATTGATGAATAAATTCAGGAAAGTCAGGTTACAAAATCAGTGCATACAGATCAGTAACATTTCTATATAATAACAGTCAAGCTGAGAGTCAAATCAAGGACTCAATACCATTCACCATAGCTACAAAGAAAATAAAATACCTCAGAATATACTTAACCAAGGAGGTGAAAGATCTCTACAAGGAGAACTACAAAACACTGATGAAAGAAATTGCAGATGACACAAACAAATGGAAAAACATCCCTTGCTCATGAATTGGAAGAATCAACATTGTTAAAATTTCCTACTGCCAAAAGTGATTTACAGATTCAACACAATCTCCATCAAAATACCAACATCATATTTCACAGATCTAGAAAAAATAATCCTAAACTTCATTTGGAACTAAAAAAGGAGCCCGAATAGCCAAAGCGGTTTTAAGCAGAAAGAACAAACCTGGAGGCATCACATTACCTGGCTTCAAATTATATTGCAAGGCCACAGTAACCAAAAAAGCATGTTACTGGTATAAAAGGAGAGACATAGACCAATGGAACAGGATAGAGAACCCAGAAATAAAGCCATCTACCTACAGCCAACTGATCTTCAACAAAACAGACAACAATACACACTGGGGGAAAGGAAACCCTATTTGATAAATGGTGCTAGGAAAATTGGATAGCCACATGCAGAAGAATGAAACAGGACCCTTATCTCTCGCTATATACTAAAATAAATTCAAGGTGGATTAAAGACTTAAATGCAAGGTATGAAATCATAAAAATTCTAGATGAAAACATAGGAAAAATTCTTCTAGACATTGGCCTAGGCAAAGTATTTATGTCTAAAACGCTAATGGCAAATACATCAACAACAAAAATAAATAAATGAGACTTAATTATATTAAAAAGCTTCTGCCCAGCAAAGGAAATAATCAACAGAGTGAATAGATAACCTACAGAATAGGAAAAAGTATTTGCAAACTATACATCTGACAAAGGACTAATATCCAGAATCTACAAAGAACTCAAACAAATCCGCAAGAAAAACACAATCCCATCAAAAAGTGGGGAAAAGACATGAACAGAAGTTTTTCGAAAGAAGATAGACAAATGGCTAACTAACATGAAAAAATGCTCAACATCACTAATGATCAGGGAAATGCAAGTTAAAACTACAAGGAGATACCACTTTAACCCTATCAGAATAGCCATTATTAAAAAGTCAAAAAATAATAGATGCTGGCATGCATGCAAAGAGAAAGGGACTGCAAATTAGTACAACCTCTTTGGAAAACAATGGGGCTATTTCTCAAAAAAATAAATGTAGACCTACCATTGGATCCAGCAATCCCACTGCTGAGTATCTACCCAAAGGAAAAGAAATCATTTTATCAAAAAGACACTTGCACTTGAATGTTTATCGCAGCACAATTCACAATTGCAAAGATGTGGAATCAACCTAAGTGCTCATCAAAATTGATGAATGGATAAAGAAAATGTGGTATATATATACCATGGAGTACTACTCAGACATAAAAAGCAATGAAGTAATGTCATTCGCAGCAACATGAATGGAAATGGAGACCATTATCCTAAGTGAAGTATTTCAGCAATGGAAAACTAAACACCATAGGTTCTCACTAATAAGTGCAAGCTAGTAGGTGGGCACACACGGGCACAAAGCAATGTGAAATGCATGAGAAGCCAAGAAGGGGGAGGGGTGGAAGGGGGAGGGATAAAAACTTACCTGTGGGGTACAATGAACACTGTTCTGGTGATGGGCACACCAAAAGCCCTGACTTAAGCATTATATAAGGTATCTATGTAAAAAAAACACTTGTACTCCCTTGAAATAAAACTAACAAAAATTAGAAAAAAGGAGGTTATAAAGCAGTATCTACAGTGCATGCACAATTCTATGTGTATATATGTGTTGCTCTTTTCTCTGTTTTTCAAATGTAATTCTGTAGCAAACATTACATTTAATTTATAAAAAACAAAACCAAAATCACCCTGAACTGTTAATATACAACACCAAGAAAGCAAAAAGAAAAAAATAAGAATAAAATCGAAAGCCTCAAAATCTTACAATCGAGACAGAAAGAGCTCAGATCATCGGTGTCCCTGAGGACTCAGCTGTGACAGAAACTCTCAGGGGCTCATCTCCACCTTGGTCTTGAACCAGTTTGCAAGCCAAGGATGAAGTCAAGTCCGAACAAGTCTTCTCTCTGCTTCTCAAACGAGGAATTAACTTTTTTTTTACTTCTTGACCTGTGCCCCAAAGGTGCCCCACTTAATCTGTCATTCTCACCTTTTAATTCTCAGAAATGAGAAATATAATAAAGCTCTTTTCCTCAGCATTACATTAGCTGGAAATCTCTTTGGCCTGCTGTCTCCTCTCTGCCTTTTTTGTAGTAATCAGTGTTCACAGGATTATACTGAGGCACTTAAAGAATTTAAAAATGCAGATTTAATTCTGTCCCATGTAGGTTTGGTGTAAATTATATTTTGTTGTATTGTGATATTTTGAGACTTCTCAATCCACATATTCTTTACTATGCAGCAGTCTCTAACCTTTTTGGCACCAGGGACCAGTTTCATGGAAGACAATTTTTCCATGGAAGGGGGAAGGGGGGAGGCAGAGCTCAGGCGGAGATGCGAGTGATGGGGAGCAGCTGTAAATACAGATGAAGCTTCCCTTGCTCACCCACTGCTCACCTCCTGCTGCATTGCCTGGCTCCTAAGTTTCATGGAAGACAATTTTTCCAGGGACTTGCAGGTGTGGCAGGGCGGAGTTCAGGCAGTGATGCACACCCAATTCCTAACAGGCACTCGGCCACAGCCTGGGGGTTGGGGACAGCAGTTCTGTAAGATTGTTAAGAATATTTGTTGAGAACATCCTATTCTCCAATCTTGCCGCTAACAGTTGTGGTTCTAAGAAACACCAAGAAGAACTTAAAAGTACTGTGGAAATCAAGAATGAGTTCTGTGGGTCCATTTGTTTTGTAGGTGGACATCCTAGAACACGCTCATAACCTCACGGTTGGTTATTATGCTACCAAAGGGAGGCTGGTCTACTTGCCTGCTGTAGTGATCGAAATGCTGGGTGTTTATGGAGTCAGCAACGTCACTGCAGATCTGAAGCAACACACCCCCAGCTTACAGTCTGTGGCAGTACTTGCCTCCTCGTGGAATCCCCAGCCTGCAGGCTACTTCCAGCTGAAAACAGGCAAGTAACTCAGAAGGAGAAGATTCCTATCCATTCTGGATCAGGGGCAATACCAAGTGGACACCTGTTTAAGAACTCCATTGCTAGCAGCTCTGTCATTTTTTAAAAGTCCTTGTGTACCTTCTTCCAAGGATCCTGCTAATCAAATATCCAAGTTCCCAGCATACCAGCCTAAATTTTTCTAACCCTGACTATATTAGAAATGTTCCATCATGGGAGTCTTCCTTTCTAACTTATATACTTAGTACTGATGAGCACCAAGTAATGTATTTTATATTTCTTTTCATATTACCAGTGGGTACTAATAAGAGTTGGGCATCCAAAATAATCTATGGCTTGGAGCAATGGGTTCCAGATGCCACTGAATAATAATCTCTGAGTTTAGGCCTAAGAATTTCTCTGTCTTCCCCCCCTCCTTTTCCAAGCTCCCTGGTGATTTCTGATCTGCAAAGTTTGTAAACCACAAGAGTAGAGAAACTATTGAAATTGAAACAGTCAATCAACTTTGTAATGGAGGTCAATTGATTTTTTTTCCCCTCCAAAGAAATAGAAGGGATGGTCTCTTTCAGGTTATGATTTGTCAGTCTTTGAGCAGATGTCTACATATTCCAATCAAATAAAATTATAAAACCTTTTGTATTAAATGGTTCGATCATGCTCCTTCTATGTTGTAAATCATTTTAAGAGCCACTTTCAAAACTACAATCAAATCCTGTCTAGGCTTATTTATTTGCCTAATTTCTCTAATCTAAAATCATGCTGTTTTATATCATGACCGCTATTAAATCCAAGGAACTGAGACATAGAGCTTTGGTGAGCACTGATTTATTACTCTCATTCTAGTGCTGCAGTTTGTGAGCCAATCAGACAACATACAGTCCTGCAAGTTTGCTCAGACAATGGAACAGAGGCTGCAGAGAGCGTTCCAGGATGCCGAGAGGAAGGTCCTGAGTACCAAAAGCAACTTGACGATTCAGGTAGGGAGGAGGGTGTTTTCAGGCTGTGTAGTTGACAGACAAACACAGTGCAAATGTTGGCAAGGAATGCCTCGGGTCCTCCAGTTCAGAGCTGCTTTGTGTAAGTGTAACTTTGTACTTCAGGCTTGTGATGTAGACACTTATGACATTGGTAGGATGTCTGGGGTCTGGCCATGACAGCAGGGATGCTGTATCGCAGTTTACCTGCTGTAGTTTGAGGTTTTATATTTATTTTCCCATCTGGCGCTTCCTCAGTCCTTTCAAAAAAATTTACTATTTTAAAAAATTGAACTAGACTCTACTATATATGTCAAATGTCTAATATAAAATGAATAAAGGACTCGATTTTAAGTAGCTAACTCATCACTAAGGTTTACCTGTTCTGTGATTTGCATCAGGTTATATTCCACTCACCTTAATTTATACACACACGCTCACACACACGTTTTATATTGAGGGCTTACTATGTGCCAGGAACTGTGCTAAGTGTTTTACAAATATTGTCCTACATAATACCCAAGACATTCTTCTGAGGCATTCTTACCTCCATTTCACAGAAGAGTGAACTGAGAGAGAGGTTAAGAAACTTCCAGAAGGTCACATAGTAGAGAATGGAAAAAGGACTTGAGCCCAAAGCCCATACTTACCCACTATGCCATGCTAGCATCGATGCAGTGTAGAAATGAGGTCCTTGATGACACTTTTGCAAACATAAGAATTAATTCCTAGGGAAATCCCACTCTTGGTGCACTATCTTTCAGCTTCCTGGATTAACATATACACACTACCAGGAGCCTTTCTCGGACCCATTTTTTGCAATTATGTAGATATTATCCCACTAAGGACAGATGCTTCTTAATGATATTCATCCAGCCCCCAAATTTCTCTAATTAACTCTTCTATTCAGTGTCTCTGTTTTGACAGTTGAACTAAAGCCTTTGCATTTAGACCCAGTGGTTTTGAAATTGACATTTAAGCATAAGTGAATTATCAGCAAAGCCAATATGATGTAGAAAGCATACAATTTAATTTGAATGAGCAGCTTTCCTTTTCTAGATTTATCCAAAGTGTATATGGAAGTATCTCGTTATGATTTGGTGCATATTAGACTAAGATCTAAAAATGTGTCACAGACTTAAGATTTATGTAAGGAGTGTGACTCAGCTCTCTTGTGGGAAATCATTTTCTTTCTGATTGGATTTGTGATCCTCACAGGTGCATGAGCCTACTTAGATCTTGGCAGCAGAGCATACTTTAATTGTATTCAGGAAGCATAGACTTATTGAGTGCCTGCTATTTATCAGGCACTAGGAGGGACACCAAGATAAATAAGCTGCTCTTGGCCTTAAGAAGCCTCTCTTGTGTTGCTGTATGGTAGTTATGGACCATTAGATGAAACTTTATAAATCAAGTAACAAACCTTCCTTGGAAAAGGCTGTAACAGGTGATTTGAGAATTGCATCTAAACAGATTTTAGGTAGTCTTAAATATTTAAACAGCTTTTGAAATGAATGGATAATTGGATGAATCATTTTATTAACCCCACCCATTTGGCTTTTTGCCTTAGTGGACAAGAAGCCCAGAACCAGATTCATTGCCTGGATTTAGTAACCTGTATCATGCATAGACAACTACATGCTAACGATTCCTTGTTGGATTGTCTTTCATCTGTTTCTCCAAGACCCAGTTTAGTAATGTAATAACTTTTTTATTTGATTTGATAACATATGATTTGTAAATCACCTTGAATCCTTTGTGCAATAAAACCATGTAAATATTTCACTCACTCATTCATTCAGAGAATCATTGAAAAAGCACCTTTTTTTTTTTTTAACTTCTATAGTTTTAGTATTAGGGGCCAGATTACAATTGACTCAATTAGGACTGTTTTTGGTCGCAAGTGACAGAATATAAATTTACAAGGCAAAAAGAGGAAGAAATTGGCTCATGGAACTGGAAACTTCAAGCTTATTTACTTCAGGCACAGTTGATTCCAGGTGCTTCCATGCTTTCTTCATAATGTTCTCTCATCTCTTGGCTTGCTTTGCTCTGGACTGGCACCATCCTTAGCTCCCATGGGATGGCTCATCCTTGTTGCTCACAGTCTGTGGAACCCAAGTGCCATTCCAGTAAAGATTTTGAGATTAGCTCTCATTGGACACATTGTGCCCCTTTCTAGATCAGTAACTCTGGACAAAGAGATGAAATGTCCCAATCAAGTAGGCCTGGCTCTGATGACCACTCCTGAAACTTGAGTGGGGCGGCCCCATCCAAAGCACATAGACAGAGAGGAGAGGAAAGGTGGTTCCCAGGGAAATTGTGATGCTGTCATAGAAGGGAGAATGGACGCTGAGTAGGCAAAACTCCACTTCTACTCCATCCGCTGTAGATCTAATTAGCCAACTGAATCATGGCACGAGAGAGTGGGAGTCACAGATGAGGTCAGAAGCTACAGGAGTCAAGATAAAGGGGTGATGGGAAAGTGTTACCAGTAGTGGCTGCTTCTTTGGGGGACAGAGCATTACTTTCAGGGACCAGTGCTGTGACCTTGGTCTCAGGCCTGTGGGCCTCTTGTTTTTAGAGCCAGTGTTAAGCAGCCACCAAGAGTGATCACACTTTTCTTAGCTATAAAAAGTGAGTATATTAAAGAAGACACAAATAAATGGAAAAACATCCTGTGTTCATGGATTAAGAGACTTAATGTTGTTAAGGTGTCAGTGCTACCCAAAGGATTCTACAGATTTTATGTAATTTCTATCAAAATCCAAGTGATCTTTTTTTGCAGAAGTAGAAAAACACATCCCAAAACTCATATGAAATCTCAAGGGACCTTCAATAGCCGAAGCAATTTTGAGAAAGAAGAATAAAGTTGGAGGTTTTATACCTCCTGATTTCAAATCTTACTGCAAAGCTACAGTAATCAAAACAATATGGTGTTGGCATAAAGACAGACACGTAGACCAGTGAAACAGATTATAGAGCCTGGAAATAAACCCCCTTGTATATGGCCAAGTATTTTTGACAAGGATGCCAAAGCTATTCAGTGGGAAAAGGACAGTCTTTTTGACAAATTGGGAAAACTGGACATCCACATGCAAAAGAATGAAGTTAGACTCTAACCTAACATCATATACCAAAATTAACTCAAAATGGATCAAAGACCCAATGTAAGAAGTAAACTATAGGACTCTTCAAAGCAAACAGAGGGGAAAAAACTTCACGACACTGGATTTGGCAATGATTTGTTGGATATGACACTAAAAGCATAGGCAACAAAAGAAAAAATAGATAAATTAGACTTTATCAAAATTAGAAACTTTTATGCATCAAAGAACACTATCAACAGAGTGAAAAGGCAATGCACAGAATAGACGAAAAATATTTGGAAATCATATATCTGATAAGCAGCTAATATCCAGAGCATAGAAAGAACTCCTACAATTTAGTGATTTAAAAGAAACCCATTATAAAATGGAGAAAGGACTTGAATAAACATTTCTCTAAAAAATGGCCAGTAAGCATATAACAAGATGCTCTACATCACTAATCATTAAAGAAATGCAAATCAAAGCTATGAGATATCACTCCACAACTATTAGGATGGCTATTCTCAAAAAACAGAAAATAATAAATGTTGGTGAGGATGTAGAGAAATCGGAACCCTTGTACATTGCTGGTGGGAATGTCAACTGGTGCAGCTGTTTGGAAAAGAGTATGGTGGTTTCTCAAAAAATTAAACATAGAATTACCATATGGTCCAGCCATTTCATTTCTGGGTATATACCAAAAAGAATTGAAAGTAGGGACTTGAACAGGTATTTGTACATCCATGTTCATAGCAGCATTACTCACAATAGCCAAAAGGTGGAAGCAACCCAAGTGTCCTTCAGTAGATTAATGGAGGCCAGGCGCGGTGGCTCACGCCTATAATCCTAGCACTCTGGGAGGCCGAGGCGGGCGGATCGTTTGAGCTCAGGAGTTCGAGACCAGCCTGAGCAAGAGCGAGACCCCATCTCTACTATAAATAGAAATAAATTAGCCAAACAACTAAAAATATATAGAAAAAATTAGCCGGGCATGGTGGTGCGTGCCTGTAGTCCCAGCTACTTGGGAGGCTGAGGCAGGAGGATTGCTTGAGCCCAGGAGTTGGAGGTTGCTGTGAGCTAGGCTGATGCCACGGCACTCTAGCCCAGGCAACACAGTGAGACTCTGTCTCAAAAAAAAAAAAAATAGATTAATGGATAAACAAATGTATTGTGTGTCTGTGTATGTCTATGTGTGTGTGTATATGGCAAATATATATTTATATAGACACACAATGGAATATTATTCAGCCTTCAGAAAGGAAGGAAATTCTGATGCATGTTGTAACATGGATGAACCTTGAAGACATTTTGTTAAGTAAACTGAGGTCGTCACAAAAGGATAAATACTATATGATTTTTCTTATAAGAGCTATCTAGAGTTGTTGAATTAATAAGTGATTTCACTGTTAAGAGGTATCTAGAAAGTAGAATGGTGATTGCCAGGGGCTATGAGGAGGGAGAAATTAGGAGTCATTTAATAGGCACAGACTTTCAGTTTCGGATGATAAAAATGTTCTGGAGATGGATGGTGGATGGTGATGCAAAACATGAATATACTTAATGCCACTGAACTGTACACTTAAAATGGTTAAAATGGTAATTTTATATATTTTGCCACAAAAAATGATTAATTACCTGGTTGAGTGTAGTATATATAGAGGTACCCACCCATATTGCAAACTTTACAGGCTTCCTTGGGATCCAAGGTTATTTAACTTTGTTCAAAGGTAAAAAAATAGAATGCTTACAATAGAGATAAAAATTGAAAAGTTATTTTTTTTAGTTATTTTTTTTAGGTAGCAGTATGGTGAGATCTCTTGAATTGTTCAAAAAAGAAGTGCTTTTCTTTTTGGTACCTTGACACAGAGGCATGAATCCCTGCAGCTAAACCACAGTCCAGAAATGCTTCCAGAAAGGAGAGTCAGAGTTGAGCAGAAATGTTGACTCAGTTTATCATTCATCTTGGGAATACAGGCTGTGGATCTGAGAATTAAAAAGGATCTTCCACTATGGGAAAAAGTGGGAAATAAAGTGAAGAGTCTCTTCTTGGCAGTCTTCTTTGGTGATGGATACACCAAAAATACCCTGACTTGATCATTGCACATTCTATGCATTTCACAAAATATCACATGTACCCCATAAATACATACAAATATTATATATCAATGTTTTAAAGTCTGCAAAAAGTAATTTAAAAAATCAAAGGAGAGCGGCAGGGACCTTTGTGTCTGAGCATGCAAAAGTCTGAGAAAGACCGGGAATTGGTCAGCATGTTGGCAGGAAAGAGGGCGCACTCTCAAATGAAAGTAATTTGAGGAAAGTTCAATAAAAGACACCCTTTGTAGAAGCGTGGGCAGGTGCTAGGGTGACTACAGGGACTGGGCAGTCCCCAGGACTCCTGATGTGGCAAAGGGGTGGAGCAGGTGGAACTGTCTGACCAGAGCCAGCTTGCCCCTGCAAAGAGAGTCCCGGGCATCATACTCTGACCTGCCTCTCCTCACTCTCTCCCATATCCTCCCATATCCTCCAGAGCCCCATTAGCTGGAGCCAGAGGGCAGAGCAGCCCACTGAAGTGGTCTACAAGCATCTGCCTCTGGGGGAGTACAGGAAAGAGCAGAAAAGGTGGGTGGCCAGCGGCTTTGGAGGGGGAAGGGAAGACACCCCACACAGAGCCCGACAAAAAATGTCTCACCACGTTGAATGACTTCCTACTGCCTGTGTTTTTCAAATCTCTTCTGTGGGATATTTTTGTCCATATGTTGACCCAGAAAAACCTCGTTTTCCGGCAACTCAAAAAACTGACTTAGACAAAATGTGAGAAGAAAACCATGCCGTCTCATTTTTTACATGTTCTATGTTGAATTAACAGACCACAAGGAAATGTAATTGCTCTCTAAAGAACATATTTTATATTTCTGAATTCCTTTTAAAATAAGATTCAGTTACTGTACCTGTGACTAGGTTGGTGATCAGCTTGTACATTCCTGGTCTTTTCAACTTTAAAATTCCCTGAAAGTTTGACTCAGGCTTTCTCTGTTGGTGCAGTTGAGGTCTCATTAAATTTAACATTTCAATGCTGTATTCTATATTTTCAGAACCATAAAAGTAACCTGAGACAATTTAGTTCCAGGAAAAGTTACACACCAGTGGTTAAGAACCTGAAGTCAAACTACCTGGGTTCAAATCCTGACTGTTACTTATTAGCTGTGTGGCCTTGGGCAAGTCCCTTGGTCATTCTGGGCCTCAGTTTTCTCATCTGTGAAAGGGGTCTTAACTAGATACACCTTCTAGGGTTGCAGTAAGGATTAAATGAGGTGATGTGCCCAAAGCACAATGCCTGGCACTTAGCGAGCCATCAGAAAATGACCACTGTCGTTATTCTTGTCTCTTTCTTGCTGTTTCCCCACCTCCCTTTCATTCCTATCCTCAACTTCAGCTTAACCTTCTCCCATGGCCTCCATGAAACAGACCCTCTCTTATTTGGCATGTTTCCCTCCCCTTTCCTCCTGTGTCGATTCAGATTGTGAGCACGTCCAACGCCTCCCAGGTGGTCACCTTGGTGTACGTCGTGGGCAATCAGAGCACGTTCCTCAACGGCACCGTTGCCAGCAGCCTCCTCAGCCAGCTCTCGGCTGAGCTGGTGGGGTTCTACCTCACCTACCCGCCGCTCACCATTGCTGAACGTGAGTATGCCCACCTCGTACCGGGCCCTGTGGTTTCCCTGGGGCCTTTCTCCATTTAGCAAACATCTGTGGTGCTGCGCCACATACTACCTCTTTTATCATAAAACCAACAACTGAGCTATGAGATGGATTGGGGTTGAATCGATAAAAAGTTTATTGCACATTGAAAGAAAGCACTTGCTAGGTGCCTTCATTCGGCCTTCACATGTCTCTTAACTCATTTAATCCTCACAACTGCCCTAAAAAGGTAGGTGCAACATTAGCTCCATTTTGCGGAGGAGAAAACTGAAACTCCAAGGGGTTTCACAGAATACCCACTCTCACATATCTAGTGAGACACAGAACCTGGGGTTTGAACCCATGCAGTCTGCCTTCTGGGCTTACAGTACTGCCCGCTAGGACGTCTGTCCTCAGAGGAATCTGGGTCATGGTGGTTTCCTCGCATTTGTGCCATCTGCAAATGTTCCTGCCCTTCAGCTCCTGCCCTGCCTCTAGATACCATAATACAACTCATTTGCCATCCACGTTGTCACTTCACTCGATGAGGTCCCCCTAGTCTTGTGGCCTCGTTGTCTTCTAACGCTTCCATTACATAATCCTCATTACCATGCAGTAGGCATAGACTTCGAAGACGATGCAGCCTACATTTTATATCCAAACACTTGGTAGCCAAAAGAAGTAAAGGTATGTACTCTTAAATTTAATCATTCTTACATTTCCCAAAGTCACTGAGCAAGTTTTTTTTTTAAAACACATATTAATAAAATTGTCTCATAATTTCTTTCTATGGTTGTTGTTGATACTGTAAATAAACAAGATAATGTAGGTGAATGTACTTAGCACGTAGTAGCCACTCAGAATTTTTTTTGAATGTTTGTTTAATGGCAAGCTTTTATAAACTTCCATGTAATAAAGAAAGATGACCCTGGATTTTATGGAACAGATGATGTCATAACAGATGGCATTATGTCACAGGGTAGCATGTGAAGAATTTATTTTCTTTTATCATTTTGATATTCTGATAACAATAAGTAAGATTTATTGAGCACTAACTATATGCCAGGAACTGTGCTGAGCCCTTTGCATGTATTAAATCCAGTAGTCACCATATTTGTAAAGAAATATGGGGCCTTTTGTTACAGGCATTTAACTACTAAACTTAAGTCTTTGACATTGAAAAAATCCATCCAAGATAGAATCATTCTTAAAACATGTTAATGGAAGGTTGGATAACTTTTAAAAAGAAAGCTACAGCTAAGACAGGTTCTGGCTGTGGATCTTGATAATGAAGCCTTTCCATTTAAGAAGGTTCTGATGAAAATCCTGAAAGAGCAGAAAACCACAAACCCTAGAAAACTCTTTATCGGAAGTTAGCCCTTTACTGAGTCTTTTAGTTTTCTGAACAACAAGATAGTTTTGGCATTTATGTCCTGGAATTCGCAAGGAATGATAAAGCAAGATTTAGCTCCTTGCTATTTTGTCACTTATGTCTGTTTCCCTTAACAATATTTACAAATAAAGCCTATAAAAGTAATTTGGAGTGTTTCTTGTTTGTTTTAGCACTGGAATATCCCAACCTTGATATATCGGAAACAACCAGAGACTATTGGGTCATCACAGGTAATCTCTTATTTTGTTATTTCTGCTCTTCATGCTGTCGGGTTGGTTTGTTTTTTAGAATTGCAGGCTATTCCTTTATCAAAAAGTCCCAAAACAACAAATGCTGGCATGGATGTGGAGAGAAAGGAACACTCTTATACTGCTGGTGGGACTGCAAATTGGTACAACCCCTGTGGGAAGTAATTTGGAGATATCTCTAAGAGCTAAAAGTAGAAGTACCATTTGATCTAGCAATCCCACTACCAGGTATCTACCCAGAGGAAAAAAAGACATTCTATAATAAAGACATCTGCACTCAAATGTTTATGGCAGTACAATTCACAATTGCAAAGATGTGGAAACAACCCAAGTGCCCATCAATATGTGAGTGGATTAATTATAAAATGTGGTATAGGTTTACCATGGAATACTACTCAACTACAAAAAACAATGGTGATCTAGCACCTCTTATATTATCCTGGATAGAGCTTGAGCCCATCCTTCGAAGTGAGGTATCACAAGAATGGAAAAACAAGCACTACATGTACTTGCCATCAAACTGGTATTAACTGATCAAACACTAAGGTGCTCACATGGTAGTAATATTCACTGGATGCTGGTCAGGTGGGAGGGGGGTGGTGGGGGTAGGTAAACTCACAATTAATGGGTGCAATGAGCACTGTATGGGGGAAGGGCAAGCTTGTAGCCCTGGCTTGGGCGAGACAAAGGCATTATATGTGATCAAAATGTTTGTACCGCCATAATATTCCGAAATTAAAAATATATAATAAAAAATAATACAATTGCAGGCCATTCAATTATAGGATTGGCACTTTCTTTGGTCCTTTCTTACAAGTAAGGGAGTTATTCTACAGGATCAGAAGTGAATGGAGTAAGCAGAGATAAGAAAAGACATCAAACTGAAGATGAACATTAGCCAAACAATTCAGAATGGCTACCTTCCAAGTCCTCACTCAGCGGCCTCTTTGCAAAAAGTGGCCCTATCAGAAGTTATAGCATTACCCTGTGGACATCTAAGGCATGTCCATGTGAATGGTTATCTGCTTGTGGATGGTGGGCCTTTCTCTACTGCCCTACAAAACCCAAATTAAAGTCAGAGGAGGGCCAGGCATGGACGTATCTCCTCCCCGGGCACGAGTTGTGCACCTGCACTAATACTGGCATGTACCGACAGTGAGGGCGGGTGGAAGTAGAAGGGGGTTCTGGTGGCGTCTTCTTTTTTGTTCCTCGACATTTCCCAGTGGGGCTTTATGGAACAGCCAAAAAGTTCTTATTTGTGTTTTTCAAAAGCCCAACAGTAGCTCTGGAAGTTAGAGAAACAAGGATTGAGAGCAAAGGGAGCGAACAGATGTTTGTAGGAGGAAAAGTGACCAGCTCAGCCAGAAAGGGGAGGAACAGAAGGAGCAGAATATGAGTCTGCTCAGGCTGCTGTAGCAAAGGGCCACAGACTCGGTGGTTTAAAGAGCAGAAATTTCTCATGATGCTGGAGGCTGGAAGTCTGAGGTCAGGGTGTCACAGGGTTGGCATCTTCTGAGGCCTCTCTCCATGGCTTGTAGGTGGCCGTCTTCTCCCTATGTCTACACTTGGTCTTCATTCTGTGCCTGTTTGTGTCCTAATCTCTTCTCCTTATAAGGACACCAGTCATATGGGACTAGGGCCACCCTAATTACCTCATTTTAACTTCATTACCTCTTTAAAATCCCTGTCTTCAAATACAGTCACATTCTGAGGTCCCTGGGGGGAAGACTTCAACATAGGAATCTGAGGGGACCCAATTCACCATAACAAGGAGGGATGGAAGCTATGCCTGGGTAAGCAGGCCTGGTCTCACTCCTCCCTTCCTCCTCCTCCCATCCTCTCCCTCACTGCTGTCCCGAATGAGCAGCAGATGGGCTGCCACCTGAGACACTAACTAAGGACTGTACACCCCTGCTTAATGAAGCCCACTCCAGACCGCTTCTCAATTGCAGAAAATCATATTTCTTCCCCCCTCCCTCCCACCTGCAGAGCCATAGGTTTGCAGAGATTATTTTGCCTGCTAAGAAGACAAGCAAAAAACCAACCCACCCCAGTGTTTATGCCCAAGAGAGAAACGATGCTAACCGAGCAACACATTTTTGGAGCAGGTTATGTAACATGTACAAAATCATGTTTCCTCCACAAGGAATGGTACTTTTTAACTTGCAGATATTTCTCCTTATCTATTAACTATAAGGTTTACATGCAGTGAGAACATACTCACCCTTGATCACAGGCTGTCCTTGACAATGCCGGTGTCACCCTGTCTTCAGCTACCCATGTCTTGTCCTGCCTCTATTTTGGTGACATAACCTTAATAAAAAGCTCCACAAGTGGTCCTGTTTTTAGGACTCTCCTGGAACTTAACCCTCTCCCCACTCACTTATGAAACCCTTATTTGTCATTGCTGTTATTGCTGTTGGTGACCAGAACAGACAGTGGCTTCCATGGCTGTGTTTGGGGCTTGTTGGGTCAGTGGTAGTGCTTGGGAGGGACTGGAACCGGGTCTCAGGATGACCATTCTGCTTTCCCACTAGCCCATGACCACTTTCCAAACCCCTGGGCAGCCACTGCCAATCTGCCCCATCATTCACACAGCAGGTAGGGCATGGGGAGATGAGAGATGAAGGTAGCTTAGCTCGCCTTTACTTCCAGACGGTCATCACGAGCTGTCTTCTGCTCATTGCTAACAGCCAAGACGATCTGGAGCAACTTCCCTTTCTGTGGTTTGCATAATAAAAGCCTGACATGCTTTCATCTGTTTTTCCAACTAAACTTATATTAAATAGGTTTTTGCACACTGTACACTTCTCCTTTCCCAGAGCGCAGGTCCCTCCTTGATGGGGAATCATTGGTGTAAGGTGACTCCTGCGGTCCCTCTTCACTAGGAGCTACTGGGCCATCCAGGGACCCATTTCGGGTTTATTCATCTGTCTTTATTTTACATGGGAGCAAAAATATCCCAGACCTAACAAAGGAAGGATCTCTTCTGGTCTCAGCTCTCCCATTGGCTAACCTCACATGTCCCTGAGCAAGCCACTCAGGCCTTCTGGACTTCATGCTCTTATCTGTAGGATGAGGGAGAGGGATTGGCCGGGCATTAAGATTCTTTCAATGCTGAATGTGTAGGATTCAACAACAGATAAAACAATTTAGCCTGAGGACAGAATGCTGAACCAGGCCTGCATTGTAGAGCAAGGCCTTGCATTGTAGAGCCCATTGTCACTGTAAATAAACAAGGACTAAGAACAGTGATGTAAAAGTCGTCTCCTTTGAACACAGCTGGAGACTTGCCCCCTTCCTCTAATCTGAATCAGTGACAGCTAAGGTGGGGGGCGGGGACCAGAGCCCTGGCTGATGTGCTAAAAGGGCTGCCAGCTTCCTGGACGCCTGCACCAGGCCCAAGCTTCTGTGGTTCTGCAGCTTCCATGTCACTGTGGGAGACAGGGTTGCACGCTCCTTTCTGCTGCCTTCCAGGCAGGCAGAGAGGGCCAGGAGCCCAAGGCCCGCCACACTTCTCAGGGGAGAGGAGAGGAGCTGCATCCTGGGACACATACACATTTTCACACTCTCTGTGTTATTTCTTCCTCTCTTCAGGATGTGTCTAGTGAAGATGAGGGCACATTGCAACAACAACAACAGCTCCCACTTATTGGCATTCTACCAAGTGCCTGATCACACCATGCCAGAAGCATTTTTTTTCCTGATAAAATTTTTGTATTTAATGTCAGAGTATTACAAAGGCACAAACGGTTTGGTTCCATGAATTGCTTTTTTCAGTTTGAGTCCAGGTTATAAGTGTGTCCATCACCCAGGTAGTGTGCATTGTACCTGTTAGGAGCGAATTTACCCATCCCTTCCTCCCCCTCCCACCTGCTTGAATTCTGTTGAATTTTACTGCCATATGTGCACATGAGTGTGGATCAATTAGTTCCAGTTTAATAGTGAGTACATGTGGTGTTTGTTTTTCCATTCTTGTGATCCTTCACTTAGAAGGATGATCTCGAATATTTATAGCAGCGCAATTCGCAATCACAAATATGTGGAAACAGCCCAAGTGCCCATCAGTGCATGAGTGGATTAGTAAAATGTGCTGTATGTATACCATGGAGTATTACTCAGCCAGAAGCATTTTTTATCAAATTATCTGTGCTTCACAACAACAGAATCAGGAGTAGACAGTGAGCCCCATGTTCTCAGGTAAGAAACTGAGATGCAGAGAAACTCAGAGACTTGCCCCAGAACACTCAGTAAGTGGGAGCCCGGATTCAAACTCAGGCCGCTGCCTCCAGCCTGGGCTCATCCTGCTGCCCCCGGAGAAGGACTCATCGTCTTTGCAGATAGCAGTGAAGAAACGTGGGAATTGCCCGGTTGTTGATTCCCTGTAACTCTGTGGGAGCTTCCCACAGCCTCCTGCACTTCCCTGGGCATCTTTTTTTTCCAAAAAAATTTTTATGATAAAATACACCTAACATAAAATTCACCATTTTAGTCATTTTTAAGTATATAGTTCAGTGGCATTAAGTATATCCACTATGTTGTACAACCATCACTGCTCTTTCCAGAACTTGTCACCTGGAGGCTTTTGACTGTTCCCTTTATTTGATGTCTGCCTTAGAATCATCACTGAGATTCCCATAAAATAATCCACGATGATGCCCCTTGACTGTCCCGTGTCCCCTCTCTCAGTGTTGTCCAGGGGTCAGGAGAGGCCAGTTTTGTGGTAATCCTTCAGCAGTTTGAGCTGTCGTTTTGCTAGAGGAGGTACCTTTGAACCAGCAAGTGCGCGGGCTTTTCTATCTGGGGCCAGCCCTTCCTTGGCCTGACAGCTATGTCTCAAGGGATTCCGAGGGCCCTGTCTGGGACCTGTTGCATTGGGAACATTGCAGCTCTTTGATTTATCTTGGTTTGTAGGAATTCAGCTGACGGATGAGCTGGGCCCTAGAAAGAGAGCTGCTTTATACCTTCCAGGGGGGATTATTTGTCATTTATGGCTTCAAAGAAGTAATGTCTGAGACCCAGCTGTGGGCTTTATTTCTCTCTTGGAAGGCAGCTATGCTCACCACTATACCACCAACGCCACTCGGCTATTTCTCTCTTGATCCATTTAAACATCATTCTCTGTATCTTCTTGTTGCCAGTTGCTCGTTCTGGCCCCTTACAGAACGTGACCGTTATATTGGCTGCTGGTGGCACCCTGTCGTACTGGATGCTGTAACTACCACACGTTCTTTATATCTAACCTGTTTGCATGTCCCGGCAGATGGGTGGTATTGATGATCCTTGGCTGCACTATGGTAGAACAAATGCTATTGAATGGAAAATCTTGTATTACATTCCTAGCCCTTGTAAATTTTGGTTTCTTTAAGAAAATGAGAATTGTTTTTAGCATTTTTTAAATTTTAGGCATGACTGTGTTTGAAGGCAATGCTTGTGTGTTTGGTGTGAAATGTGCTTCCCAAGGGACTGGGCTTGGGGTTAGACAGAAAAAGGCAGTTTTCCCCATAGTAAGTGACCACAGCAGTCCTAGGATGGCCCTAGTGTCCATTAAAACCCTCCTGCATGCACTAGCCTTGGACTGGAACTCCAGATGCCTGGGTGTACCCAAATCCCAGCAGTGGAGGAGGGGTGGGAAAGAAAGGACTTCCACTCACCTTCCAGGCACCAGGCCCTGTGCTAAGCCGCTTATCCATCATGTCTCATTTAAACCGTAGAGCTCATTAGGAATATATTTGCTGTGATGTGCACTGTTTTATTCTCTTTTTACAGAGAAGCACATGGACTTAGGGAGGGCCAGAGGCTTGCCAGGCAAGTGCCAGGACCGAGGGAGAGCCCACTCTTTCCAATAAGCTGTCCTATGCTTGAATGGGAGACGAATTGAGGGGCCCTGGGCAGTTTTAGGGTGGGCACCAAAAGGACCCCACAGAGGAGGGAGAGATGAGGACACTGAACAGGGTGGTTTGCCCAGATGGAAAGGATTGAATTGCAGGGCAAAGCTCAGATTCTTCAGCAAAGCTGTTGAGAAGGAAAAATAAAATAAGGGCAGCCCTGAGCCAGGACTGCTGAGTAAGAACTAGCAAAAAACCTCTGCCATCTGCTTCCGCAGTGCTGCAGGGCGTGGACAACTCGCTGGTGGGCCTGCACAACCAGAGCTTCGCCCGAGTCATGGAGCAGCGCCTGGCCCAGCTGTTCATGATGTCCCAGCAACAAGGCCGGCGTTTTAAACGGGCCACCACCCTGGGGAGCTACACTGTACAGGTGGGTGTGTGCAATGCCACTAGGGTTTTCTGATAACTATGGGGGAATGTGCTTCCTTAGACCAAATAAATAAATGTGTACAGAGGAGCATCCATGCTGCAAACTTTAAAATTAAAATTAACATTTTAAAAATTAAATTAATTCAGTCAACACTGCTCTTAGGTTTTGGTGTTGATGGTCCTAACCATCAAAAACATGAAGGAGGGTGAGAGCTACTCCTCCTACCTTGTCGCTAACTAGATTATAAAGAAAGGAGGTCTCAGAAGAATATCTGCACACATGCAGGTATTTATGAAACAAAGGTCTTAGTAAGCAAGCACAAACTTGTCATCAGCCTGTTCTGTAAGCTCAGTGAGGTCCCAGCTCTCTGTCCCTTTAGGCTGTCTCACCACTACTACTATGAATGGCAGATGCACCGGGACTCCAGAGGCAGGGTTCTGTTATCTGTATTTAGTCAGTTTCAACAAAAGGAACCCTCCAAACTTATGGTGAACACCTGACCATGACATAGAGATTTGGGCCAGGGAGAGGTAGCAGACACTACTGGTGCTCTGCCCTACCTCCCTATCATTGCTGTGCACGCCGACTGGAATTCCAGCAGCCAGCCTTGGGGTCTTTATCGGAGGTCTGCTCTTGAGATCCCGAACCCGCTTTGCACATGCCATGCTGGCCAGAATTGCCTGGGAATTAACCAGTGATGGAGGTATAAATATCCCACCTCTTTTGCCTCTTGGCTAGGAGAATTCTGGAATGTATGTTTTCGATCGTTTCCAGAGCTTCCCCACAGAATCAAGCTTTAGTCACCCGCTGTGGTAACTGGTTTAATAATGCACCACTTGTAGGCTCCTTTCCCATCCCTGTATCACCTCCTCTCCCTCCTGTCAGTTCCTTGCACATCTCAGATAAACTACGAGCACTCAGCTCTTCTCAGGGTCTGCTTCTGAGCCACCTGATCAAGACAGTAGTCATCCACAGGGGTAAGGATTCTAAGCCTCTCTAGATGCCTTATCTAGTTCCTGCAGGTGTGGGGGTGTCTGTAGCATGTCCTAGCCAATCCAATATTTTGAATACCACTAATTTCACCAATGAGAGCCCATCTCTAACATTTGTCATGCTAATTAGCAAAGCACTGTTGAGCATATCAAATTATAGAAATACTCCTGGTATCTGCCTCTGGAGTGGGGACTTCCTAATTGGAATCTAGATGACTAGCCCTGGCATGTGAACCCCCAATGGGTCATTGCCCACATCTAGAGTGTAACTGAACCACGGCACAAATGCATAGTATCACACATCTATGAGGAAGCATTTCAAGAGAAATAGCAGCCATTAGCACAGTCTGTCTGCAGATCATGTCCCCAGGCGATCTTGTGAGTACAAACAACCCATCTCCTAGAACACATTTCCCTGCGTGAGTCAGCATCATGCCCCTGATGGAGACTCCAGATCCCTCCATTCACAGTTGGTGAATTTGACCCTTTGTCCTGCTGGTTCTAAAATCTTTGTGGTCTGTGACAACCTCATCATAAGGGGAGGGGATGGTTGATTTTGTGTGCCGGGTTGTGATTTCCCCATTGTAGCTTCCATGTGAGCCCTGTAATTTACACTCTTCCAAATGACAGAAAGGAAGTCACTGGTGCTCAGACAACTGTGAAATGGGATTTACATCAGCCAAAGGGGGAGGAAGGACCATGCTACAATCCTGGTGTTATTTGTAAACCTAAGAAACCTGGCACATTCTGCATGTCTAAAAGTTCCCAGAGAGATGTTTTTTCCCGCATTTCTTCTAAGGGCTCAGTGCACTTGACCCCTTTAGCTGCCTGGAAAGTCTCAGGGAAGCAGGTGAGGGTTTATTTCTGCAAATCCCTAATTTACAGAGGCTGTAGATCACCTTCTGCCTTCACCCTTGAAGAAATTTCGGTAAGAAGAATTTGCTATTAAATCAAAATTGAGTGAAGCTATTAGATATTTGAATGGTCATTCACCTTATACCTGGTTGTGTTAACACTCTCCTCACCTGCTTTCCCAATAGGAAAAAGCAAAACATGCCAAGTTTCCCCTCTAAAAATTCACTCTACGCAGCTTACATCATCCTTCCACCCAGAGGCCTTTCTTCTGGGCTCACATCATTTTAAAAGATGAGCCACCATCATGAATATGCAGATTTAGATGTCTAAAATTTAAAGATATTTCTCTAGTTGACATATTTGAAAAATGGAGTCCTAAAGAGAAATACATATGACTAGTGAAATTTTTTAAATGTTTGATTTTATTTGTAATCAAAGTAATGCAAGTTTTAACTACCACAAGATGCCATTTTCACCTAGCAAAGCTTAGTAAAATGGCACCACCTAGTATTGATGGGGATGTAGTGAAGTGGGCTTTTTCAAACACTCTAAATGAGTTTGACCTTTCTGGAGGGCAAGTGAGTAACTTAGACAAGAACCTTTTAGAGGATTACAAACTAAATCCTAGAAATTCATCTTGAGAAGATAGAGGAGAACACAAAGACAAAAGGGTAAGGACAGTGTTTTCCAGAGAGTGTCCAGAAAATGACCTGTCAGGTGTCTTGAGGCAAAGGTGCTGTCTGGCCAAACTGGTTTGGGCAAGTCTGCATCCTATAGCCCCATCCTGAAGATTCCCAAAGCATATGTGCATATCAAAACTCTTCATTTTTTTCAACATACCTGTTTCCAAATTTAAATGTTAATAAGACCCTTGTTTTTGGTAATATCTACATTTCCCCAACATTTTATTATGAATGTTTTCAAATTCACAGAAAAGTTGAAAAATTATGCAGTGCATGCCCAAACACTCACAATCTAGGTTCTGCAATTAATATTATATGCTATGTTACTATTTTGTATTTGGTAACATATATCATTTCCTTACACTTTCCATAACATGCATTTCCATATACTTCCAAACCATAGATTGGTTTTGAAGTTCTAGCACTTCATATAAATGGAATCCTAAAGCACGTACTCTTTTGTATAAAGCGTTTTTGATTTAGTATATAGTGTTTTAGAGATTCATCCATTTTGTTGCATTATTCAGTAGTTTATTTTTATTGCCAAATAATATTCTCTTGTGTGAACATACTACAGTTCGTTTATCCATTCTTCTGTTTCCAGTCTGCAGCTTTAAACAAGGTTGCTGTTAACATTCTTCTGTAAGTCTTTTTGTGGCCACATGCTTTCATTTTCCTTGGAAATAGGCGTGAAATTGCTGATCACTGGGTTGATGTATGTTAGTTCTATAAGAAACTGCTAGATCTTTCTCCAAAGTGGTTGTACCATTTACACTCTCACAAACCAGACATGGAATTCCAATTGCTTCACATCCTCATCAACACTTGGTGTTGTCAATCCTTCTTATTTTAGCCATTCTGGTGGGTATACTGTGGTATCTTGTGGTTTTAATTTGAATTCCTCCATTGAGCATTTTTTATGTGCTTATAGGCTATTCAGATATCTTCGTTTGTGAAGTATCTATCAGATCTTTTGTCCACTTTTTATGGGTTGTAGTAATATCTATTTTTTAATTATTATATGTAGCATACATACAAAAGAATATAAAAAATATGCATAATTCAAAGAACACTAATAAAAAGAACCCACAACCCAAAGGGTAAAAACATTGCACTTACCTTACCCCAGAAGCCTTTTGCGTAAAAGGCTTCTCTGATTATACTCCCTTCCCTCCCTTCAGAGTTGAGTATTATTCTAAATTTTGTATTAAATCATTTCCGTATTTTTTTGTCTAAATTTTACCATCCATGTGTGTATCCCTAAATAATACATCATGTTGTTTTGCCTGTTTTTGAATTTCATATTCTGTGATTTGTTTTTTTTGCCCAACATCAGGCTTTTGTATTTATCCATGTTGATACGAATAGCCATAGTTCACTCATTTTCACCACTCTGTGTCATTTCATTGTGGTATATTTCATATACCTTAACTCATTCATCTAGTCTTTTATTAATGACTTGTGAATTTTCAGGTTTTTTTACTATTATGAACAATATTGCTATAAACATTTTTGTAATATCTTTTATTATTCTATGAAACTCATACTCTGTAACATACACTTTGGAAAATACTATACTGTATTTATCAATTGTTAATTATAATAGCAAAAAGTTGATAACCTAAATGTTCAGTAATAAAGACATGCATACAGTAGAACAGTATGTAGTATTAAGATTTATGCTGTAGTGTTTATGATTATCAATTGTTAATTACAATAGTAAAAAAAGTAGCAACCATCCAAATGTTTAGTAATAAAGTATTTGTCAAATAAGTTTATGAGGTATGCATTGGAATGCCATGTAGAAATAAACACTTATGCTTTTGTTATATTTAAGGCCACTTAAAGATGCAAGTAAAAATAGCAAGATATGATGTTATATAGAGTATGATAAATAATAAAGGTTTGTGTGGGAAAAAACAAGCATGGAAACAAATACTCCAAAATGATAAGAAGAATTAGCTTGTGATAGAAGGATTATAGATTGTTTTTATTTTATTTCATTTCCTGATGCTTTTCTATATTTTCAAATTTTCCTATAGTTTTATATATAACTTTTAGTGTGAAAAAAAGCAGAACTGTTATTTTAGAAAAAGAACTTTGAGTTTCCAAGTACTGCTTTTATCAGAGATCTTTTGAATTGCAGACATATAAGTCAATTTTTTTTTTCCTTTCTGGCAATTGCAGATATTTGAAATTAAAAGTCTCATTTGAGAATAACCTAACGTGCCCTGAATTAAATGTGAAGGCCTATTTTCAAATGAGGCCAGAGTTCTGTGCAGGGCTGGGATACATCATTAGTCCATGTTTTCTTTTCCAACCTCAAATTGTTATTTCTAGATGTTCATGTTTTTCAATCCTTTTTCTCTCCTCCCAGTCTCCTGCTCTAGTGATAGCAGGCTTCCTGAGATGTTGGATATAGGGAGGGATGCAAAGGTCGGTGTCACACGTCTATGGTGTGGGTCCACTTAGCCACAGAAGTCGGGAGAGGAGAGCCTGATTGCCTGAGTGATTGCAGGGTCCGTGCAAGATGCCCTGTAAACACACAGCCTCTCTTTTTCTGAAAGATGGTGAAGATGCAGCGTGTGCCAGGCCCGAAGGACCCGGCGGAGCTGACGTACTACACCCTGTACAACGGAAAGCCTTTGCTGGGGACCGCCGCTGCCAAGATCCTGAGCACCATTGACTCCCAAAGGATGGCCCTGACCCTGCACCACGTTGTCCTTCTGCAGGCTGACCGTAAGGGGATAGTCTTTTCATTCAGCGTTTTTAATGCCGTTACATGTTTCCTGCAAATCAAAGTGGTTCCCCAAACTCATGTTTATGGTCTCAGAGCTAAATGTATTTCTGTTCTGGAAGGTTCTTATGTAAATCAATCAGCTATGTTTCCTGTGTTGTTTGAAGCAATAGACTTTGGGTAAGGGATACGTTTTGCATATTGGATTGATGGTAATGATGTCACTTTGCCCTCAAGTCCTACCCACTCTTCCTCCTTGGTATGATCTAGTGAACAGCTATGAAAAATCGCTATAACTGAGATTATATTTGTATGCTGGGAGAATTAAAGATAATTTGATTCCACAAACATTTATAGAGTCCTGCGTGAACTGTGCTTAGTGCTGGAGGACGTACAGAAGTGGGTGAGACTGCTTCCTACCTTTAAAGAGCAAGGGGAGTTAATGCTGTTGCAACAGAATCAGATGCAGGAAAGTGTTGCAGGAAGGCAATGAGACACAGGGCCCAGCAGAGGGAGGGCTTGCTTTGCAGGGGCATCTGGAAAGAATGAACAGAGGAAGGATATTAAAAATAATAGCTGCCTCTTTGAATAGCCTCCCCTGTGGCAGCTACTATGCTAGTCACTTTACCTAGATTTTCTCACTTTCCACTCTCATCGGAGCAATGTTTACTCAGATCCAAACTAGAGGAGAGGAAACAGAGGCTCAGAAAAGTTAAATAACCTGCTCAGCATCACAGAACAAGTACTTAGGTAGGTAAGACATGCATCTAGATCTGTCTGACTTCGGCCCTGTGTTCTTAACTATATTATACCCTAAGATTTCAGCGAGGGGTGGGGGGGGGCTTCCAGAGAGAGAGAGCAGCATGAACAAAATAAAGGAGATGGAAAGTACCAGGTGTGCTTGAAAATAAGGAGTTCAAATTGCCTGGAGGAGTTGATGGGTGAGTCAGGACATGAATGGCAGGGGAAGGAGATTGTGCGTACTATGATCAGCCATGGGTGCTGTTAAAGATCTGAGCAGGGGAGTCCTATCATTGGAACTGCTCATTCTTTAGGGAGGTTAATTGGTCCACAGTGTCCAGGATGGGAGGAGACAGGAGGTGGCAGGACCAGTGAGGCTCTATGGTGTCCCAGGCATTGGGGACCCAAACATGGGCTGTAAAGGAAGTGTGGGAAGGGTATGAAGGTGAGAGATTTGGTGGTAGAAATGTTAGTATTTGACAGCGTGCTGAGCATGGAAGGGCATCTCTCTGGGGTATCCTCGTTACTGTTCATGCTCCTCAGGAACCTGAAACCTGGCTTGGGGTCTTCATCTCCTCCACATCCCTTGCCTTAATCCAGGTGACTTTTGCTTCCAGGGTGATGGTCCAGACCACGTGTTGTCACATTCAGCCAGCACATCCTCACAGATGCACTTTTGTCTGGGAATGGTGATGGCCACTCTCCAATCTTGTGTTTGAAATGATGTTTTTAACTAAGGTTCTCTTCCTTTGCACCTTTCTCCTTCCCTCCTTGTGGGTTCTGTTCTCTGGTTAGCTCCTTGCTTCATCCATGTTGCTGCCCGCTCTCCAGGTGGACTCCCCAGGCTTCTGTTCTTGCTCTTTCTCCACTCTCCAGGTGGGGAATAAATCGTAGAGAACAGGAGTGAAAACCTTTGCAGGTACCAGGTGAGAGGCAAAAGTGCTCGAGGTGGATGCTCAGAGAAGTGGGTGGATTCGGGCTATTTTGAGGGACAGAGCCCATGGACCAAGACAGTGATTCTTTGTGTGGCAGGAGAAGGAGGTGGGGTCAGAGAAATGAAGGGTGACCCCTAGGTGTTGGCTAGAGCACTGGTTGTGGTGTCATTTGTTGAGATGCAAAAGGTGCAGGACCAAGAGGGTCACTGGGGCAGACATGGGACTGGGGCAGATGGAATTGAGAGTTTGCACTTAGACATGTCAGGTGTAAGATGTCAACTAGACATCCACGTAGTGCTCGGGAGACAGATTTGGGATGTGTCATTGTATAGGCGACATTTAGAGCTAAGGGAGCAGGTGAGAATAACCAGGAGATGCATCTAGTGAGAGAGAACTGGCACAGGCATGACTGAGCCCCCAGGGAATCCATGTGTGGGAGGAGCAAGAGCCAGCGGGTGACACTGGCCAGGAGCAGCAGGGAGGTTGGAGGACACCCAGGAAAGAGGGGGGCCAGGAAGCACGCAGAGAAAGCGAATTGCAGAGAACGGAGTGAGCTCCTGTGTCAGTGCTTGTTCTCGAGAGGCAGAGTACGCTAAGGATGGAGACTGGTGGGCTTTGGTAAGGGGAGGTCGGGACCTGGGCGGGAGTGGGATAAAGAGAGGCCCAGAGGGGATAAAGAGAGGAGCCGGGTGCGGAAGTAGTGACGGCCAAGGGGAGAATTTGATTACTGCGGTGCTTGCCGGAGGCCACATGGGAGATAGTGGCGTGTGCATGGATGCCAAGGGGGACACTGTCATAGATGGGACTTGCAGGAGCAAAGCCCTTGAGTGGATGAGGGCTGGGACCTAGTGCAGGGATGAGGGGAAAGCAGAGTACAGGACACATTTGGTGATGGAGGCTGGGGGACACTGTCTCTGATTATTACTGCTCCCTTGGGGCATAATGAAGTGAAGCTGGCAGCCAGGGCCGAGGTTGTGGGGAGACTCGAGCTGATAATTGGGAGCAGACTGCTTAGAGAAGTGCTGGGAGGTTGGCAGGCCTCCCCGCCTCCTTGGTCCTCACTGCCACGTGTAGGACATTTCTTTCCCTCTTTCAAAATCCCAGATCCTTTGAGCTCCCCCTTCCTCACTGTGGTCATTGGAGACACCCCCAACAGGGGCCCCCACCCCCAATCACTCACTGGGACTTTTCCTGGCTCCTTGTCCCGTCCTCTCCATCACTTGTCCCAGAACATCTGTTACTTTGGCCTGTCACCTCTGTGACCTCCGTATTTCCACCCTAGGCCTTGTGGTGCTTGAGACGGGGGTGAGAGCAAGAGGGAGTGGAGTGTCAGGAGAAGAGCTGAGGCTAGGGGGGCTTTGGTGGTGGCGATTGATGGGGAACAGTGGATGGGGTCAGGAGCCTGGGCAGAGGAGAGAGAGATGCACGGAGACTTTTGGAAGGGAGAGACCGGGTGGCGAGGGAGGGCCGGGCTCAGTGGGGGCCCAGGGAGGCAGGAGTGGAGCCCTACTCTGCCTGGCTGCAAAGCTGCCGCCCTGGGACCCTTTTACCTGCACTGCTTTGTCTCCTTCACATCCGCTTGGTCCTCTCAGCTCCCTTCTCCACTCACTCATGGGTCCTTTCCCCATTTCCTGAGTCTCTCCCACCTGGACTGTGGCAGTAGCTGCCCAAAAGACTCACCTCAGTCACTCTCCCATGAATGCGCCCTCTACTCTGTAATTGGAGTCATTGTCATAAAATGTGGATTCTGATCTTACACTGACTGCACTTTAAAAACTATTTGGTGGCTCTCTGTCATTCATGGAATAAAATCCTAACTCCTTAAAATGGGTCTTCACAGCAGGTGCTCAGCAGGTGTCCGGTCTCTGCACAACCTTGTTCTCGGGCTGTTTTTCCACCATACCTCCTGCTTTTCTCTCCTCATATCTAATGCTGCAGCCACGCAGGAGTGTTCTGTTCATCCTGCACGTTCCCTCCTCCTCAAAGCCTCTCCTGGCCCCCAAGGCCCGCCCTCCATCTCCCTTAGTTCCAGAGGCTTCCATGGCCTTGGTCACAAATGGCAAGTTGTTTTCTGTCTCTTTCTCGCGTGAGCTCTTTAAAGCAGGGGCCACATCTCATCCATCTGGGAATATCCAGCCCCGGTCCCTGCCTGGCTCTGTTCTCGTGAAGGCAAATCAGCCGCCCTGCTAGATGTCCCTGCCAGGTGCTGAGAGAGGCACGCGGTGAGACGACACCGTGGCAGTGGAGAACGGAGCCTTTGAAATATGGCAGTCTGGGCCAGGCCCTGCTCTTCTACTTTCTGGCTGTGGAGCTTGGAATCAAATTAATTAGCCTCTCTGATCTTCATTTTGCTCATCTGTAAAATGGTAATATGAAAAACACCTACTCAATAGAGCTACTTAGGGGCTTAGAAGAGATAATCATTGCCTGTAAGGGGTTTGGTGTAGTCCGGGGCACCTGTTAGCAGGTGG
This sequence comes from Cheirogaleus medius, assembly GCA_008086735.1. Lineage (NCBI taxonomy): Eukaryota > Metazoa > Chordata > Mammalia > Primates > Cheirogaleidae > Cheirogaleus > Cheirogaleus medius. Next base: position 11,484,428 of record VBSM01001265.1, on the reverse strand, counting down.
TAAGTGGCAGCTGAATGTCGTCTTTAGCCATGAGGTAGGAGGCCTAAAGGAGGGGGGGAATGAAGAAGAAAGGAGATTTGGAGGTTAAGAACCCACGTGATGCAGAGAACAGGGTGCTACTAAAGGGACCGAGAGGAGGGCACAGTTAGAAGGGGGAAGGTCATTTACTGTTTGGGCCCTTTGAGTCCCAGGTGATGACGATGTATCGAGGGGTGCCGGTGGGCTGTTGAAGAGGTGCTGTTGGCTATGGAGGGGTGTTGGCAGGATATCCTGTGAGGGTTAGGAATATCCTGTTGGGAATTCAAGTCTAGATCTCTCCAGAGAGATTTAATTTAACACTATAAACTGAGATTTTTGTAGATACAGGTTAGAATTAAAATCCCAGAAAAACTCTGAGTTTCTGGGAAATGAATATAGCTAGCAGATAGAAAAGGAAACCAAGGGGACACACTTTGGGAAAGACCTCCATCCCCAGGAGTAGTTAAGGAGGACGATGGGGCCAATTAAAAAGAGGTGGCAGAGATTTTTAAACTCCCATTTTCTCCCCGTAGTTTTGAAATCAGCCTACAATGTTAATCTGAGGTCAGGACTTTAAAAAAAAAAAAAAAAGAGAGAGACCTCAGAGAAGACAAGGTGAGATGTCTTGTGGAATATTTTACATACCAACTTAATTAAAGATACAATAAATGTCAATGATAAGAAAAAGAAAAGAGTCACAGAGTGGAACACTTTGTCCCCCTGAAGGGAGAGTGTGGACGCTCTGTGTGTCCCCAGTGCCCTCTGAATCTCTCTTTCTGGGCCAAGGCAGGAGTGTGCGAGGCCTGCTCAGCCCTCCTCGCCTCCGGGTGACGGGGCGGCACTGGGCGCCTCGGGAAGCAGCTGCCCCACGTGCAGGGTCTGGAGTGAGGGGCTCTTCAGAGCGGTTGTGCAGCAGATGGAATGACAAAAAGTCTCCCCATGGAGAAGCAGACTGGAGCGGGAAGTGGTTTGCCTCGCATGGCCATCGGACATTTATCTCAAAAGAATGCCACTTAAAGAAATAGACTGACGCTTTGGCAGAGAGGACTCACACTCTTTGACAAACATTCATTGGGCACCGACTGTGTGCCGGGCACTGCTCTAGGCTCTGGAGATAGAGGAGTGTATGACATGGACAAAAAGCCCTGCCCTCGCGGCGCTTACATTTCTGAGTGGGCATATCAAGTACACAAAATAAATACTATGTTCCGTGCTAGCGAGTGCTACGGAGGAAAACTGGGCAGGGAAGGGCTGGGGGATGCCGAGAAGATAATGGCTGCAATTTAAAATTGTTGGGGCTTCCAGGAGAGGGTCACTGAGGAGGTCGCCGACATCTGAAGGACTGGAGGGAGGGAACGGTCCCTGAGGATATCTGGGGACCAGGTTCCAGGCAGAGGGAGGAGGCCTTGAGGGGGCTGAGTGGTAGCGATGAGGACTGAGGTGCAGACGACGACCACGGTCACTGTGGCCTCGTGGGCTGGGCCCGAGTGGGATGAGTGGCCGTGGGAGGGTTTGGCAGGGGAGCGGCGTGGCCCGAGCACTCAGCAGCCGCTGGGCCCACACACAAGTATAGACTTCCACTCATGGGGGTTAACTCAGAACCAGCTTAAACTATTTAAGAGAAACTTTCATAAAAATATCTGACCTCCCTGGGGCTCAGTTTCCTCATCTGCAAATTGGGGATAAGAATAGCAGGCAGGCAAAGGACCTATCACAGCACCTAACACACAGTAGGTGCTCAGAACATGTCCTTTTTTCCTGTCCGCACTCTACAGAAATTCTTGCAATTTAAATAACCATTCGTTCCTTTTCACCTTCAGACATGACTTTGTACTTTTAGATCAGTATGCCAATGAATATATTGGGTTTGGATGACTTCAGTTGACCTAACTTTACTCTCGTTTTGACTGTTAAATGAATTTTTTAATGTGCATAAGATAAATCTATTCTCTCCCTATTCAAATATAAGTGAAGGGATTTTACATTAAGCACCAAGAAGAAACATCCACTAAAACAATAAAACTGAATAAAAGCAGAACACATAAATATTTCATTCTTGCTAATGAAGAAAAAATAATATATATATTTATTTAGAGTATACACTGATACACTGTACATTTTTCTCCATCAGGATAGAAGAGCCTAGCCAAAAGAAACGTGTTGGTATTTTTCACAGAAGCTCTAAACTTTAAAAAATGTTAATGACATAAAACTCACATATAAATACTGAATTACTGAAAGCAGTAGCAATTAAGTGTTTAATGTCAACAGAAGCACATTATCTAATGAGCTGTTTTGGGAAGTTAATGTGATTAATCACCAATTGACTAAAAACTGTAGAAGAGAAGTCCTTTTGTGCTAATGGTTTTTTTGTTTTTGTTTTTGTTTAAGACAAGGTCTTGCTCTGTTGCCCAGGCTAGAGTGCAGTGGCATCATCATAGCTCACAGCAGCCTCAAACTCCTGGGCTCAAGTGATCCTCCTGCCTTGGCCTCCCAAAGTGCTGGGATTATAGGCATGAGCCACCACGCCTGTCCCCTTTAGTACAAATAGTATTCTGAGACTGAGGACAGCCAGATGAGAGACAGGTCTTGGCTAACGAGGGACCAGTTGAAGTCGGAGAGGAAGGCCATCTGGCTTCTTAGGCAGGTCCTCACCATGTGGCATGTACTGGTGGGGTCTTCATATGCCAGGGTCTGGTCCTCAGCTTTGCCTAGTAGCCCCTAGAGTTCAGCAGGATCAGGAGGACCAACTCATGCTAACCAGGCTTATAAGAGATAGATATATGAACCAACTTGCCAGTATATTGATTTAAAATATAGACTAGAACGACCACAGAGATGGGACTTCTCCTTCTAAGTTGTCGATACTCTGTCCTGTAAGAAAACCCATATGGGGAGCCAAATTGCAACAGGGATAATGGTAATCTGTGTATATAGTCCTTCAACTTTTAATTGAGCACCTACTATGTGCAAGGCCCTGTTATAGGCCCTGGGGATGTGGCAGTGAACAAGAAACAAAGGGCTCCCTGCCCTCTTGCAGGAAACGTTCTAATGGAGGGGCAGGGGTGACAAGATGAGCAGATACAGGCACAGGATGTCAGATGGTGATACGTACTTTAGAGCCTTGCTACTCCAAGTGTGGCGGGAGGAGGGGTCTGCAATGTGGGCATCACCTGGCAGCTTGTTATAAAGGCAGAACCTCAGGACCCACACCCCAAACCCACAGAATGAAAATCCACATTTGAACTAGATCCCCAGGTGATTGGTTTGTACATTAAAGTTTAAGAAGCACTGCTTTAGGCCGGGCACAGTGGCTCACGCCTGTAATCCTAGCACTCTGGGAGGTTGAGAGGGGAGGATCGCTCGAGCTCAGGAATTTGAGACCAGCCTGAACAAGGGCAAGACCCCGTCTCCACTAAAAACAGAAAAAGTAGCCAGGTGTCATGGCACGTGCCTGTAGTCCCAGCTACTCAGGAGGCTGAGGCAGGAGGATCGCTTGAGCCCAGGAGTTTGAGGTTGTGGTGAGCTACGATGATACCACTGCACTCTCTACCAGGGGTGACAGAGCGAGACTCTGTCTCAAAAAAAAAAAAAGCAGCGCTGCTTTAGAGGAAAATGAAGTAGGATGATGGGGATGGAGAGTGCTGGGGCAGGGATGATTATTTTATACACAGAGCACAGGACAGCACTCACAGAGATGATGGCCCCTGTACAGGGCCCTGCAGGAAGTGACAGGGAAGCCAGGTGCCTATCTAGGGAAAGAACATTCCAGGTGAGGGATCAGCCAATGCAAAGGCCCCGAGACAGGAGCGTGTCTGCACGTTTGAGGACCAGTGGGAGCTGGTGGGATGGGAGCAGAGTGAGTTTAGGGAAGAGCAATAGGCTCTAAGGCCAGAGAAGTAGAAAAGGAGGCCAGGCTGCCCAGGGGTGGGGGTACAGGTCACTTAGGGTCTTGTAGAAATTATAAGGACACCGACTCTTACTCTAAATGGGGTAGGAACGTTCCCCCTGCAGCATTTTGAGCAGAGGAATGTTGTGATCTGAGTTTTGGACCACCCCTCTGGCTGCCGTGTTGTGAATAGACCACTGGGGACAGGGGCAAGGGAGGAGGGCCACTGCAGTGACTCAGGTGAGAGGTGTTGGTAACATGGACCCCGCTGGAGCCAGTGGTAGAAGGAACTAAAGAAATCCTGGGTCTGTTTCGAAGCGGAGGTGACAGGTTTGTTGGGGAGTAGGATGTGGGGTGAGAGTGCAAGAGGAGGGCCAGCATCGACGGCGGGGCTCTGGGCCTGAGCAGGTGGATGAAGCAGCTGCCGTTTCTTGGAGTGAAGAATGTCTCAGGAAGAACAGGTTTGGGGGGGCAGTTAAGAGCTGGGCTCTGCACATAGCACGTTTGGTGTGTCTGTTAAGTGTCCAGTTGGAGATGTGGGTTGGCAGTTGGATGTAGGAGACTAGAGTTCAGGGTAGAAGTCCCGGCTGGAGAGATGGAGATACGTACATGAGCAGCATCAGGGCACAGATGGTATTTAAACTGTGAGTTGTAAGACCATCTAGCGGGTAGGAGAGAAGCTGGGTGGTATTAACAGACAGTATCACCAAGCCGAAATAGCGAGTGCAGCCATCTCATCCGCCAGGGCAGACCTGTGGCCAGCTAGTGTGCCCACATCTGCAGCCGGGGCACCTTCTCCTGGCATGTCTGGTCCTTGCCTGCCCTTTGCTCCTCTTTAGATTCCTACAGACGCCACTCCCTTCCGATAACTCTGTCTCCCTGCAGGCAAGCTCTTTGGTTACTGTTTTCTTTACTCCGGTTCTAAGACCCTATTGGGCCTTTTGATTGGACCAACGTGTTTTCTAAGAATCCCCACCAGTGATCGTGGAGGAGACTTAGTCATCTCATGTCAAGGACTTTTCCTTTTTCTTAAATTTTTGTACATTAACCCAACTTACCCAAAAGTTAAAAGAATTACATAGTGAATATCTATGTTCCCACCACCTAGAACCCACACATAACATTTTACTGTATATTTTTATATGCCTGTTTGTCCATCCATTCCCCCATCAATCCACTTTCTTTTCTGATGCATTTCAAAGTGAGTTGCAGCAGGGGTAGACTTCAGCCCTCAACACTTGAGCTTACATATCATTGACTAGAGTTTGATATTTGTCTGTATTAGGTAAAATTTACATACAGTGAAATGTACAGATCTTGAGTGTATCATGTGATGAGCTTTGACAGATGTGTACACCTGTGTAACCCCAGTCTCTCTCATGATCTAGAGCATGACCATGGCCCTGTTGGGTTAGGGCACCTCTGTTCTAATAGCACATTCTTCCTACAGACACGCACTGTGGTTGCCCTTCTTTACGCTGGTTCTGAGAACAGCTGATCCTTTTCATTAGACCGAGGCATCCCCAAGCTTCCCAGCCAGCCATTCTGGGGGAGATCTGTCTGCTTACATTATTTTTTATTCACTGCTAACTCACAGGGTGACTTCACGACAATATTTAGAAGTCATTTCTCTGTGGCTCTTGTCTCCTGGCTCTGGCACACATTTCTAATCCTCAGATTTCTTCTCTCCTCTTCTCTTTGGACTCTTGGACATGGCCAGTGGGGAAAATTGGCACTGGTCATCTCTTTCCTCCTCCTCCTCTTAATAACGGTGGAGGCTGGTGTTACAGAGCACCTACTGGAGACCACACCCAGGCATCACAAAGTGATAGCCCCATTTTATAGATGAGGAAACTGAGCCTCAGAGAGCTTGAGTAACTTGCCCGAGGTCACACAGCTGCAGAGGCAGAGGTTTTCTGGCCCAAACCCTCTTATCCTCCACATCCTCCTGTCTGGTGACTCTGGGTTGCAGGGGGTTATGTCTGGGTTGCTGTCCTCCTCCCTGTGCTCCTTGTCATATGCTTCCTGCCGGCTCTTCCCACAGCCGTGGTGAAGAATCCGCCCAACAACCTGTGGATCATCGCCGCGGTGCTGGCGCCCATCGCCGTGGTCACGGTCATCATCATCATCATCACTGCCGTGCTCTGCAGGAAGAACAAGAACGACTTCAAGCCAGACACCATGATCAACCTGCCTCAGAGGGCAAAGGTAGGTGGGAGTGGTGGAGGAGGGATGGGGCCAGGCCTGCGGGGGCTCTGCCTGCTTCCCCCTCTTGGCTTTGGAGGCCACGGCAAATGCCTTCAGAACCATCATCACAGGTTGAAGGGGACCCTTTATTTTAGAATCAGGACCTGATCACTTGCGCTTGCTCTGCCGTGTTTCCAAGTGCTCTGCATACAGCCACCTTCTCACTTTTTCAGCCCCTCTTTAAGGAAAGACTATTGTTTTACAAATGAGGAAATGAGGCACAGAAAACTAGGAGCTAGAGTGACCCGAAAGGGCCCTTAGAGTGAATTCAACTGGACTCCCTCCCTTGACGCAGGAACAGTAACTCCATCAAGGTCGCACAGCTAGTAAGGAGCAGAACTGATGGTAGAACCAGGTCCGCGGGTTTGTGTCCCCCAGATTCATATGCTGAAGCCCTGACCCCCAACATGACAGTATTTGGAGATGGAGCCTTTGGGAGGTGACTAGGTCATGAGGGTGGAGCCCCCGGGAATGGGATTAGCGCCCTTGTAAAGGAGGCCCTTCCACCATGTGAAGACACAATAAGTTGGCAGCCTGTACCCCAGAAGAGGGCTCCCACCAGAACCCGACCATGCAGCACCTTGATCTTGGACTTCCCAGCCTCCAGAACTGTGAGAAATAAATTTCTGTTGTTTATAAGCCATCCAGTTTAAGGTATTTTGTTAGGGTGGCCTGAACTCACTAAGACAAGGTCTCTTGGCTCCTGATGCAAGGCTCTTGGGGGCACCTTAGACCCTCAGGCCTCTCCTTGTTCCGCGGGCTGGAGTGACTTACCCTGAGAGGCTGCCATGGCAGACAAGCTGCAGAGCCTCGGCCAGCACCCTCCAGTTCAGCGGCTCTACTGACGCCTGTCCTGGAGACCGTGCTTCCTCTGTGGCCTCCACGTCTCTGCACCATCTGCCTCTGGAGCCTGGGAGGGAAATGGGCTAGGCAATTCTGAAGGCTCGTTTGCCAGGCACGTAGCTCCCCTCGTGACATTTCCCGAGGGAAACGAACTAACTGTGATACCTGATGTTAAAATAATGTCTTATAATTTGCTGGGCTCTTCTAGGTCTGTCACCTCATTTGTTCATCACAGCAGCCCTGTGAGGTAGGTCATAGCCAGGGAAGGTTTAATTATCCTCATTTTACTTCCAAGAAACCCGAAAGAAAGAGAGACTTTAGGACTTACCCAAAGCCATATAGCCAGCAGCAGACTGAGGCCCACATCTGAGTCTTTGAGCTCTTTCTCCATCATACTCCTGCCTGAACCTTGAGATTCGGCAGGTGGGATCCTCTTCCAGTGCTGAATTCCCAGCTTTGTCTTCCTGTGCAGGAATGGAACAGTGAATTACCCCTCACACTTCCTATCCATTGGAATGCATGTCAGCTTTGGAGATTGTCCTTACAGGGTCACGCATGCCTTAGTTCTTTCTGGGTGATCACACCTCACCTTAGGGAAAAAAAAAAAAAAAGATCAAAGGAGTTTTCTTGTTTGTTAAACCAACATACCTGTTGCGAAGCTGCAGCTTGATTAGACACTGTCTCCTGAAGAGCCAAACCCCAAAGAATGTTGTTCTGTTTCTGTTGACACACAGGCACCTGCTTCCCAGACACAAGATGTTGGTAAGAGGTGTACACTGGGAATTGCCCAAGCAGTGAAAAATGAAACTGTTCCAAAAAAGGGTATTTCATTTCCTTCTTACCTTAGTTACGACCTGAGCCTTTTAGACATAACAGTAATTACCAGCATCTACTTGCACCTGCGTCCGGGAATGCGAAACACGCCATACTGAGGTTGTAAGTGGCATCATAGATCAAACTAAAATTTTATTAATCTGCCCAACCGAGTAGGGCAATGCATGATTTCAGCATACCTTCTGGCTTGAAAGCTGTTTGAAGCTGGGATAGATTAATGTTTGTGGTTTTCCATCGCTTCTTTTGTGTTCCTACCCAGAGCCTTGTGCTCCGTGCGATACCTGGCTGACGTTGAAAATCAAGCAAATTTATGTTCCACGAGATGATTGAATTCACTCGTGTGTGGTGGTGCTGGTTGTTTTCCCTCAGTGAAGCTGGGCCACACACGTAGGTTTCCAGAGCCCTTTTATCACAGGAACCGGCAGGCTGGAACTGCCTCTTGCTTGCTGCAGTTCTGCCATTGTGCAAGCCGGGGACACTGCGGTGTTGGAGAGAAGAGAGGCCGCCCGCCTCGCTTCTCACAACCTCGCGTATGTGAGCAGAATGCAATTAATGCAGAGGGACAAGGCAGCATGAAAAAGTGAGCCTTCGCTGTGAATCCGCAGACTAGGAGGATGGTCCCAGGGACATCACTGTGTCTTTAGGATGTAAGCAACAGCATCAGGGGACGGTCCGGGGCATCTTTCCCTAGACTCAGCAATAAACCTAATGTGCTAAGTGGAGGAGGTGAGCGTGGACACCCGCACCCTTCTCCTGAGACAAGGTGTCATAGACATACCCTTCTGCCGTGGTTGTCAGCTGGGCTTCTGCAGGCAGAATGTTGAGAAAATGATAAATGCAAGAGGGCCAGGTGTCATGACTCTCGTCACCTCTTTTCTTCCTACTTCTCTTTACTCTCTGTCATTGGATTTACAGCCTTTTTTCCAGTTTTTCCCTTCATATAAATGAAGAGAACATGGCTCCCTGGAACAGGCAACTTTAGGGGAAAGTAGTTCGGGCCATATCCAGATGCAGGTGGCACTTGGAGGGCCCATAAAGGTTGGCATGAACATTGGCTTGGGACAGGTCAGTCACCTGCTAAGAACAGCCAACTGTTTTCTCTCACACACATACTCTCTGTATGACCTCAGGAAAGTTACTTCACATCTTTGTGCCTCAGTTTCCTCATCTGTAAAATGGGGACCCATAACACCTACCTCCTTGAACTGTAGTGAGGATGCAGTGACATAACTGATGTGATGTGCTCAGTACTGTACCAGTAGTATCGAATGAGGCCGAGACTGTGAGCTCCTTGAGGGTGAGGAACCAGGTGTTATTTCTATTGTGTCTTCAGCACCAAGCACAGTCCGTATCATTGGAACAAAACAGAATAGGATACTGGAGAGACGGTAAGGGTGTGATGGGAAAGGGAGCCACAGCGATGAGGCTGGGCAGGTGAGTTCAGCTGGAATGTGAAGGGCCTTCAATGCCTTGCCAAAGAATTTGGGTGCTGAAATACTTTTAATAAGGGAGTGACAGATGTGGTTTTAAGGAAGATAACTTTGGAGGCTCTTCAAGGGTGACCTGGAAGAAGCCAAATGGAAGCCACAAGACCGAGCAGGAGACAATGAAACAGAGGACCTGGGGGGGAAAGGCAGCTTCCAGAAACATCTCAGAAGCTGAATCCAATGGGTGACCTATTGGTTGTGGGAGGAGCAGGCGATTCAGTATTCTAGGGACATTATCAAGCCATCCAAAGGCAGCACCAAGGGAGGGGAGGGGAAGGAACAGACACAGTCTTCCCTTAGCAAACACTATTCCAGACACTCAGTCCCCAGTCCTGGCATCAGAATGTCACTGGTCACAACGTGGGTCAGAGTGAGTGCGTGTCTCAGAGAAGAGGGCTGTGACCACACTTCCCCGAGTGAGTTTCCCCTGGAACTGGGGGAACCGTCCATGGCAAAGCTACAGGCAGCCTCAAATAAAGAAGTTTTGTTGGATTTAGCAGCAAAACTCCATCCTGTTGAGACACAGTAGTAAGATTCGGCAGGATGGGCCACAGTTCTAGATGGTGGTTTGCTAAATCTGGCTGGAGCCTTCCCGATGCTTTTCTTAGCTAAATGAGCTGCTAAAGGAAGAGCTACTGATCGTACCAAGTTCTGATAGACTCTGAATAGCAGAGGTTGAGTTTTATCCCAAGATTTTCTTGAAGAGAATCACTTTATGTCCATTTCACCTGGACTATGACTTAACAGGAAGGCAAACCTTGATGACTACTATTGACTGAGCACTTACTATGTGCTAGGCATTGCCCTGAATGCTGAACTCGAAATACTTATTTAATCCTCACAGCATCCCCTTGAAGATGGTTAAATATCACTCTCACATACATGCACATTTTATTCTCTTTTCTTGATTATTGTCTCCATTTACAGGTGAAAAACTGATTTGCCGAGAATTTCACTAATTTAGCTAATAAGTGGTAGAGTCAGGAGTTGAACCCAGGCAGTCTGCTTTCCAAGCTGCCGCTCTTAACCACCAACCACACTGTCTTGTGCTGCTTTGGGGTGTAAAGCAGAACAGAGACACTGCTAGGAATTGTTTAGACATGCCTTCCGATTTCTTATCGTTCCGCTAATAGATGTCTGTTGGATTTTGCTCACAGATGCCTCATGCACTTGGATTTCAGACACTGTGCATTAAAACCTTGCCAATTTCCCGGGAGTGAGTTAGAGGAGCACCAGCCTGCTTAAGGGAGGAAGTCTGGGTTCAAGAGCGAGTCCATAAATTCCATTTCATTATTAATGACTGTACTGCTTCACATGTGGTAGCACATTTCCCTCTGTTTCCAGATCTATGATAACTCTAATACTCAAGGGTGGTGGAGGTAAAACAGATAAGATTATCTTCATTTCTCAGATGAGCAAATTGAGACTTGGCAAAGACGCACACATACTGTTACACATACGGCTCTATGAGAGTGGAGTTAAGGGGTAACCAAATATTTCTAGGGAAGAGCTAATCCACAGGACCTGTTTAATATATCAATTAAGGATTGTTTTTTATTAGCAGTATCCATTGCCTTAAAATTCACGTTCTAAAATCCTTGAAAGAAGTTTGTTCTCACACACCTATTTGCGTCTTGTTTACACTGAGCAAGTCTTATGTGTAGAGATTCTGTAGCTAGGTAGAATTAATATGGATTCTGATTTTGCAGAGGCAGAAGTAATGATTGAGGATTTGAGTTAACTCTTGTTCATCCGAAAGCCAAGTTTAGTGCCGTTGCGTGCACTTTGTGGCATGTATTCTCTTAAAGCAGTGGTTAGAGTCACACTTCCCAAGAAATGTAAATGCAAACCTGTGTCCTCTTTGCAGCCCGTGCAAGGCTTTGATTACGCCAAGCAACACCTGGGCCAGCAAGGGGCAGACGAGGAGGTTATTCCCGTGACTCAGGAAACGGTGGTCCTCCCACTGCCCGTGAGAGACGTGCCTCAGGAAAGAGACATCGCGCAGGACGGAAGCACCGTCAAGACGGCCAAGTCCACTGAAACCAGAAAGAGGTAAGCGCGGGCCAACTCCTGCCCCTCCGCACCAGCAAGAGAAATGACGGACAGTAAGAACAGCTGATGCTCCTGAGTTAATTCCACTGTTCTCTTTAAAAATTCCCCTTCATGCTCGGTTTGAATATTTGAAAAGGAGACCAAGGGAGATGATGGGAATCAAAATACTAGCTCCGTATGAGCCACCTTTTGTAGGGTTTTCTGTCACTGATAACCACAACAGCAGAGACCTAGCTCTTGTATTTACTATAACAAATTTGGCACTGATGTCGCACTTATATTTTTAACTTATATTAAAAGCAGTGCCTGTGGTTCAGTGCAGTCGTATTTTACCTGGCAATTTCTCAATAGAGTTTCCAATTTCGGTTGACACCGTTTATTCAGTTTTTACTAGGAACAGAGAACTCCAGCAGGCTGTAGGAGGACAACAGAAATGTATAAGGTTGATCCCCGACCCCAAGGATCTCATGATGGAGACAGAGAGATACCAAGCATGATGTGTGGGTGCCCACCAGAGGTCTGAGTACAGGGCTGTAGGAAATAGAGGAGGAAGAACTTCATTCTGACCAGGGGAAGCATCGTGCAGAAAGTTATGCTTTAGCTGAGGCTGGAAGGGTGAGTGGGACCGGAATAGGTGGGAAGAGATAAAGGCATCCAGTGTGAAAGAGTGGAGCGAGAAGAGGGGCAGGCAGGTTCTCTAAATGGTGAGTGTCCCTGGAGTTGAGAGTTCACAGTGGCTGGGGTTTAGTGAAGGATGAGAAGATAGATTAAAATTACAGAAAGTCTTGACTGCCAGGCTAAGGAGTCTGACCTTTGTTCTGTAGGCAATGGGCAGCTACTGAAAGTTCTTTAGGAGGGCAGCACTGTCCAGCCTGTATGTTAGAAAGACTGCTGGTGGCAATGTGGATGAGAGATGGGAGAGCTTAGGTTACAGGCTGCAGTCTCATTATGAGGACTTTGGAATAGCCTTTTAAAGATGTAACGAACCCTATGGTAGGCCCTGTTTGCTGGCTACACCACACCCTTTGCCACGTTCCTTCTCCCTTGCCTGAGACCACTATGAAAGTTGGAAAAGTTACATCCTCCCTGCCTCCCTCCTTTTTTCCCCCTCCCTTTATCTAACAGATATTTATTGATCATTTGCTATTTACTCTAGGCACTGGTGACACTGCAGGAAACAAGACAGAGTTCCTCCTCTCGTGGAGCTTACGATCTCATGGGGAGAGATAGACAATAAACAAATAGAGAGACAACGTCTGTCTATTCCAGGTCAGCTGGTGATGAGTACATGGAAGAAAAGCAAAGCACAGTAAGGGGATAGAGAGCTGGAGAGGGGGTGTGGTGCTGTTTTAGATAGGAAGCCAGAGAAGCCCTCCCTGAAAAAGAGACATTTGAGAAAGACCAGACTGAAATGAGGTGTAAGCCCTGAGGCCACCTGTGGGAAGAATGTTCCAAGCAGATGGAAGAGTGCGTCCAATGCCCAGAGGAGGGAACTTCTTGACGTGCTTGAAGAGGAGCAAGAAGGCCACGGAGGCTGGCCTGAACTAGGGAGGAAGTGGTGGCAGATGAGTCAGACATGTTTCCTGAGGTTGATCACGTCAGACTTCACAGACCAAAGTCAGGACTTGGAGTTGTACTGTCAATAAAGATCAGACATCATTGGGAGGTTTTGAGAAGAGCAATGACATGATGTGACAGTTCACTCTGGCTGCTATGTGGCCAGTAGACTGCAGGGATGCAGAGTAGAAGCCATGGCCCCCTTAGGAGGCGACTGCAGTAATCTAAGTGAGAGATGGTGGTGCCAGAAGTGGTTGGGGTCTAGAGAGACTTTGAAGGAAGAGCTGACAAGATTTGCTGATAGAGTGTGGTGAGGTTGCAGAAATAGAGAGGAGAGCATTTGCCACTGATTGTGTTGGGAAAGACTGGAGGAGGAGGAGTCTGTAGGGGATGATCAAGACTTTGGATGTGGGCCTGTTAAGTTTGAGATGCCCATTAGATATGCAAGTGGGTGTGTCGAGAACTCAGTTAACCAAAGGAGTGTGGAGTTTAGAGCAGAGGTGCCGGGTGGGAATATAAAGGTGGGAGCTGTCAGTGTTTAGTTATGCTATGACACGGGAGAGAATCACCTGGGAGGGTATCCACAGAGAAGAGATCCAAGAACTGAACCCTGGGATATTTTAATGATTAAAGGTCCAGAAGGTCAGGTAGAATCCACAAAGGAAGCTTAACAGTGTCAGGAAGAAGGGCATGAGGAGAACAAAGGAGTAGAATCCAAGAAGCCAAGAGAGGGAAGTAGTTTGAGGAGCAAGGAAGGATTTGTCTATATCAAATGCACAAATTTTGTCCTGGAGTCAAGCAATGAGGCTTGACTTCCAGGAGCTCTTGGTACCTCTGAACCAGGTACAGAGTAACAGAGGATCGGATTTCAGCTTGTGTAGGAAAGAAGGTTGGGGCATGTGGATTAGTTATCTATTGCTCCCCAACAAACAACTCCAAAGCGTAGGAGCTTGAAACAACAGCCATTTATTTAGCCCGTGATTTTGGTGGGTCAGCAGTTTGGGCTGAGCTTGGCTGATCTCAGTTGGGCTTGCTCATGCGTCTCCAGTCAGGGGGTAGGTCAGCTGGGCTGACTTGTTGATGCTGGCTTTCTCTGGAGTTACCTGGGGACTCTCCACGTGGTCTCTCCTCCTCCAGCAGGCCAGTTCTGGATCTCTCACAGCGTGGTTCCAGGGTTCCAAGGGCAGCAAGAAAGATAGCTCTAAAGTGTAAACATTTTTGAAGTCTATGGTTGTGTCAGTTTGCTACTGTCCTGTTGGCCAAAGCAAGTCACACAGCCAAGTCCAGAGTCACTGTGGGAGAGGACTCCCCAAAGGCTGGTTACAGAGAGGTGTGGGCACATGGGGTCCATTACCACAAGGGTGGACCCAGGGTGGGAGAGCCTGAGCAGAACAGAGTTGAAATGTACAGAGAAGCAATAGACGACTTCTGTGGATTAACTTGCAAGTCATGTTACCTACAGCAATGATTCTCATTATGACCTTTGCCAAATACAATAGAGGCATACTAACACTATTTAGAGGACACTGAAAAGAAATAAATAGAATTATTGAAATTTGTATATGAACATAGCACTTCCAGGAAGGATAAAAATTCTAGTTGAGTAATTTAAGTTGTGTAAAGTTGTCTTTAAAAACATTTTTTAGAGCAAGCATTTCTTCTAGAATTAACAAGGCATCTACTCTTGATAATCAAACTTAATTACTCCCAAATTTTTATTAAGAAATATTAGCTTATTCCACAGACCCACTCAGTCTTTCTCTGTATATATATGCTTATGAAACAAATACAGATAAAGAAGATAATGTCTATACTCCTGAAGGATTTCTACATTTGCTTCATAATTATACCATAAACATATAATTCTGCTAAGTGCTGGCTATATCATTGCCAAAGTTATGGGAGAAACCTCACCTCTGTTCAAGCCCAGCTGACCATGGGATTCTGATCATTTGGGAAGATTTTAAGACACCAAACCCAAGAGAAAACCTATCTCGAATCTGTGTTTCTGGCTTTCCCATCCTGCCACATCAGTTTCCTCATCCCTGCTACATAAGGACTGCCCGCCCTCCCAGAATGGGTCTGTTAGATGATCCAGAAAGTTTTGTAACTGAAGTATAGGGGAAACCAGTGACTTGACAGTGATTGATGCCTCAATTTTTAAAAATTATGTTAAAACTGAGATCTGAGGATTCAGTCACTTCCAGGAAGCCAGATGAGAGTTGTGAGTCCCTTTCCTCCAGTCTAGGGTCTCGGTGATGCTATTTTGTGGTGTGTGATTCGGATTGATGGGCCATGGTGGAGAATTAGCCTCACAGGGGCAGCAAAAGCGCTTATGTGTAGTGATTGGCCATGATTGTTCAGGAGTTGACTAATCCCCACCCCAGGACTGTTCTTCCAGGCTCCCTGTCTGCCCATGTCCTCAGAATGGGGACTATTAAGTTCAGTAGCCTAAAACTGCAACCTCACAGGTGACTTTCTTGCTTTCACAGCCACTTTTGATGAGTGGACACACACACACACGCACGCGCCAAACCTCACTCTCTGTTTTTGACCAGAAGTTTTGAGTTAATGACTCCATGTAAACGTAAGTCTGTAAACTAATGCAAAAAACAAAGCAGAATTAGGTTTTCTCTGCAGAAATTTGCTCATTGACACCTTTCCTTAGAGTGAGAGGAACAGCCAGAAAATTGTTTCAGGATCAAATGAGGGAAAGGGTATGAAAATGCTTCAAAAACCATTAAGTATTTTGTGAATGTAAAATAGGTTACAAAAAGCCTTTCCCTTTCCTTTTTTTCTGGACCTAAATGAAAACCTTTTTGTCCCTATGAAGTCAGTTGGGAGAGTAGATGTCATGAACCATGAGATTCTGAAAACAATTCAGGGCCACGTGACTTCTCTGTGTGTGTGGATTTGCACACCCAGCACTCAGCGAGCAAATTGCTGTTGGGTAAATAAATAACATGCATTCAATAAATTAATGCCTTATCTTTGTTATCCAGACTACATTCTTTGTATTACTGGTTTTCTAGGATGTTAAAAGGTATTATGGTGAAAAAGATTTGTGGCCAAATAAATTTGGAAATGTTGGATTAAACAAAACCAGATGAGTCTCCCTCTGACAGAACTGATCAGAGCTTTTGATATGCTAATGTGCATTAGGAATCTCCAAAGAAGGAATATAGTAAATGTTTCCCAAACTTCTACTTGTCTGTGGAACTTTGGTGAGGAATGTCTTACTTGGCTCTAGTGTTCATGGAATGCTCTTGGCAGATACTGCCTTATCCCTCGGATATCCCAACGTTCATTGTTCGCGGCTGTTAGGGTGCTAAAGTATACAGACTGAGAATTCTAAATTCCCAGGAGGAAGGAGGGAGGAGGCGGCAGAGGAGCACAGGCAAGAATACACAGCTCCCCTCCCCTCCCTGGGGAAGCGCATCCTCCCTCTTCCATTGCAGGGGCCGGATGCCTTTATTTTCTAAATTTGTGTGATTGACAGTAGCAGAACAAGAGGCCTCTAGAAGTCTGCCTCCTGATTGTGTCCCACAGAAGGGAGGCACTTGTCTTTCTGCTCAGTCTGCCCACAGGCTGGCACAATCTTAGGCCCAAGCGAACCCCAGCAGAGGCTCTCGAGAGCTTGTTCTCCCACAGAGTTCCAGAAGGTAAGGGTCCCGTCTGAGGAAGGGAAAGAAGGCCTGTGACTTGCCCAGGGTGAGGGGCTGCCTCATCTGGAGTCCTTGTAAAGGACAGCAAAGGGAGGGTGTTCTGGGGTGTGGGTGAAGGGGAACCCTGGTGTCTAGGGCTCATTTGCCACTTCCCAACTCTGCCCTGGACAGCGTACTTCACCTCCGTGAGCTTCACACTCCTCACTTGCTACACAAGGCTAGCCGTCACTAAATCAGCGGGTCGTTGTAGTGAGTCATTATCAGTTTGGAAGGCACTCGGCACAGTCCTTGGTGCATAGTAGGTACTCCCGATGGGGAGCTCTCGGAGAACATGGAGTGGTGTCTGCATCTCTGCATACCTGTATACCTGGCACAGTGCCTGGCACAGAGCAGGTGCACAAAAAGTACTTCCTGAATGAACAAATAGCTCTGATTGGTTGTTTCAAAATATAAATGGTTACCGGTTGCCACAGTTAAAGAGTGTATGCGTGCCTGCGTGTTTGTGCATGTGTGAGAGATTGACAGTGAAGATCCCAGGGATGGGGCGACTTAATGTCGGTTGTCAGGCTATATGTGGTGTAAAGAGAATAGCCAAAGAGAACCGGGTTTCATGCATGTCCCTGAAGATGCACGTGTGACTCAAACCCTCTGCAACACTATCAGAGTGCCGTTTTGTTAAAAAGAGGGCAAGCTACACAAACACTGTCGCCACCGTTTCCATAGTCACAGGCTAATGGAATAGAGACGGGCACTCTCTACCCAGCCAGGCACTGGAAAGTGCACTTCAGAACAACCGGCTGCTTAACCCATACTGCAGTATGGGTGGTTTTTGTTGTTGTTGTTGTTGTTGTTTTCCTTTTCCTGTATCATTTCCTCTTTGTCGATAAAATTGGAATGAAAGGCTACAGACATAAACTGTGCAAATAAAATAACCTTGAGAGGCGGCTGCTCCAGTCGAAACTTACCGTCTCCCCTGTTGCTATGGTTACCTCCAGCAGGTCGCCCAGTGAGAATGGCTCTGTCATCAGCAACGAATCAGGGAAGCCCAGCTCAGGGAGACGCTCACCCCAGAATGTAATGGCACAGCAGAAAGTGACAAAGGAGGAGGCAAGGAAGAGAAATGGTGAGAAGCCTTCCCGCCAAGAACCACCCTCAGCCCCTCCCACGCGTGCCCGCACACACATCGTGCACACGCGTGCGCACATTCACTCGGCGATCTCGGACCCTCAGTCCTCTCTATTCTGCCCCGTGGGTCTGCTATGTACCCCTGGGATTATCTCCTTGCCCCCTTCTCTGAATTGCTCTGTCCCACCTCCTCTGTCCCCTGTTCTTATGGAATTGTGTGGTTCCTTAGGAAAAACCCTTTGCAAAGTGAATTGATGTTTGCTCAGAGATTTTCCTGATTCTTGAGCTAATCAGTGTGATTTCTAGCACCAGGTCCACTCAGGTGGCAGGTGTCTGAAATACTGCTCATCTTGGAGATTTCCCTCATTTTCTTGCCCTGACTCCCCTGATAAGTTTCAAAGGTTCAGTCTATATCATTGAGTCCAGGCTTGCAAATCTACCTCTCTCAGAAAAAAGAAAGAAAGAAAACAGATCTGCCATTGAAAAAAAAATCAACTTATGCTTCTGTCTTTATTCTTTAGGGGAACTTAACTATTTAGTTTCTCTCTCACACAGATGTTTTCCCCTCCTGCAAGGACTGGTGTCGGGGCTTATTTGTAAGTGACAATGTGGCGGCATCATCTGTAGATGCAGCTGTCAATGTCCTTGTGCAGCTTCCCTCCCCTGACCCACCTTTGCTCCAACCCTCGTCTCCACTGGATCCTTCTGTGTGTGATGCTGGCTTACTGCTGGTTTTCAGAAATTCCTTTTGGATTTTAAAAGATTTGTGGGTGGAGCCTTCCAGAAATGCCCGGTGAAAAGCTAAACACTCTGGCACTCTGCTTAACTGTGCTTCCCTTTTAAAGGAATTGGTGTAGTGCAGGCACTCTCTCTTGAAGCCAGTACCAGGATATTTTTGTGTTTTCAAATGTCACTTACTTATTTTTTTCTGACTGAAAAAAGAAAGAGAAGGGGGGAAAAAATGACACAATAGATATGTATTCTGTAGGGAAAATGTGGTCCCTGTTCCCATTTCCAGCTATTATATAAAGCACTTGTTTAAACTGTCATACCTGTTTGGTTCTTGAATGTTTTCTTCCCTTGCTTTCTGCATGCCCTGTGTCATAAGGACTGAGCTTTCCACATCAGAATTAGGGTGTGACCTGTGGGATTGGGATTTTCCTGGAATGTCTGCCCCACCTGGGACCACCAGAAATCCTGCCATCAGTTCTCTGCCCAGTGAGCACACGAAGAGTCCAAGTTGCTCTAAAACTTGGGAAGGGGACTTGAATTCAGCAATTTTCTTCTCTTTCTCCCCAGCACGAGGTGCTAAGAGAGATGAGTAGAGGGAGCGAGGTGACAGCAGAGACGATGGACAGTGAAGCCACAGGGGAAGGTGGTTTTAACTAAGTACTGCAATGGGCATTGCCACCTGGCCAAGATGGTGCCACCCGCCCTCCCAGCTCTGCCTCCTCTCTCCCCTCTCCTGCCCTCTCTCCTTTCCTTCCTCCCTCTATACACTTCCTGGAAATGTATAAAGTCAAGTCAAAGACCACTCACTCCCCCAGATGTGCCAACTCACCCACCCCAGTCCTCAAAGGATCCTGAATAACTCAGTGTGTCTTTCTCTGACCTTTTTACTATGCATGTGGCAACACACACGTGTCTTTGTTTTATAATCAATGTGCACATTGTTCTGTGCTCTTTTGCTCATTTGAAAATGTGCAATGTATAAACACCTCTGTCAGTCCATGCACATTTAACAAAGTGGTGACTTTCCCCCTCCCTTGTATTTAATCTATGGAGGAAGAGTGAGCAAGGCTGGTTCCTGACCCCATCTCTCCTCCCAACCCCCGGCTGGTGAAACTCTGGCCTGCTCTAAATGTCCTTGGCTGGTCCTGTCTGTCCTCTCTGCCTGCCTCCTTCTTCTGTTTAGGTCACTTTGATTATTTAAATGTCAGCTTCAGAAACAGCAGATAGGTACATGAATAAAATGCAACTATTGTATGAGGTTGAGGTTTTAACTTGTTTGTTTTATTAAAAAGCCATCCTTCCCAGGTTTTGAGTGCTCGTTTGGTTGTACTTGATTCTTTTTTTTTTTTTTTTT
>VBSM01001265.1:11414694-11458776 GCA_008086735.1 Cheirogaleus medius | reverse complement strand
AAAAAAAAAAAGAAGTCAGGTAAAAATTATCTGCCTTTCCTCCATCTTCTGCAGCAGAATGGTCAATGCATTGAAAATGGTTATGAACCTTTAAGAAGATGCATACGAAGCCTGCATGTGAATATTTACATTACACCTGCGCCCAAGCACATGCGTATACTCACTCACACACTCTCTCTCTCTCTCTCTCTCTCTCTCTCTCTCTCTCTCTCTCATGTTTTTCTCTGTTGCTAAGCTGTCAGGCTAGTTATACATTTTTTATACTCTGCTATTGTCACCTGCAACAAGTAGGAGATTTCCAAAGTTTTAAAGTCTTTTTCCCACCACACCCTAAGGAACATGCCACAGCACTGTACAACTGGGTGTTGTCAATGTATGGCAGGGGCTCATCCTCATTCCACCATGTGGGCCACTTATAAAAGCATCTACAAGCCTGATTCAGGAAGCTCCTCTTGTTTTCTGGGCAGAAAGACTTAGGTGGCCTAAAGATGTGATGGGTTAAATCAACTTTAAAAAATAACTGGTTGTAAACTTACAGAGCAGTTCTATTCCAACTTCTTCATGTTTTAGACCAAGACACTGGAGTCCAAGGAGTCAAGTGGCTTGCTCAAAGTCACACTGCAGATTACCGTGACAGCCATGGGGTTTACATTTTCTGACTCCCCTACCAGTGCTCCTTCACTCTTTTTGGCTTACTAAAGCCTGTCAGTGAAAAATAGCATTGTTCTTAAAAGAGTATGGACTCTCAAGCCATGCTGCAAGGGTTTGAATCTCAGCTCTTTTACTTGCTATCTGTGTGATCTTAAGCGAGTTAATTCATTTCTCTGTGCTTCAGTATTTCCATCCATAAAATGGGACTGCTGTGAGGGTCAAATTTATATATGTAAAGCACTGAGAATAGTGCCTAGCAGACAATAAGAGCTTTATTATTAATAATTGCTACGATTACTTAGCCAATGAGGAAGGATTAATTGATCATGTACATCATGCCCCTTGGCTCTGTACTTTGAGAATCTAGATGTCTTCTTAAAACCAATCGCAGCCACTGAATCTTTTTGGGGGCAGAATTCTGCCACCAGACACGCAAGCCCAGTGATTAGAGGCCTCTGAGGTTGACACTAATGCACTGATAACAGCTCTTCATTAGGACCCTCTGCCCAGTTATGGACTCATGTAATGGCCCATGTAATGGCCACCGTGCCTGGATATTGCCATCCCAGCTTACTGACATGATGTCATAGAGACAGGTTCCAAATCCGGGGTACATTCAACTTACTACTCCCTTTCTTTCCAGGCCCATCACCCCGTCACAGAAGAATAAATGAACATTTTTCTTGTCCAGAAATGGGAACTTGCTACATTTTCGTAGTCAAAGGAATGAACCTTGCTGGCATTTGGATGGGGAGAGAGCCCTGAACTATTCTCTGTAATTTGCTGCCTTGTAGAGCTTGATGCAGATTGTTTTATAATTTTCTTCCTTCTTCTCTTATGTGTGGCTGGTGTAGATGAAGAAAGCATAACTCCAAAGCCATAAATTTTCCTTTTATGAATTACAGGAAATTCTTTTAAAAACTATTTTTAAGAAAACACAATAACTACACAGAAAGTTCAAAAATGTGGGTGTAATATCCTCATCATTTGTTATTTATTTACTGTTTATGACCCACTGTTTTGGGCTGGTCTTGGAATGGGTCAAAGATGGGTGTGGCTGACTCAAAGGACCAGAGGTGACTCCTAGGGTGCCTTTCCCAGGAATTATGACCTTCTGCTGAAACTCTCCCACCTGTCACGTATGCTGGGTCAGACATGGGCCTGAGACTGTCTCTCTCCCCAGGTGAACAAAGCCCTGAAGCAGAAGTCAGACATCGAGCACTATCGGAACAAGCTGCGCCTCAAAGCCAAGAGGAAGGGATATTATGATTTCCCCCCAGTGGAGACAAGCAAGGGTCTGACCGACAGAAAAAAGATGTACGAAAAAGCCCAAAAGGAAATCGAGCATGTTTTGGATCCAGACACAGAACTGTGTGCTCCATTCACCGAGTCTAAAAACAGGTGCAGTCTCTAAGGAATTCTGCAAGCATTGCTGTTTCATTGGTGGGAGGATGCCTCAGGCAGTATAGTCCTGGTCCCTTGATCTGACACCTTAGCACTGTGCTCTTTGCAAGCTGCTGATATGGACCCTGCTGGTCTTTGCAAGCAGGGGCCCCATCCTGAGTCTGCAAGAGAATAAAATTAAAGCCATTGAAAAAATCCTTAGGCAAACAGCTATAATTGTCCTTCAGCTTAATGACATTTTCAAAACAGTAGCTTTTTCAGAACTGGATGAAGATGTAATTATCACCTTCCTAGTGGTGAAACTTCCAGATCAAAGGACATTGTATTTTTCAATTCTTTTAGAGGCCCTTGCATAAAAAAACGCAAATTTCATGCCTCACCTTTTCATTCAGCCTCAGTAAGTACTTACCAGGCAGCTACTCAGAGCTCCATGCTGGTTCATCTTGTTCATTCATATATTTGTTCATTTATTTGACATACATTGCCACCTGCTGTGTCTTAGGCACCATTCAAGGTGCTAATACTGTCATGGTCACGTGTGCTTTTTCTCATTCATTCATTCATTCGATTCCTATTCCTTCAACATTTGATGGTGGGTAAAAAAGCCCGATCGCTGCTCTTGTGAAACTTAAGGTCTGATGGAAGAGAAAGATAATAACAATAATCACCAAAAGTTTATTGATCACAAGTACAATGGGTGTTTGAAGTGTGAGGTGCTGTAATGGTCTGAAAGAGGAGAGGCCTGGCCTGTCAAGGAAGGGCTAGACCAGGTGGTTGGAATTGGCTTCCGTCCCAGTTCATTTTGTACTGCTATAGCAGAATGCCTGAGACTGGGTAATCTGTAATGAAGAGAAATGTATCTTCTCACAGTTCTGGAGGCTGGCAAGTCCAAGATCAAGGCAGCAGCATCTGGCGAGGGTCTTCTTGCTGCATCACCACATGGCAGAGGTGAAGGGCAAAGAGAGAGCAAGAGGGGCCCAAATTCACCTTTTATAACCCACCAATCCCACCCATGAGGGTGGATCCTTCATGGCCCTATCACCTCCCAAAGGTCCCATCTCCCAGTACCACTAAAGCAGCAAACAAATGTCAACACAAGTTTTGGAGGGGAAAAGCATTCAAACCATAGCAGCATCCTTCCAAGTTCTGTCACTGATGAAGCAGAGTGAGCTCGCATACTGGGTAAAAGGGTATAGGTTAGCAAAGGCAAATATGTCCACCTTTCTTCTTTGCCTACCTGCCCGAAGCATTTTCATGATTTGCAGCCACCTCTTTCCAACACATGTTTTGCTTGGTAACCTCCCCCTGGCTTTGAGCATACCGCCACTCCGGTCCACCACGGAACCGCAGCTGATGCGTCCTCCACAGGCTGGGAGTGGTGGGGCAGTTCCTGGCCTGAGTTGGTATTTATTAAAAGCAAAAATGATGCTGTGACAGGCTTGGATTGAAGCCACAAAATCAAGCTGGGAGGTGGGGCTAAATTTTATGAATTGGATCAACATAATTTTTTTTCAATAAAGAAAAGAGGGAATTCTGAACCAGTGCTTAATTTACCATGCTTTTAATTCAACTTGGTTGATATGACAAGCTATTGATATGAAATCACAGCGTGACAGGGTTCACAATGAATGTGTGTCACTGTGTTAATAACTGTCGAAAAAATGAGAAGAAAAGACATGGGTTTTACAGGGAGGCTGGTGGTTTCTTTAGCTTTGGCTTTATACTTTGCAACTTTCTGCTTCAGTGGTCTTCTGTAGGCTAGGGTGGGAGCTGTTTTTCCTGCTGACGCTCAAAGAAAATGAATCAAAAATAGATCATGTACAAATAAATAAAGGGAACTTAGCTAGGAAGTTACTTGAGAAACAAAAATTTCAAGTAAGGCTTTTTATGAAAAGAGAATGAACAAAGAATGAACAACACTCGTGTCTGCAGAGATGCGTCTCTACTGCCTAGAATAGGTTCAGGCCAGAGTCTTTGGGCCTTTGGATGGCCTGCGGATGCTGTGCATTTGTAGTCAATTCTTAGTAAATATCTACTGCAGAAACGGATTAATGACTATAAAGCACCAATTTTTTTTTTTTGATCAGTTAAGGGGAAAAGATGGGTAGCCACAAACTAGGTGCGCCAGGAATAGGAATGAAGATGGGATCAGCAAGAGATAGGGCTAGGACAGGAAAGACTAAGAAAAAAAAAAGAGAGTGACAATATCAGTAAGAAGCTCGGAGGTGTTATTTTTGACACATTCTGCTGTGGACTCAGGAGGCTGCTACTGTTTATCTCTTATCACAGCCCAGGGTTACCCATTAATTGCTGTTCACAGTCCACCTCTCCAGAGGCTCTGATCTCAGGGACCAAGCCCACAGCAGGGCACCCGTGAGAGAATCACTCTCTCAGCCAGAGGTAGCATCCGTAACCAGCATTTTACCCTAAGACCTAAATCACATCGAATAAAAGACAAAGTTTAGATTCCAAAGGTTGACTCACCACTAAGTCTTTTAAAAGAGTTTCTACAGCTCTTTATTTTTAATCAGAAGAATGCCCCATTTTTATGTTATAAACTCTTACCCAGTGGCCCGAAGTCTGTATATAACTGAGGCAGATGCTGTCGCCAGGCTCAAGTCTAAGCCCTGGGCTCTCGCTGTGCCTGTGCGCGACGTGAGGGCTTTTGTGGGCAGCCACCAACCGGGAGTGTCAGGTGGTCAGTGCGCTGTGGGGCACCCTAAGTCCATGGCCGATGGAAATTGGTGCATAAATTCCCCTGGCAGGTGTCAGTTACACTGTTGTAATAACCACATTTTCTAGTTTCTGTATTTGGGATTTGACCTCTGGGACCTTGCTGACCCCAGAGAAATGGCCCCTCCCAGGGCAACCCAATGACAGTAAATTGCAAACACACCTTTCGTATGCAAAGCAACCAATCTGAGCCACAGCCCCACTGCTTGCTTTACACAGTCTGACAGGGTTCTCACTACTGCACTATTATCCCCCTGCCCTGATCACCCAGGCCTGGTACCAGACAACTGGGGACAGCCCCTGTGCCTTAGGAGTCTGCCAGAATTATTCAAACTAGCCGATCCTACGCCTGCTTGCCATCGCTTCCCACAGAAACCACAATAAAGGCTCTTGCCACGTTTTCTCCTCACTCCCTCTGCCTCCCGATCGACCCTGGGGCTTGCCTGTGGAGCCCCACTGTGGCTGGCCTGTCCCCTCCTCTTGGGGTTTGTGAGTAGAACAAGTTGTCTCATCAATGGCAGTCATCCCCTAGGCTGTTGGCTTTGCCATATGTGAATAATAATAAAACCTACATTTTATTTAATTTTATTTCAGCATATTATGGGGGTACAAATATTACGGTTACGTATATTGCCCATGCCCCCTCCCCCCTCAAGGCAGAGCCTCAAGCGTGACCATCCCCCAAACGTTGCACATCTCACTTATTATGTTTGTATATACCCATCCCCTCCTCCCCCCTCCCACCCGCCCGACACCCGATAAATGTTATTCCTATATGTCCACTTAGGTGTTGATCCGTTAATACCAATTTGCTGGTGAGTACATGTGAATAAAACCTACATTTTAAAACAACTGTCTCCCACACTTCTCCAGTGGGTTTGAGCTCCAGGTGCCCAAACACTCATCTACTCCATATCTTATTTTATTGATTTCTGTCCTTTGCCTCTCTCTTTTCCCCACTGGAGCTGGTGCTTTCCAGAACCATCTCCCAAATAAACCACTTGCACTCAAATAATCATAGAGCCTGCTTTTGGGGAACCCAACCAAAGGCAGTAACATACACAGTGGCTCCGATGGAAGCTGGGCCACTTCTCCTTCCTGGTGGCTCCAGGCCATCTCTATAGAACCCCAGGGTTCCATAGAACATAATTTGAGAACTGCTTTCTTAAACTATACTGGAATTTAAAAGCCCCTAAGAAATTCAAGTAAAACTCATCATTATACACTTAACAGTATTTTCAAAGGTTAAAAACTACTTCTCAAGTTTGCATGTTTCAAAATGTATTCACTTTTTTAAAAAGGTGGCAAAATACTGACAAGAAATGAATATACCTCGTGGAACTCTGTTTTAGTAAAATAAGTGATTTCTCTACCTGAGAGGCTAATTTATTTCTAAGTACATGCTCACACACCTGGCACACATGGGTGGTCTGGACAGTTGAGATCCATGTTGAACAGTAACCTTTAACCTGCGTATCATAATGGAACATTGTCTCTGAGGCAAAGGAGACTGGTATATACTCCAGTGTCTAAGTTCTCACCCACGTTCCTGGTTCTTGAAAGGACTTACCCAGTCTTACTACTGTATTTCTGATACAAAATAACCTACTTAAATGTCAGTTGCTAATCCTAGTATTTACTCCTCCACCACCCTTATTAGTAAATCTTTCTAAATGGGCTAATTGGCAATCTCAGGACAGTTGCGAAGTTTGCTTTTTCAAAAAATGATTTGTAATTAGGTCAAGGATGCGAATTCTTTGGGGTCTGCCTTAAGGTATGAATCACTCTAAATAGATTCTGTCTCACAAGTTGGCTGAGGTTGTGCTCCTTTCCTTAAGGAAGCTTCTAATTGCAGATAAATACAGACCATAGTTTATAATATTAGGTTGTAAGCTCCTGTATTAGAATTAGTCAGGATTCTTTGGGTTGCAAATGATAGAAATCTAGCACAAACTGGTTAAATAGAAGGAGAATGTATTATTGAGCATTATTGAAAGGTCAAGACTTCAGTGTGGCTGGATCCAGGGGGTCATACAATGCCTCCAATATTATATCTCTCCTCACTCTTTGCTGACCCCATTTTTAGGCAGGCTCATACCTCATGGTGGCAAAGTGGCTGCCAGAAACTCCAGGCTTATATCCTATCTTCTGAGAAACCTCAGTGCCAAGAAAATGCCTTTTTCCTAGTTGCCATGGCAAAAGCCCTGAGACATGGTCTCATTGGACTGACCCAGCTCATGTGACAAATCACTGTGGCCATGGGGATATGATGCTGGGATTAGTCCAGCCTCAGTCACATGCTTACCTCTACAGAAAAGTAGCCCCCAAGGACTATCATGATGCTGTCACCAAAAGAAGGTTATCATGGGTACCAGACAAACAGAGATGACATACTCTAAACAGGTATAAGCTGCTCATGGTGAGTGAGGAGAACTAACGTCTGTTTTATTCCCAAGACTAATTGCAAGGGTAGTGCTTTGCCTTGCAGTTCTATTGTCTGTTCTAGACTGTGTGTGACTGTAATGCTGGTGACTGACATATTGTGTGTTTGTGAGAAAGTATGTGTGCCTGCCAGGTTTCTGGCTTCTGAACACATAGTTACCGGGAATAAATATTATTCACCCTCAGACTGTGAATAGCTAGAATGTTAAAATTGAGACGTAAAATAGGTGGTGTATGGGGAGTACTCTGAAGATAGTTGGTCTGGAAATGCAAATTATTATAGAGACTTATTGCTGGATGCGAGGAAAGTGTTACTCCTTTGTCATTCTGCAGGATCCTATGGAAGTCACCTGTCCTCACCGGACCTCACTCCCTGCGGGTAAAAAATTGCCTCTTGTGGAAGAAGAAAAGCATAGCCACAATCCTCAACATATTGCTGCTTCTTTCCCACTCTTCAAAAACATTCCTCTAATGACAAGTGAAAACAAGACAGGGGTGATACATGTATGAATCTTCTAGCAGTAGCTGAGCAGAGCCTCTGAACATGCCATCCCCTGGGCCTCAGCGCCCAGGTCAACATTGTAGCTGGCCCCATTCAGACTTGACTGAATTGTCATCTCCCCAGCAAGGCCTTCCCTGACCGTCCTATCTAAAGTCGCCCCCATCCTAGTCACTTTCTGTCACAGCTCCTTGTTTTTCTTAATAGCACTTATCGCTCTGAAACTACCATGTTAATTGTCTGTCTCCCTTGTTAGGATGTAAAGTCTAGGAGAGCAGGGCCGTATCTGTCTGTTCACTGTGGATGTTCATCACAGCAGGTGCTCAGGAAATGATGGATGGATGGGTGGGTGGACGGATGAGTAGATGAAAGGATGGATGGGTGGGTGGATGAATGGATGGATGGGTGGGTGGATGAATGGATGGATGGGTGGGTGGATGAATGGATGGATGGGTGGGTGGACAGATGAGTAAATGGATGGATAGATGGGTGGGTGGATGAATGGATAGATGGGTGGGTGGATGAATGGATGGATGGGTGGGTGGACAGATGAGTAAATGGATGGATGGATGGGTGGGTGGGTGGGTAGGTGGATGGATGGATGGATGGATGGGTGGGTGGACAGATGGATGAGCCCCAAATTGCCTCTAGGTTTATGGTTTCTTAACTCAGAAGGGAATCCACTGTGGTAATGGTAGGAAAAAAGATCTATCAACAGTCACAATATCAAACAGCCCACTAGCTGCAGGGTTTATTAACATATCATAGAATCCTGCATGTGAAATCAGAAAGATTAAAAGGAACAGGAGGCTGCTGAGTCAACAAAGTCAACAAATTCAAGTTTGTTCCCTCAGCATTAGCTGTCCTAGAGGGTCAAGGGAGAACCCCTGGCCTTGCTGTCAGCAGGATTTTCAATGAGGTTGCACGTTGCAATTGATTGTAGTTACCTAGTTTCCATATGAAAGAACATTTACAGTTCAGCCAAATGACAACAGCATCTGGAGGAAAAAAATCTTTATTTCATTCTTTCTACAGCCCCTGATAGCTGGGGAACAAATACCATCAGTTCTGAGATTTGCGAGGCAAATCCGAACCCTTCATTGGCTGCCTGTAGTTTGGATCAGTGGAGAATTCCATCTGTCAGGGCATTTGCTGCATCATAACAGTTGTTGAATTTTCTTCAGGCAACAGATGAAGAACTCTGTCTACCGAAGCCGGCAGTCCCTGAACAGCCCAAGCCCCGGGGAGACCGAGATGGACCTTCTGGTAACTCGGGAGCGACCGCGGCGTGGGATCCGTAACAGCGGATACGATGTAAGTCTCTGGTGGGCTGGGGTGAATGCAAGCTTTGCTTTCCCCTGAAGGCAAAGGGAGTAGAGCATCCCATAATGTTTCAGTTTACTATACATTTGTAGAATTTTAAAATGCACTAAAATGTTTTCTATTTTTTATTACCTATTCTGCAAAGTATAAGACTACTTGGCATGTGTCAGAGTAACAAATTATTGCTAAAAGGATCACGATTTCTAAATTGTACCATTTTACGAATAGTACATTATTGACCTTAAACTTCATGGAGACTGTAAATGTCCTTAATTTTTTTCCCCCTCTGTCCTTAGAAACTCAGTAGAAACCATGGCCGTGAGTTAGAATTCATTTGAACATGGGCTTCTTTTAATCCATAGCAATGTTGAAAAGTTGGATTTGTTCCTGATTTCATAACTCCTCAGTATGCCATGGAAACAATGAGATGTCCAACAGAGCGATTTGATGATTTCATGTAACAAAACACATGCTTATGTTCAGTGATGTGTCCAACCTGCAAAAATTCTTCTAATCCCATCAGACTTCCCCAGATGATGAGCTGCAATCTGGTGCCTCCTATCAAGTTGTATATATCCTGTGACTTGTACTTGCACCCATGAGCTCAGGTGAATGACACTATGCTGAGATTTTCAATAATGCATCACCCTGCCTCAGAATTTCAAATGGTCTTGAATATACTCCTAGGTTTGTGACAACTGTTTCTTTCCCATTCCCCTAAAATGTTTCTTTAATGACAAATAAATCTTCTATGACAAGGGTTATAATTCAAATATAGCTGGATAAACTTTTGTTATAATTTGAAAAGCTGTAGTTTGAAAATTACACTTGATTTCATAAATATATCATGCTAATATGAAAGCAAGAATATTTTTTTGCTCTCAGGATCGGTCGTTGTTTGCCATAAAAGCTTAAAATGGGATTTTTTTTAATGGTCCCATTAAAAACAGAAATATTCCACCTAATTTGAATTTCTAATTATCTGCCTTACATCGAAGCTTGGTGTTTGTGTTGGTAATGATACCCTTATCTTTTGTTTCTTTTTCCTTTTTCATAAAACAGTTTGGTAGTTTTTTTATAAAATTCCAAATGCTTTGGGCAAATCTTTTATTTTTCTGCTAGGTTAAATTATCCAATGTTAATTTTTTCTCCTCATAAAAAATATTTCTTATACCAAATTCATGCATCGATTTGATAATCAACCGGTGATTAAAAATCGGGCATTTGAAGATTCCAAATAATCCCTCCCCATCAACAGTGAACATTCTTCTTGGAGGCTTGCTTAGTATGGGGAACTTCTTCTTTTGCTCAAGCACTTGAGATATGATAAGATTCTTAATTTATCTCAAGACTGGTATTAATAGGTTTCCTGTGAGATTCTACACAAAGACACTTCTGCAGTTGTGAGGAAATGGGCCAGAGATTTCCCTATTTATCTTAAAAAGAACATTGCGGATTTATTTGTAACCACAGTGACACGACTCGCAGTGCTCAATACCTGTGGAATGCTGTGCTAGCACATTGCCCAGAACAGAGAAGGAGAGAGATAACGTTTAAGAGGGGATTGCTCAGCCCTCGGAGACGTGTGTAAATATTCCAAGTGCAGATTACTTCAGAGGAGGCCTGCTTCATCCTAGCAGATTTCTTTAAAATAGACATTTCTTTGAAAAGTGCATGTAATCTCAATAACATAAGTATAAGCTTCCTTAAGAGAAAATGATCATCTAAGGAACAATGTTAAGAACGTAGACTGTTGACTGCAAGAATGAGATTGCCCATATTCTCCTCTCGTGCTTTTTATGCCAATCGTATGAGAAGTAGCTAACATTTATTACTGCAAACTATAGACCAAGTCAAACTGAGAACCAGATCAGACTCAATTCCCTATTCTAGTCTTTTTATATGTATTGTCTAATTGAATTTGCATGGTTGCCTGTCAGCCAGATGCTCTCATTATGCCCATTGTATGGATGAGGAAACTGAGGGACAAATCACTTATGTATAATAATTTGTCTGCCCAGCTCCAGAGCCCATCCCCTGACCACCATGCAATATGGCTTCTGTGTTCATCCCTATATAACATAATCTATATCCTTTATTTCTGAACCTCCGAAAGAGGCTAGATGTCAGGGCCCGCAAAGATTCTTACACGGATCACTCACACCAGTAAAAAACGGACCAGCAAATAAAGTAGGAAAAAAAAAAGTGAGTCATCATTTTAAACAACACATTCGTTTTCTGAGCTCTTGATTTTCTAAAAATGCCAGGGCACTCCTGGCAAAACAATCCACTAGCCCAGCAGTGAGCCAGTCATTCGGCTGGAAACATGTCATCCTTCCCACTGGGTCTGGGGATCTTGAAGCCAGGCCAAAATATCCAGTCCCTTCTGCCAGGTTAGGGAAGCTTGACATGGTAGAAACAAAAGCACTAGGAGATTGATTTAATTTTGAATTTTTCAGAAGTTGACTAGAGTCCCAAAGGAAAAGCCTGCATGAAGAAATAAATGAATAAACACATAAGCAAGCAAGCAAACACGTGCTACACAGGCAAATCTTAGCACCAGGACTGACGCCAGTCTCTATTGTTTCAAAATTTTCCCATAGAGCAATCGGTATTAGGGCCTATAGAAGAGAGACTCTTAGCTCCAAGGGGTTTGGTGTCACTGTGTTTTGTAGCAACAATTCTCAACCTCTTGGTCATCCTACCAGCTAAGGGATGCAGTATACTCACGGCAATAACTTGGCAGTAATTGTCTAGGAGGATGCACCCCTGTTAGAAAATGCATTATCTTCCTCCCTCCCTCCCTCCCTTCCCTCCCTCCACTCTCGCTCCTTCTCTCTCACTCTGTCACCCAGGCTGGAGTGTAGTCTTGTGATCATATCTTACTATAACTTTGAATTCCTGAGCTCAAGTGATCCTCTCACCCCTGCCTGATCACTCCTGAAAGATCAGATTGGTATTGAAATTAATTCCTCCCAATGCATAAAGCAAAACAGGTAGAAAAGAAAATATGAGCCTAAAATGTAAAAGCAAAAATATCTCTATTTCAAAGTATGTTTAAGATGCCATTTTCTGAATGAAAGCCATGTAGAAAATAATGAGGCAGTGAGCAAAAGAAAAGAAAATTTTGCGAATTTGATTCTTAGGCAGAATAAAGACCTAAGTGATTTTTCCTTTATCGGCCTAAATTATTTACCCTGATATGTAAATAGCAATCAGCCCTTGCTTCCAGAGGGCAACTTATAATCAAATCATTCCCCAGAAATAAAAATGCACCCGTTCAACCTTGATCTGTTTTGGAAGTTTAAAAATCTGTGACAGCAATGGTGTCAGCTACATGCCTTGGCTGCCTTGGATTGTTTGAAATGATAACTTTGAAAATGAATCTGACCTTTCAGAAGTAGAGACCTTTACAAGCTACTTCCCTCACGTTTCTCTCCAGCACCTTGTGTAAAGTTCCTCACGCTGGAGGTGCGTGGTGAGCATTCCTTCTAGTCCAGTGGGCTCAGACCCTAAAAACATGGGCTGTGGATTTGAAAATAGGAAGAAGGATGGTTGATCCACTGCTGCGTCTCCGAAGAGGCACTCACAGTCCTCCGCTCTCAGCCCAGATTTCTTTGGAGAAATGTTTTGAAATGTCATTGAAAACCAGATGATTTTATAACTGAAAAATTATATGTAAATTTACAAAAAGGGGAGTATCAGGCACGGTCCAGCTACAGAAAAGAGAAAACATCGAGCTGTTTTAAACAGACAAAAAAAAAAAATGACTATGAGGAATTAGGTGCTCACAAAGTCATCCGAGGGCTGGAGGAGTGTTCCAGGAAAGATTCCTAGAACCAAACCACAAGGCTGGTCTCATCCACAGCCTCAGCCTCACGGACAGCCCAGACATGTCACAGGGAATGCACACTGCAAAGAGACTGCCGTGTGCCTGTCCACTGTCTACACCACAGGTACCGGGTAAAAGCGGAATGAGAGGAGAATTACCAGGCAGAGCCATGCTCAGGAAGTATTTGGGGCAACTAGTGGAGAAAAGTCTACAGCAAAGGGGGAAATGGACCATCTCCCAGAGCACAGACCCCAGCAGCTCGCGCCAGGCCTGGGTGCATGGTATTGTGTGTAAGGGAGTGTTTCTCTGGCCTCCTGGCTAACAGTGTAGCCAGCTCCCTTTGTTTCAGGTGAGCAGTGATTGTGGGAAGGAAACCAAGGAATTGAAACTGCTGTTTTGATGAGTTCTACTTGCAGGGGAATGAAATATGATCTGGAAATTTCCTGACTGCCTGCAATAGCTTATAGCAAGTCTGGGGCCTTCTAGGTAAATTTGTATTTACCTAGTGGAAATATCTCCTGCTCACCCACCACACCCACCCCTGCCCCAGCATCTCACAGCTTTGGCTTAATAGTCAGAGACCAAAGCAAAGCCCAGGAATGTCCCAGTGCTGCATGGTGGTGTAGTTCCAGTTAAGGGTACAACCAGCTCTTGGCTTCACTGGGAAGCAGTTGGTTGGATTCGGGGATTTTGTCGTTTATTCTAGAAACTGCTTGTTGCCTTTGAATTAAGTGTTCTTGTGTTGACCCCATGACCATCACCACGTTAGCATCCCACCTAGAATTTTCTTCCATCGTCACCCACCTCAGCCTTTAATTTATTTCTCCCATCTCTGCCGGCTCATGTGAACTGTAATAATCCTGGTTTGATATGTTATTTTGAGTTATTTTACAGTACATTGTATTTTAACAGGGGCTTCTAATCTAAGGGAAATGTCTGATAATGGGAAATCAGGCTGCTTGGGAGAACCTGAGGCAAAGAGGTGGAGGTGTTTGGTGGTGAAGGGGGCCTTAAGGTAAAGTCCAGATCTCACCAGGTATGGGGCAGGAGACAAACAACCTCCCTCTGCTAGGAGTGCTCAGTGCTGTCCACCTGCTTGTTCTCTCTGTCCCCTGCACTCTGGACCCTGCCTACTCCTACTCTTGGTACCTGCCAACCCATTGCTGTTCCACCCCAACTCTGAGAGGTCTTAGCCTCTTGACCTCGGGTAGCCACTCATTGCAATCCAGGGTCCCCGGCGTGCTCTAGGTATGAACACCTGTCGGGGAAGGGCAGGAAGCAGTTTTGGGCAGAGTTAAGAGTTAGGCTATAGTGCAGATATTACAAGGCTGCAGCTGACCCCATGGGGAGCTCTGAAGTTCAGATGGCCCTGCGGAGTTGTCCCGAGTTTGGCAAAGCAGCTGGGCTTTTGTACTCTGGTATGGACCAGCCATTGGGTGTCCATGGGTGAGGCTACTCTCTTTCGCCAAGGGCAATTCCCAGCAAGAACTGACATCTGAGGGCTGGTGGCTGGCAGCATGCCCAGCAGCCGGGGGACTCTGTCTTCCAGTCCTGAGCAGCATGGCTCTGAGTCCACTAGTTCCTTGCAATCCCATGCCCCTTCGCCCACTTCTGACCCCCAAACCCCGCAGGAGCCAGTGGACAAATGAGAACACCCCTTGGGAGTGGCTGTCCCTTTCACTTCCTCTGCAAACATTTCCTGAGTGCAGGGGAACCACTGCAGCAAATTTGCATTTAAGGTAAGCTGATTCAACAATATGGGCCCTGAAAGAAAAAGGAAAAAAACAATAATTTAAATAAAGCTTAATAAATGACTTTTACATATGTTCTGTTCATATTGTACATTTCAGATTAAATCTTTCTTTTCCCCTATTATTCTATAAGGATGTATACACAAGGCCATATGTGCTGTGCTACGTGGATGATTTAAGGCTGCCATCCCCAACCTCCGGGCCTCAGACCAGTACCGGCCCGGCCCCGTGGCCTGTTAGGAACCGGGCTGCACAGCAGGAGGTGAGCAGCGGATGAGTGAGCAAAGCTTCATCTGTATTTATAGCCACTCCCATCACTCGCATCACCGCCTCAGCTCTGACTGGTGCCAGATCAGCGGGGGGCATCAGATTCTCATAGGAGCACAAACCCTACTGTAAACCGCACATGTGAGGGATCCAGGTTGCGTGCTCCTTATGAGAATCTAATGCCTGATGATCTGCGGTGAAGCCGAGGCGGTGATGCTAGGATGGGGGAGCAGCTGCCAATACAGATTATCATTAGCAGAGAGGTTTGAGTGCACAATAAATGAAATGCACTTGAATTATCCCCAAACCATCCCACCACCCCCAGGTCCGTCGAAAAATTGTCTTCCATGAAACCAGTCCCTGGTGCCAGAAAGGTTGGGGACTACTGATTTAAGGGATTTTTGAGGGTTTTACTCTACGCGATTTTTACCCTCCTGCTGGCATTGGCATCTATGCCCCACGTGCGAGTCCGCTGTGCCTACCTGTGTGAGGCTCTGTGCGGAAGGGAAAGACATATTCATTCTAGTGCATACGCCAGGTGATTACAGACTCCTGGGGGAGAAAGGAAGAGGCACACGCAGCATGCGGTGGCAGTGAACTTGGTGGGAGAAGGGAGTCCTCCTAAAGGTCTGTTCCTTCCTGTCTGTCCCACAGCTGCTGCCTGGCCGAGTCCCCATTACTCACCGCTACTGTAGCTGCCAGCCAGCTGCCTGGGGAATCCTCCTAAAACACTCGGCCTTGTTTCAAATCCTCCAGGAGCTCCCCGGAGCTTTGGGGATAAGACTCAGACTCTAAGCTCCTGGCTCAGGACTCATCTGCTCTGCCGGTCTCAGGCGTGCCCTCCTAGCTGGTGTGTCACTCCTTAACCCACCCCCTTGGCTCCAGCCCAAATGCCTTCCCCAAACATGTCAAGTGGGTTCACATCTCTGTGTCTTTGCACATGCTCGTCACGCTGCCTGGAACACCCATTCCTGCCTGCTCCATCCAGGCCAAGGCTCCTCAGCCTCCTTGTTGTTGCCACATAGGGCTGCAGAGTCCTTTGTATGGGGACTGTCCTGTGTATTGGGGGATGTTTAGCAACAACCTTGGCCTCTACCCATGAGCTGCCAGAAGCCCCTCCCAGTTGTGACAACTTAAAAATGTCTCCAGACATTGCCAAATGTCCCTGCGGGGGCAGACCCAAGCCGGTTGAGAACCACCGGCCAAGGCAGTGTTCTCAGAGCTTGCTTGGAACATTCCCTCCCGTGGCACCTTCCCCAGCCTCCATGTCTGACTTGGACGCCTGTCCTTTGTGTTCCAGTAGCTCCCTGTACTCCCCCCAGTCAGAGCCCTTACCCTTGACTTCTATTTGTTGGTTTACTTTTATTATTTCCCCATTCGACCCCTCAAGGACAGGCATCCTGTTTTATTATATTTATCCTTGAAACCTCAGAATAGGAGCTGGCACGTCGTAGATGCAGTGTCTCTATTTGTTGGGCAAATGAACAAACGAGTGTGTCAACAGAAGATGTGACTCCTGAGCTGAGACTTGAAAAACTGGGGTATGCTTATACCTCTGAGCCATATGAACACTGGATTTCACTATCAGAACTGTAGACAAATGTACATTACCGTTTGGACTTCAGTCTAAATGGTGGTTATCAGTTAAAAGACTGCCTAAAACTAACAGAAAACCCAACTTAACTCAAACCAGCTTAAAACATAAAGGGACTGTGTCGTTTACAGTAAATCCAGGCATGGTTTGGTGGGAGCCCCAGCCTGTTCCTCTGCATTGTGCAGTGCTGTGATCCCTTGTGCATTGTCTTCATGCACAACTTGGCTCTCTCTGCTAAGAAATGGCTGCAGCGGCCCCAGGCCTCACACCTACATCTGCGCTGAGCAGTGCAAGAGAGAATTTCTTTCTTCCTAGACTTGAAACAAGGTTTGTAAGTTGTACTCTGACTGAGCCCCCACAGGTCAAGTGGGTGCCCTCTTATCAATCACAGTAGCAACCGAGAGTGGTGGGGAGCGGTGGCGGGTCAGTGACACTGATTTAGTTAACACTCAGGCCTCATCGATGGAGCTGGCGCAGGATTGGTCCTGCTCAGACCCCCTGGCTAAGTCCCAGGGAGAGGAGGGGTGGATGCTGAGGCCACCACAGTACCCGCTGCTTGAGGGTCACTGTGGCTGGGCTTGTTAAGGAGCAAACCCAGCATACTCCTGCGTGTCACTCTTCCCTGCAGGCTCAGCCTCTCATCTCCGGTTGCCCTCCATAAAGGGAGAGGTCACCGTGGTGTCGCAGCAATGACTACTCCTCGCTGTGGACTCGGGAAGTCCAAGCTACAGTTAGAGGTTTGTGTTTTGGAGGCAGATAGAGTGACAGATACGGGTTTTGTGCCTCTGTCTGGTTTTTGTCAAGAGCTGAAAGAGCAGATTTGAGCTGACGGTGGGGAGAGCCTGTTTTGTTATGGAACAGTGCTGATTCACGGGACAGAGCCTCCCAGTCTCCTCGCTGCCTGCAGCGCTGGCTCAGCTAAGAGGATGAGAAAAAGCAGGTGATGATTCACCTCAAAAGCAAAAAGCAAATTAGTGTCCCATGGGGGAGAGCCATGCTTAATAGGTTTACTTTCAGGTTGATGTTTTTAAAGGTATTTTTAATTGATTGACGGTGGCTTATATATTGTTCTCGTGGGCAGTACCATGTGGGGCTGTGCTCACAGCCCCTGAGGCTGAGCAACATACTAGCTGCATGGATTTGGGCTGCTTACTTCGCCTGTTTGCACTTTAGAGTCCTCGCCTGCAAAATGGGGATACGAATGCCCCTACCTTATAGGATCGTGAGAATGAAATGAGTTATGCAAATCATGTAGAAAACAGGCAGTGGACATTAGCTATTACAACTGGCTAACGGAGTCCATGAGGGAGAGGGTGATACTCTTTTTTGTCTTTCTTTTCCATTCTAGCACTTTAGACATCTCAGAACTGCTCTGCATTATGTCACACACCAAAGAGAGGATTGTACCCCTCCAAGGGTGCCTTTCTCCAGCATAACGGAACGGGAGCTGGGCTTTGTAAAGGGTGCCCAAGACCTTTCCCCCATGGCCTCTGCACAAGGCCATGCTTCCAGAGGTGACCTCTGAGGTCACACTGTCCCAAACACAGGGTAGGCCAGTGGTCATAACTCAAGGTAAATGGGTTCCTGTGACTGCCCAGTGATTGATACCAGTCCATGGAGAGCAGCAGGTTATGGGGGAGAAAGACAGAAGGTTGGAGCTGGCTCCTGAGACTCCTGCTACAGGAGGAAGATGCTTTGCTTTGGGAACACTGAGTGATGCTGAGAACATTGAAGCACCTTCTTTTGACTGTCCTGTCTTCAGAGTCTCGGTGTGATTATGGGTCACTCTTTGGAAGATTTAAAAAAAATAGAGGATGTCCCTCCTTGCTTAGAAGTCTATGAGAGACCCTATAATGTCTTTTATGCTCACCTGAAGCACAGAAGTAGCATGCTGTCTTCATAGACTCATACCCTTGGAGTAATTGTGGGCCATCCATTGGAAGGCCATCAGAATGAAATTTGAAATTTTGCTGAGTATTTTTTAAAGAATTCCATTTGCACACCTTAGCAGAAGAGAAGTCATCAAACCATAATTTCAAATCCCGCTGCCTGTACTGAGGGGTACCAGTCTCACTTTATCTTTGCAGAAGCTTTTGAGATGCCAGGTCAGCAGGAGATTGCTGCAGAGGTCTCTCTGCTCCTGTACATACCGCGATGGTCTTCTCCCCACACGGTGAAGTGAGAACTCCCTGATACTTGGTTTCCAGAAGCAACTTTCTAAACATGTCTCTGCTTCCTTGGTGACAGGCAGCACTTGCAATGGGACTGCTACAGCCGGAGCAGGCATTGGCCGGAGAGAAGTGACACTGTTTTGTGTGGCCTATAGGACCCTGATTGGTAGAAAGAAAAGCAGACATGGAGCCAGATTGATTTTATCATGGCCAGATGGCCTCGAAATTTATCTTGCTGACACCCTGACTTGGTCTTTGGGCCCTTGCCATGAAGTTGCAGGATTTGTTCAGAATCTGTTCTCCTTGCGAGATGGTTCTGTGATTGGCACTGAGCAGAAAATCAGGGCTTTGGGGCAAATTTCTTGGAGGATCTTCAAATTCTTGTGTTCCAGAAATGCAGTGCCACGGTGAGACAGAGTTATCCTATGCACACTTGTGTGTCCTAGAAAGTATGGCCTTATACTTTGGGGCTCATAACTCAAGAAATTCTAGAATAAATGGCCATAGGAGCCCTTCATCCCTCCTCTCCAATGCCATTCTAGATAGTACTGTCTAATTCATTTTAGACACATGGAACTGTCCTTTACTGTTGAAGACTCTTTTTGTTTTCTAAGACAGAGTCTCACTCTGCTGCACAGGCTGGAGTGCAGTGGTGTCCTCATAGCTCATTGCAACCTCCAACTCCTGGGCCCAAGCAATCCTCCTTCCTCAGCCTCCCAAGTAGGTGGAACTGCAGGTGCATGCCACAACACCTGGCTAATTTTTTGGTAGAGACAGGGAGGGGTCTCACTATTGCCCTGGCTGGTCTTGAACTCCTGGCCACAAGCGATCCTCCCACCTCAGCCTCCCAAAGTGCCAGGATTACAGGTGTGAGCCACCACACCCAGCTTGTTGAAGACTTTTGAGCAGAAATTCTCCAGGCTTTTAAGACTGATTTCCACTCATTCATTTAATGAGCGTTTATTAATATGAATATCCTACTATGTGCCATTGTGGGATGTAGCAGGAAACATGACAAAAGCTCTGCTCTCATGGAGTTCATATTCTAGTAGGGGGAATAAACAATAAACACCAAGTACAGAGATGTGCAGCACAATGTCAGAAACACTATGGAGAAGCGTCACACAGGGCAAGGCAAGGGAGACTAACAGGAGCTGCTTTTAATAGCTTGGCCAGGGTGGCACTCTCTAGGGAGCTGATTTTTGACCAGAGACCTAAAATGAGAGTGACAGGCATGCTTGCCCCCAGAGGAAGGGCATCTGCGCAGAAGGAACAGCAAGCAGAAGGCCCCAGAGGAAGACCCATGCTCGGAGAGCTCAGAGAGCTTCAGGGAGACCTGTGTAGCAAGAGTCCTCTTCTTGGTAAAGGGTCTCAGCTTTGACTCCGTCCTTTCTTCACTCCCACATCTAATCTATCAGCAAATCCTGTCTGTTCTCTTCCAAAATATATCTTGAACTCATCCACATCTTTGTCCACAGCCACCCTGATCCAAGGCCCTGCCATCTCTTTGTGCCTGGATTACTGCCAGAGCCTCCTAGCTGACTTCCCGTAAATTCTAATCACATTTCTTCCCTGCTTAAAATTCTTCAATAGTTTCCCATTGCCCTTTCAAAACAGTCCAACCTTCTTACCATGCCTTCACGACCCTGCGTGATCTGGCCTCTGCCTACCTCTCCCGTCCCATGTCCTGACAACTGGGGCTTCAGCCAGAAGGTCCATGTATTAGTTTGTTAAAACACAGTCCGGGTGGCTCAAACAACAGACATTTATTTCCTCACAGTTCTGGAAGCCAGAAGTCCTAGATCAAGGTGTTGGCAAGATTGGTTCCTTCTCAGGGCCAGGAGGGAAGGATCTGTTCCAGGCCTCTCTCCTTGGTTTATAGGTGGCCTTCTCTTCCGTGTCTTCACATCTTCTTGCCTCTGTACATGTCTGTGTCCAAATTTCCTCTTCTTAGAAGGATGCCAGTCATTTTGGTTTAGGGGCCCACTCGAATGACCTCATTTTAATTTAGTTACATCTGTAAAGACCCTATCTCCAAATACAGTCACATTCTGAGATACTGGGAGTTAGGACCTCAACATATAAATTTAGAGGGGGATGCAATGTATCCCATAACCGTTCTTTCTCTTTCTCAAGTACCATAAGCTCTTTCCTACCTCAGAGCTTTTTCATAAGCTTTTTTATGATCATCACGTGGCTGACCCCTTCTCTTCCTTCATGTCTCAAAAATTGTCACCTCCTTAGAGAAGGTGACCATCGCCATCGAGCTAGCCATGTTGCCCCAACCCATGTCATTTCTTTCATTATGGCAAAATCGATGTATGGTAAAATGTACAGATCTTTAGTGTACAATTTGATGAGCTTTGAAAAGTGTGTATGCCCTTGTAACTACCAGTCCAATCAAAATATAGAACATTTTTATCACTCCCAGAAAATTCCCTCACTTTTCCTTTCAGTCAGTCTTCAACTGCCCTCCATAGGCAACCACTTCTCTGATATCTGCCACCATAATAGGTTTGCCTGTCCTTGAACTTCATATAAATGGAATTATTCAGAATGTGCCCTTTTGTGTCTGACTTCTTTCACTCAAGATTCATCTATGTTGTTGCATGTATCAGTGGTTTATTCTTTTTTATTATTGAGCATACTATCCCATTATATGAATATAATACTATTTATTTATTCATCATCCTATTGTTGGACATTTGTGTTGTTTCCAGTTTCGAGTTAGTATGAAAAAAACTCTGCTATTTTCATGTAAGTATTTTATGAACATATGTTTTATTTATCTTGGATAAATATGTAGGAGTAGAATTTCTGGGTCATAGTGCAGGTCTATTTTAACTTTTTAAGAAACTACAGTCAGATTTTCAAAGTCTGTGCACTATTTTCTCTCCCATCAGCAGTATGGTAGTTCTAGTTCTACTCTTTAGCCTCACCAGCATTTCTTGTTATGAATCTTTTTAATTTTAGCTGTTCCACTGAATGTGACATGATTTCCCTTATTACAAAGGATGCTTATCACCTTTCCTTGTATTTATTGGGCATTTATGTGTCTTCTTTTGTGAAGGTATCTTTTGAAGCCTTTTGCCCAATTTTTAAATGGAGTTGTTTGTCTTTTTGTTACTCATCTATAGGAATTAATTATGTTTTCTGGATACAAATCTGAATATTTTCTCCTGACCAGTAGCTTGTCTTTTCATTAGTTGTCTGATAAGAAACTCATTTTATAATAATTCTGGTTATGACCTAAAACTACAGAATGTGCCCCAGGACCAGACGACAGGACCAGTTGTGCTGGAATATTTTTTAGAAAGAAGATGCTTGGAATTCCCAGCAGGGCTGTAATTTCTTTCAGGTTTATTCCTGTGGTGTTTCAAAGAGAAGCTGAAGTGGCATGGGTACTTAGCCACTCGTGGACCAGCCTTACATATGTGGGACTGGTTTGCTCTTTTGAAAACAACACTGAAAGAATTGCAGATGCTTGCTCTATCCAGTGGCTGTCCTGAAGCACAAGACCAGGGACCCATGTGTTCAGGTGTGGAGAAGGAATGGCTTTAACGTCTCCCAAATTCTGTGGCCTTGGCTGCTGAGTTATGATATGCCATAACCTCCTAAGACCTTAAATATGTACATATCCTCTAACCCAATAATTCTA
Organism: Cheirogaleus medius; assembly: GCA_008086735.1. Lineage (NCBI taxonomy): Eukaryota > Metazoa > Chordata > Mammalia > Primates > Cheirogaleidae > Cheirogaleus > Cheirogaleus medius. The sequence continues at coordinate 11,436,451 of VBSM01001265.1, read as the reverse complement.
CTTCTAGAAATTTAACCTAAGGATAAATTCGTGATTACCTGTAAAGTTCTAATCACAAGGATACTTATTCCAGATTTGTTTATATAGTGAGATATTGGGAAACCACCTAAAATAGTAGACTATTAAATATATAATAGTCTAAAAACTCCATATATTAGAATGCCATGAAATCATTAAAGTTATTCCCTATAAATACATATATTTATTGACAGAGATTTTTGTTTATGATATTGTTAGGTTAAAAAGTTTCAAAAATATCATATAATCCTATTTTTTTAAACCTTATATATGCATATATATATGTACATGTGTGTATGTTCTGTCTATAAAATCATTCCCCAGAGAGCTCAGTCTAAGAGAGTAGCTAAATCAAAAGAAATAAGCCAACAAAAGTAACTTTAAAGTACCATTACTACTTTACTCATATTTTTCATGTACTGAAGGCAAATATATCATGCCCAGTAATGCTATTTAAATGTCCTTGATTCCTCTCCCATTCACATGCTGTAGCTGCTTCTGCGTCTCTCTCGAAAATCCCACTAGGAAATCCTGCAGCCCACACCTCTTCTGCCTCTCGTTGCCCACCCTCACTCCTAGTCTCCATCACACACACACATACACGCACGCACACACACACACACACACACACACGGCCCTCTCTGCAAGGAGAGGAGGGAGAAACTGACCTGGGCTGAGCCAGCACTCTCTGTCATGGCCTGGAGCGGGAGGAGGGTATAAGCAAAACTCCAGCACTCAGAATTTCCCTCCTATTTCCTGTGCATAGAGAATATCAGAAAGGACATGCACAAGGGTCAGATGTTAACTGTAGTGACTTCTGGTGGTAGGATTAGAGTAGATTTTAATTTTCTTCCTTTTTCTTATCTGTCTTTTCTAATTTCCTACCATGAACAGACATTCCTTGATTAATTTTTTAATTTTTATTGAAGTATATCAATTAATTTACAAAAATAGCTCCCCAGTGCTTTTCAAGAGTATGAAATCAAAGAAACAAGTATGGTACTTTTCAAGTTAAAGAGGTGTAAAAATATATTCTCTGTCCAGATATGGCCCCGACATTGTACCCACCAAGCCGACCATCAGCCAACACTGGGAAGTTTGTCTTTGTTCCTGTCTCCTGCTTTCTGTCAAATAAAAGCAAACGGTATTTTTAAAAATGTGCAAGTGAGGGAGAAGGGCTTAGGGCAAGTTAAGCCAGTAGACATGGTATGTCTCATCTGAAGATGGACACAAGTGTAGGGCCCTGAGGGACTGAGTGAGGTCATCCCTGTGGCAATGCCAGCGCAGGGCTGGTACATCCCAGGTCCTCAAAAAGATTTGAGCACCAGCTATGTTAAGTTCTTTCACTTAACAGACAATGACTGGCTTCAGTTCTGAGCTGGGCTCTGGACTGGGGGCTGTGAATGCAATAATTAATAAGATACCCAACCCTAAAGGAGCCCCCCCCGTCTATGGGAGGAGGCAGCTACAACAACAATAATTATAATTACAGCTGATGTTTACTACATATTTATGTGCCAGGCATTCTTCTAAGTGTTTTATGTTTATATATTGATGTTTTCCATCCTTATAGTAATCTATGAGGTAGCTGATCTCAATAATTATTTTATCCTCTGTTTTCGTAATCACAGAAATCTATTTGACCCTCTGCCAGAGCCTACAACTGTGGTATGGTAATGAATCCATTTACATATGTACAGTGGATAAGAGCTTGAGTGCTGGAATCAAACTTTCTGGGTTCAAATCCCAGCTCCACCAATTATGGGCAACATATTTGATCTTTTGATGCTTCAATTTCCTCATCTGTAAAAGGGGAATCGTTGTTACCTCATAGGTTATTGCAAGGATGAAGAGTCAGTATGTGCAAAGCACTTAGAACAGTGCCTGGCATACAAGCTGTTAATAAATGTTAGCTGCTATTATTGTTGCTGCTGTTGTTATTTGTCTCTTCCTGTAGACTGGGAGCTCCTTGAGACCTGGGTCACTATCTTATTGTTGTATCCACAACCTCCAACCCAGGGCATAGTATAGGGTTGAAACAAGTAATTGTCGGTTAAGCTAAAGAACAAACTTACTACTACTCGTATGTCGCAGGGGGTGGGGAAATATTCCCTTCATGAATAGATATCAGATTCCCCCAGGGATGATGATAATAGGAGGAACATGGCACCTCTTAGAGCAGATAGAGTCTAAGAAATAGTAAACATCAGATCCCCCCCCCAGGGCTCTTGGGGCAGTGGGAAGGTAGGGAGATGTTGCTGTGAAGTCTACTGTTGCCCTACCTAAGGCACAGCTATAAATTCATATAACATAAATCCACCAGTATGGCTAGAAATGAATAGCACAGCTCAGGGGTGGGAAAAATCAAAGCTCAGCTCACCCCAGTGCCATTCATCTCCCAGCTGGGTGTAGTTAGCATTAAGCATCCCTTACATATCAGGGAGGCTTGAGCTGTGCGGAGGAAGGGCCATGTGTGGGTAGCAATCAGCACTGATGGAAATTCATGCAAGAGGCAGTGAGTGCTGCTGGCTGCTGAGACGGGAGCTGAGAGCTCTAGGCTCTGCCACTGCCTGCCTCTGCGTGACTTTGAGTAAGTTACTCAAACACTCTGGCCTCAGCCTCCTTATCTGCAAAATGGAGCTTGAATAGTCTCCTAAAATCCCTTGACATTCAGTCTTTGAAATTCAATTCAGAATATTGTATGCACTGTGAAGAAAATTTCTATCGGGAGTTGCATTCACTCCTAGAAGATATTTCCAGGCAAAATCTCAACAGGCAGATCTGCCGGCCTTCAGGGAGCACACGTCCCAGATAGTGACCTCAAACCTTTCCCTAACAGCAGAACTCCAGTGTGTCTCCTAGCCCAGAGTTTGGGGGCATGTACCCAGGCATGAAATGTCTTTGAGTTCTTGTTTATTATCACAAAGGTACTTTTACATTCTACACCATAATCTATCCTTGCTCGTGTTGATTTAAAAATAGCACAGCATTTTAAATTACTTATATAGATGTTTGTTGATAAGTCTAGACTTGAAGGCTGATGGAGAGCCTCACTTTTGATCTTGAACTCTATAGGTAAGTCCTAACGCTGGATGATAAGATTATAGGAAATATGTATTCTTTTTGTACTTTCATATTTTCGCTTTCTTCTCTAATGAGCATGTATTAATTTAATGCAAAAGAAAAGTAAATACATGTTTTTAAATATGAAATAGAACACAGTGCTGATCTTTGTGTGTAGCATTTAAGGAGGGAAGGACTTCCCTTTATGAATGAGTTCCCTAATGACATTTTCTTGCTGTGCTCATTTCATACATCCAAGTACTTTATACATGGTAATTACATGAGAAATATATGCAGTTGAATGAATAGAAGTAATCATAATGATGATTATGATAATGACAGCAACTAATATTACTGTGTTTTTACCTGTGCTACCGTTCTAAAATCTTTACATGTATATTTATTTAATCCTTACAAAACCCTTTGAGGCAGTATAATCCTCATTTTGCAGAAGAAGAAACTGAAACACTGAAAAGTTAAAGTAACTTGCCTGGTTGGAACATCGTTAATGCCCTTTTATCTTCTCTGTGCTCCTTTTAGATCTGGCCATTGCGGTGGCAATGCAGCAACCTGCCAGTGTCACCTTAGCAGTCTCTTATCTCTCATGTTTTACGTTCTTGCACTCTGAGACTTGTGCACATGCCAGACCGGTGGAATTAGCTCCTACAGGTCCCCCACCTAGCAGTGGCACAGAAGCCTCAGAGCAAAAAGCAGGCACTTGCTTAGCAAGCATTCATTAGCAGGCAAGCATGCGATGTCCACGCAGCCTGCTCTGGAAGCTGATGAAGTCCTAGCTCTTTGCCTCCATAGATACTGAAGCTGCTCCTTGAATGAAAGGTTCAGTGGAGGAAGGCAGGGGAACATTCTAGATCAGTGGATTTCAAACTTGAGCAGGCATTAGAATCTTCTAGAGGGTTTGTTTTATTAAAGCACAGATTGCTGGGTTTCACCCCCCAGAACTTCTGATTTAGTGTGCACCACACTTCGAGGTCAGCGATCAAGAAGCAGGATTTTGTCACTCTCTTTGATAACTGGCATCAGGCCCCCAGCGATTCCCTAATCAATGGCTGGACTCACAACCATTTAGAGAGTTAGTCTAGAGTCTAGAGTGCCATCCCTCTGGGTGTAGACTACAGGACACTCCAAATTCTTATACCCAAAGGCATAAGGGCAAAGAATGTCTCTAAAAGATTTTAGAAAATGCCATTAATTTCATCAGTGAAAGCCATTTCTCATGACTGTTATGCTAATTAGCAAAGCCTGTGTCATTGGTTGTACTATGGACAACTGACGTGCACAGTGAAGGCTGGAATATGGCCTTCCTGATAAAATGCTAGCTGACTACTCCTGTGGTGTGAATTCCTAGATACAGCACATAGGATATCATTTAAATCAGCACAGATGTATAATAGCACCTGTCCACAGCGAACATTTTAGAGTAAATTACAGACCACTATAATGGGAAGGAAAGTTAATTAATTAACAGATCAATGGGCTTTGTTTTGTCCCACAGACTGAGCCTGAAATCATAGAGGAAACCAACGTTGACAGAGTTCATGAGCCCCGGGGCTACACCAGGTCTCGGCAGGTGAAAGGCCACTCGGAGACCTCCACCCTGAGCTCCCAGCCCTCCATCGACGAGGTCAGGCAACAGATGCACATGCTGCTGGAGGAGGCCTTCAGCCTGGCGTCCGCGGGCCACGCGGGCCAGAGCCGGCACCAGGATGCCTACGGGTCAGCCCAGCACCTGCCCTACTCAGAGGTGGTGACCAGCGCTCCGGGGACCATGACGCGGCCCAGGGCTGGGGTGCAGTGGGTGCCGACCTACCGCCCAGAAATGTATCAGTATAGTCTGCCCCGGCCGGTAAGTCATTCGTCCCACCCACCTGCCACTATTGTGTCAGACCACCTAGTGTGTTCCAACAGGAGACCCAGAGCAGGGACTTACAGTGATAAGCTACTTTGGGATTTGGAGATGAACTTGGCTGGACTCTCATCCCATCTTCCACCCATGATCCAAAGCCTAAGCCTTTTACTCCTGGTGGGCAAGGCACACAAGAAGCCGTATGTCCAACCATAATATATTTTAGAATGAGTTTCCTTTTCTATTTAATATATTTTAAAATGAATTTTCTTTTCTACTTAATATATTTTAGAATGAATTTCCTTTTCTACTATCCTTCATGTAAAGGGCTGACTTCATTCTACATGCACTGGTGGTTTTCTATACTTTCAAGTATGAAACCCATTTTAAATGTCAGAAGGCATCACAGAGCCACATGTTAAGGAGTTGTGTAGCCTGGTGGTTGGGAACATAGGCTTTGAGCCAGGTGGCTTGACTTTGAATCCCAGCTCCACCACCTGAAGGCTGTCAGAATCAGAATGGAGTCACTTGTGTTGATAAAAATTTAAAAAACAAAAAAATGGAAAAACCTGACGGAGCTGGGGAAAGCCATGAAGGGAGGGTTGTCATGCATAAATGCCTGATAACAAGAACTATCGCAAAAGACTCTACAAAAATCACAACCTTACACAAAGGTCGTTGCAACCTTACACCAAAAACTACTTCTGTGAGGACATCTGCCTAGCAGCTGCCTTCCAACCTTGGACTGGCGCCACCCTTGTTATTGATCCTTTTAGTCAAGGATAATTATCTCAAAACAATTATGCAATCCTCCTCATTTTCCCTTTAAAAACATTTGTCTTCCTTTTTCTCCCTGAATATGCACATAGTTGACTATGGCATGCGTATTCCCGTCGCAATGCCCATTCCCAAGTATCATTTTTTTAAGGGAGCCTCTCTCGGTCATTTAGGTTGACAAACAATTACTGGCTTTATAACTTGGGGAAGTTACCTAAATTCTCTACAGGTGAAAATAAGTAAGAAAACTACCTACTTCCTAGAGTTGTTGTAAAGGTTAAATGAGTTGATGTATGTGAGGTACTAGAATGCCAGGTACAGGGTACATGCTATAGAAGTATTAGTCATGATTATTTCATTAAGTAGCAATTGTACTTCCATATTTGCAAAAGCACCCAATGACGAAAAACTTCGATGATTTAAATAATTTTATTTTGTTTGCATTTCGCTCATCAAGAGAGCATCTACATATATCTTTTTAAAAAGACATAGTTCTATAAACCCTAGCCTGTAATAGACAATGCTTTGGGCATGTAGAGATGCCAGATTCTGGGAATCTGGGATGAGATCTGGGTTTCAGAGAGAAAAGCGTAGACAAGCAGGACAACAAGTCTTCCAACCAGTGGCAGGCAAGAAGGTGTGATGGCCCATATCCATTACACCTCAGTTTTATAAAGCCATCTAAAAAATTCATTGTGGGACATATGAAAACTTAGATGGTTCTGTTTGTTATAACTGAGGGTAGGCAATTGTGCCAGAAAGGGCAAAAACATCAGCATTAAATACATATATATATATATTTTTTTTTAAATGAAGCCACCTAAAATGGAAAAGAACTGAGAAGTAACACAACAAAGAGGTGGGCCATCAAACCAGAACAATATTAAAGGCAGTTCTTTTGTCATTAAGGTTTCCTTCTTTGCCAATAACACATGTGGTCCCTATTTTCATGATAGGAGAAAATAGCTAACTACACAGTAGTAATGATGATTCTTAACCCAGGCTCTTACAGAGCCCCGTTGTGCTATGATAATGTGGAAATCAATATAAAAGGTGGCAATTTAGAATGATAACTATGATTACTTTTCATCTTCTAAAAAGGAAACTCTTCCAGCTCTGCCGGGGGATAATTGGAAGCTTGTGGTTTAAATGCACTAGGCCAGGCCACAGGCATTTATATCATGGGAAAGGTTATTGGTGGCAGCTTGGGATTTCTGCACTGCAGTTTAGGAGACTCTTGATCATATTTTATGCCTTGAATCTATGAAGAAATTGGACTCAACACCTAATGACCAATCCAGTTTTGCTAGTGGCCATAATGGATCTGTGCCAAATAGAATGAAAACATCCTACTGTCTTCCCATATTCCCGTTGGCGACAGAGTCCGGGATTTTGAAAAAGGCAACGGGGCTAAACCATCTTTCCCACTAGACTCTTTACAGATGGAATTAACAGTAATAATGATAACAACAGTTGACGTCTATTGACGCTTGTTGTTTACTGGACACTAAGCTAAGTGCTATATAAACATTATCTCTTCTAATCCAACAACCCCCCCCACCACCACCATGAGGTCAATATTATTATCCCAAGCCCAGGCGTGGTGGCTCACACCTGTAAGCCCAGAACTTTGGGAAGCTCAGGTGGGAGGATCACTTGAGCCCACTAGTTTAAGACCAGCCTGGGCAACATGGCAAGACCCTGTCTCTACCAAAAAAATGTATTTTTAATTAGCCAGGCTTGGTGGCATGTGCCTGTAGTCCCAGCAACCGGGGAAGCTGAGACAGTAGGATCACTTGAGTCCAAGAGTTTGAGGTTGCTGTAAGCTATGATTGCACCACTGCATTTCAGCCTGGGTGACAGAGTAAGACCTTGTCTCTAGAAAAAAAAAAAAAAAACAGAAAGAAAGAAAAATAAATTATATATATTATAATTATCCCAAAATGAGGGGATAATAAATGAAGAAATTGAGGCTTAGAAAGGTAAAGAAACTCACCCAATTTATACAGTTATAAATGGCAGAATTAGAGTTAGAACCTAGAGCTGCCTAACTTCAAAGCCCATACTCTTTCCATCCCGTGGCCAAAGTGAGTTCTAGGGGTGTCCTCCAGGCTCTGATGAGAACTGGAATATCCAGAACTTTGGAGTATGATCTTCTCCTATGGAAGCTTACCCAGTTTGAGGACATTTTGTCCTGTCCTATCATTGCCATAGTAAGGGAGATATCACCATTGGGTAAAGTTGGGAATTTTGTAGTCATTTTTCCCCCTCCCCCCTTAAAAACAAATGTATAACCCCGCCCCCCCCCACACAAACCTTTGTTAATGATGAAATATTCAGACATATCAGCTATGAGTTTGCATCTGCCACAACACTTAGGTTCAAGAAATGTTACATGTCTTATGTTTCTCCAAATCAAATTTGGATCTGTTCTGAGCTGCTACCTGGCCAGGTGGGTGGGATATTCAATGCCAGTTATTTGGGGGCTCCTTCCACTTCTGGTTGTACAAAAGTCATTGGTGGTTTGAAGTTAGGACACTGGGAGAGGGTCTGCACTAGATATTGTTGATGGAGCACTATCCAAATCCCAGGGGTCCTTGAAGGTGATACCAGGGCCAGACTGGGAAATGGGGCTCTCTGCCTTTGGACTGCCCTGAAAAATCCCCCCTAAAAACCAACTGAGTACCCAACATCTGGCAAATGCATCCCTTCTAAGCCTAGAAAAATTATTACAGTGAGTAAAACCCACAGTTTATACAGGATGGCTATATGGGAAGGGAGAGAGGGAAGGTAGGAGAGAAAATGTGGAGAACAGTGATCTCAGCCCACAAACTAAGGTGTACAAGAACAGTAACTTTGTTTTCCTGTAATCTTCTCCACATGCCAGAAGCTCAGTCTCAGTCAGCTCTGGCTCTTCCTCCTGTTTTCTGGGGACCTGCGTGGGGTGGGGTGGGGAGAAGGCTGCAGCTTCTGGTCCCAGTTTGTCCTCATCTACTCACTCTGGCTGGCATCCCTGAGAAGCCCTTGTCCCTGTGCAGTCTCCAGTCAATAGTCCAGGCAGAGCACAGCCACGTCCTGGTCCTCCTGCTCACAAACCCTCTCCAGGCCTCTCCCCTGCTTCCTCCACCCTCAAGTGCGCTTGAGCCCCTGGTCTCTCTCTGTCTCTTGCTCTCTCATTCTCTGACTCGAGTGTGCACGAACGCACGCGCTCACGCACACACACACACACACACACACACCTGCCCCTCTCCCCTCTCTAGCAGCTTCCCCACCACTACGTGGGACTATTAAAGGCACTTCTGGCCAGACTTCATACCACCATCCTCTTCTCCTGCACCCTGTGGGGGTGGGGAGAATTCCATGCTGTGGCCGATTCCTGGGCTTTCCTGTAGGTGGGCACAGCTCCCTTGTCTTTCGGGTTCCCCACATTTTGATGGGATCTGTATCCTCTCCCCCACCTCTTCCCCCAGAGTGATGAAGGATGCAGGGCCCCTTTTCCAGACCCGTCACCATCTAAATCCTCTTGCTTCTCGCTTCTAACTATCTTCTTCTTCCTATCCAGAGCAGAGTGGTCTAAATATACCTCACCTCTTCCAGATCTCTTGTTTATGGCATTCGACTTAGGCTTTGAGTGTTTGGGAACTTAAGTTTAGGTTTTTGACATTCAAAATCCTAGGTTCTTGCAATTCGACAGCTTTGGCTTTTGAAACTCCACTAAGAATTGGCTCTTGTGCCACCCTCAGTCTGCCATGCCTCCTTCCCTGGGGTAGGAAGCTGGGATGCCCCAGTTGCTTGGGCCAGAGAAAGGGACCCAGATTCAAACAATTGTGAAGGAAAAAATTTTTGGCTGCTACAATTGCTGGTTGGGCATCTTAAATCTGAAAATCCAAAATCCGAAATGCTGCGAAGTCCAAAACTTTTTGAGCACTGACATGATGCTCAAAGGAAATGCTCATTGGAGCATTTTGGATTTTGAATTTTTGGATTTGGGTTGCTCAACCAGTAATGCAGATATTCTAAAATCAGAAAAAAATCCAAAACCCTTCTGGTCTCAAGCATTTCAGATAAGGGATACTCAATCTGTGCTATATCGGAATATTCTCCTGTCTCAGAAGGAAGGGAACATCACTTATCAAGTACCTACTTTGTGCCAAATATTACGTTAATATATAAAATTAGTCTTTAAACAGCCTTTGAAGTCAGGGTATGATACACTTGCCTTCTTACCTAATAAGAAAGCAGCGTAGAGAACTTAAATAAATTGCTCAATGTCAAGCAGCTGATAAGGATCAAAGCCAAGATTTAAACCCAGATTTCTCTGACTCTAGAACCCACATCCTCTGCACCACACCATCCTGAGCTCAGAATTGCGAGGCAGTGCCCTTAATTGATGTATGTGATTTTGGACAAGTCAGTTTATCTCTCTGGGCTTCAGTATCCCCATCTGTTAAGGTAAGAGATATGGTCTGCCTGTCTGTTGCTCTTTGAAGCTTGGACCTTCTGTGATTCTCTTGGAAGCCTTCAGATAATGCTCTGGTCAATAGCTCCTGGTTAATTGACAGATTAGATAAGCACTGGGTTTTCATCTTGGAGTTAGACTTAATTACCAAGCCCCCTGCTTTCAGCTAAATAAGAACTATCCTTCTAGAAGATTCTACCTCCACCAAGGTATAGAGTTATTTATAGCTGGATATGAACAGGGTGGACATTCCTCTGTTTGGCGCAGTGTACTCAGGGTCAGCACGATGCCATGGAAGGGGCACCATGCAGTGGAACCCAGTGTTGCCACCAGGTATGGAAAGATTGGAACATCCACTCTGCCCTGGTGCCAACTCGCTGGCACTGGACAAAGACTTCTAATGAGAATGAGCTGGCTTTGGCTTGTTGGTGGCCTTTCCCCCACCAAGGCAAAGCCTGAGACCACCTAACCTGTCTGTCCAGCTGCAGCCTATCACCCTCATGGTGCTACCCTTGGGGTTTATCGTTACTGGATCCCTCCTTCTGGGTGGGCACATGTGCAAAAGGAGGGGCCAGCACACAGTGGGACTCATCTGGGCTCACCCTCAACCGGGATGGTAAAGAGGATGGCCCTGACCTGCTCCCTTCCCCTCCTACTCAGGAGCAGTCAGGACTGGAACTTCGAATAGACTATGGCCACCTTCCTTCCACATTACACCCAAACTTCTAAGCCCAAAGAGTGCCCTATTCTAGTCACACCCAGTCTCCTTCAACCTTGGAGACCTGAGACCTATTTACAAATACTGCCTTCCATTCTGAGTCTCTGATCTCCTTCCTGGCCAGAGGACAGGGACCCCAAAGCAGGTGTCCTTGGGTTCCTTGGGGGCCAGGCTAGGCACCTCACAGCCACCATCATGGAACTGGGCACTTGGAACCTGACAGCAGTTTTGAGCAATAGCTCCAAGAGGGATTCCCATCACAAAGCAGCCAGCAGAGATCCAGATTCCAAATACACAAGAAAGGTAACTAGAACACAAGAATAAGCAGACTTAAAACCATGGAGAACCTGCACAGGAGGAGGTAGGAAGAAACAGTGTAGGAGGATTCCATCAGCCCATGGCATAGGCTGCCTCTTTTTTTTTTTTTTTTTTTTGAGATAGGGTCTCGCTCTGTGGCCTGGGCCAGAGTGCAGTGGCATCATCATAGCTCACTGCAACATTAAACTCCTGGGCTCAAGCGATCCTCCTGCCTCAGCCTCCTGAGTAGCTGGGACTATAGGTGCACACCACCACTCCTAGCTAAGTTTTATTTATTTATTTATTTATTTATTTATTTATTTAGTAGAGAAGAGGACGACTCGCTATTGCCCAGGCTGGTCTCAAACTCTTGGGCTCAAGTTATCCTTCCGCCTTGGCCTCCCGAAGTGCTAGGATTACAGGCATGAGCCACCGCACCTGGCCATGCCTCCTGTTTTTTATGTGGCGCCTGTGGCTGCCCCAAGGCCCTGAGGATACTGCCCAAGGGGAGCTGCCTGATCTCCTATGCAGTCTTGCTTTGTACCTGGCAAAATCTTCCAAAGAAGGGAATTCCCTTGGTGCTTGTCAGAAGTTCAGACTTTTAATCAGTTCTCTTGGTGAACTGCTATAGGACAGACAAAGGCATAGAAAGCCCTTTTCTTGGCTGAGAAACTGTGTTGACTACAGAATAAGCCTTCCAAAAACCAGGGATAAAAATAGATCGTCTGTCTCCTCTGTTGAATAGCATGAGAGGCCAGGAAAGAGAACAGGGCTGTAAACTCTTGTCTCTATTTTGGGAAAGGAGTGCCTTACTTGTTGGTGTATTGATAATCGTGGAGTGTAAAGCTGGAAGGACTTCCAGGACAAGGGTTTCCCAACTGTCTGCAAAACTTCAGAGTTCAGGGAGGTCCCAGGGGGTCATCATACAGGTGAGTGAAGGGCCAAAGTCACCAGGCAGCTCCTCCCCAACTTCAACCAGAGAAGAGAAGCTCTGCTTTAATCTCTCAGTGGGTAGGGTCTGTCAAAATGATTGCATGGCTAAAGAAATGAAGCTCCTGAGCTAGACCGGTGCCTTATTTCACAAGAAAAATAAGACAAACAAAAAGCAGGGTTCAGGGAGACTGAATGGCATATCCATAAAAGTGAATGGCTAATCAAGACAAGAGCCTGATTCACTCAACATTCATTGAGAAAATAGTTACATAACACTGTTAGGTATAAGACACTCTGCTCTAATGAAGAAATACCATGATGAGACAGACGTGGTTACTGAACTCCAAGGAGCTGAAGATTTGGCTCCCTGAATACTACCTTAGCATACATCGTTTACTGATGCTCAAAAAATGGAGATGCAGCTCAGTAACATAGCTTTCATATTGACTCAGTCAGTACTTCGAGATGTTTTACTTTGTTCTCGTTCTGGAAAGTTAGTATTGCTGACACACTTCTGAGTTGACAGTTACTTTCTCCAAGCACTTCGCATTCCATGTCTTCTGGGTGCTATTGAAAAGCCACCTGTCGGTCTAATTGCCTTCCATTTGTAGGTGACATTCCTTTTCTCTCTTTTTGCTTTTAAGATCTCCTTGCCTTTAATATTCTACCATTTCACTACAATGTAACTAGATGTGTGTTTTATTTTATTTATCCTGCTTGGGATAAATTGTACTTCTTGAAAGTATTAATTTGCTTATTTTGTCAGTTCTGGAAAATTCTTAGCCATTGCTTCTTCAAATACTGCCTCTTCTTCATTCTCCAACTTCTCTGCTTTGGGACTTTAATTAGCTGCATGTTAGGCCTGCTCATTCCATCCTCCATATCTTGTATTTCTCTTTTATGTTATCTGTCTTCTTGTCTCTTTGTGCTTAGTAATTTCCTCAGTTCTGTTTTCTAGTTTATTAATTCTCTCTTCATCCATGATTAATCTGTTATTTAATTACCTATTACATTGAGTGTTTCACTTTAATAATCATTTTTCACTTCTACAAGTTCTATTTGTTTTTTTTTTTTTCTATTTGTTGTTTTTTCAAATCTTCCAGATCATTCCTAATAGTGTCTCTCTGGTCAATTATTTTTTTAAAAACATTTTTACATTGTTATTTTTTCTTTCATATCTAGAAATTTCAAATTCTAAAATTCTCAAAGGTCTAAATCTGTTGTTTGTTTTTTTCCACTGACTTTCACTGCTCTTTTCTGGTGTGTTTATGGTCTCTGATTATGAGCTCCTATTTGCTTCATCTTAAATTTGTGCTAATCCTGAGATCCTGCTCTAGCAACACTCTTCTCCAAAGGGGATTTACAATTGCTTCTGCCTGAGCCCGGGAGCGTTACCGCCCCCCCTCCCTGGAAGGGACAATGCTGTTCCCCTTCCAGGTTGGAGGTGGGTATCTAAGGTTCTGTCTCACCTTGCCCTGCCCCAAGACTTGATCTCTTCACTGACTGCCAATGTGGCATTTGTCTTCCAGGCAACACTGCCTTTTGTATTTGCTCACTACTTACTATTTCCTCCTCTGGTTTCAGCTCATGGCTTTGTTTTAGTTTGCTGAGTTGTTGGAGCGGGAGAGGGGAGGGGGGAGTAGTCCTTGGAGATTTCCCTTACATCTTGCAGTTTTCACAATGCATTAAGTATGTTCTATCCAGGACCTGGTTGTTATTGAGTGGGTTGGCCCCTACGAGTGTGTAGTCTGCCGTAATGCTGCAGAGAGAAGACCTCATTCAATTTAACGAATCCTGTTTATGGATTCCCTGGGCTGCTGCCTTTTATCCTGATGCCTTCAGGTTTAAAGTCCTGTCATCTTGTTCCTCAAGAGATCTGACAGGCATGATACCTAAAGAAAGAAGCAGATGAAAAGCACAAGTTTAGCTTTGTCTTCCGAAAGCATTTCTAGATTGTCTCTTGCTGAAGGAGGCTATGGCCTGGCTCTTTTAATCCTGTCCATCTCTGTCCATTTTTCTTTTATCCCTTCACATACTGATAAAAGTCTTCACTCTTGTGACAGTTCCAGTCCTTTATCTTTGAATAATGCTTTATAGATTGCAAAATACTCGCACACACACCGACTTGCCCAATCTTCTTGACAGCCCTCTGAGCAAGACATTGTTGTCCCCATTTCAGAAGAGGATTCTGAGGTCCAGAAAGGTCACTTGACTTGCTTAAGAACCTAAAGTCTGTTCATCGGGACCTTCACACATCCCTCCTGGCTCCAGATCCATTGCTTTCCCCCACTACACCTGCTTTCCAGGAGAGAGAAAGTAAAACACAATCAATGATTCATTGATTCACTCATCTAATATTTATTGATCATCTGTTATATACCAGGCACTGTTCCAGGCATGGGGGTATAGCTGTCAACAAAGCTCTTGCCCTTATGACAGTCTAGTTGGTGGCAGATAACAAATAAACAAGCAACAATGGAATGCCAGAGAGTGATCATTGTCATGATGAAAAATAATATGGGGACAGATAAAATGGGGTTCTAGGGGCCTATGGGGCTGGATGGTTGAAATGAAGGAAGATGCCATGGGAAGAACTGGGAGGAAGGCATCCCACCCAGGGGAAAGAAACGCCTGAGGCCAAAAAGGCCTTGGAGTGTTCTAAGAACAGTTGAAGGGCTCTAAGACCCACCGTAGTGACCCCTGCAAAGGGGAGAGCGGTGGGAGGTGAGGTGGAAGAGGCGGCTAGAAACATATTAAGGAAGATCTAAGGAAAGAGTCCGAGGATGGAAGGCGGGTCTGGCCCTCTGGCTCTGGAAGCTTGTGTTCCCCTTACATAAGACGAACCGGTGAGCTGATGAGGCTGGGTTTAAGCAGATCTCCCTCTCTTCGCTGCTTTCTTCCACAGGCTTACAGGTTCTCCCAGCTTCCCGAGATGGTCATGGGCTCGCCCCCTCCACCTGTACCTCCTCGGACTGGCCCTGTGGCTGTCACTTCTCTCAGGCGGTAACACATTCCTTTCTTTGCTTTGTTTGGAATATTTGGGAAAGATTTGGTCCTGTGTCCCCTGACCTGACAATAGCACCAGCAAAGTGGGGACCTCAGAAGGTTGACCTTCATGTCTCTAAATAGAAAGTCTTTCAGAATCCACAGAGAAGCCCAAGGCCAACTGCCAGGCACCTGCCGTGTGGCCCCAGCGAGTTGGCCTGTCTCTCCAGCCTGTTTCTTTATCTGCAAGATGAGCACAATGGTCTAAATGATCTGGAAAACTCTGGGATTCCTCAGAAGGGGTCTCAAAAGAGTGTATGGAGCAGAGGTCAGGAATTTTCTGGAAGGGCAGCAGATACCTGGAGCAGCATGTGGGAAGCCGGGGCTGTGGGAACAAGCAGGTAGAGAGGGAGGGAGGGAGAAAGAAAGGAAAGGAGACTTCACCCTGAGCCACCAGCACCCACCCTGATGTACAATCAAATCATCATCACAGCCTCCACATTTAACCCTCCTCCTCCTCCCACCGCCCATCCTCCTCCTCTGGGAACAGCAGGGGGCTTCTCAGTGACTCCTGAGAGTTCTGGATTGGAGGGGCTTCACATCAGCCATTTGTGCTAGGTGGGCTGAAGGCCAGCATCGACGTCTTATTTCTCTCAGCCACCAGCCTCCTCCCATGCCCTTCCATGCCATCTGCCATCCTTGCCCCTTCTCAGGGGGCCACTGCCCTTCCTATACACTAGAGGATTAGCCCAGGAAGGAGCCTTCCGGGCAAGGCCGGGCACCCCTTTCCTTTTACAGGCAAGGAAGCAGGTGTGGAGAAGGGAGGGAGCTAGAACCCAGCCCTCTGTGTCCCGTCCTCTCCCTTGCTGTGGCTCTCTCCTGCCCCTCTGCTCAGAGGGTGGCCCTGTGGGCTGGCAGCCTGCCACCTGCTGCAGCTGCCTTTGCCTCCCTCCCATTTTACCTTCAGGGGAGCCTGAGGTCCCTCTGTGAAACTGCCTCAGGCACGGGGCGATGCCTGTGAGGAGAAACAGCCTGTGGCTGAAGCACCCGCCACATCCGTCCCCACCCGTCCCCACAGCCCAGGCTGCCCTCTTCTTATGCGGCTTTCTGAGCACTGAGTGGAAATACCATGTGTTAACGGGCCTATTCTCTGGGCTCCCGTGGGACCAAAAACAAAACAAAACAAAAAAGTTCTTAGTCACAATGTCCACTGCTCCCTGGAGCAGCCTGAGCTTCCTGCCAAGGGTAGCAGGGAATGTGGCCCCCAGCCATCCCGGCCCATTCCGGTGTCAGTGAGGGGGCAGCCTCCGGACGCTCCAGACGGAGCCTTCTCATTGGCTGCCGATGATGTCATCACCTCCCAGGTCGACCATCCCCCTCTAATACCAGTGCTAATTGCTTTCCTTCCTTTATATGGAAATTAAATGTTCAACCACCCAGAGACGCGACAGCCACCCTTAGGGGAGAACTGACCTTGAACATCTAAAAATGATTCCAGCTCAGGCCAACGGGACAGCTGCTACAAGTCTGAGAGTCCCCGCCTTGTTGGTGCCCCCAGAAGGCCCTTTGTTATTGGGGGACAAATCCAGTCCTAAGCACCCCACCCTCGGGGCTGGGAGGCAGCTGCCCACTCCCAAAGGAGACGGGGCGCGCTTTCCCTGAGGTCTGGGGCAGCGCTAACGCGGCCCCTCTGCCCTGCCCAGGTCCACCTCCGACATCGGCAGCAAGACCAGGATGGCCGAGTCCGCGGGCCCCGAGCCGGCCCAGCTGCACGACAGCGCCTCCTTCGCGCAGGTGTCCAGAGGCCCCGTGTCGGTGGCGCAGTTGGATCAGTCGGCTTTAAATTACTCAGGTGGGCAAAAGCGGAAGGGCATCCCCGCCCCTGCTGCTGTGCTGCTGTCCTCCCTGGCCGCCCCATCCTCTCTCCTGCCACCTACCACTCTCAGGGATCAAAGCCACCACCTTTCTGGATCCCCTCCTGACTTCAGTAGCCTACTAAAAGAGCTACTGGTTTTATTTCTAGAAAAGATCTGAAATTGGGCAGGATACCAAATAATGGGAGAGTCAGGGTGTATGTTAACATTTTGCCAGATTTTAGTTTGGTTTTTTGTTTTATCTTCGAAGCATTCTGAATACAGCTATCCACCCCCATCTCATTCCCCTTCTCCCAAAAGGTAATCACAGTCCTCAAGACATAGGTTTTAATCTTTTGCTTCATCTGTCTGTATATATAACAGTCTATATTCATGTTCTATGCATTTGAAATTTACATAAGTGATATCATGCTATACATTTCCTTTTGCACTTTGTTTTCTCAATTTAACATTGTTTTCAAGATTTCTCCAGGCTACTACCCACATACTATGTAGATCTAGTTCATTTATTTAAACTGCCATATGGTTTAGACCCTTCGATGGGGTCTAAGATCCCAGATGATACAGCAACAAAGAGGAGGAAGGGATGCAGCAGAGGGAACCTCATCTTTCTGATCTTTGTGGAACTCTTCTAGGGCCACTCTGCTCAGCTGAGCAGGTGTTGCACTGCTCAAGGGCACCTGGCCTGGAGGCCTACTGGGGCTAAAGTCCAGCCTGTGTTCTCTTTGCCGGGGATAGGATCTGCACTTGCCCAGTGAAGGGAATCCTGTTTCGAATGTCACCAAAGGCAGCATGGGCTCCTGGTACTCTGGACTTTTCCCATCTTCCCATCCCCTAAAGAGGCAGCGGTGGGCCCAGCCAGCACCTCACCCACTGGGCCTGCATCTGCCCAAGCTGAGGGAAGTGGAGAAACAGAGGAGGACTCTGGCACTAGCCTTGGCTAGGGGATGAGAGGACAGAGGCCATGGGGGATGCAGGGTGGGGAGCCACAGACTTCCACCTGCAGCCCAGCATTGCTCACTTGCCCAGTCAGCACAGGAGGGCATCATCCGTTGGACTCAGACCTGCCTTTCTGTGGAAGTGACAGCTCAGTGCCCCCCGCTGAGCCCTCACCAACTCCCCCTCCTACCCCATCCCAACACCCGTGACCTGCCAGCAAAAGGGTATGACACTTCGGTGTCCACAGGTGTTTTTCTCCCAGGAGGATGTGTATTTTTTGAGCCAAGAAAAAGAACCAAAAGGAACAAACTTCGCTGGTAGAATTTCTGGACACCACAACTGCTTTAATAAGTTTTGGCAACAGGGTGCTTGCAGTTTAAGCCTAAAAGGCAGTTGGAATAAACTAAAAAATTAGGTCGTGTACAAACTCAGTGTTCATTTGAGCATTGTTCATAATAGCAAAAAACTGGAAACAACCATTATGTCCATCAGTAGGGCAAAGGCTAAACTGTGGCTCATATCATAGAATATCGGATGGCAGGTTAAATGAATGAACTAGATCTGTACAGTATGTGAGTAGCAACCTAGAGAAATCTTGAAAACAATGTTAAATTGAGAAAACACAGTGCAAAAGGAAATGTAAATTTCAAATGCATAGAACATGAATATAGACTGTTATATATACAGAAAGATGAAGCAAAAGATTAAAACCTATGTCTTGAGGACTGTGATTACCTTTTGGGAGAAGGGGAATGAGATGGGGGTGGATAGCTGTATCCGGAATGCTTTGAAAATAAAAGAAAAACCAAACTGAAGTCTGCTGAAATGTTAACATACAGTCTACCTCTGATGGAGCTCCATCCCCCAGCAAATGTTACAGCCCAGAGCAAGCTCCCCCCAACCTCAAACCAGCAGACAGCCAGGAAGCCTGTGAAACTGGCTTTATTTGGCCCTTGGGTGGCCAGATCCCAGAGACCAGCCCCCCTAATCTTTCCCCTCCCTCTCCTCCGTGCCAGGTAATACGGTGCCGGCAGTGTTCGCCATCCCAGCTGCCAACAGACCTGGCTTCACCGGCTACTTCATCCCGACGCCTCCCTCGTCCTACAGGAACCAGGCCTGGATGTCCTACGCAGGAGAGAACGAGCTCCCAAGCCAGTGGGCCGACTCGGTGAGACCCTTTCTGATTCCCTCTTAAAATTCATCTGCTTGACATACAGCAGGGAGAAAATGGGGTGAAAACTTGAAACCAAGTGTTTTGTTATCTCAGCCCCACTGCCACTAACCGGATGGCTAACGTCAGCCATTTTAAAGGAGATGATGTGGTAAGGCAGGATATCCTTTGACAGAAGAACTTAGACCTGCCTTTTAGTCCAGGCTCTACTTTTTCCTAGCAGGGCGATCTTAGTCAAGTAAATTTTTATAATAATAAGTACCATTTGTTGAGTATTTTCTATGTACCAGACACCATGTTAGATGTTTTATCTATATTATCTCATTTAATCTTTACTACAATCTTATCATGTAGGTATTATTATTCCCATGATTACTCCCATTTTGCACATGAGGAAACTGAGGCCTAGTTAGGTGATGTGACTTATCTAAGGCCACACAGCTAGTAAGGAGATGTCAAGGCCAGAATTCAAACCTGCACCTGTCTTGACTCTAAAGCTATCATTAAATTTGTTTCTTTTAGCTGTAAAATTTTAGATGAAATATCAGAAAATGAGGCATTAGAAACCCAAGACTGAATAACCTTGCATATAGATTCTAGAACTTTCTGCCTAACTTCTGGCCAAGGACTGCCTTCTCATGGTCCCCTGGTTTCTTCCATCATTACAAGTAGGAGTATATGGCAGAGTGCTACGGTCCCCAAACCTCGGCTGTGGACCGGTACTGGTTCATGGCCTGTTAGAAACTGGGCCACACAGCAGGAGGTGAGCGGCTGGCAAGCCACCAAGCTTCATCTGTATTTACAGCCGCTCCCCATCGCTTGCATCACTGCCTGAGCTCTACCTCCTGTCAGATCAGCAGCAGCATTAGATTCTCATAGGAGCACGAACCCTACTGTAAACTGCACATGCGAGGGATCTAGGTTGCGTGCTTCTTATGAGAATCTAATGCCTGATGATCTGAGTTGGAGCTGAGGCAGTGATGCTAGCACTCGGGAGTGGCTGCAAATACAGATTATTGTTAGCACAGAGGTTTGACTGCACAGTAAATGTAATGCATTTGAATCATCCTGAAATTATCCGCCCTACCCACTGTCTGTGGAAAAACTGTCTTCCATGAAACCAGTCCCTGGTGCCTAAAAGGTTGGGGACCCCTGGCACAGTGGACCTGGCCCAGCCTGCACCAGCCTGGTTATTCACAGCCTAACCTGCCTTCTCCTTCACCTGTCAAGGGCTGCTATGTGAAAGAAAGCAAGCAAACAAGAAAAAACCAATGATGACCTCTAGAGTGGGTTTCCTAGTCCCTGAGTGAGATCATCTTGCATGGATGAGAAAGGCAGGCTGCCCCCCAGGCTGACCCTGAGTTCATTTTAGGGGTTGGTCTCAGCATTTAGAATAAATCCTAGACTTAGGAAGCACATTGACACCAAGGCTTGGGTCATCTTTTCTCTCTGCATAAACCCCTGGGTCTATAATCTCTGCCCCTGTAGCAACAACTCAACCCTGGTGTTGGTGTCTGTTCTCATGCCACACTTAAAATGACAGCATCGGGGTAAAGCTCTCCTACATATATTAATTTTCCTGATGACCAAAGCTTACCCCTTTAATTTTCAAGACATTTAGAAATATGTATCATTTTGCATAAAAATATTTCTATAATGAATGATATTTTCCCCCTCCTTCTTTAAAAGAAGATATATCCTAGGGAGCATTTAAGAGATTAAAAAATAATAAAAAAGAAAAGAGGATATAACATAATTTCATGTCATTTATGAATGATTCAGCATCATTATGATGCCTCACTGTACTAAAATGTCATTTATAGGATTAGCTCTAATGGTTTGTAGGGTTGTTGCCTCTATATCATCAAATATCTCCAAACTATTAATACTGTGATTTTTGGAGTTACTATCATGGCTCAGCATGGTTTTTTCTTCATCTGATCTTGCTCCCAGCTGGCACTTTATGTTGCTATCAATGTCCCCATTTCCAGTAATATGCTAGCCCTTAAACATGCTTTTCCTAATATGCTATTATCAGCAAATGAGGCATGTCTTAGCTCGTTAGAATTGTTTATAAAGTTGGAGTAAATAAGCTCTAAGCGAGGAACTGGAGGGATTTCCTGCTGTTAAGTCTGTGGATTTTAATGTAGGACTTTATGGCATCTATTTTGGTTTGGGAACCTTTTTTTTGGTGGGGAGGGGGCTTCATTCTCTGCTGTTCTAAATAGCTGGCACCACTGGATTGTTTTGATCAGTTCAGAGCTTATTTGGTTCTGTAATTCCACTTACAGTCTAAAAATTATGTATACTTTTCAGAAAGTAGACTCTATTTATCTACTTAGACAGTAAGTCTGTGGCTTTGACAGCTCCCACTGCATGCAGAGTGCAACGCTGGGGACTCCGTGGGAGCTGGCAGAAGGATTTTCCAAAACCTTGACCCTCACCCTCAAGACACTTACAAGAGATAACTTAGCCAGGTTTATAGCCACATCCACGCCTTTGAATTCATATTGCCTTAAAGAGGAAGGAAAAGGAACGCAGCACACGGAAACCTAACCTTTCTGACAGGGTGACAGGATCGTTCTGGGCTCATACCCTTCGGTGCAAAGGAGAACCAGTTTCCTATTAGCTGTTTTTTTTTTTTTTTTTTTTTTTTTTT
>VBSM01001265.1:11401466-11414594 GCA_008086735.1 Cheirogaleus medius | reverse complement strand
TAGTAGCTGTCTTTTCTGTAGAGACACTCTGTTTGGTGGTGTTTCTAGTCCGCCCCCTATTAGCTGTTTTTAATTAAGAGGAAGATGATTGCTGCAGCCTAAATGGGTCTTTCCTGGAGTCCAGTTACCGCTTGCAGTTAAGCAGGGAGGCGTGGAGTAAGTGGGCAAGACAGGCGATTTATAGCACAGAAAAGTCAGTGCAGGAAACTCGATCAGTTGTCAGTTTAAGAAAGATGTCCCTTTAGGGCAGCGAGAATGCACCCCTTCCACATCGCTGTGAGGAGGAAAAGGCCCACACCATCATTTGGATGGCTAACATTCCAGGTCCCAGGAGCTAGCTTGGATAAAGTCACCTGGACCTAGGATGGCAAATAGATTTCATCCTTGATGCTCTATGGAGAAGGGTTGGGAAGGGGCTTCTGGGCTCAGCAGGAAACTGTGCTGTGATCAATTGGTAATGTCTGCCATGAGTGATGGTTATTTGCCAGCCAAGTGTGATGGTTCTAGCCATATTAATGTTATGGGATTTAAAGGTCTTTTGTGGAATACCATGGACAACATCCCCGTATGTGGCACTGTTTCTGTAGGAGTGTTGATCCTACATTCCAAATCACTGATTTGTCCTTATCCCTAGAAGTTTCCATATATTCAAGCATAGAACTACGTGTCTTCCACTTTTAATGAAAAGAGAACATTTTTCCAAGACACTGAGATCATATCCTGAATCCAAGACATTGTAGTGCGGTGATTAATGCCCAACCCTTGGAGCCAGACAAACCTGTGTAAAGCATGTCTCAGTGGCTTGTCACCTTAGACTGTAGCACTCTTTGCTTCCGTTTCCTCATCAGTAAGATAAGGATAACAGTACCTACCTCCTATGTTGTTGCTTTGAGAATTAAATGAAATTATGTGTGGAAAGCCCTTTGCACAAGGCTCAATCAGTGTTAACTATTATTAGTAGTAGTAATAAACCCCCGAGTTCCTTCAAGATCCATAAACAGCAATAATTGTATTTGCTGCATTGTGCTTATATGAATAAGGTAGCCAGATAGATTCAGATCTGGACTCAGATATATTCCTAATGTTTTCAGCAAGGTTTAAAACACCTATTTAATGCTTCCAAACAGTATAGTCAATGAGTCCAAATTACTGGTTTTCCAGACAGACTGACTCTGGGTTTTGTATCTGTACAGTAGCACGTGGCTTCTCTTTTCTTCTAAGTCCCTTTCTTTCTCTTCAGTCCCCTCCTACTTCCAGTATCAAGTGTGCCCTATGACTTGAGTCCCTTCCTAATGCCAGGCCCTCCTCTTCTCTCCCCACATCCTCTGCAGGTGCCCCTCCCAGGGTACATCGAGGCTTACCCCCGATCCCGGTATCAGCAGAACTCGCCCTCCAGGCTTCCTCGACAGTACAGCCAGCCCTCCGGCTTGCACCCTAGCCTGGAGCAGGCCCCAGCGCCCTCCGCCGCGGCCTCACAGCAGAGCCTGGCAGAAAATGACCCGTCCGACGCGCCGCTGACCAACATCTCCACCGCGGCCCTGGTGAAAGCCATCCGGGAGGAGGTGGCCAAGCTGGCCAAGAAACAGACAGACATGTTTGAGTTCCAGGTCTAACGCCTTAGCCCCGGGGACTCTGGGCTTCCACACTGCAGGAAACAGCCTTTGGGGTTCTCACGCCTGATGTGTTGGGACTTCAGAGAGGGAGAGTGAGTGAGTCTTTCTCAAGCTCAGTTTCTGAAAAGGTGAACAGTGGGGCTTCTGGGAAACAGAGGAAACCCGTGAATGAACGACTGGATTCTTCTTGGCTTGTTCAACTGGTTATGTGCCAAGAAGTCCCCGCTTGGGATGTTATGATTGATATTCATTATGTTGAATGTTTGAACTGGGTGTATTTCCCTTTGGAGCCTTAATCCCAAGAGGCACTAGCTAATCTACAGATTCCTGTCCAATGCCATATTTTAATAAATCACTGGAAGGCGGAGAATATACCTCTCATCTTCAGTGACCCTGCATGTTAACTGTTTCTGTGTTAAGGCAGCACAGGAGCGTGGATTAAGCAGCAGACTGTACTCTCTCTCATTCAGCTGTGACCGTGATGGTTAACATCGTCTCTAGTCTGTAAGGGAGATGCTGACTCCAGCCAAGGAACTTGAGTCCCTTTTTTTAAAAGGTTCATATTCAAAGTCAAATGAAATTGGATGAAAGTCAGTACCCATGGCTGTGCCTATAAATAGCCCTGACTCTTTATTTCCCCCATTAATTAAAAAAAAGGCCAAGAAAGAGAGAAGAGAGGTAATGGTAGATTTGTGTCGACGGGTTTTCTGAAAGGTGTTGTCGCTTTGGGAATAGAGCACCCCGCAAGTTAGGATCTAACGGAAAGAGAATCGGTGCTAAGAGCTTTTAGGATCCTACAAAGAAACACAGTTATTTGTGGAGGTTTTTCTTCACCCTGCATTGAAGGTGGCCTGAGAACGGAGCTTCTCTCTTTGGGGGGATAACAGATACATTGCCTTTTACAGGAAAATCTCTGTCTCTTCAACAATGATGTCCAGCCTGTGCGGCCCAGCGGTACAAAAGGGAGTAGTAACTGATCCCTGTTAGAAACAGGAGCGGTGGTTCCAAAGTCTTCCCAGGCTGCAGCCTCTGTTTATAGAAGCTTCTGAATGTAGGAAATCTGTTGAATTGTGTTTAAATGTAAATAAACTTTTAAAAAGTATGGGTAGGGAGTTAGCCCGTTCCCTACAGCTAATGGACACAGGAGGACATGTGCTGAAGTGGCAGGGCTGCTACCTTGTGACCACGATGTTGCAAGTCACCCTTCCTGGCATGGCGAGTTGGCCCCCAGAGCTCTCGGTAGGGGACATTGCCTAACAGCACTGAGGCACCGGCTGCTGCCAACCCTCCTCCCCCTGGTCCCCAGCAACGTGAGCAAGACAGCTGCTGACTTTGGGAAGCAGGGGGAGAGGGGACACTTTGGTTCCCGGACCAACTTGGGGAGCCTGTACAGTGTTGGGGGCCTACTTGGTGTCTGTTGGAAAACGAGGTCATGTCCTGCTTTCACCCATGATCCATCTAGCTTCTGCTGTCTCCATCCCTTCTGAGCCCATCTGCCCATTGTCCTCATGAGTTTCTTTGGTCTTTACTGAAAGAAGAAGGTGGAAACTTAAACGTTGAGAGAAGACAAGAAATGGAACTGATTAGAATGGGAGATTCAAACTGTCAAAGCACAGACTTTTCACAGAAGCCGTTTTTATTTCCCAATGGCAAATTGCCCTCTTTGGAATGTTCAGAGATGACGTGTCATGGAATTCCCAAACAAGTCTCTTGTTCGGATGATGATAGGTAGCGTCCTTTTAGTATGCTGGTTGATCTTTCATAGTGTTAGGTTTTTGTTACTTAAAAAGAAATCAGCTATAAATAAAATGTATTTTTGTAATTCCCTTGTGTATATATGGTATATTTCTACCAATGGCCAGTTGTTGTAGTCCAGAACCTAAATCAGCTTGCAAAACACTGTGGACAGTGCAAGATTTTATGGACAGATTAACATAATGCCTGAGTCTATCCAAATAGGCATTCAATGCACTTGAATGAACAAAGAGCCAAAGAAACTCAGCCTTTTCATGCAAATGGTATGAGTCTGATAAAGTCAGCTACATTGTCCCGCTTTCCCAATAATATTAATATTTCATCAGTGCAATGATATCAACCCAGTACTTTGTCTACTTGGTACATGCCTGGAAATACTGTATGTGAAAATGGCATTTCAAGACCTTAGTGTAATTGAAATATATATACATGTTTCAAAAGACAGTGTCTGAGCTTTGGATGTTCCGATGACTTACAGAGGATACGTCTACTGTCTGCAGAGGTGTGGCTCCCCAGGTCGCTAAGAGGATGGAGCCACAAATCACTGTGGTCTTTGCAGAAGCCCATGAAATAGTCAGCAGAGACAACTAAAAATATAGTGTGCTGCATCCGAGACTCTCTTACACTAGACACCATGGGTGCAAGAGAAGTAGATGAGAGGAAAAGCTTAAGTTGAAAAGAAATCAGTCTGTTCATGATTCCCCACCAATGGGGAGACAGCCCCCGTCGTTGGGTTTTCTGTGACTGACGTGTGGCCCCTTCTCTGAAGAGTCTCCTAACCTCGTGGAGGTGACAGACACCTGGATGCTGACTCTGAGAAAAGGCAGATGGTCAAAGTGCCTCATGGAAGTGAAAATAGGGTTCCATGAGAGCCCCAAGGAGGCAGCAACGGACTCTGTGTTCATCGGAACCCTCCAGACAGTCACAGAAGCCACAAAGGACCTTGGTTGACCTGCAAGGAGGAAGAAGTGGAAATTCAGAGACGTAGAGCGAGTGGCCGGCCCAAGGCTTCCAGCCCCATCTGCTGATCCGTGACCCGGCTTGTTTTCCATCTCGCCACGAGGGCT
The DNA here is from genome assembly GCA_008086735.1 of Cheirogaleus medius. Lineage (NCBI taxonomy): Eukaryota > Metazoa > Chordata > Mammalia > Primates > Cheirogaleidae > Cheirogaleus > Cheirogaleus medius. The sequence goes on along the minus strand of VBSM01001265.1, from coordinate 11,410,159 downwards.
GCAGGCTTGTCAGTGACACGTGTCTTTAACTATGCCCGGAAGCTTAAAAGATTCATAAGGGTCATAGGAGGAAGTCTATAATGTTCTTGCCAAGAAAAAAGATGACTGATTGCGTATGTAAGGAACTTCAGATACAGTGTGTAGAGGATGATGCATTTTGTGGCATAATAAACATTTTTCAGCACTGGTTTGGATATGAGTTTTCTGCATTTATGAAAAAGAAATGCCTTTTGGCTTGTTCCAGAGAGTGCCGCCAAGGACATGGTGTCCGCACCTACTGGTCAAGACTGCGGGTAGTGGGGGGAGTTCCTCTCTCAGCACCAAGGATCCAAGCAGGCAGGCAGGGATGCCCCTTCCTGCTTGTCTGGGTGAGGTAGCAGACCCCGGGCTCTGTGTCGGGGCAGGGGGACCCGGTGTGCAGGGACATAAAGGTCTCCGGTGTGGCCCGGTACCTACAAGAGGAGACTTGTGTCATAACGAGATGGCAACTGTTACCTATGGAGCAGGGAGTTTCCTCTTTCAGGGTGGATTACGTAAGGATCCATTCTCTGGTCCTGGAAGAAGTTTTATTGTGTGTTTGGTAATTTAACAACTCAGCAGAAGGGCTTATAGTTTCTGAGTTATCCTGATGGAAGAAAGGAAATTGTTACATCTGTGATTTAAAAAAAAAAAAAAAAAAAAAAGCAAAACACCTTCTGAGAAAGAGTATAGAATGTAGGAGGCAAGGAATGTAAATGCCTAACTAAAAGTAATGCTTTGCTAACAGGCAGAAATTAGAGCAATGGATGAAAAGATTTAAACATTGATTGCATATAGAAATGAGCTCCCTTTTTTCTACATAGCATACGGGAACTCAATGTTTAATGAATAATATAACAGGTATTGTTTTAAAAGTTTGAGAACAGGAGTTGGACTTAATCCTAAATTCCTCCTATCACACACAAGAAAATAATTTGGACTTTCTTTACAAAATACATTCAAATACCCTTAAGGAAAGATAGTCATTTAGCTTGGAGTAGTGACTGACTGGGGTCTAAGTGTTGAAATGAAATTCTGCCATTCAGTCCGACCTCGAAGGGATTCTGCTCAAGGAGTTTTTGCAAGGACTGGAGACCTGCTCACACTTGCTCAGGCATAGGGGCTGACTGAAAGAATGCAGGGGCATTTCACAGACACAAAACACAGCTCCTCTCCAGGGAGGGGTGGAGGTGGTGGCCCTCGCTCTTTCTCGCTCTCTCATGTCCTCTTTTCCTCACGGGCTTTCATCCATATCTGCTCCGTCCTCTGTCTTCCTCTGACCAACCAGCTTTCTCATTAGTATATGTACAAAAATATCCACCCAGGACCCACCTCACCCAACCTTTCCTCTCCAGTATCCTCCACTCTGGGATTAGCATCTCTGTGCCCCCTGAGGCTAATTCTGAAGGATCGAATTGGTCCATTTCATCTGCCTAGGGATGAGCCACCCGGGGTCAGCTGTGACCAAGGAGGCTGGGTCATGTAATACAAGCATGGCCCCCTGGACTGACCCTTTCAGCGGGGGCTTTAGTAGGGGGCTAGCACCCAGAAGAAGGAGCGCAAGTGGGCAGGACCTTCAAAAGGAACCTACTACAGACCAGAATTGACCAGTACACCTGGGATGCCACCCAACAGCCAGTCCTGGGAGAGCAGCCTCTCTGGAGACTGCCGCAGAGAGGCAAGGGGCGACCTTCACTTACACATCAGGTGAGAATGCATGACCTTGAAACCCTGCTAGACTGGCCAGAACTGCCCCAACCACTTCCCACCCCGACACCAGTTATTGATACAGCTGCTGGGTCTCAGAAGTGATTTCTGACCAAGGCCCAGTTAGCACGACATCTTGCTCAGCAGACAATAAATACTTGTAAATTGAATTGCATGATCTTAGCTCAGGTGCTATTAATGTGGCTCACGGCCACACACTTGCATGGATGAGAAAACTGATAAGCCTCTCCATAGAGTCTTTTGAAACAAAATTGGTTTCAAGTGAAACTGATATTATTGTGGCTCTGACCTTCTGAATATAATAAGTTAGTGTCCTGAGAATTGAAAGGTCTCTTGATTTCTTAGGTGAACTGTTACAGAATCCTAGTCTAACATAAATGCTAAAATGTAAGATGTTTCTGAAAAGGACTGTTTAGGAAATGTAATTGTGCCAGAAACAAATTCTTTTGGAAGATATTAAGTTGCTTTGATTGTGCAGGTTTCAAAAATCAGGAAATCTGTGATACGGCAGAATTTGTCTGCATAGGTCAAACCCACATTTCAGTGAGAGCCATTATATAAGGGAATCTAAAAGTGGATTATTTTCAATCTCTGACCTTGGTCACACTTTTGCAAATTATGAAGGGAGGCTGTCAATGTATTTTACACAAATTAACTCTGGCCTCACCTTATTTCTCCTCATCTCTTCCTTATGTCTAAACTCACCCCTATCACACACCCCAAACTAAGTAGAGAAAAGGTTTGCATTAAACAGAATCAGAGAAGTTATCATATGGACTGGAAATTTTGAAAAAGGTGTAAATATTCTCGACCTGGAGTGACTCACTTTAGTCTCTGATTCCTCATCTGTCAAATGGGTACAACAATATCTGTACTTCCTACCTCTCGTGGTGGTTGTGAGGAGCACATAGCATAATGTATCTGAAAATGGTTTGAAAAGTCTATGTGAAGGAATTCTTACTAAATGATGGGTTTTGTCATTCAGTTCTCTCCAGCAAAATATTTGAGCTCCTCCTAGCCACTGAATTAATTTGTATTATCACGTGTTCCATGACACAACTTCTTGTCAAGGAAAAATAAAGAAATTCCTAAATTTGGAGTTGCCCACAAAAGCCAACCTCATCTGGACTTGCTGTTATTGTCGTTGTAGTCTCTGATTTGGAGGATGTGTAAGTACTTGTATATGTGCTTTAACTCTGGGTGAAAAACCCAGACCAGTGATTCTTTAAAACCACATTAGACACATTGGGCAAAGTACTGAACAGAAGCTTGGAATGTAGCTGTTATTTTAATGCTTTGCTTTCTAATTAACTTTGTACGTCCTTAGCCTCTGCCGGGAACAGAGTGTTCATATGCTGTTAGAGTTTTTTATTGTAAAATAAAATGACAAAAGGCTTTCATACCCCAAAACCTGCCTGCTTCTCATTCTACCTCTTCCAGTTGTTGAGATGGAATCCCTTTCGTGACCCAGCCCCACAACTGCTAAAGAACCATTGCAGTCCTGGAAGACCCAGTGTAGTCTCAGAACCACCCCAGCTTGGGGCAGGGGCTTATGGGACAAGAAAAGCTCACCCCTGGCCATCCACAGGTCCCAGAGAAGCGGTTCCAGTCCACCCACAACTTGGCAACTGAAGAAAAATGGGTTCCTGAGGCCGATGGGGTCCCAGGCAGAAGAAGCCTGCGTCTGCTCAGGTGCCCTTCTCAGAGCATAAAGAAGTCCCATCCAGGTCAGTGGCTCCCAAGGAGTCCAGGGAAGACAATGGTATGGGACACAAGCTACCAAGACCACCTACCTGTCCCCCTACCCACCACCTGTGCTAGTCCCAGTAATCCTGACACCTGCCCTCTGTCTAGCCCCGTCCAGAGACCATGTGTCCCCTATGCTTCCTGCTTTGCCCTCTGGCTTACACATTGGACAGGAGAGTGTGACCCAGGAGCCACAAACTCAGGCTGACCAGCAACAAAAATGTGGCTCAGCACGCCGGCTAGGCCAACCCACTTCTATCTCTCAGAAATGCCAAGAAACGAAATCTGTTAGCAGTGGATGCTGAAACTGGCTGGTCGAGACTCCGAGGGGCCGTGGTAGGCTGTATTCAAAGCAAAGATCTATTATAAGAAAGCAGAATACTGAGTAAGAAGGAGACCTGAGGCCAGGGAGACTTAGAGTAGAGGTAAGAAATCCCATCTCCTGTAACAACAACAGACAAACCAACCCTGAATGTCTCTGAGGCATCCCTGTGCCCTGCTGGTCAGTCATAACTCTGGGGCTTTTGTGGATCCAAGGAGACTGGCTTGGCTTGGGCAGCAACACGGTGCTGCTTCTCACCGGAGCTGCATTTGCTCAAGTTCTCTGCAAGTACTTAGAAAGTGCTGAGAGACCAAAGGAGCAATTCTTACTCCCCTCTCTGCTAGTGAGGGCTCAGATATGCACAAAAGACGCTCCCAAAGCCATTGTCTTGCTGCAATGATTAGGAATAAACTTGGAGCCCCTACAAGATGTTTTTTATGCAGTTTACTGTGGAGTGGAGACCGTCACAGAGAATAGTACAAGTGGGTCCAGGAAATGAGGGGTTCGCTATGTCTCCATTTTCTTTTTCCTTCCTTCTGGACCCTGGTCGCTCTTGGCTTTGAGGACAAATGAACTGGTCACATGAAAGCAAGTGGCCGGATAAGAGTCTGGTACTTCCATACCAGGGATAGGAGGCAGACACAGACCCAGGGGGCTGGAAAGGCTTATGGCAAACCCAGCTTCTGCTTGCTGAGTCTCCACCGGAAGCAGGAGAGCATACCTATTCCAAACGACAGTCTCTACACTTCTCTGAGTACATGCCATGCATCTGGCTCAGGAGCTCTGCTGGCCACTGGAAACCAGAAAGACTATTTATTCTTAGGAAGGAATGTGGAACCAAGTAATGGAAACATGAGTGAGGATCACCCACCTGGAAAAATGTTTAGCAGGTGCTATAGATGGAGTGGTTACATTGCCCTCCCAACTAATATGTTGAAACTTAATCCCCAATTTGAGAGTTTCTGGAGGTGGGTCTTTGGGAGGTGATTAGGTCATTAGGGTGGAGCTTTTTCCTCAAGAAGACACCCTAGGGCTTATTTTCAGGGGATGTGTTGTTTTCCCCTCAAAGCCTCAGCTTGCAGCATGCACAGGATGGCCGGGACCTGACAGGGGGAGCCGACCTTGTTGGTGGGGCTGCCCACACCTTTCCGGTCACCTCTGGGATAGTAGCTGTCATGATGGGGCAAATGAGAAGGGCTGCTCGTCTTCTTTACCGCTCCGTGACGAAATGCATGGGTTGTGCAGATACGCTGCGTAGCCACGCCCATCTCTAGGTCTTATTTTTAGGATAGGGCTTATATTGCGCAAATGCTTAGAAATCCTGCTAGGGCTTATTTTATGGGTAGGTCTTATTTTCGGGGAAACACGGTATTATATAAGAGACCCAAGAGAGAACTCTCGCCTCTTCCAACCATCTGTGAACCAGGAAGCAGGTTCTCAGCAGACACCATATCTGCTGCTGCCTTGACCTTGGACTTCCCAGATCAGAACTGTGAGAGAGAAATTTCTGTTGTTCCTAGGCCACCCAGCTTATAGTATTTTGTTATGGTAGCCTGAACAGACTAAGACAGTAGGAAACAATTTTTGAGCCGCTCCGTATCTCTTGGAGGTATGGTTATGACCAATACTGGTTTGCACAGTTGGGCACTTAATTTTAACAATATTTCAGTGTTAGTGTTGGTACATGCACAAACCCACATTTGGGGAAAAGCCATCTGACTTACTGCAATTGAAATAAAGTCTAGTCTTGTTAGCATAATAGTTTCACCACCAAGTCCTCCAAGCCTCCGACCCTGATGAGACTTCACTCAGCATATTAAAGAGTTTGCTTTGTCCTCTGGTGACCACTCCATCACCCAGGTCCTCAGTCCTAGTGGCTGAGGCCTTCAGGAGACCTGCAGGACCTGTGGAAGCTACACCCTTTGAGGCTAAATCCCCATGAAGTCAACACAACCTGATGAAAAATCAGGCTACCACACCGAAACCTTGCCTGTGGAACATGTGGAAACAGGCTGGATTTGGGACACTGGGTCTACCAGTTAGCTGGATGCTGTGCTAGATTTTTCATGCTTTATCTACTCTGCTGGGACTTGTGGAGACAGTGCCTAAGGCTGGTTGCATGCTCCCGGAGATGTCCATTTTCTAGGTCAAGTTTTGGCAGCATCAGAGAAAACTGTGAAAGCAAAGTCCTAGCCAAATTGCCTGAGCTGCTTCAGGTATTAATGTTCAGGGGATTTTAGGACTAAAACTTTGCTTCTCATTAAGGTTTTGTCTTTAAAACTGGTAGGTTCTAAACAAGACGTCTGTGCCATAGTGACCAACTCTTTTAGAATGGGTCCAGGTAAAAGAGAATCAAAGGCTGAGACCAGAAACCAAATACCACAACTGAACAGACATTAGCCCGGGAGAAGAGCTGCAGGGAAGTCATTCTACCAGGGGCATGCATCTCTGGGTATGGTATAATCATTAATCTTTTTTTTTTTTTAGAGACAAGTTCTGTATCTGTCACCTAGGCTGTAGTGCAGTGACATGATCATGGCTCACTGTAATCCTGAATTCCTGGGCTCAAGCATTCCTCCTGCCTCAGGCTCCCAAATAGCTAGGACTACAGGTGTGTGCCACCATGCCCAGCCAATTTTTAAATTTTGGGGTCTTGCCATGTTTCCCAGTTTGGTCTTGAACTGCTAGTCTCAAGTGATCTTTCCACCTGGGCCTCCCAAAGTGCTGGGATTACAGATATGAGCCACCATGCCCAGCCTAATCTTTCACTTAACTGAAACTGTCCAGAAGCACTGATAGAACCTTCCACATAGCTATCCCTTCAGTCTTTCACAGGCTGAGCAAATGAGCAAACATTTCCTGAGCACCTGCCATGTGTCAGACACCATTCCAGGTGACAAGGACTCAACAGTGAACAGGACACATCTCCTGCCCCTCACAAAGTTCATGGTCAATGAAGCTTGATTCTCAAGACAAAACGTCCAACATATTAAGGGCTCACCATTCATTCATTGCCTTTCTGCCTCATAAAAGCCAAATGAAAGCAGAAGTCCACTTCTTTCTGGAAACATTTAGGTCTAGAAAAGGACAGGCCCTGCTGTTGCATCTTCCAGTTATGCTACACAACTTTCCTTCTCAATTATCTTTAACCAATTAGCAAAGTGCCCCCAGTGTCCCCAGGGGGAAGAGAACAAATTGCCAACTGCCAAGAATCAACAAGCATCACAAACCCAAATTTCAGAGCTGTCACCACCAAATGAAATCAGGAGCCCAAGTGCAAGGAAAGGAATAACCAATTTGGGGACTCAACTATGCAATCCAAATGAAAATTCAGAAACCATATACTTTATGAATGAAACCACAGTACACTGAACACTCTCAGTTTGAATTGCTCATATCACTAAAGTGTCATTCAGAATGTGCCAGCTTATTAATGTACGGGCTTGGGTTTTTATTCAGCCTCTGAAATATAGTGCTCCGTGGAGCACATCTAAATAGACAAGCCGGGTAGAGCTTTGCACTGATACCATTCTTTGCTGCATTAATCTGTTTAAGTTAGTCCAAATTGTGTTTGTTTTTTGTGGCAAATTTGCATATGAAATAAAGTCCATGGTCTTGCTGGTAATTTTCCTTTGAAGGTGTCAGCAGATATTTGTGTTCACAGTTTGTCTTTTCCCTTAATCTTTCTTTCTCCATTCTCCATAAGGAAAAGATTTTAACAAGCATTTATAATATTTTCAGAATATTGGACATTGCCACATGATGAACTGAAGTATCTCACTGTTTTTGAAATGATGGAATCCCAGAATTTTTGAGTTGGAAGGGGATTTAGTGAGATTGTTATCCCCCAAATTCACACCCCGCAGTCATCACACGATGGTGCTTATGTGGTCAGAGATTAAGCAGAACTAGGGCTTCGGAAAGGCAAGTGCTCAAAATGAGAGGGAGTGGATTGGGAGGGGGGAAAGATGAAAAGGTTCTGAATATATTAAAATAATTTGATATTTAGAACAAAAGGCAATGTAGTTACTCTGGGGTAGGGAATGGGGGATTACAACTTTATTAGACTTTTTAATATTTATGTTGGTGTTTAGAATTGTTTTGATTTTAAATTGCATATGGGGTAAGAGGACACCAAAATCTTTTCATTTTGGAGCCTGAGAAAATTTTACTCTAGCTCTGAATCTATGTCATGACCACTGTCATTGTACTTTAGAGGGATCCCAATCTTAGGATTTGGTGCCGTCCAGACCTAGGTTTGAACCTTGCCTTTACTGTATTCAAGGCGTGTTACTTTGGGCAATTCATGTTCCCTCTCTGAGCCTTGTCTATGGAATGTGCAGTCAATAAAGTGACCAGAGAGGGAAGGAGAGAGTGCACAGTTTATAATTGCATGGTACTTGACAAGCATGACAGATTGTTATTTATGAAGCCTCCACTTGAATGCTTCTAGCAAGGGGAACTCACTATCTTGCCAGAGCCAATGCATCCCCTATTAATCACCCAGAAGGAATGACTCTTGTCTCAGCCTCATCCGATCCACCGCCAGTGGACAACCTCCCGTTTCAACTGCCCAGGACACCCATAAGCCCCCACTGGCGAGGCAAGCTCAGGACACCGAGAGAGGTGAACGGTGCTATAAAACGAAAAGCCCTTCACCACCCGGCCAAGACAAGGCTAGTGGGAACCAGCTGGAGGTGTCCCACAGATCACATATACTCTTTTGGTCACAGCCCCGTCACCCCAGGAGTCATTGTTCTAAGCAATCAGCTCACCCAGGGCATTGGACCCTGCTCCCAGCAACCTTGCAAAACACTTGGGCTTGGCTACCCAAAAGATCAAATGACACTCTACAAAAGGGACACCTGCACTCGAATGT
>VBSM01001265.1:11338419-11401366 GCA_008086735.1 Cheirogaleus medius | reverse complement strand
GGCATGGGCAATATACGTAATCTTAATATTTGTACCCCCATAATATGCTGAAATTAAAAAAAAGGAACTATTAAAAATATAAATAAATAAATAAATAATAAAGTTCAGCAGGAAGAACAGTCGTTTCTGTGAGAATGGCATGGAACTCATTCCCAGAATCACATAGAAAGACCATGGAAAATAAGATTCTATTTGGCAAAAGTCCGTAAGATTGGACCCACAGTCTGGACTATGGAGTCCAGACTCATGGCTGTGAGGACATTTGCTGGGATGGGCTGAAGGGGAACAGGGAAAATATTATGGTTTGAAGCCAGCCACTGAAAAATGGGCTAAGGGTTTAAGACCTCAGACTTTGGACTGGCTTGGTCACATCTTAGCCAACGCCTCTCAGTGCCTCTGTACCATGGGGGCTGGGGCCATCTTCTCCATGGGCTGGGTAAATAAATATTAATGAGATGCCATATGTAGAATACTGAGCCCAGGGCCTGGCACATGGTGATCCCTCCACAGCTGGTGGTTGCTAGTTGGGATTGGTGGTCATGGTGTTATGACAGGGCAGGGGAGAAACTCCAAGTGTGTCTCTAAACCCTCTGTGGCCTCTTGTGCTTGGATCCCACCACACCTTTTCCAAAGCTCTAACTGGCCCATCTGAATGGTTGCCTTCAGCATCTTTGCCCTGTTCCTAAAAGACTATAAAATGACATCAGTCCTTAAAATGCACCTAAAATAAACTGTTATCTGGGGCTGGGTAGGGGAGGGTGCAGTGGACAATTCAGATTTGCACATCACCCCGTTCCCGTGTAGCACGCCACACGACCTCTGCAAAAGGCCTGCTCATGCACACGCATGCACACACACCATACAGACATACACGATCACATGCCCCACATCAGACATGTGGCCTGTCCTGATTGTCCTGTGACTCTTCCCAAGTCACCTCCAGGAGAGAGAGGAAGAGAATCTGGATTCTTGGAGGATATCACACAGGAAGGAGTTGCCACCTGCAGCCTTGGAGGGAGCAGATAGGCTCAGCCACTGACCCACTATGTCACTTTAGGCAGTGGCTTCACTTCCCTGAGTCTCAGTTTCATCATTTAAAAAGAGGTGCTATTTCTTACCTGCCCACAACAGTTAATTCTGGAAACCAAGCCTACATTAAACCCAAAATTTTCTTCCTTCCAGACTCAACACTATCTAATCTAATAAGGGGAGAAATGTATAGATCTGCCTCTGTCTAGGCCTGAGCTGTCTAGTATGGTAGCTGCTAATTTCATGTGGCTATTTAAACTTAAATTTAAATAATTAAAATAACATAAAGTTTAAAATTCAGTTCCTCAGTTGCAGTAGCCACATGTCAAATCTCAGTGGCTACCTACATGTGGCTAATGGCTACCATGTTAAACAGCACAGGTATAGAATATTTCTGTCATTGCAGAAAGTTCTTTTGGAAGTGCTGATTTAGACCGTTCAACCATTAATGGATAATAATAGTAAAAGATAATGAATAGGTAGACAATAGTCCATATAGATGAATAGATATATTACCTGAATAATAGGAACTAGGTAGATAAATATGGAAAGACACACAATAACTAGAAATGCACTGTAGATAATGCTATGGACTGAATTGTGCCCCTTTGCCCCCAAATTCATATATTGAAGCCCTTAACCCCCAATGTGATGGGATTTGGAGATGGGGCCTTAGGGAGATAATTATGTTTAGATGAGGTCATGAGGGTGGGGCCCTCAGGATGGGATCAGTGCCCTTATAAGAAGAGGAAGTTGCTGGGCATGGTGGCTTACACCTGTTATCCTAGCACTCTGGGAGGCCAAGGTGGGAGGATTCCTTGAGGCTAGGAGTTCGAGTCCAGTCTGAGCAAGAGTGAGATCCCGTGTCTACAAAAACAAAACAAAACAAAACAAAAACAGAAAAATTAGCTGGGTGTGGTGGCACGTGCTTATAGTCCCAGCTCCTCACTACTCGGGCTGTCTAACATGGTAGCCACTAATTTCATGTGCGTATTTAAACTTAAATTTAAATAATTAAAATGAAATAAAGTTTAAAATTCAGTTCCTCAGTTACAGTAGCCACATGTCAAATCTCAATGGCTACCTCCATGTAGCCAATGGCTACCACGTTAAACGGCACAGGTATAGAATATTTCTGTCACTACAGAAAGTTGTTTTGGAAGTGCTGATTTGGAGGCTGAGATAGGAGGATCACTGGAGCCCAAGAGTTTGAGGTTGCAGTGAGTTATGATGACACCACTGCACTCTAGCCTGAACGACAGGGTGAGACCTTATCTCAAAAAAAAAAAAAAAAAAAAGAGGGAGAGACACCAGAGCTCTCTCTGCTACATGAGGACATGTCAAGGAAGCAGCCATCTACAAGCCAGGAAGAGAGTCCTCAGCAGGAACCAGATCAGCCAGCACATTGATTTTAGACTTTCCAGCCTCCAGAATGGTGAGAGATAAATGTCTATTGTTTAAGACTGCTATGGTATTTTCTTACAGCAGCCTGAGTGGACCAATACAGATAAATGAGTCAATGAGCTCAGTCCAGCTTCTTTTGTTCATGTGAACTGGACTTTTCACCTTGAAACCAGTTCTAACAAGAGCGGATTTTCCCTAAGTCGAATGTGGCTCTCAGCAGGCAGCCACCTGCAGGCCTCTGGGAAAGGCCAGGCCCTGCCCGTGTGTTTATTTTGCGATGAATGCCTTCAATGGCTGTAGTGTCTCCTCCTCTGCAAAGGTTTCCAAATTGGATTTTCTCCTAGGTATAACGAACCGCTGAGAGATGTCAGCCCGGGATGTGAGAGGGCTAGAAGAGGGATGGAGACCGTTTCATCCCACTTCTAAATCCCTGCTGCCACCTTGTGGATCCCACCACCGGAGAAATGTGGGGATTTTGTGTTAAGGACCAGAAACCTTGATGCGAGTTGCTGAACAAACCCAAACAGGCAAAGATGATGGTGAGCCTCGGCTGTGCGCCAGGTTGGAGGCAGCTGACATACGTTAGTTATCTCAGTTAACTGGCCCCAACCCTAGGCTGGGGGAAGGATGATGACAATACAGCCCTGGCCCTCAAGGAGATCACCATCAGGCCAGGGAGACGGACTAATGGGCAATCATAATCCGGGTGGTAAGTTCGTGGACAGGGGATGCCCGGAATGCAAAGGGAGTTCAGAGAAGGAACGAGTAACCCAGACTGGGGGTGGAATCCGGGAAGGCTTCCTAGAATGAGTGTCATCCAGGCTGATGGGAGGGGAGCACTTCTCAGTCTCTGCTGATTTCCGAGAGCAGGTGCACCCATTAGCACAACAGTCCTGGCCACCCTCTGCCTCTTAACTCGCCCGGTGCCCAGCAGTGGAGAAGGGCTTACGTGACTCATAATTTGGGGAAGAATAAACTGGGTGTGCATAGCCGCACCGTGACCTTTTCCCTCTTTAGAGAGAGCTGTCTGCTCACAGTCACGTGCACTTGGACCCCGGCGTCCCTCTGGTGAGTTCCTCAGGGGCTAAATTGTAAGGAAGCCGACTGCAGAGGGCAGGAGGGTGCCACAGGTGTGTGCCACGAGAAAGGGGTGGGGGGGAGTGGCCTAAGCCAATCCGCACAAGACCCTGGATGGGGACGTGTGGAGTTTTTGTCTGCCAGGGTTCTGGTTGGGCTGCAACCACAGGGACCCTGGCCACCTCCTCCCCAACATGGACAGAGATGGAAATGTCACCCAAGCTGAACGAATCACATTTTCTCTCTAAGCAATGGTAGTTGGAGCTGGGCTGTCCAGTGGCAGACCTCATTCCTTTCCTTCTAAATGCTTGGATGACTCCTTTTTTAAGAACTTCACTGTCAGCTACTCTTGTTATAAAGTAAGCCCTCAACTGAAAGAGCCCCTAGAATAGGTGATCCATCAGCTTTATGTCATTGATTTTTCTAAATTCCTATTGTCAACTGACATGAAGGCTGTTGAGGCAGAAATAATTTGATAAAGGTGTATTGGGAGCCAAATGTGAGGATGGACCTAGGAAGACACACGGCAAGGCTGGTTCCAGAGTCCCTTACCAGTTGGAAGCTTTCACAGGAAAGCTTAGAAGAAAGGAGGAGGACTCCCCATACAGCAGTCGACCTTTTCCCTGGGAGAGGACAGTAAAGAGGTTATAATCACTGGCCACAGATTGCAACATGCAGGCTCAAATGCCTGCATTCAAGATAATAGTAAAACTTCATGATTGAGAAACAAACCAGCATCCTTTTCAATATCAGTAAGTCATACATTAATCAGTACATCAACAATTTAAGGAATTCAAGATAAAATTCTTGACTCAGGGACAGGATGTCCCCATAAATCATAAAACTTCCCACAGGTGGGTTAATCTGGAAGTCTGTCAAATATGACCTGTAGCTTATCACTGTTGCGTCACTTTTAGCTGCAGGTGCTGCACAGATGCCTTCTCAGATGTGCTGATGCCCTGGTGTAGACAGAATGAAAGGCTTGGGTGGTGACTCTCCCTTCTGGGTACCACCTACAGAGAAGTCCAGCCTTTTGCCTTCTGTGGAAAGTGTGGTGCTGCCCACAAGGAATGTCGTTGGACCTGTCTAGAAAATAATCACCTTTTCCCCAAACTGCCTGCCAGCCACACTCACTCCCTTGTCGCTGCTGTTTGTGAGGCTAATCTCCCCTGGCACTGCAAATTCAGTGCTGCTTCCTCCCTGCTGGCCCGGCCTCCCTCCATGTTATGTCTTGTGGCCACCACCACCCCCTCATCAGTAGCTCAACAGGGAGCCTTTGTTCTACACAGACTGGAAAATAATAGTAAAATGATTCCCAATTTGGAGCAGTTCCATGTCTGTCTCTTTATTTGTTGTTTCTCCACCCTGTCCTGGCCCCCATCTAACAACAATCCCATGACAGCAGCGTCTCCATTTGACAAGTGCTGACACGGGCTTAGAAAGGTTGGATAATGTTCCCAAGGTCACAGATCCCGTTAATGCCAGAATCAGGAAAAAGTCAATATGTTCTGAGGCACCAAGGCTGTTCACCTTCATTAAGATGGAAAGCCTTTAATTAGGAACAGTGATTCGATCTCTGTTCTCAGAAGCCACCAAATCGGGCCTGACTCCTTTGGCACAGAAGGTGTGCATAGATTCCTTGGTTAAAGTAGTGGGAGGTTTTCCCATCACAGTAGAAATCTACATTTCTCTCAGGACTGACGAGTTTGTGATATAAAGAGCTGGTTGCATGTTCTATCGGGCTTGATGTTCCATCTCACCCAAGACCGTTACCACTGCAGGGCAATGGCTTCGGCCTCCGTCTACAGGCATCTACCTCGCCCACTCTCTACCGCGGTTTCCCCAAAGTAGAGGCTGCTAATCCGATTGGTCAGGGTCCAGGATATTCCCGGCCCCCAATTTCCCAGTGGGCAGGTTGGCCGCCATGTAAAATCAGTGCACGCGTGCATTCCTTCTTCTCCCTGAGTCCATGGAATAAACAGGCAGCCCCAGGCCAAGCCTGCCTTCATGGGTGGGCACTGCCAGATTCTTCACTCCTCCCTCTTCCACATCTGTCACCAAGTGGGCACAGCAAGCCAGAGGAAGCAGTGAGCTTCATTACTACCTTCAGCCCAACTTTGAACGCTCCAAAGCAGCTTTCCCTCTAGCTCAGTTACAACTACAATGGTACTTCTGTTTCCCATTTGTCTGGTTGTTCTAGTAAATGTTTAATAATCAACTGTCAGTGGGAGTGTGGGGGAAATAACCCTGATTTTGCATCTGCCAATTTCCTTGTTGTAAATACTGTCCCTGTGACCAACGTGGTATCACTAGGAAGGAATGCACGTTAGCACACCATTATATACTATTTCTGCCATGCAGGCACCATAGGCATAAATAATCTCATGAGCATAGATAATAGTAAAATGTAGCAAAATAATTAGGAACTGATGAATTGTGAATATTTTTTACCTTAGTTTTAAATATACTTTAATTAAAAGTTGATATAGTTTAATTTTTAATGATGGCCATATTTAACAACCAGCTCACAAAATTCCTGAAGTTTGACAACTGGCTGTAGGGAGTCGGGACCAGCAGGCTCTAGCACACCCCAGCATTTATCTGTTAGCCCTGGCACGTCGTGTTCTCCCAGTCAGGGTCCCTATTTCTCCCATCTGCCAAGCATCCTTTTCTTTGGGTAATAGGCTCTTGCATTTCACTTTGTTCTGCAGAGGCTGCCAATTCCATGATCCCTGTCCCAGTGACCACTGATAACAGGACCTGTGACCAAAGTAAGGCCAAGCCATGGGGTGAGTGGGCAGGTGTCAGGGCTGAGTGTGGGCATTTCTGGCACCTTGGCTGTAATATCATAATACTGTCAACCCCATTGTTGCTTGGCAGGTTTGGGATGTAACCCAGCCAACGCCAAAACCATGCCCTACCAGTATTTGTACGTATTAAAAGACCCCAAACTCACTCTCCTCCCCTTCTGATCTCTTTTGGGTGCTCCCTCCCTGCAGGGTCATGGGGCAGTAGCTGTAGCCCTAGATAAGGGTCCCACCTCCTGCTAGGGACCCTTTCCACACAGCCCTCTCTGTTCCCAGGTTCTGAGAACCACTCCCTCCCCTCGCGCCCCAAGGCCTAGGCTTTGCAACAGCTCTGCCGGTGGTTTCCCCACTCCCTGCCTACACCTTTCTAAACAGTCTGTCTTAGTCCATTCTGTCTAACAAAACACCATACACTAGGGGGCTTCTCAACAACAGAAATTCATTGCTCACAGTTCTGGAGGCTGGGAAGTCCAAGACCATGGCGCCAGCAGATTTGGTGTCTGGTGAAGGCCCACTTCCTGCTTCATGGATGGCGCCTTCTAGCTATGTCCTCACAAGGAAGAAGGGTGAGGAGCTCTCTGGGGTCTCCTTCCTACGGGCACAAATCCCGTTCCTGAGGGCTCCACCCTCTGACCTAATCACCTCCCAAATGCCCCACCTCCTAATACCATCACAGCAGGGATTAGGTTTCAACGTATGAATTTGGGGGGCACGCAGACATTCAGTTTACAGCCCAGTCCCTTTATGAAACTCTCTTCAGCTTACCCAGTTGGAGCATGCCACCCATTCCCTGCAGGGACCTGGCGACCTCCAGCCATGCTCCCCACACTGCTCTGTCCTCTATGCCCACAGGAGGCTCTGTGGCCCAGCAGGTCAGGACACGGGCTCTGGGGTCAGCCCTGAGTTTGGATTCCACCTCCTGTTTACTCGCTGCAATGCCATAGTCACATTGCTTTACCTCTTTGTGCCTAAATTTTGGTCAGCAGCCCCCACCTGGCAAGGTCATTATGGAGAGTGATGGCCCATGTAAAAAGCATAATACACCATGTGATACCGGGACACTGCCAGCTAGTACTAATGATTTGTATTACATTGCCTTTTTTTTTCAAGTATCTAATACATGATTGTTAACTATAGCCACCATGCTGTGTGATATGTCTCCAGAACTTATTCATCCTAACCGAAACGGCAGACGATTATATTTCCCCAACTATTTTGTGAACTCTTCTTTGGTCTTTTCCAGATTTTTTTCTCAGTAACTGGAGACCCAGAAGCTGAGCCGGGACTTGTGCCGCAAGAAAGGTTTGTCCCACCCGCCGACCCCAGGACGGTGCTGGATCCCACTGCGCCCACTCAAGGCCTCCAAACCTCCACAGAGCTCCCAGGTGCAGGCGGGGGTTGGTACTTGAGACCCGATCCTATATGTCGACTCGGGCTTGGGTCTGCAGGAAACAGGGCCGATGTCACTTGGTGTGAATGATGTCCAGCAGTGGCTGCCTGGCACACTGGGTCTGGGCTGTCACAGGGGCCCAGAACGGGAGGCCCCACCTACTGCAGGTGCTCTTGCAGCTCTGTGTATGGGCACTGAGGGTCAGGGTTGAGCCAGCATGCATCATTGTTCTTGACAGCCTGCCCTGCCACCTCCCGTTCCAAGGGCACCAAAAGGACCCCTGAGGGCTGTGAGGGGATGAGAGCTCCTTGGAAGAAATGAAATGCCAGATGTCTCTTTTCTACGCCTCGCCTAAGGCTTCTCCCGTATCTGTCCTTGCCAAGGAAGGAGAGCTTGGGGTAGCCTTGACTGACCTGAGTTCCAAACCTGGCCCTGCTGTGTCCTGGCCCTGTGCCTGTGGGTAAATCACTTTACCTCTCGGAGCCTCTGCTTCCTCATCTGTAAAACGTGCCAAGAGCAGTGCCTATTTGACACGGTGGTGGTGAGAATTAAATGAGATTATACAAGTCCGTGGCCTCCCTTGGTGCCCAGCACATGGCGTGCACGTAATAGGAAGCCACTTTCATGAGCACAGGCGGGAGGGCTAGTGGGACTCGGGTGGGAAACAAGGCCCTTAGCGGACACCTCTGTCTGCATCTGAGCTCTGTGCTGGGTTTTCCTGCTGCTGAGTTTATTCTCTTTTATTCTCATTAAGATTTTCCGGCTGCCCTCGTCCCCTCTGACCTGGCCAGTTTTAAGTTTTCTGGGAAAACAAGGGAGCTTCTCCAGCAGCAACCAGCTAGGGCTAGGGCTTCGAATCTGGCTTCCTCCTGCAGAGGGAAGACAGACCTGGAATCCCTGCCCAGGGTAGGACAGCTCCAACGGGTAGAGCAAAGGTTGCCAATTTTTTGGCAGTGGGACTTTCTACCTTTAGTTTATTTGGCCTGAGTAATGTTTTGGAAACATTTGACTTCATTGCTAAGGTGTGGAAACCAGGAGCTTTCACCTGACCCTGGGCCCACATTCCTGCCTGGGCACAACCAGCTGGAAGTGGGTATCCACTGCCCCGGAACTGGACATGAGCTCTGTGGCTTCCCAGGCTCCACCCGGCCCCCACACTCAGTCGCAGAGGTTCCGGCTCAGCCTCGCAGGCAGGTGCATTTGCATCCTCAAGCTGGAGGCTGCTGCACAGGCTTTTGTGTGTGTGCGTGCGCATGTTTAGGAAACTTCCAGGGCTCCTGTTTACCCATCTACCAGCATCTGCACCCCCATTCCACAAATGTAACTCCTGTTACTGCAGATGAGCCATCTCTGCTCCTCTCTAAAGCTGGCCTCCCCACCGTGAACTAGATCCCCCTGCTACAGGTGGAATGTTTTTGTCCCCTCCAAAATCTATGTGTCAGAAATCTAATCCCAGTGCAACAGTGTAGGGAGGTGGGGCCCAAAGGGAGGTATTTAGGTTGTGGGGGCTCCACCCTCATGAACCGATTTAACGCCACTATCCAAAGGGCTTGCGGGAGTGGGTTCCTGCTGCTTCTCCTGCTTTTCTGCCGGACACAACTGTCCTGCATCTATGGAAGACACAGCATTCAAGGTCTCATCTTAGAAGCAGATAGACTGAGCCCTAACCTGCTGGTGCCTTCATCTTAGACTTCCCAGTCTCCAGAACTGGAAGAAATAAATTTCTGGTTTTTTTTAGATTACTTAGTCTATGATACTCTGTTATAGCAGCACAGAATGGGCTAAGACACCACCCTCTTGCCCACTTGAAGACACCATTCCAGCAATTTTCCAGCTCTCTTCTGCATCATCACTTTTTCTCTCTCTATTGGATCGTTCTCCTCAAACCACAAATACATGGTCATTTCTCCCACCTTGATAAAAACCTTCTCCTACCCCCACTTGCCCTACCAGGTACTGCTCTAGTTCTCCGCTCTTCTTTGCTGCAATAGAGTGATTGACACCCATCGTTTCACTCCTCCCATTCTCTAAAACTACTCCAGTCCGGTGCTGCCCATCACCAGCCCAACTGATCACCAGCACTAAATCCGTGTTCCCAAGTCCAATGGTGAATTCTCAGGCTCATCTTATTTGGCCCGTGGGACTATTTGTCTTTGTCAGAGCTGATCACTTCCTCCTCCTCCTCCTCCTCCTCCTCCTCCTCCTCCTTCTTCTTCTTCTTTCTCTCTCTCTCTCTCTCTCTCTCTCTTTAGAGACAGGGTCTTGCTCTGTCACCCAGGCTGCAGTGCAGTGGCATGATCATAGCTCATTGTAGTAACCTTGAACTCCTGGGCTCAAGTGACACTCCTGCCTCAGCCTCCTGAGTAGCTTGGACTACAGGCATGCAGTTTTGAATTTTTTTTAGAGATGGGGTCTTTCTATGTCATCCAGGCTGGTCTCGAACTGCTGGCCACCATGCCTGGCTAATTTTTTAATATATATACTTTTCTGTAGAGACAGGGTCTTGCTATGTTTCCCAGGCTGGTCTCGAACTCCTGGCCTCAAGGGATCCTCCAGCCTCGGCCTCCCAAAGTGTTGGGATTACAGATGAGAGCCACCTTACCCAGCCCTCCTCCTTTCTTACTTGGCTTCCAAGACACCTGGCTCACTGGCCACTCCTATCCACTCACCTTTGCAGGTTCCTCCTCTTCTCCCCAGCTTCTTCAATGTGAGTGCCTCCAAACTCAGCTTTCAGTTCTCTTTCTCCCTACATTCACCCCTTGCTGACCTCATTCAATCTTACCCTTTAAATACACCTACATGTCAGCAAGTCTCCAGTTCACACCTCCAGCTCGGGCCTTCTAGACACCAGGCTCATAGAGCTCCCTGCCACACAGCATCTACCAGCTACCAGATGTCTACCAGGCACCCCCAACTTCACATACCCCAAACAAAGCTGATCTTCTCCTCAAAACCTGTACCACCTGTGACCCCCCATCTTAGATCACAATACCTCTATTCTTCAATTGTCTGATCACGTCTCACCACATCCACTGCTACCAGTGTGATCTTAGGAAGTACTATAGCCTCCTAACTGCTCTCCCTGCTTGCACCCCTATAGTCTATTCACAACACAGCAGTAGAGTGAAGCTTTAACACCACAGATCAAATCATGTCATCCCCCGAAAGCCCCCAAACAACTCCCTATCCCACTCAGAAAAAAGCCCAGAGTCCTCACCATGGCCACACGGTCCTACACGAATGGGCCCCTCCATGTTTGTCCCTACCACTGGCCCCTCAATCCTCCTGCTCCAACCATCTGGACTGTTTGCTGGCCCTCAAAAGTGCTGCCATGCTCTCACCTTAAGCCTTTGCGCCGGTCCTTTTGCCTGGGACATTCCCAGGGTGTGTCCCTCAACTTCTTTCAAACCTTGTTTAAACACTACCTCTTCCAGAAACCCTATGTGTGAAATTCCACTCTGCCTTCCTCTGACCCTCCTATCCTTACCACACTCTCCTTTTCCCCTTTAGCATGTCCTCTTCTGTGATGCCATATAATGATATATTAATACTTACCTATAATATTTATTATCTATCTCTCCCCCACCCCAATCCCAAGTGCCTAGGTGGGTGCCTAGGTACATAATAAGCACTTGATAAATAGTTCTTGAATATATGAATTTCTAGGAAGGGCCGTAGCTTTGATAAGGTTATCAGAGTTTTGTGGCTCAAAACACATTTTAAAAAAACAAAACAAAACACCAGATACTTTCAAGGAGTAAATATGTTTGCGGGGGGGTGGGGGAGGGGGAACCTCACTATTCTAGTCCTCAAAGAACCTTTCTGAGTGGAGACACAGCAGCAGAGCCCAATGTATATTACCCTTGGTTTCTCCCTAGTCTCTCCCGACACGTCGACTGTTCTGGTTTGCCTGACCGTGGCAGTGTTGGGGGTCCCCTCCCCTGGTCTCAGGAGACCCTGAGTGCCAGCCAGGCAGCAGTTTCTAGACCCCACAAGAGAGCTTCCTCAGCAGTGGCGCAGAGAGAAGAGAGACCATGAGGTTTACTACATGAGCGGGCACTGTATGTGGAGTGTGTGCTGGGAGCAACAAGAACAGCAGGAAATACGGAACAGAAAATAACGATCTTTGAAATGACAACAAATGGGGCACATTATCTAAGCACTAACACCTAAGGAGGTGGCTGCCCAAGCTCTGGGAGGCAGCTTCTCAGCAGAGAGAGGTTGATTTCTTTCCAGGTTGCCTGGTCTTCAGTCCTTGCAACTTTTCATCTTTTAGCGCCTTCAGGAATTTATCTGCAGGAGAACAAGACAAACTCAGCTGTGGTAGAAGTAAGGGCTTTTTCTAACACTTCCAAAGCAAACTCCTGGGAAGCAATTGTGCCCCCCAAATGAGCCTAAAACCCATTTCTGATCCAAGATGGGAGGGGAAAAAAAACCCCTCACAGCCCAAACACATTCAGCTGGAGAATATATAGTTAGGAAATCCAGGACTTAGAAAAACCCAAGTTTTCTAGGGATTGTTTTCTCCATGGCTATGAGAGAGGGTACATTATAGGGTGTCTGATGAATTGAGGACCATTCTCACTGCCATATGGATCTAAGCATTTAGGTAATTTCATACATCCTTTCCCTGTGTGGCAGGAGGGTCAATTCAACCTATTGTATGCAATAGTTGGGATGGTCTTTTTAGAACCATCTGCCCTCCAATGGTCAAATACAAGCCTTAGCCAGAACAGGTGATGGGAAAGACAAAGTCTGCAGGACAACCTGTGGCTACTGAATACAAGTCCTTCTGGGAGTACACTGGGATTTAACAACTTTATCCTCCAACAGGGAGGATCAGTCAGCTTGCACACCAGAGGAATCCTGCCCACATCAGCACACCTGGTCTGCCCTGGAACAGATTCCTATGACTTCAGACCTAAGATCAGATGGCACAGCCCAGGATCCTGGTAAGAGGACTACCAGGGCCAGGGACACAGGGTCCCAGGGAAGCTGCCCTCCAGCATTGAGAAGTGGAGTGTCCCAAAGCCCCTCAGTTCTCAGAGGAACATCCTTGGGCCTTCTGGGTCTTGCACAATTCCCACCTCCCCCTGAAGACACCAACTGACCCTCACCTCCTTCCCCCTCCTCCCAGCAAGGGCCCCAGTTTAAGATTGAACATAAAAGCTTGAGTCTCTAGAGACAGAGCTGTCCGTGGTGGGTGGAGCTCCAGAGTACAGAGGTAAGGGCATTACTGTGCAGGAGGATAAAGTTCAGGCTGGGGGTAGTGGTAGATGGAGTTCCAGGTGTGAAGGCTCTGAGTCCAGGTTACTCAAACGGCTCAGGTTGGAGAAGGATGGAGTTTGGGACTAAAGAGTTCATGAAATTCAGATTTGTCGTGGGGAGGGCTGTCAGAGAGGGGTCTGTGACGGTTCTGGGGGATAGATTTTGGATCTGGGACTCTTGGGTGTGGAATCTCAGCCCAGGGCCAAGGAGGGAGCCAGGGCAGGTTAAGGGTGGGCTTGGGTGGCCCCGGCGAGGTCACGCACAGCGCTGGGAGTCGAAGCCGTCCCCAGTGATGGTGAGCAGCTCCAGCTCCTTAATCCGGATCTCCAGCTCGCATAACTCCTCGGGGTGGGAGGCACAGGCGAGCCAGGGGGTCGTGGGGCCAGGGGCCAAAGGCGAGGCAGCCACCTCGGGCCCTGGCGGTGGCGAGTAGAAGAAGCGCAGAGGCTCATAGGGGATGGAGGCCAGGCCGGAGGGCCAGGGAGGGGGACAGGGGCGCTCGCTTGGGGGACCCAGGCCGGGTGGCGGCGGCGGCGGGGGCGCAGGGGCCGGAGGCGCCTGGGGTAGGGGCCGGCTCCCCGCCGCCCCGCCCGCTGGCGCCCCGCCCGCCTTCAGCGGCACGAAAAGCTTCTTCCAGATGTTGAAGTCGCTGAGCGGGGAAGAGGAGATGCCGCGGTCGTAGAGGGACGGGAAATAAAGGGGCGGAGCCGGCCGCTGGCTCATCGTGGGGCTCTGGCTGCCGCGCCGCCCCTTCGGCATCGTTTGAATGGGAGGCTGCGTGGGAGGAACCCCGCGCCGGGAGACGCGCGCTCAAGCCCCGAGTCGCCGGGGTTCTGAAGTTCCACAGGCCACGCCCCGACGGAGCGCGGCCCCACCCCTCCGCCCTGGCCACGCCCCGAAAGGCGGGATTCGAAACCCGGAGGCCACGCCCCGGCCGAGCAGCGGGGCGGGATCTCCACAGACCCGCTGCCCTTGGTTTTCTCTCCAGTGCTGTGGCGCCCTTCGCTCCAGCTGTCACTCCCCAACATACCCTCATCCAAAAGCGGGAAGCAGCGAGCTGGCCAGGGCTGCAAGAGAAAGCTTTCTTCAGTCTTCCTCTCCTTTTATCAGGGAGAAAGAATGCTTCCTAGACACCTGCTCTCTTCCCCACAGACTGCCCTCATGGCCCCACTGACCCCCTCTCGCTGTAAAGAAGCCTGGGAAAGTGTCTGACGTTCGTCCTCCGCAGTGGGAGGCAGGCAAAGAAAGGGATTGCTTGGGAATGGCTGACACAACCCATGTTTCTGCCAAACTTAGCAGTGTTGTGGACGATTCCAGAAAAGGGGACCCTAGTCTGGGTTTGTAATAGATATAAAGGAGAGTGTTTTCAATGAAATACAGTTTAGTTCTCTTCCAAACACATGCCTTATCAGGAGCTAACAGGCAAGGAGCTAACCACCAAGAGGAAATCTTGCTGGACCCACCCCAAAGAGCTCACCAATTCCACATGAATGACTCGGACGTTCTGTCCAAGGGACATGCCCGGCTCCTTTACATGAGTAGCCTGTGAGTATTAGCCATATGAGGAGAAATAAATTTCCATGCAAGCCTGAGCCTAATGATCATTGGTGTGAATGAACAAGGGTGGGTGAGGGCCAGTCAGGGTCAGAGTCAGTACCAACTCTGCAACTGAATGCTATATATAAATATGCATATGCGTATGTGTGCACTTGTGTGTGTGTGTGTGTGCGCGTGTGTGTATGTAGCAGCAGAGCAGAGGGAGTCAGATATTCAAGCTGTGTAGCCTTAGACGAGTTTCCTAACTTTTAAGTTGGTTTTCTATAAAATAGAAATAAGAGAAACAGCCTGCCTCATAAAGTTGTTGATCTGACATTAGACCGGTGTGTGTGAAGCCCTTGGAAACTTGGGAACTCTGTCCAAGTGCAAGGGCAGCTATCCCCACTGAGGGGCTTGTCTGAAACTGAGAAGCTTTTTCTTCCCACACTTAGTGTAAGCTCCTCCACGGCAAGATGGCAGCCCAAGGATCCTATAATGCTGAGCATATAATAGGGATCCATAAATATCCAGGAACTTTTAAAAGTGGTATGTGTTGTGGGAACTGAAGGGGGTCAGAATTTGCTACCCCAAAATATGCCACTTTGGCATAAGGACTATTTTGAGCTGAAGGCAACTGGGAAACAGCAGATGGAGGAGGAACTCTCTGTCTTCCCTTTTTCTGCCTAAAACCAAGGCACAAATTTCCCTTTTTAAAGGTAACATAATTTCACCTTTGGGAAGGTATCTCTCTCCTCTATCTCATGCCAGGAAAAGGAGATGAGTCATCACTAGAAACAGCACTGACTTCAGTCTACATGACAAACCTTGCTAAACAACCCTTACCTTCCATTAGTTTCCCCCATATATTTACCTTCCCACAATTTACTGCCTCTAGAAGCTAAAACCCCTTTGGTCTTGTCACTTCTCCCTAATTTATTGTTCTTTTTTAAAAAAATGGTATATAAGCTCTCAAGCCTAACCATGTCTTTGGGTTTTCACCTCTCTGTGAGGCTTCCTGTGTGCATGTGGAATAAATTTTTTATCCTGTTTATCTGCTTTGTCAGTTAATTCTCAGGCCCGAGCTATTGAACCTAAGAAGGCAGAGGAAAAGCTTTTTTTCCCCACCCCTGCACAACCATAGTATTGGTAAAAGCCAGGGTTTTGGACTCAGACCTGGGACCAATCCCTGGATCCACTATATATTTGGCTGTGTGGCTGAACCTTTCTGAACCTCAGTTTCCCATCTATATAATGGCACCTACTCGCTTGGATTGCAAAGACTAAATGGACCAATCTAAACCTGGCCATGGTTTGTGCTCAGTAAATGTTAGCTCTTGTTACTACATATTGAAGGCCCTTAAAAAGGAAAGAGATTTTGCATTATGTTTTTTAAGTGAAGCATTATAATCACATTTTTACTTGTATATATCTATTTGAGGCAAAAAATTTACAGATTTTCCCCCTTAACTGCAAGATAATCTAAATGGATTTTATACTGGGTGGCTTAATTATAACATAATCTGTGAAGTTATAGCCAGTGGGTTAAAAAAAGAAGTTGAGGACAAAATTGTTTCCTCTAACAACCACACTAGAAAATTCGAGTGCTACAATAAATAAACACTGAGATAAACCCCAGTCTGGAGGTGAAGTTCATATGGAGTTATAACGAACCATGGCCGTTAAGGCAAAACCCTCTGGTTGTTTCTGCAAACAAATGTCCAGGAAACTCAAGTTGGTGATGAAAAATAAAGCACACTTGAATTCAACTTAAGCTGAACCCTGCCCTCCCTGGGCTCCAAAGCTCTGAGTCACCTACCTCATCACCCACATTCCCCATTAAGTACCTTTCTATTGGAGCTTGAGGGATTTGATCCTTAACGCCCATGCCCCCCCCCCACCCCGTGTCATTTGGAACTGAGAGAGACATATGAGTCCTTCTTTGCTGTGAATGTCAGTTGGAGGATGTGGCTTTAGGGCTGGTAGCCAGGGAGGCTTGCTAACCCTGCACATTTGAGCTTACTCACCCAGGGCCAGGGAGAGGCCAGGTTAGAAAGCCACAGGCCTTGGCTGCACAGAAAGGGCCCTTATTGTCACAGTGAACAGCTTGCCAAGGAGTTTGGTTCTTATTCCAAACTCACCAATCAGGGCAGTCATTGCTCGGCTCTCGGGGGAGAGGAGCCAGGAAGTGTGACTTGAGGTGGGCTGGGGGCTCCCCTCCAACACTCTGACTTAAACTCTCCATCCTAGGCTGAATCACCACAGTTGGCATTTGTACTTTCCCACTGCCATGGCCGGGGGTGCCGTTTGCCTGGTTCCCCTGGTCACCGGACTGCTTCCTTTAGAGCACGCAGAAAGCCGCCTCTGCCTGCTCTGCTTGGCGCCCCGCTTCCCCTCCCTCGCTTCAACTTTCCATCTAGGCACACCGCCAGCGATCACACCTTAACCAGACGCCCAGTCTCTTTAGGGCTGTGTCACAATTTGCCAGGTTTGCCTTGCTCTGGGCAGCTTTTTGGGACATGTAGTACTTGTGGCTTGGAATATAAGAGTCGTATTTGAATCTGGGACTCTTTGTGACCATGGGAAAGTAATGTCAGCTCTCTGAATGTCAATTTTCTGATTTATAAAATGAAGAC
Organism: Cheirogaleus medius; assembly: GCA_008086735.1. Classification (NCBI taxonomy): domain Eukaryota; kingdom Metazoa; phylum Chordata; class Mammalia; order Primates; family Cheirogaleidae; genus Cheirogaleus; species Cheirogaleus medius. The sequence continues at coordinate 11,384,222 of VBSM01001265.1, read as the reverse complement.
AATATCCACTTCATAGGGTTGATATATTTGATGAAAATATGTATAAGCAGTACCAGGGACACATAGTAGGTGCTCACTAAAGTGTGGCTATACCTATTATACAGTTATTCATGGATTTCTTAATTCCCCATTAAGCCCTGGCAAATTAATGAGGAAAATGGAGCAGGGAGTCCCTCCTAGAAAACCAAACCCACTCCAGATAATTTAGCAAGCCCCATACCTACTGAGGACATAATGACAATAAACCCATAAAGAGGCCACTGTGTCCCAGGCACTTGTCTTGACAACTCACTGTTTCTAATAACCCCAAGCGATAGGTGCTATTATCCCCATTTTCCAAATGAGAAAACTCGTAAGGCACATAAGGTGAAGTAACTTGCCTGAGGTCCCGTGGCGGGTTAGCATCAGAGCTGGCATTCCAGGAGCAGGCTGGCTCCAGAGGCCAGGCTCTCCTCCCACTGCTCACCCGCCCCCAGCCTCCCAATTGTCCCCCAGCCCTCAGGGCAGGGTCCCTTTCATGACCGCTGGTCTCCCACCCTTCTTCCTGGCAGGGAGCTTTAATTGGAAGCTGTTTGTGCCACAATTTAAGGGCCAAGCTATTCTGGGAAGCCCAGAACAGTCTTTTCTTTATTATTCACCTCAATTAAGCATTGTGTTTGTCTGGACTTGGGGGCTGTGGGCATTCCCACTGCATTCACAATGCCTCTTATTTCAAGAAAGTTTCTGAAAAATGCAGACCAGCTCTTGTTTTCCTGGGTAGATATGGTCTTGTGCATTTGCAGAGTAAGCAATTTTTTTTTTTTTTTTCAAATAAATGGAAGCCTGGGAGGAAGTTTAGTGGAACAGGGAGTGCAGAGGCCCGGAAGATGAGAAAGCTGGGTTTAAGCCCCATCAACCAGCATCAACTACCTGTGCTGTCTTGGGCAAAATAAGAGTAGCTTACACTTACAGACCACTTACTGTCACGAGTTCTCACGTTATCTTGACAGCAACACTTACACGGTAGGTCTGTCAGGATTTACCTACAACAGACCACCGTAGGCACTCACCTAGAAGTTAAGGTACTGAGTTCATTTACCTTGCCCCAAAATAATATGAGACTGTATAAACAGGAAGCTTTAGTTTAGATAAGATTATCCATTATAAAAATTTTATGTTGAATAACTTATAAGTAATTTGAAAAGGAGACCTCTGGTCAGTTTCTACTTCTGTCAAAGTCAGTGGGGTAGATGCATTGTGGCTCACTGGAGGTCTTAGACTCTTGTAGCCTTAACAACCCTATAATCCATATAAGTAGTCCACTTCCTACCTGCCTGACCTGTTACAAATGTATTACCTCAAGACTCACAATAATTCTTTGAGGTAGGTGCAGAAAGCTAAAGCTCAGAAAGGTTAAAAAAAATAAAAAAACGTATCCAGAGACAGACATAGCCAATTAGAGAAAGAGACAGGATTTAAACCCAGGTACCTAAGTACAAAATCCATGCACATAGCTGCTGCTATCCTGAAATGAAATATCTATGAGAAGCCATGGGCATTTAGAAACAGCCTGTGGCAAACACAGTATTTTGAAATGATCTGATAAGGCCTAAGCGGGTCCTGTTAGGCTCCAACGTTGTGTAACTTTCCAGTAAAAAATAATCACACGTTCTTTCCTAAGAAAAGGCAGGAATTAACTTCTTCCAAGTAAAAAAGCATCAGAATCCCATTCTGGGCTTCTTTCCAAAGTGAGATTGGCATGTATGACAGACATATGTGATTAGACATATGCTGACCTGAGGAGCTGAGTGTGAATTCTGGACTTGTCAACTTATTACTTCAGTGACCTTGAACAATTCAGCTAACTTTGCACAGTTTCCCCTTATGCAGAGTCCAGATGAAAATATATGTAACACAAAGAGCTCAGAACCCTGCACCAGAAAGTTGCCCTTATCATAATGAATGTGAAGTCAGCAGTAGCTTCAGTCAGCTCTGTGCCTTCTCAGTACATCAAGAATCCTGTAGAGAGAAGTATTGTTAACGTTAGAGTTCAGATCTGTTTGCAAGCAACAGAAACCAATGGGAGCTAGTAGGCTTTGAACACTGATAAAGAACTTAGCAAGTGTAAGATCAATCATATGGTCCTGCTGAGGACTCATGTGTATAAGGCTAGTTTATTCTCTCAAGAGGCCCAAAGTCCAAAACATGTGAGTTGGGCAGGCTCTTATTTTTTCAGGACATGCACTCACTGCATGATGTTAAGTCATGGGCCCGAATGCAAGGACACAAGAGGCATATACCTATACCTTGAAGCCCAGTACTTCCAAGACAAAGTTGGGCAATGGGTCAGCATCCTTCAGGACATGAGTTCCACTTACCTACCCACTGGGTGTACCTTGCACCCATAGCTCATTCCCCAAAAGAATGCTGGCTGCAGCTGTCTGCTAGATCTACTAGGGAGAGATAAACTTTGTCTCTATCAGGGAGAGAGGGGAGAGGAATGCGGGTTGCAGCTGTCTGTCAGATCTTACTAGGGAGAGATAAACTTTGTCTCTATCAGGGAGGGAGGGGTGAGGAATGCGGGCTGCAGCTGTCTGTTAGATCTACTAGGGAAAGATAAACTTCATCTCTATAAGGGAGGGAGTGGGTAGGAACGCGGGCTGCAGCGGTCTGTTAGATCTACAAAGTCCGGGACTCCCCAGACTCCTGCGGCTATTGTTTACAAGCCTAAGTTTTGCATTAACCACATTCTGTCCTATACATGCCTTTCGGGTTCCCACCTGGAACAAACCTAACATGTATTATGATCTTGGCTTTATTTTGCCAAGGAATGAGCCAAGGGAATCTATCACCACCCAACACTGAACATTATGACAGTTCCTGCAAAGCCATGCAAAGGGTACTGGCTCTCCACTCATCCTGCCTTTACAGTATTGCCTTTGGGTCCAGGCACTCACCTCTTAGTCTAAGGCATGAGTCACAGCAACTTTTTGCAGAAAGCGACCCCAAAGCTTAAGGCCATTTATAAGACCTTGCTGATTTTGACTGCTCAGCAGACCTTTCCCCATAACCCCATCTAATAGCACCCAGGTTCTGCTTTAGAAAACTACCCTTTTCTCAGTGTAGTCTGGCCAAAAAGTGGGTACATGACCCAAGATAGCAGTGAGACAGTCTCATCCTACAATCTGAATCTTGAAAGAGACTTTTGGAACTGCCGAACTCCTGTTTTTTTGGTGTGTGGTTGCATTCCCACCCCCACCCCCCAAATTTCCAAAAAATTCGTTTTCTTAGAACTCATGTGAAAGAAGCTGCTTTGCTTAGCCGGTGCCTGTGGGCATGGTTAGTACTTCCTCAGGCAGAAAAAGCCCTATCGAGGAAAGAGTCACACCTAGTAGGTTGTCTTGGAACAGAGAATTAAAGATGATATGAGGAAAAACATCGAGCCAACAGAGAGCACACAGCACCAAGGTAACACTAGGTTTTGATGAGGGAGTCTCCATTTTTCTATGTTCAGGTAATGACAACAGAAGAAAACTAGCACTGCCCACAGTGTCTTCTTTTGGTTGCTACCACTGATAATACTGCATATGCTGTTATTCTTTGGGGCCAATAACTACACTCATCCATTTGATGACATTTTATTTTCAGAAAGGCACCATTCACTGCATTCAATTTGTTTAACAGCTTACATAATCAGATGGCTTTTTTCTTTTAAGTTAATCAAGAAATTTTTCCTTCTCCTGCAAAAGCGAGGCTATGGCAAAAATAAAGCCAAGATCATAATACATGTTAGGTTTGTTCCAGGTGGGAACCCGAAAAGTATGTACAGGACAGAATGTGGTTAATGCAAAACTTAGGCTTGTGAAACAATAGCTGCAGGAGTCTGGGGAGTCCCGGACTTTGTAGATCTAACAGACCCCTGCAGCCAACATTCTTCCCCACTCCCTCCGGTATAGAGGCAAAGTTTATCTCTCCCTAGTAGATCTAACAGACAGCTGCAGCCCGTATTCCCCCCTCCACCCGAGGCAGATGAAGGCTTTCTCTCCCTACCTCTCCTGATAAGGATACCAGAGCAGAAGGATGGATGTGACTGGGGCAAGGGTCCTAGAAGTTGGTTATTTGAAGAAAAATCTATTACAAGCACCTGTTCTGGCCCACTTACTTACTCCCCCTGAAAAAACCCTCTGTAAAACCCAAGGCTCTCCCCTTTTCTCTTGTGGACACTTTTTCACCTCTACCCATCTGCAGCCAGATGCTCACAATAAACAGCGTTTTGCTACACAGGAGGCTCCGTGTGTCCCTCTCTTGGCTCAGGACCTAACAATGCAATATCATTGGGTCTATTGAATCTTGAGAATTATTCACCAGTATGCACAGGGAAAAGAAAAAACTTTCCTTTGTGGAAGGGGTGTGTCATTTTTTAGGTGTATCACTTTAGGAAACTAGTTTCCTAAAATGTTGAGCTTCAGAAAGCCTCAACATTTGTGATTGTGCTAGTAGCCCTTACAAGCGTATTTTATACAATCTGTGCTGAGTCAGCTGGGAGTCAATAGGCTGAATGTGGGCAGGTAAAGCACCTCCCTGCAGATCTGTTGCTATTAAGGATGCCATCTGGAAGTCTCAAGTTGCAACCCCAAAGGTTGCTCCCACTGTACACACAGTCATCCTACCAGTAATATTCAAGATAAGTACACAATATTGCCAGTCATAGGTAGATACATTTTTTAATTGTGTGTGCCAGAGCCAAGATATCTCACTGATCCAACAAAAAAAAGGCAGGGGAATAGCTTTAACATACCATTAATTTACACTATTACATTTTTCCAGTGAAAGACAACAAAGCCCATACAAAATTTAGAGACAAGAAAATTCAATTTTCAGCTACTGGTACCTAACGATAGACTTTGTGTTTTTATGCCCTGCCATCTAGGATGTTTCCTTCCTTCCTTGCCAGACATCTTCTAGCTCTGGGCTTGTTGACCTGACAGCCCACATCTGGAGCATCTGTTGTGCTGCCATAGTAACGCAGGAGCCATAAAGCTTAAGGAAGGTTCCATGTGAGAGAGAACTGTTGGAAAGAATCCCCCTGGCACCACTCCTGCCAGATGCTAACCATACTATTTAACACATCCAAGGAACCAGAGGGGAAATACCTGAGGGTCATAGAGAACCTATACAAGCGGTCACTGCAAAGCTGGGCCTCCAGAGAGCAGAGGAAGAAAGCATGTAACCTAGTTCAAGTCACACCAGCTTCACTCTTAAACTTCTCCCTCAAGTGGAGCTTCCCTGCAAACAGGACTGGTCTTCAAGGTCTCTGAGTCCCTCTCTCTCTGACCCAAGATACTTGAGCTGATTTTATTCCTTCCCAACAGGATCACATTGGAAAATATAAAACCTTTGTTACACAGCAGCAAGGAAATGGGGAAGAAGAGGGTGGTGGTGAAGGGGTAGTTTAGAATCCCTTCTGGGGTTGATTTAGAGATAAAAGTTCCAGGCTGCTGCCAGAAACGGGGTCACCAGCAGAAAACCCGTTTTCCCTGATAAGGTGGTCCCATAGTTTTGATCTTTCTCATGGTTACACAGGTCTGTCTTGCAGCAGTAGTACTGTAGTTCAGCTTCCCCTAAGAGTTGTGAAATGCGGTCAAAGTTGCAATCTTCAAACTTCCAACACTGGTGATATATCCGTGGCCCTGTGGGGAGACACATACACAAAGGTAAGAAGGTAACTGGGTACAGTTCTGTATCTGCCTTTGAACCCTAAATTCTATGTAGAATTTACTCTATGGAAGTAGAGACATCCAGGTAAAATGTTCTTCCCAGGTGAGTTGTGAAGGGGAACTATTAGTAAATGATGATATACCTCTAAATGGAACTTTTCTGTAAAACCAAGGTCTCATCAGAGCCAGGATAGTTGTGTGTGGGTTGGTGGGGAGGCAACAGGCATTTATTCTGTTAGAGGGAAATTTGGTAATATCTACCAACATTTTAACACATCAACTGCCATGTGAGTTGTATTTAACTCACGCTGGGGCTTTGTGAAGCAAAACCTGGGCAAAACTCTGCAGTTGGTTCCTGAAAATCTTACTTGTTGATGTTTTTACTGTTACAATTAATATTGACAAATTAATTCTAAAAATGTGGATTAAATGAATAGAAATCAATAAATTTCGTTTTTCATGAAATTTTTCATTAAATTAGAAAGGATCGTTTTGTTTTCAACATTTTTATTCTATTTTCATAATAAAACACTGTGGCCTCAAGTGTAGCAGTCAGTGTGTTAAACACGTACCCCCTTTGGTCCAGCAATTTCACTTTTGGAGTGTAGCCTATGAAGTTATTTGTAAGAGAGGTTAGGATATGCTTAAGAATGGTCACTGCAGTACTATCTGTACAGCAAGAAACTGAAAAAAAACCCCTGTCATTAAAAGAAAAACTCTTGAAGAAATTATAGAATTCCATACAACAGAATTCCATGCAGAAAGGGAATGGCATGGGCCTACAAGTACTGACATGGAAAGAGCTTGATGTGAAGAAAAAAAAAACAAAAGCAGGAAAAATGTGCAAATTGGACTTCATCAAAGTTAAAACGTTTGATCTTCAAAGAACATTATCAAAAATATAAAAAGAAAACCCACAGAAAGGGAGAAAATGTTTGCAAATCATATGATAACAGTCCTATATCCAGGATATATAAAACATTCTTGCTACTCCATAATAAAAGGCCAAATAACCAAATTTAAAAATGGGCAAGGGATTTGAATAGACATTTCAACAAAAAAGGTAAACGAATGGCCAATAAGCACGTGAAAAGATGCCTAATATCATCAGTCATTAGGACAATGCAAATTAAAATCACCAGATCCCACTTCACACACACTAGGATGGCTAAGATCCAGAAATGGTAAATGGCAAGTGTTGGCAAGAAGTGGGAAAATTGGAGAGCCAGCAGAGAAACCCAGGCTACGATAACTTTACACTTGAAGGAAACTGGAAGGATATGAGATATCTGAACAATGAAATAATTGAGAAACAGTCAGGGATGTTACATGTGGAGTGGCCACAGTGATTTTCTAGAATCCCTAAGGACAAAATTTATAACATACAATTCCCTCATTGCCATGATCACATGACCGTCCTCTTCTGCACTTTCAAAGGTAAGTTTTCTGGTATGTAAATTATGTATCCATTAAAAACCTAGATGCAGAACAGTATGCAGAATGTGATCCATTTGTATAAAGAAGGCATATACACCTGGGAGTACATGCATTAATTTTTCTCTGGAAGGATCCCAAGTAATTTAACAGTGTTACCTTCATGGAATAACATTCTTCATGTATAATATGTTTCTGGATGGATTGAGATTTGAGGGTTTTTTTTTAATTGTCATATAGATGACTTATTTTTAAAGTATTTGAAACTTTATTTAAAAATCATTAGATTATTTAGTAATACAAGAAGTTTCCACAAGAACATGGCATTTTGGTCCCATTGTTGGAAAAATATCCTTGAGCACATATGAAAATAAAGGTCAGAAGTATATATTCCAAGTGTCTTATAGTGGGGTTTTTAATATTCAGAAAAAGCATGTTAAGTGAGAAAAAATGTATTAGCTGAGAGTTATTATGGTAGATTTTCCTCTCCAAAAATAATTGAGTGTCTATCAGCTAAATACTTGGAATATACATAAGATATAAAGAGGCATGATCCTTGCCCTGGAATCATTTTGTTGTCTTCTGTGCTAGAAAGAAAATACAGATCCATACTTTCTTATTTAGGACTTGTGACTAATTAATCCAATTCCATTCATAGCTTGGAACAAAACACTTTGAAGTTTATAACTGTAGGTGTAACTGTCCTGTCTTCCCCTCAGAGGGGATTGGTATCTGAATTAAAATTTAATGAAGTCTGGTCGAGTGGTAGAGGCCAGATACAGTGTTCCACAAGGGCACTACTTGCCTGAGTCATAACTATATAAGTGGATGATTCTAATATCGTACTAGAGGCTGCTGTCGAAAGTTACTGCTTTACGTGATAGTAATTAAGAACTGAAATTTGAAAAGCATTAAAACTACCAGAATTTTAATTAAGGAAGCATAACAGCTTGGGGATAACAGATAGTAATTTATTAATAATTGTTACCAATTAATCACTTCCTATGCGTTCTGCAGCATGCCCAAGCACTTTACTTGAATTATGATATTCAAGGAACAGCCTTATGATGGTGACCTTGCCAAAGCATCAGAATCACCCCAATAAAAGTGGAGCATATCAGAGTCACTGGAGCATTGAGGTCCTCTCTGCTTGGCACAGCCTCCCTACTCTTTTTGAAGATTTGACTCAAGTCTACCTAAAGGAACAGTCTTCAGTTGTCCCAGGCACCCCTAAGTGTGGCCCTTTTTCAGAATGCTATTAGAGCAGTGACCACTTGGCACTGTCACCAGATGCTCCTCCAAGACTCCAAGTACATTTAACATGGTTTATGTTTCTTATATATAAATATAACATGGTTTATATTTATATTTAGCATGAATGGAGCTTCCAGGACTGAAAGTTGCTCTGGGTGAGTGAGTGATGAGTGAATGTGAAGGCCTAAGACATTACTGCACACTTCTATAGACCATATAAACACCGTATACTGAGACTACACTAAATTTACAAAAAGTATTTTTCTGCCTTCAATAGTACATTAACCTTAGCTTACTATAAGTTTTTCATTTTATAAACTTTTTAACTATTAAGTTTACTTTATAAACTTTTTAATTCTTCCATAATAACACTTAGCTTAAAACATAAAGATGTTATACAGCTGTACAAAAATATTTTCTTTCTTTATATCCTTACTCTATAAGCTTTTTTCTATTTTTAAAATTTTTAATTTTTTTTACTTTTTAAACTTTTTGTTAAAAATTAAGACACAGGCCAGGCATGGTGGCCTACTCCTGTAATCCTAGCACTTTGGGAGGCCAAGGCGAGAGGACTGCTTGAGGCCAGGAGTTCAAGGCCAGCCTGGGCAACACAGTGAGAACTCCATATCTACAAAAAAAAATTAAAAAATTATCTGGGTGTGGTGACAGACGCCTGTAGTCCCAGCTACTCAGGAGGCTAAGGTGGGAGGATCCCTCAAGTACAGGAGTTCAAGGCTGCAGTGAGCTATGATCATGCTACTGCACTCCAGCCTGGGTGACAGAGCGAGACCCTGTCTTCAAAAATAAAATAAAACTAAGACACAAACACACTCATTAGTGTAGGCCTGCACAGGGTCAGGGTCGTCAATATCACTGTCTCTTCTACCTTCACATCTTGTCCCACTGAAAGGTCTTCAGGGACAATAACATGCATGGAGCTGTCATCTCCTATGATAACAGTGTCTTCTTCTGGAATTCTGCCTGAGGCTGTTTTACAGTTAACTTTTTTAATAAGTAGAAATAGTACTCTCTAAAATAACAATTAAAAGTATAATGTAGTAAATACACAAACCAGTAACATAGTCATTTATTATCAAGTATTATGTACTGTCCATAATTGTACATTATACTTTTATATGACTGGCAGTGCAGCAGGTTTGTTGGCACCAGCATCACCACGGACCTGTGAGCAATGCAGCTACATGACGAGGCCATGGGAACTTTGCAGCTCAATTATAATCTTATGGGACCACCATGGTCTGTCGTTGACCAGAATGTTATATGGCACATGACTATTATCTGCATTTAAGTTTACTCCATGTCTTTTCATGGCTTGATTTCATTTTAGCACTGAATAAAATTCCATTTTCTGGATATACCATCGTTTTATCCATTCACCTACTGAAAGACATCTTGGTTGCTTCTAAGTTTTGGCAATTATTAACAAAGGTGCTATAAATATCTGTGTGCAGGTTTTTGTGTGGATGTAAGTTTTTAATTCCCTTGAGTAAGTATGAAGGAAAGTGATTGCTGAATCGTATGGTATGAGTATATTTAGTTTGGTAAGAGACCGCCAAACTGTCATCCAAAGTGGCTGTACCGTTTTGCATTCCCATCAGCAATGAATGAAAGTTCCTGTTGCTTCACATCCTTGCCAGCTTCTGGAGTTGTCACTGTTATTCCAGTAAGTGTCTCAACGTTGTTTGCATTAACCAATTGTAAGCTTAACGATTCAGATAAGAAACTATGGGATCTGAAGGCTGGAAAAAAGACCTTGGCTCCGGCCCACTTGCCTCTTCTCCCTACCTCTGCTATCCAACATACGCATTTCATACATAACAAAGGTGGAGAGAACTGGCTGGGGGCAGGACAGAAGTCAGGGCTCCCAAGTGCTGCTCTAACACTCATTTAACATATCATAATTGCCTTTAGCTTCTCATTTGGAAATTTTACTTTCTGTAGTGAGGGGTCCAAGAGACACAGATGACCCAGGTAAAGAACCAGGTCTGTGCTCACATATAATTGGTGCTCACATACTAGTGGAGTGAATGACCATGTTCTCTTTGTGGCCTTACTGCACTTTCTACATTAACAACGTGGTCCCCGCTGGAGGCAGAGGGACTGTCCTACAGAATCAAGGAACTTGCATGAAGAGCTTGGGACTTTAGCTGCATTCCAAGAATTTATATCAGAACTATCAGATACTCCTTTTTTTTTTTTTTTGAGACGTCTTGCCTCTCTTGCCCAGGCTAGAGTGCAGTGATGTGATCACAGCTTACTGCAACCTCAGACTCCTGGGTTCAAGCGATCCTCCTGCCTCAGCCTCCTGAGTAGGGAGGGATTTCTCCTCTCTGGGGAAATGAATTTTCTTTCTCTCAGCTTTTTCTCCCAAGCCTTTTCTGAGTTTACCTGACATTGTTCACCATTCCTTGATGTTGACACTAGAAGCTTGTGGTAGAGGATATAAGAGTGAAAATAACTTTGAAGAGTGCTTTTGTTTTTATCTCTTGGAAATGTAGGTCTGGGAGTTTTACCGTGTGTACCAAGCAAACTCTGAAACTGCCATTCCTCACCAGCATCACTGCACATCTGGATTCAACCGGGAACTACACCCAGCAAGACGGAGGGCCTGTCTTTGGTGGTTTCTTTCCTCTGTCTACCATTTCCTATATTCTAAGAGGATTTATGGAGGTGGATATTCCATGGCATAACCAATTTGGAAAACACAGATTTGACAGACTTGTGCATGTTCGCACTCTCCACCCCCACACTCATGAGCACCTTGCTCTGAGGCCACCGAACCTTGGTACCTGCTGTTGCCTCTCCCAGGAACCACCCTTCCCTTCTCAGCAACTCGGACCTTCTACTTGTCCTTTGAGCTCAGCTTGCTCAGGGCTCTGCATGCCCCAGATACCCCATGGAATGAGAAAGAGGTGTACAGAAAGCCATTTGGGACAGCCCAACAGGCCTTTGTCAGAATTTTAACTGTGTGCGTCCTTTCTTCATCTTTGCATTGCTATCTGCTAGCTCAGGCTCTGGCACACAGCAGGCGCCCAGAGGCTTGGGAGACAGCACAGTGTTGCTGTTAAAGAGCACAAGCTTTGGAATCAGATGGATTTCCGTGCTTAAAGCCTGAGCTTGTTACTTGACCATAACCTGTTGCTTAATCTGAGCCTCAATTTCCTCATCTATCAAATGGGAATAAAAGATCACCCTGAGAAGTAATGAGATGCATTCATTAAAAGGCCTGGCATGGTGGTTCACACCTGTAATCTCAGCACTTTGGGAGGCTGAGGTGGGAGGATTATTTCCAGCCTGGGCAAGATAGCGAGACCCCCATCTTTACAAAAAATTTAAGAATTAGCGAGGCTGCCTGTAGTCCCAGTACTTGGGAGGTTGAAGCAGGAGGATGGCTTGAGCCCAGGAGTTCGAGGCTGCGGTGAGCTATAATTGCACCACAGCACTCCAGCCTGGGTGACACAGTGAGACCCTGTGTCTTAAGAAAAAAAAAAAGTTTATGAAACATGCTCAGTGCCCAACACACAACTGGTGCTAATCAATGGTAGCTATTACTTGTTGAATACAGGTCTAATGGGAATTAGAGTGACACAAATTTTTTCCCAGGCTCTCATCACCCCATTACATTCAGGAGACAGGGAAGGGGGAGGCTCTTACCAGCTTTTGTACGGAGACACGCGTCAAAATTAGGTGTACAATTGGTGGCTGTGGCGCATTCAGGCACTGGGTTAATACAGCTGTAGCACTTCAGGCTATAACCTGGAATCAGGAAGAAACCGTCAGGACCTCTTAAACCAGCACTGACTTGCCCCTGGTAGCCCACAGTCTCCATTAATATGGGGCAGAAGTCAGCAACTCATGGCACGCTTCCACTCCCGCACAGATTTACAGCCATTATCTCTTTCCAAGCTCAAACTACAGTCCCAGCAACATTTTTTGGACCTTGAAGCAAACATAAAAGAAATAACCACATCTGCCATCGAACTGTACAATTGAGAAGCTTCCTCCTAACCTTCTACTGGGAAGAGATTAACCTGCAATGTAATGATATATTAAAAGGAAAATATCAAGAGAATTAGCTAAAAGAATTCTATAAGTGCCTTCCAAGGAACAAATATGCTCAATTAAATTACACCCTTGTGGATTGATGATCAGTATTTGGCAGTAGTTATCTCTGGGAAAAGACATTTTCAAAGATGAAATATGTAAAATATCATTATAGATCAGTATTAACAGATGAACACCTGCAACTGATAATGATGATAGAGAACACTAATTCTAAACCCCAATTAAGCAAAAGTTCTCCCCCTAAAAATAATTCTATTCCTTTCATTAGGAGGGCATTATATATTTGCACTCAATTATTAGGTTGTGAATTTTGTCAATTTAAAATTTGTGACAATTTGTTTTCTCTCTTGTTATTTATATAATAACTTACATAATGTCCTCGATTTTGTCTCTTGGACTGCAGAGCCTGAAATATTTACAGTCTGGCCCTGTACAGTTGATGGCTTCTGGGACAGGGTATCATCAACGAACTGTTTCCTGCTAAGGGACTGACCCAGTGCCAGAAGTGCACACAGTCAAGGAAAGACAACAGCTGTACACTTTATACCCATGGAGGTGGCACAGCTGGGACCAGCAGAGACACTGAACACTAGGGTCAGCTTCCATCAGAAGCAAATGGCCTCCAGTTCCCTAACTGGAAAAATGACTCGCTCCCAGGCAAGTTCTCATGATTAATCTTTGCCAGCTAATCTTCAGGTTTTGCTGGATGATTTTCCCTTCTCTGTTTTTATAACAACAGTGGCAAGGAAAAGATGAGTTGTAGTTAACCTGTGTGATGGGGAGAAGTTCAGGAAGCAGGAGTCGGAAGCAAATCATCCTGATTTATGTGGATCTACACTTTTCTATTATCAGAGATAATCATCTTCCTGTCACACGGCTTCTGCCGTGGAATCAGTACATGGTGGAATCTACCAGTGTGAAAGACATTTTCCAAGATGAAACATGTAAAATATCATAGAAGAATGTCATGTTTAAACCAAGTGTGGGTTTTTGAGCGCAAGAGCTGACTTCTAGTTCTAAGGCAGAAGCCCAGATTTAGCACCATGGAAAGAGGGGACTTCCCAGAAGTCCAGTGGAAAGTGGCTCCTCACTTTCTGAGCACAGACAGGAGCCAAGCTTTCTGTAGCATCTTCAATGGCCAATCCTGCCTTCCTATGTGTAAAATCCCACTCACCAGAGGACCCTTTGTTTTGTGAAGGTTCCAGATTAACGCCTTGAATCAAAAAACCCCACCCACACCACTATGTTTGCAGATGACAAGACGGATGCCTGCAGAGGTAAAGTGACTCACCCAAGGACACCCAGCTACAAAGCCAGTGTGCAGGGCTCTGTGAGACCCACTGTCGGCATGTGTCACGCCTGTGTGAGAGGGGAGCCACGATGACATGGCACAAAGATGCAATTTTCCTATGGCCCCTTCCTGTGCCAAATGTGTGTACACATGGATGAGAAGAAAAGCGTCTAAGAAGGAGAGCATTGTTTTAGCCTGGCTGTGTTTCTGGGCCATTTTATTTATTTATTTATTTTTCTTTCTTTCTTTTTTTGTTTTTTTTTAGGCTGGTCAGGTGAAGCAGTGGGAGTGGAGAAGGAACAAAGGAATCTCTGTAACTGGTTGTGATCAATTAGCTGTAAACACCACTGCACTCGGACCAACCTATGGGCTATTTTAAGTAACCCATAGAAGTGAATTTCCTACTGGCTAAAGCCCATGTTTGGAACGTCTGTGGGGCAGAAATATTCACAGCTAATATGTTCATACGGTGTTTGAATATCTGTGCACTTATGTGCTAAGCCCTTCACAGAACTGTTATAAGAGGTAGGCTCAATTCTCTCCATCCCCATTTTGCAAAAGAAAACAAGTACTAAGATATTAAGTAAATTGTCCAAAGTCACTAAGTGACAGAGCTGAGACTCAAACCCAAGCTTGGTTTAACCAAGATTTTCTTCTAATTGACCTGAGTGGGGAAGAGAAGGAAACGGTACAGGTTGTGGGTGAAACCAAGGCCAAAGACAAGCAGCAAGGCAGTGGACGACTGTTTGATATTCTAGCCCAAGGGTCGGGAATCTGTGACCTGAAGGACACATGTGGCCTTCTAGGTCCTTAAGTGTGGCGTTTTGATTGAATCCAAATTTTACAGAACAAATCCTCAGAAGTGGGGGGCATATTCAAGTCCCAGGATGGGGACTGTGCTGAGACAGGCTTTAGCACAGTCCCAAGTACATAATAAGCAGTTAAGATAAAGTAGCTGCTAATATTATAAGACATGCTCCAACAGTGTAGAAATTTTTTTTATTGTTCATTATGTTACCACTTCTGTTTCTGCTCCCCACCACCCGCCACAAAAAAACATCAAACAACCACAAAAAAACAGAAGTGGCCAGGTTGTTATACCAATATGACACAGGCAGAAAATGACATTTGATCCTCATGATGGAGCAAAGCAAGTAGCACGGGTGTTCCTACTGCTATAGAGATTAAGACTCAGAAGCACACAACTTCCTCCAGGAGGAAGGGGTGGTCCAGGAAGGGTTGGCCCAGGGGAAAGGGTGGCCCGGGGGAAGAGTGGCTCAGAGGGGAGGGGTGGCCTGGAACAGTGGGGAAGAACATGTTCTGTGGTGCCAAAGTGTATCTGTTCACATCCTGGTGTACCACTTCTGTGTGTTATTCAACAAGTTAATTAATCTTTTGGGGCCTCAATCTCATCATGTATAAAACAGGGATAAAAGTAGTACCTATGCCATCAGGTTGGCACCAGGATCAAATAAGCAAATACGCGTCAAATGCTCAGAATAGTGATTGGCACATAAATGCTATGAGCCTTGGCTGCTTCTGCTATCACTGTGCCCATGACCATCGCTATAACACAGGAGAAGCCCCAGGGCAGAAGGACTAAGCTCCCTCACGTGGCTCTGGGCACAGGGGACCCCAGAGGGGCTTGCACAACACCCTAAGCACGGTATCCATGGGAACTGCGGTAGCCTGTGGTGAGAGGGGTGAAACCTAAGCCACTGAGTGTTGTCCCCACCCCCTGTCAAAAGCAGCCCTGTAACTCAGGATGACCTGTAACTCTGGAAGGGGCTCCACTGAGGATGAGGCTCCACGGAGGAAGGAGTTGCCACACAACCCCGGACGGCAAAAGAACCAAAGCCAGACCTGCAAGAGGAACTGGCGCTGAAACTGAAGCCAGTGACACAGGCTCAGTTATCCTGAGCCTAAGAAAAAGGAAGCTCAAGGCCGAGGCAGCCTAGATCCATGTCCTGGGACTCTGGAGCACTCACCTGAATGGCAGAGGACAGCCAGCACGAGCAGGAGCCCGAACAGAACGCAACCTCTTTGGCTTCTCATGGTGCCTGTCCACAGAATCTGGAAGGAAGGGATAAGACAGGTTGTCACAAATAACAGAATAGTGCTGGTTATCTCAGAGAACACAAGTTGGAAGGCTGAGCCGGCTGCCGGGAACGTGGGGAACGAGCTGACAGACCAGAAGACACAAGAAACCTACCTGGCTGGGCACCACGAACTAGGAGTGCTCTCGGGAGGGCACACTTGATCCCTCTCCTGCCCCAAGACCTCAGCTTACTGAAAGAACTGGGTGGGTCTCGGTGAAAGGGGTGGCTCCGGGGGTGTCAACACACACTGGGCGGTGCCCAGCCCTAACCCACAGCAGCCGCGCACGCCTAAGTATACTCAGTCCTTATTGCTACCATGCGGTGGGTATAACACTGTCTTCCTCCCCATGAGAGTTGCTTGGTCAGATGAGATAGGAGAAAACTGACTAATACAGCAACTACAGTTCCCACTCCACCGCCCCCACTTCCAGCTGCTGACTAATCTGGAAGGCCACTTCTTCTCCAGGTCACACTGCTAAGTGAAGCAGACCAAAGGGTGACTCTGGAGGGCACCAGCCTGCATTCAGCAGCAGAACCAGAGGCAAAAGTTCAGCATGCATGGAAGCTCTGGTTCCCCACCGAGACAAGTACAATAGAGACGCTTCTTTGTTCATTTGGGGGACATAAAGAGAGGTATCAGGCAACTTCGATGACTAGTCCCCAGTACATTCGTGCCTAGATGTGCAGCCGTAAGCATCGGGAGAGAAGGGAAGGCTGAAATGCCTCTAACCTTTTCTCCCAGTAGGGAAGCCAAGGCACAGGGAGGTTTTGAACTTGCCTAAGTACAAAGCATCAGTTGCAGATCTAGAAGTCTCCCAACTCTACCCCTATATCCCTAGACCTATCCTGAAATGAGGAGGTGAGAGCTCCTATAAACTGGGGTATTCCACATTCTATTCTCCTGAGCCCCACAGGACTCATGCCTGGCAGACAGATGGGGCTCTTGGGGGTACAAGCCACCTACCCTCCTCAGGGTTATCAGTGCAGAGTTCCTTGACGCTACCAGTCAGGGGAGGACTGAGAAGCAGAAAAGGGCAGGGTCTGGCAGAGTCTGGCATTGTTCAAAGAAGAAAATGTTGAGTGACTTAAGCCTGGGGTGGGAAGAGGTGGCTTTCTGATACATGGGGAATCAGAAAGGAAAACAAACAAGGACTGGCCTTTCCTTACAAGTTGAGTACCTCCCACTTCCCTCTGGCCTCTTTAAAACCTACAACCTGCTACTGGACACCAGCCCCTCTGTGGGACCATCCTGGGGTATGGGGACCCGACACTGACAGCCACCTGCTTGGCCCCCCATGCTCAGGGATTTCTGGGTAGAAAGGATGATTTACAGGTTCAAGTTAGACAGGGCTTAGGATCACGAGGGATGCTGCAAGTGGGCAAGGAGAGGAAGGCATTGATCCGAGGTTCCCAAACAGGGATGCAGGGAGCTTCAGACACTTCCTAAAAGTTAGGAATAGCTGTGGTGTCTGGTGTCAGGCATCCCCATCAGAGGAGGTGGGAGGGAACTCCTGACTTAAGTTAGGCACCAGAAAGGTGTCAGGCTGGCAGGACCTGCTAGCTCCAGGAACGGTCTTCCTTCCCTTGACGTTACTAATGGCATTACAACAAACAGCGTCTTTGAACTTCCCTTACAATGGTCCTTGACATGACTAACAGTGGTACAACATACAGGGTCCCCGACACAGAAGGGTTCTTTGATGAAGCGCGTTAGAAAGAACCGGCCTGCTAAGAAAGCCAGAACACAATGAACTGGTTAAGGGCACAGCCGTTCGACTCTGAACAAGGCCTTGAATAGTTCTGGTTCTGCCACTTATTTGCTGTGTGTGGACCTCTGATCTCCACCCTTCATCTCGTAAACATGGGGACAGTCACGTGTACTGCACAGCGCAATGCCCGGCCAAAGACAGCACTCCAGAAGAATAGCCACTGTCAGTATTGCTGAGAAGTCATGAGATTACTGGGGGAAGATATTAGGTGGGGAGGGGTATGGGGGGGGTGAAGAGTTGGGAGGGCAGACAGAGGGCAGCACTAGGTGAGGAAGGAGAAACTCTGTATTGGATGAGTAGGGGAGATCTTGCACCCCAAACCTAAGGCGACCCTCGGGGATCTGGGTTGGGCACAAGTGTCAAGTCTCAGCCTCAATTCTATACAACTGGCTGGTCGTCCCTGCAGCTGCTTCCATGACATAGTTGCAGAGGGGCAAAGATGGCACAGGAAGGAAGCGGCCAGTGTGCGGATGCCAAGGTTGGGCTGTTCAAATACAAATAAGGCCAGGTCTTTGTTAACCACAGCTGAAATATGAATTTCCAAGAGCAAAATGCTCATATGGAGTGTGTGTGAGCGTGCGTGTATGTATATGGGGAGTGCGGGAGGAGGGAGGCAGAAGAAGAAATAGCTCCTGCTTTAAAGCTATTTTATAAATGCATTAAAAGGTGGACTGTAATTAATGTTAAGCAGGATTATTTATGACTTTTTATTTTTGTTCCTGATCCTTTACTTTTTGCCATCTTTTCCCCAAAATTCTATAATGAATCGAGTATTACTTTAAAATAAGAAGTATCAGGAAAATCCACACATTACAAATGTTCCTTTTTTAGTAGTAATATATCACCTATCTTTGGGTAAATCTATCTCAGAATTAAAAAAATACAAAACCCAACTTCATGGTTTAAAACTCTTCCTTAGTCTCAAATACCCTCCATTTTAAGTAAAAAAAAAAAAAAAAGAAAGAAAAAAGATGGTCATAAGTATAGATAAGATGGTGGATGAACCAAAAGTATCACCATTTCACCCAAATCAAGCACTTATACACAAGACACACAGAAGGCATCAACAACTCCAAACTCTTTTCTAAACA
This sequence comes from Cheirogaleus medius, assembly GCA_008086735.1. Lineage (NCBI taxonomy): Eukaryota > Metazoa > Chordata > Mammalia > Primates > Cheirogaleidae > Cheirogaleus > Cheirogaleus medius. Next base: position 11,365,502 of record VBSM01001265.1, on the reverse strand, counting down.
TCTCAGGACTCATTAATAAGTGTGGGTTTGGTTTGTCCCTATGGACTGTTTTTTTTTTTTTTTTTTGAGACAGAGTCTCAGTCTCTACTCTCTTGCCTGAGCTAGAGTGCTGTGGCATCAGCCTCACTCACAGCAACCTCAAACTCCTGGCTCAAGTGATCCTCCTGCCTCAGCCTCCCAAGTAGCTGGGACTACAGGCATGCACCACAATGCCTGGCTAATTTTTTCTATTTTAGGTAGAGATGGGGTCCCACTCTTGCTCAGGCTGGTCTTAGACTCCTGAGCTCAAGCGATCTTCCCACCTCAGCCTCCCAGAGTGCTAGGACTACAAGCGTGAGCCACCGTACCCAGCTATTGGACTGTTTTAATAATATCACTATTGTTCCAAATTATTTTTAATTCTCCTAAAGAATGCGCTACTGCCATCACCAAAGAAGATAGGTAGTGACAAGTCCTTCTCCTTTGAGGGTGGATTTAACTACTGGAAATAGCCCAAAGTCATTCTGAATAAAGTCCACAAAACAAGATGGGTGAGCCTACTGGAAAACTCCATTTGGGGCTTGGAAAACACACTTTAAGCCAGCCTTTATTAGGACAGATTTTTCTGGGTGGTTTGTAAATTGACTCTACCTTCCTTAAAGAGAGCTCCAAATAGGCTTTTCATCACAGGAATAGGAAACAGTCAAGTTTATAGAAACACGGTTTAAAACAGCAAAAATTGAGCAACCTACATGCCTAACAATAAGAAGATGGGCAAATTATGATGCAAGTCCACGGTGGGGAACTACACACCCATGAAGAGTAATGGACACGGAAGGCTACACTCATAATGTGTTAGGAAAAAAGCTGGTTGAAAAAAACCACTGTAATTCATTTTTTCTTTTAAAAATATATAGATACATACACACATATGCCTAAAAAATATTGGGAATACCACATCAACTTTTCTGAATATTTTGGATCATGTGGTCAACAGAGTGGTAAAATTATGAGCAATTTATTTACACTTAAGTGTATTTTTTCTTAACAGTGAACATTTTTATAGAAAAATCTCTTAACACAATAGAATATTTTAATGTACTGATGTGTTATTTCACTTACAATTTATTTTTGTCTTTGTAATACACAACCTGATTAGGTATAAAAAATATATACTGGCCAGGTGCGGTGGCTCACGCCTGTAATCCTAGCACTCTGGGAGGCCGAGGCAGGTGGATCACTCAAGGTCAGGAGTTCGAAACCAGCCTGAGCAAGAGCAAAATAGCAACTAAAAACATATATACACACACGCAGTTGACCCTTGAACAACACGGGTTTGAACTGTGCAGGTCCACTTATACACGAATTTTTAAAAATAAATATACTGGAAAATTTTTTGGAGATGTGTGATAATTTGAAAAAACTGGCAAGCTATGTAGCCTATAAATATGGAAAAAATTAATAAAAAGTTAGATATGTCATGAATGCATAAAATATATTTAGATACTAGTCTATTTTATCATTTACTACCATAAAATATGCACAAATTATAAAAAGGTAAAATTTATCAAAACCTATGTACACAAACATAGGCCATACATGGTGCCATTTATGGTAGAAATATAAACAAATGTAAAGATGCACTATTAAATCATAAATGCATAAGAATAACTGTAGGACATACTATACCACCGTCTCTACTAAAAATAGAAAGAAATTAATTGACCAACTAAAAATATATATAAACAAAAAATTAGTCGGGCATGGTGGCACATGCCTGTAGTCCCAGCTACTCAGGAGGCTGAGGCAGGAGGATCGCTTGAGCCCAGGAGTTTGAGGTTGCTGTGAGCTAGGCTGACGCCACGGCACTCACTCTAGCCTGGACAACAAAGTGAGACTGTGTCTCAAAAAAAAAAAAAAATATATATATATATATATATACTGCTTCTCAAAATTGGCTATTTTGAGGTAAAAACATTCATGTATATATATTCTTTTGGCTGAAAAAAGTTAGTTTAGCTGTCTTTCTTTACTCGTGGAGACTGACCCGTTCCACTCTCTCTGGAAAGTAAAAAAAAAAAAAAAAAGTTAGTTTAGTTATGCCCTATATCTGTAAAAAACGAGGCATGGCTGAGTGTCCAGATCTATAGTCTCATCCCACTTTTTTCCCAATTTGTATCATCTTGAAATAGTCAATTCCTTTAATTCAGTTCCTAATTTGTAAAGTGGTATTAATGATTTTATATGATGATAAAATATGAAAATAAGACGAGGGTTTTAAAGCTCAATATGGACAAAAATTTCCTGTGGCAGTTTAAGGAACAAGTCGTCACGTGCACACACAATACTGGAGCTTACTCTGTACTAGCCTCGGACCCGACCTGGAAATAACATTTTTAGTCCTGGAGCCACATTTCCGAACTTCCTCCAGTTTATTAGGATAGCAAAATAAATAGCTATAGAAACCACGAGAAATGGTTGAAGGAACCAGGGCTGTTCTATTTGAAAAAATAGTCAGAGACAAGTTATTGTCTTCAAATATGAGAAGTGACACAGTGGAAGGTACGTTATTCTGTGTAATTTTCAAAGAATTAGGATGAACTGGGGAGGCCTTTTAGTTGTTGGAAAGAGCAACCATTGGCCATCATCCTACAACTTCCTAGCTACTCTGTCACATGCTGGGTATGTGGAAAGTGTCAGCATATCCGGAAAGCAATCGCTTTGATGAAATGTAAAAAGTTCCCCATCAGTTGGAGATGTTCAAACAGAGAGTAGGGATCAGGTCAGGGACATTGCAGAAAACATTCCTGTAGAAGACAGCAATAGGCAAAAATAAAAGATTTCTGAGTTACTAAAAACTCTTTCTATAATAAAAACAATCTGACAGTTATTTATTTACTTCAATCCACCTGAGATGTAAGGGGAAGCTAAAAAGTCACAAGTTGATTTACAAATACAGGCATCTGTTATTAAGTTTCTGAAAATGTTTTAGGTAGCAAATGTTTTGAGTATTTGGGCAGAAAATGAAGTGTGAGCCTATATTCTACTATTTTAAGTAGGAAAACATGTTACTATTGTCTATCCAAAAACTCCAACCAGTCCCTCAAAATAGCAACTAAAAACATATATACACACATGCAGTTGACCCTTGAACAACATGGGTTTGAACTGTGCAGGTCCACTTATACACGAATTTTTAAAAATAAATATATTGGAAAATTTTTTGGAGATGTATGATAATTTGAAAAAACTGGCAAGCTATGTAGCCTATAAATATGGAAAAAATTAATAAAAAGTTAGGTATGTCATGAATGCATAAAATATATGTAGATACTAGTCTATTTTATCATTTACTACCATAAAATATGCACAAATTATAAAAAGGTAAAATTTATCAAAACCTATGTACACAAACATAGGCCATACATGGTGCCATTTATGGTAGAAATATAAACAAATGTAAAGATGCACTATTAAATCATAAATGCATAAGAATAACTGTAGGACATACTGTACCACCGTAATAATTTCGTAGCCACCTGCTGTTGCTGTCGCAGTGAGCTCAAGCATTGCGAGTATCTGCTCAAAATGCCGTGCGAAGCTAAGCATCTCTGCATGAGCAGTTCTTCTCTCCAGTAAATAGCACATCACAGTACAAAGTGATCTCTCTTGATTTTTGTGTATTTTTAAGGGTGTTTAGTGCAATACTAAGCCTTGAATAAAATACCACAGGACCCATACGAAGTGCCACTAGTGATGCTGGAAGTATTCCCAAGAAGCAAAGTCACTTCAAGAAAAAGTTGAATTGCTTGATATGCACCTTAGATCGAGGTTGCCCACCATTGCAGATGCACGTTTTACAGTATCGATAAATACAGAATAGTACTATAAATGTATTTTCTCTTCCTTATTATTTTCTTAATAACATTTTCCTTTTTCTGGCTTCCATTTTTGTAAGACTACAGTATATAACACAGATAACACACAAAATGTGTGTTATTATGCTATGGGTAAAGCTTCTTCTGATCAATAGTAGGCTATTAGCAGTTAAGTTTTTGGGGAGTCAAAATTTATATGTGAATTTTCAACTGGTGGGCCCCCAACCCCTGAGTTGTGTATATATATATAAACAATCAACTGTGTATATATATAAATAATCCAAAGAAATGTGAACATAAAGCGTTTAACACAGTAAATAATTATTTAATGACATAACATTTAAGGAATTCACCAGTGGGTGTATTTATTAGTGTGAAGTAGGTTCAGTCTCAACCCCTACCTCCCGGTCAGGCCTGCGGTAACATACAAGCCCACCGTGAGCAGGTGCATGCTAAACACCAGGTTACAGTGACTCCTGAACAAAGCAAGGCCCTGCTCTCAAGAACCTTACAATCTCCTGGGTGTGGACAGCAACTAGCGCTAAAGACTAGGAAGAAAATAAAAGAGGACCACAACACTGGTTCTCAAACTGCAGGGAGCAACAGAATCACCTGGAGGGTTGGTGAACAGATTGCTGGACCCCACTCCTAGCGGTTTTAATTCAGTAGGTGTAAGTAGTGTGAGGCACAAGAATTTGCATTTCTAGCCAGCTCCCAGGTGCTACAACGCTGCTGTCCAGGGACCACACCAAGAACCACTAGGTCAGAGAGTGGATTCTCTAGCACAAGGGCCAGGCTACTTGAATTGAGGTTGAAAGTGTCTCTCCCAACAAGGCTGTAATAGAAGCTGTTAGTTTTGATTAAATATTTAGGAGCTGCTGCTGCGGGCCCATGTGATTATGCTACTGAATACAAGCCGTTAGGCAAGTCCTTGTTTCCCAGTTAACTGCCATTTGGTGAGCAAACATCAAGGGCCAGTTGCTATGCTAGGTGCTCTTGACACAGTAACCGGAGACACCCCTCAGAACAATGCTCTAAGGGAAATTTAATCTCTGCCTCCAATTGTAAGAGGAGGAAACTGAGGGGTGAGGAGGAAAACTAATTTATGCAACCAATTTATGTGCTAGGCAGAACAATGCCCTCTCCCTCTAAGATGTCCACATCCCACTTCCAGGAATCTGTGGATACAGCAGCCTTACCCATGACTCTGCAGATGAAGACTAAGGTTATAGAGCTTATTCTGCGTTATCCAGTGGGCCCAATGTAATCACAAGGTCATTTGAAGAGGAAGAGGAAGGCAGCAGAGTCTGCTTGAGAGATGTGACTACAGAAAAAGACGCAAAAGATTCAAAGAGTGAGGGGGACTCAACTCACCACTGCTGACTTTGAAGACAGGAAGGGCTCCCTGAGCCAAGGCGCACAAGTGGCCCCTAGGAGCTAAGAACAGTCCTCCCCTCAGTCCCCCAGTCACGGGAACTGTATTCTGCCAATAACCTGAATAAGCAAAGAAACAAATTTGCCTCTAAAGCTGCCAGAAAGGAACACCGCCCTGCCACCTTGACCTTAGCCTGGCGAGCCCAGGGTCAGACGTGTAGCATATGGAAAGGTAAGATTAATAAATCTGTGTTGTTTGAAGTGGCTCCATCCGTGGTGGTTTGTCCAACAGTGGTATAAAACTAATTCGGCAACCCCTGAACTGGAAAGGGGTGGGACAGCAGTTAAACCCGGGTTTGAGCTCAGAACCATCTTAAACTCCTTGGTGAGGAGACTTCTTGCGAATTCAGCTTCTGAAATATGTTATTTAAGCTGACATCACTGAGGAAGAGATTTGACCCGTGCAGCGTTTCCATGAGATTCACAGATGCCCATGGGAAGTGTCTTCAAAATGAAACCCAATGTCTTTATTTTATAGGAAATTAGTAGAGGCCCAGGGGGAGGAAATTACCTGTCCCCGAACAATAGGTTAGTTGCAAAGCCACACTGGATGGATGTATCTCTATTCATCAGGGGCTGGTGACTCACAAGATATCTGATGTCGGCCGTGTTAGGAGCTTGGAGCTTTTGCCCTAGTTATACATGTCACCTTTGAGATATACACAGTGCCTGCTGTAGCCACTCATGCTGAGTTACCCAGGCTAAGATCAGTGACTCAGTTAAAGGACTAATTACATAAGCAGGTAGAGACAAAGAGAAAACTGCCATCATAATGGAAGAGCCCCTCCCAGCCGAGCCCCTAGTGTAAGGACGGCCTTGCTGAAACAACAGGTAAATGCCCGATCCCACAATTTCCCCAGTAAGAGGTAAGGATCAATCCTATGAGTTCTCTCACTAACAGGTACCCTGAAGGAGTTCTGTTTTGCACAGCTTTTGAAGAGAGCTGAATGGACAGAGAGCTGTAAATCTCCCTCTTTCAAAATTGTTTCTGAGAACCTGCTTTTACAGAGTTCCTACGTAAACAGCAGGGAGAACCAGCTACAGCCTCAACCATATCTCAAGGACAGAGTCACATCTGTGATAATCCCTTTTCCAAGGAAAGGCAGGAAACCAAGTCTTGGACTTTGACGGCCTTGCAGTTTTTGTTATCTACCTGCTGCTGATTTCATCAACTGACAGCCGTCACTATTTTTTTCCTTGTCTCTCTTAAAATCAGTGAGCCACTTGGCCTCGCTGCTGGCACCCCCTTCTCTTTCTTTGGGATGCCACGCCATCTCCCCGCTCTCTTCCCCCTTTCCCTTCGTTCTCTTTTTCCTTCTTTCTCTCTCTCTCTCCCCCTCTCTTTCCTCTCTCTCTTACTCCTCTAAAAAAGATAAAATAAACTTTTTTACTTTTATATCTTAATTCCTGCGTGAGAAATCTCTTCTCCACCTGTGCTGTGAGCACCTACTAGGCTTTCCACCCTAACGTTAGTGCCAAGGACAACCACCCTTTACTCTTTAAAGCACACAAATCTGAAGCTTCCCCTAAAAGGTCCTTCTCTGCAATTTGGTCCCGAAGCCCACATCCCTAGGTTTCCAGAGAGAGCCTCTCCTCTTGGTACTCACAACCTTGCCCTTTGAGATTATACATGCATAGCCAAGTTTTTTTTTTTTTTTTAAAGACCAGGTCTCACTCTGTTGCCCAGGCTAGAAGGCTGAAGTACAGTGGCCTGATCATAATCCCCTATAACCGCAAAGTCCTGGGCTCAAGCAATCCTCCCACCTCAGCCTCCCAAGTAGCTGGGACTACAGGCATGCGCCACCACATTCAGCTAAATTATTTTATTTTTTGTAGAGACAGAGGTTTATGTTGCCCAGGCTGGTCTCAAACTCCCAGCCTCAAGCAAACCTCCCACCTTGGCTTCTCAAAGTGCTAGGATTACAACCATGAGCCATTGCGCTGGCATAGACAAGATTTAATGAAGATATTTCACAGAGATATGGGGCATAGGTAAAAACATAGCTTTGTCTTTAGACAACTTCACGCACTTGTGGTCTTGGTTGTCTGTGGCAGTTTGGCTGAAGTTCTTAAAAGGATGGCCCAGAATTGTCATGCACTACTTTTTAAGAGCTTATGCCTGCCGCTGTCAAAGATGAATTCCATTAGAAACCTGTTAAGTTTGTTTCAGGTGGGAACCCGAAAAGTATGTACAGGACAGAATGTGGTTAATGCAAAACTTAGGCTTGTAAAACAATAGCCACAGAAGTCTGGGGAGTCCTGGACTTTGTAGATCTAACAGACAGCTGCAGCCGCATTCCTCCCCCCTCCCTCCCTGATAGAGGCAAAGTTTATCTCTCCCTAGTAGATCTAACAGACAGCTGCAGCCCGCATTCCTCCCCCCACCTCCCTGATAGAGATGAAGGCTCTCTCTCCTGATAAGGAGGATGCCAGAGCAGAAGGATGGATGTGACTGGGGCAAAGGCATCGTATGAGTTTGTTGTTTGAAGAATTTACTACAAACAGATGTTCTGCCCACCGTCCTCTGCCGTAGGTAGGTGAACTGCACATAGCAGGAAGCAATTCTTCACCTACCAGTTTGGTCCAGCAACAAAGAACTGCACAGGGTAGGTGGGAGGGGGTCGGCTATCCCTGTTTATAAAAACCCTCACTAAAGCCCCTTCTGTGCTGACTCTCTTTTCGGACTCAGCCCACTTTCACCCCGGGGGGAATAAACCAGCCGTGTTGCTTCCACATAGCCTGTGTATGAAATCAGTCCTTTGGGTCATTCACCCTTTCAAAACCCATTCTCCCACCCTAAAATTCATTTTATTTGAGTTTTATCTTCCATGCCACTCTGCACAATGGGATGTTTTCCTTAAAGCAAGGTTTAGCTAACACTTTCCAATTTCCACCCTGAAAACACAAAAGCCATAAGTTTTAGGAATGTTTGGCTTGTAGTGAGGCACTTCCCTCTTTGCCTCCCCTTTATACATTGCCCATCCACTGTAAATAGCCACAGACTCCAGAAGGGTGGGGCCCAGCCAAAACATCAACATCATGTAAAAAGAAAAACAAAGTCTCAGGGCCTCCCCAAACCCAATCCTTAGGCAAAAGAGAAGGTAAAAGCTAAGCTTAGGCACCAGTGAAGAGCTGGTCCCACAGATCACTCATTAAGGAAGTTCTTTGCTCACCTCCCATAAACAAAGACATGCGAATTGTACCTATGTCTAGCACCTAAAACTAAAGCCAATCCAATTCCACACTAAAAATGAATTATAAGTTTATCTTACCGGTAACAGAACTGGAGACAAGACAGAATCTGGCATTCTTCCACCTACCCAGGGACATCTACATAATTGATGCTTCGATCCCCTTTCCCTTCTCACATTGCCCTTATTTTATGTGTATATGGCTTTCCTGGGCCTCAACAGAATGTAACCACTTTGCCTATCAGCCGCTCCCCCTGCCTTTCCCCCTCTCTCTCTATGCCTTTAAAGGCAGAAGGTTCCAACTTCTCCTTCTGCAGAAAACAGCCGCAGCTTGTGTCCGCCCTTTGGCGTTCTTCCCGGGTGCGTCCTCCAAATCTTGGATTAATAAACGTCCGCTGCTGGAGGTTTTCGCCCCGGTCATTAATCTGGGCCGACAATCACTTGGTATTTATATACTGTCTGTTTCAGCCCTGACGTCTGCTTCTTAAAATTCTAAATGAGAGCTCTAGAGAAAAGAATGGCCCGTGACCACATAGGGACCGCACTTTTCTTCTGGCGCGGTTTCTCCTCCCTAAGAGCAGGTGGTCAGGGTGCGAGGGAAACATCCCGGAGGGAACGGAGGGCAGGGCCCGCGGAGGGGTGTGTGGGAGGAGGACGGGCCGCTCCCCGCTTCTCCTCCGTGGTAAATAAACAAAGGAAGCCGGCGTCTCGGGCCGCGGCCTCTAGCCCGGCTCTGCCCGCGGGGTCGGGGCGCGTCGGGGTGCGGGGTCCCCCTCAGCCTGCGCCGCCGGCCGGGCGCGAGCGCCGAGACGCTGCAGGACCCCGGCGGGCCGGCCCTCCCGACTCGCCGGCCCTGGCCCTCGCCTTACCTGACAGCGCCCGCCGCGCTCCCCGCGTCGCACCAGCTCTGCCTGCGCGCGGCCCCCGCGGCGCCCCGCAGCTGTCCGCGCGGCCCCGCCCCTTCCCGCCCCCTGCGCGCGGCCGACCGCCCCGCCAAGGTCACCTGCTGACGCTGAAGTAGGCTGTGGACACCGCGGGCGCCCGCCTGGCACCGCCACCGCACTCCAGATGCGTCACTCTCGTTGTTCAGCGTCCGAGAAAGCCTGCGGCCAGGACTGGATGAACACCTTTAAAACGCAGGGGAAATGAAAGTTTACGGCGTCATCCTCTGATGGTTATGGAAAATAAGAACAATAGCAAACTTCAAAAGACTTCAGACTTTCCCTCTATTTTTTAAAATTATATTTAAATGTTTTTCAAAACTTTTTTTGTGCTCGTGCTTTGCTCGTGCCCCGAGCGCCCGCTTGGCCTGGCTGGCAGGTTATGCGGCCCTGCTGCAGCCTGTGGCTCCTCCTTGCTCTCCGGCTCTGGCATCTCCCAAATGTCCCTCAGCCACAGCCGCATTCGTGGCTTGTGACTTGTCCGGAACCAAGACAAAACATGCGTTTAAAAGCTTATCCCAAGAATGGAAAAACAAGCACCACATGTACTCACCAGCAAATTGGTATTAACTGATCAACACTTAAGTGCACATATAGTAATAACATTCATCGGGTGTTGGGCAGGTAGGAGTGGGGAGGAGGGGATGGGTATATTCACAACTAATGGGTGCGGTGCGCACCGTCTGGGGGATGGACACGCTTGAAGCTCTGACTCGGGTGGGCCAAGGACAATATACATAATCTAAACATTTGTAACCCCACAATATGCTGAAATAAAAAAGAATGATATTCTCAAAAAACAATTTTTAAAAAAGCTTAATGGGCAATGAAACTCTTCCAGTTTCTCCATCAATTTAGGGAGAGGACTGACCCCTGGACCCCCCCTCCCCCCAGGGCCACCAGAGGCTGGGACAGAAGAGCATCAGCGGGAGGATTTACTGCGTGGGTCACTTTGCGGTGCGTCGCGGTCAGGGATTGGATTGCGGGCTTGATTTCACTGACAAAACCACAATGTGAACAGTTTGTTTTTAGTACTTACAGACTGTTAGGGACAGGTGCAAGCCAACAGCGCTAATCACAGGAAAAGGGGAGGGGGCGGATGTGAGCAGGCCAATGAGCGTGGAGAACCAAACCTGCGACAACAGGAACTCGAAGTTAGGGAGTTTCCCAGCCAGGAGCATGTGCAGAAACTAGGAGCTCATGATCAAAAGTAATCTTTCCTCAATTAACATATATTAGCATAGTAAAAATCACACCCACCAGCGCCATGACAGTTTACAAATCTCCTGGCAACCCCTGGAAGTTACCCTGTAAGGATAAAATTGGGGAGGGCCCTTAGCTACAAGAACTCTCCACACTCTTCCCAGAAAAAATAATGAATATTCAGCCCACCATTTAGCACATCATAAGGTATAGATATAAAAGTAGAAGCGTGTTAAGACTTCAGGGTCTTGTCACTCGCAGAGATAGACCCATCCCTCCTCCAGGATGTACTTTCTCTTTGTACCCTTCACTGTGCTCAGTAAAGGCTGCTTGTGTTCCTGTCTGTGTTCACTTCCAGGCACTGGCCTTGCTTGCGATTCTTCCAAGCAAGGAGCCAAAGAACCAAGATAACACCTCTCAAAAAGCAACGCTGACACAGACACTGGGAGGTAGGCAGCACACACACTTGGAGGCCCCCACCCCCACACCAAGCTCAGAGAGCACATGCAGGGAGTGAGACAGGGACCTGAGGGCCAACGCCTTCGCCCAGGGTGTTATCCAGCCAAGATTCCCTCCGGGAGATTCAATTGGTGGGTTTAAAGCAAGCAGATGCTAGTTCCAGGAGGTTATGCTGTCAAGGCATGAGTTTCATTTAGGTGGTCCCCAAATCCTGGTTTTCCTCTACTCAAATGGAAGTTTCTTAAATCAGGACTTGCTTTGATATTTAAAGCGAGCTGCTTAAAACAGTTAATACCATATATTTCCTATGATGGTTTACAAAGCTCTTTCACATTCACTACCTGAAAGGATGGCCTTGCTGATAAACTAACAGAGAAAAATAAACTAACAGGAAAAAAAAAAAGGAGAAAATTCACAGCACATAATCACCCCTTTGAAGGGAAAGATCACAGCACAGTAGCCCCTTGTTTAATTAACCACCTGTGGCCTCTAAGAGTTTGTTTTCACAGCACTTGAAAATAATTGAGCAGATAGGAGTGTGATGCTTCCCCAGTTCCCACCAGATCACATTCCAATGACCCTGAAAAAGCAGCTTCACAGAAAAGAGAGAAAAAAAAGGAAAAACAGACTTATCTGCTTCACAGCCATTTTCTGCTATCAGCTGACAGCAATCACTTTTTTTCTTTCTCTTTATCCCCATAAAAACCCCGAACCTCTTATCTTCCTGGCCGGCACTCTTTCTTTCCTGTGCTGAGCCCTTTTTCCTCTCTGTCTCTAGGGGAAAGTAAAATAAACTTTCTACTTCCTTCTATCCTAAACTTTGTGTCAAGAATTCTTTCTCAGCCAGAGTTACGAGTTCCCACCCTTAACACTACCTTATATGCATCCTATTAGTTATTCCTTCCTTAAAGCTGTCAGATTCTGAGATGCCACTCTCTCTTGGTTTTGCTCCCAGTTTCTTGACCATTCAGTCTTGAGGGTCTCTTCCTCCACCCACTAATAATTTGGTGTTTCAGGGTTAGACTGAGAACCATTGCTATGTGCTCCTTGGGAGACTAGTGCATCCACTTTGTTTTACCTCACGATGTATGTGTTTGCAGATGAATTGCAAATCTTGATCTCCAACTCTGACCACTTCCTCTATCTTCATTTTCATATCCAACTGACTGCTGGACATTTCCACTTGCTTGTTCCACAGACATCTAGAACTTAATGTCTACAAATCTGAACTCATCTCCAATTGAGACAGAGAATTGGCACCTATTGCTTTGGGCATTGTTTTAGGTATTGTTGCAGCATTACCTAACTGAATCAAGAAGGCTCAAAGTTTCAAATTACCTTGATGAAAACAGGATTGAGGCAGGGCAAGTTCCAACTGGTGAGAACCAAGATGGTGGAGAAATAGAGGGTATCACTCTATTCCAGGAAAACACCCCCCCTTCCATGAATATTCTTCCCTTTGTTTAACCTATAATTAATCCATTGCTTCAAAAGAAGGGCAACAGGAACCAGGGGCCAGTTCTCTTCTGCAGGGAGAACTTGCTTGTGCTCTGTCTGTGAAGATTTTCTACAGTTTCTGAATAAATCTTGCTTTCACTTTATACTGTCTACTTGCTCCTGAATTCTTTCTTGCACGAAGCCAAGGATCCACTTGGACCTCAAAAGGATCCCTGCAGTGGGGAGTCACTTTCCTGTGTCATAATGATCAACTGCTTTTCCCTCAATGATTTTATTAATAAATGAAGACAGAAACCTGGGAATCAACTTTCTTTCCACTCCCTCACATCTACTCAGCAACTCCTGCCTACTTCGCCACTTATTTAGATCATCCCCTCCTCACATTGCCACTACCCTAATTTGGGCCAATCATGTGTCTTATTTGGATCATTACAATTCCTTCATACTAGGTCCCTATGCTGCCCCTTCCCTACTTATCCTCCACATGACTGCTAGGACCTGGCTAGTTTACCTCTCCAGCCTCACATCTCACTTTTTATTTTCCACTTCATTTTGCTCTTTTCTCATCATCCTTTCTTGAATACAGTATGACTGTGGTTGCCATCTTGCAACCATGAGAGGGCCGTTGAGAGGAAAAGTCTTGTGCTAAGGATGGCAGAACAGAAAGATGGAATGAATCTGTAACATTTATAACATCGTTGTGCCCTCATGTCAGCCCCGAACTAGTTACCTCTGACTTTTCACGAAAGAATAGCCCCTAAACTATTTAAGCTACTAATGATTTAGGCATCCATCTCATTCTACTGATACATCAAGCCTTAGACAAATGAATAAAAAATAGGTGGTGTTTTCAAGCAGCCTCAGAACCAGAAATGGTGTTTGCTCCACCAAAAGTATAGTCTGGTTTGGACAATGTTAATGCTAACTGTCAAATTCCTGTTATGGGTGGATAAGCACTCTTGCTAATGAAACTAAACACAGAAGGTTCTCAAAAAACCCCATCTTGGTATGAACTAGAGTTCATTCAACTAATGAATGAACTAATAAAAGAATGTGAATTTTGATGATAAGCAAATTGCCGCATTCTGAGGAGCAAGGGTTGGACAGGGTTGCAGGGGAGATTCTGAGCATCACGAGTACTCTGGAAACTGAGAGACAGGAGAGGTCATTCTGAAAAGAGAAAGCTGCAAAGAGTGGAAAGGGATCCTGGGGCCACCTTAATTACTGCTTTATTGAGAAAGTTTGGTATTTTAAAAAATAAGTGGATTGATGCTATGGTCTGAATGTTTGTGTTCCCCCAAAATTCACATATTGAAATGTAATCCCCAAAACAATAGTATTAAGAGGTGGGCATTTTAGGAGGTGATTACGTTGTCGTGAGAGCTCTTAGTGCCCTTATAAAAGAGACCTGAGGGAGCTTGTTTGCCACTCTCATCACGTAAAGATACAGCGTGAAGGTATGCACTGTCTTTGAAGCAGAGAGCAAGCCCTCACCAGATGCCTAATCTGATGGCACCTTGATCTTGGACATTCCAGCCTCCAGAACTGTGAACAATAAATTTCTATTGTTTATAAATTACTCAAAGGTATTATTTTGTTATAGCAACCTAAACAAAGACAGTTGATTAAAACAAATAATAGCCATAATAGAAGGATTTGATAACCTGATAATATTCTTAGTACATGAAAAAGAAGAAGGAAAACTGACTTAGTCTATTTCAGAACATTTTAACACATCAACATGAAAGGGTAAGTTTGCCTTCATGGTCCCTGGTCCCTGGCAGCTGCTTAACCCTGAATGCTGCCCCTCTTCCTACAGTTTTCTCTACAAAAGAACTGTCCTTGGGAAAAATGGAAGGTGGAGCACACAGGAGGGTACAATCAAAGCCAGGACATGACTTTGAATAGGACTGCTATACTCTGACAGCAGGCCAGAGTTCAACTGTTGTTGAACAGTAAATCCTATCTTCCATCTTAAGAGCAAAGGATGATTAATATTAGTTTATGAAAAATAGGCACTTACACAAAATACAGGATCAGAACCAAATTTCGCTTTTAAAATGTGAGTTTTTAACACTTGAAGGATTTCATTCTTAACTCTCAATTATATAATTACAAAAAAACCCCATGTTTCAGGAAAACATACTTAATCCTAACATAAAATTCATGTCACTTATCACAAAGTTAGACAGTCAAGTATATAAAGGAAAAACAAAACAGAAGCAGTATTTACAAATTTAGACTACATGAGACATAGTGAAGAATCTTTTGTTAAACAACACACTACATACTTTTACACACTACATTTCTCAAATAATGCATCTGTGAATAATATGATAAAGGCCATAGAGTTGAAGATTTAAATTAAAGGTCACTGTGTTGAAAACTTTAATTTAAATTCAAGGCTGTAGTGACGAAAAATTTAAATTCAAGGTCTTAGTGATAAACACTTTAAATTCAAGGATAGATTGTCTAAGAAAGGACAAACCATTAGCAGTCAAGTTAGTCAATTAGTTCCCTGTGAGTACAAAATATTAGGAATCACTAAATGGATTAGCCTCATTACAAACTTTGTTCATTTCTAAAATAACAACTGCAAGAAGTCTTTTCACAGAATCAGTCACATAGTTTCTCTCTCTATCCTTGTATAGGTATTTCTGCTACATTTTAAATCCTTACTCAAAACAATTCCCTCTCAATTTCTACATTTTCATAAGTATAAAATATTTTAAAACAAAGAAATGTCTATTCTTTAGCTAGAGAACTATTCCTCCACTGACTCTTGGAAGAGAAGAAAAAGATTACCGTTTCCTCTTCTACTTCAAAAACACAAAGCAAACCAAAACAATCCAATTTCAAATGTAATGTCACATAGAACCCAGGGCCTGGAACAATATTTCATGCTAGTTTTCCTGCTATATACTGAGAACAATTTAATTATTTACATTATTGAGAAATCTATTTAACAGACTAGAACCATCCCGGTGCTTCCATTAGTAGAAGGCTTGCTAAAAAAGGCGTGAGCAGCGGCGTCTGCGAATGGGAACATCAAAGACTCTCCTCCGTCTCTCTTCCTCGTCATCTTCATCTGATTCATCCATATCTGCTGAATCATCCTCATCATCTTCTTCCTCCTCCTCCTCCTCCTCTTCTTCCATCTCTTCATATTCATCAGGACCCATTTCCTTGAAAGAGACAACAATCTTTTGATAAGATCATCCATCAATTTTTATAGTTATTTAATGCGAATTCTCATTTATCTAAAATCCAATCAGACATGGCAAATCTGAGTTTTCATCGACTTGAACAGTGCATTTTCATAATGTACATGCTGATGCAAGATTCTGGAGTGTATTTTATATCACATGTTAGATAATACTCAGTATAGTTTTGTTGTTTTTTTTAAATGAAAGATTTTCTTTTCATTTGTTAATTCATTCACTCATTTATTTATTTAAAGATGAGCTTTGCTATGCTGCCCAGGCTGGACTCCAATTCCTGAGATCAAGCGATTCTCCTGCCTTCAGCCTTCTGAGTAGCTGGTACTATAGGTGTACACCATAGTGCCTGGTTCCATACGTTTTTAATGGTAAACATTCAATTAAGGTAACACTTATTTTCTACACAGTACTTGGTAATTCATACAAGGTAGTAAACAGACCACTCCTAACAATCCAAGATAAAGTTTTAGTGAACTTATATTAATGTATTAAATAATAATTTATTAATCTATATACTTACAGAAAGGAGGATGTGAAAATATTAATCAAGTATGACCTCTACTGGTAACTTTTATGCACTGCCAACAAAAGGTTCAAAAGATTTTTCTTGAACTCCTACTATAAAGACACATCACTTGAATTCAACCATCGGTAGCCTCTACTTTTAAAAAAATTTTTTTATTTTTTTAGTGGCTTAAAACAACAGTCATTTATTATCTCTCATGGTTCACGTGGGTTTGGTATTTGGGAAGTACTTGATGGGGTGGTTCTGACTTGGCGTCTTCTCTCATGATGTTGCAGTCAGATGGTGGCTGGATTGAAGTCCTCTCAAAGGGCTTCTGCATTCACATATCTGGTACCCAAGCTGGGATGATCCAAACATCTGGAGATGGAAACAGCTGGGGTACCCAGGCGCCTCCCTCTATCTCTATATGGTATGCCTACAAGGTCCCTTCAACATGGTGGCTTCATGGTAGCAGGACTTCTTACATGGTGGCTTAGGATACCAAAGACACATGTCCCAGGAGAGAGAGAACTCCACACTGAAGGCGTATTACCTTTAACTCAGAAGTCACAGTATCACTTTGCCAATTCATCAGAAGTACATCACTAAGATCAGCCCATATTGTGTGGAAAGGATAGCCTACACTTTTAAATTAACTTGTTCGAGGCTCTCAGAATAGGACAATAATGATGGTGAATGTGCAATATCTGAACATCTCTTGGAAAGATCAATTCTGCTTAAGCAGTGTCTCTAGTCTTGACTTACTCTGCTGTCAATGTTTTCTCTCACACATCTGAAGACTCAATGAGAGGAATTACTATATTGGACAGAATTCTGAACAGCAAGGAGGACCTAGGTGGTAATCTGGCAAGTATGGGGAAACTTGGGGCATGACATCAGCAAAAGTCCTTCCACTGAGGCTTTTATGGCATTGCATGATCCAGCACCCCAGCACCCCTCTGATCTCATCTCCAACCACTCTCTCTTGCTCACTGCACTCTGGCTATACTGCCCTCCTTGGTTCAAACACACCAAGCATATTACTGCATCAGGACCTCCACATTTGCTGCTCTTTTGCCTACAACACTCTTCTCCCAAATCCACCTGACTCCCTCTGCTCCTTTCACATCTCAGCTTAAATGTCACCAAGGCCTTTCCTGACACATCTTTATATTTGAACAACTCAACAGGATGCTTCTTATCCCCTTTACTCTGATTTTTCTCCAAGGCACTTGTTACTACTGGACATAAGTTCATAGTGTTTATTTGTTATAGTTTGTCTTTTCCAGCTAGAATGTAAATTCCAAGTCAGGGATTTTGATTGTATGGTTTACTACAGTAGTCAATATTTGTTGAGCAAGCAAATGAATTAATGTAGGAGAAAGGAATTGTGTCACTTAGGATTTATTATAACACAAACAACAACAGTGACAATCAGAGAAAATATACATAGATATGACATAAGATATTACATTCTTTTTATCTTTGGATATATGTTTAATCTAAGGAATGAAGACTTCAAAATTCAGTAGAAGATCCAAAAGGTGGGAAAGGGGAAGGTTTAGGAAATCCTAAAACATGATATTTGGGTAGTGTGATTATTAATTATCTTAATGAAGAAGAAAAGAGAAAAACTGTTAAATAAATCAATGTGACTAAAGAGAAAGAGAGATTGCTCAGAAAAAAGTGTACATATACACCCAGCAGAGAGAGAGGAACACACAGACAGGAATGGAAACAAATTAGCAGCAGGAACCTCTAAAGCTGCCTACACCAAGAAAAACCATTAAGACCAACCAAAAGTATATTTTAAAGTGGCATTCTGAGTATAAAGAAAAAGGAAGTATTAAGCCTACTGATTAATCAACTGGCAGAGAACAGAAAAGGAGAACAATTCAACTTCCGTGTCAAGAAAATTAATATTTTAACAGGAAAGGTAAAAAAAATACAGCCCCCATTGCCTTTTTCATGTTGGTAAGAAATAAGTCCAGAATTTCCATTTCTTTTTATTGATTTCTCATCCTTGAGAGAAAACATTTTCCACAAGGCAGGTCAAGATTTTATATGCTTATTTGTGGTTAGTAGAAAATGAAAACTCTAAATAAGTAAGAGCACAGTTAAGAGAGGGCTAAACATGTAATGGGTTTATTATTGTCATTTGAGGAATGAGTAAATATTGTAAAACTTTCTCAGTTTCAATTTCTAACATGGTAAATATTGATATAACCCACATAAGCAAGAGTTCTTTGGAGTCCTCAATAACTTTTCAGAGTTTAGGGGGGTCATGAGACTGAAGAGAACCACCGTCATTAAGTAATGACTATATTACCCCACACTAACAAATATTAAAAACATGCCTCAAAAGGATCAATAGATTTCAACAATTGTCTCTCAGTAGTTGATAGAACAAAAACCAAAAATAAATAAATATATAGAAGACTTGAAAAACACTGTTAACCAATTTGACTTTTCATTTATAGAATAATATTCCCCCAAATAGCAGAATATACATTCTTTTCAAATACACAAGGATCATTTACCAAGATGCACCATAATTTTGGGCCATAAAACATTTAAGAAGATTGAAAATACAGAGCAAGTTTTCTAACAATAAAATTAGAAATTAGTAACCACAATATAACTGAAAAACCTACAAATGTTTGGAAATTAATACATTTCCAGAAAAGTCATAGAACAAAATTAAATTACAAGGGAAATCTATAACTATTTTGAACTAAATGTTAATAAAAACACGACATATCAAAATTTGTGAAATGTGGCTAAAACAGTGCTTAGAGAGGTCTAAAGTCAATATGAAACTTCCACCTTTTTTAAAAGGCTAGAAGAAAATCAAATTAAACCCAAAGCAGGAGAGAAATAAAGATAATTGCAGAAATCAATGGAATAGAAAATGAGCAAGCAATCAAAAAAATCAGTGAAACCAAAGTAGTTTTTCCTTTAACTGATCAATAAATGTATTCCTAGCTAAAGTAATGATCAAAAGAAAAGATATGTTACCAATATTAAGAACAAAAGAGGACATATGACTATAGCTCTTGTAGCCATTAAAAGGATATCAAGGGAATATTGTCAATAACTTTATGCCAATAAATTCAACATTTAGATGAAATGGACAAATTCCTTGAAAGGCACAAATTACCAAAACTGAAACAAGAAGAAATAGAAAATATGAATATTAAAAAATTAAATTCATATTTCAAAATTTTCCCACAAAGAGCACTCCAGCCCCAGATAACTTCACTGATGAATAATATCAAACATTTAAGGATAAGACTATACCAATCTCATACAGATATTGGGCTAGTCAAAAACAGAAGTCTGGTATAGGAAGTAGCAAACTGCCAGTACTGGAAATATGCAGTTTCTAGCATTACTCCACTGGGAAGGAAGTTAAAATTTCACTTCCATATCCAGACTGTAGATCCTTTTCACTACTGGCCTCAAATTTCATTATTATCCTCCCTCCCAACTGCAGCTGACAATGTGTCAGCTCTGGGTCAGATTAATATCATGTCCATCTTCCAGACTTATTTTAGACACAACCAGCAGGGTCATTTCAGGAGCTAGAGGGAATTTTCCAGACACTCAATGCCTACAGCTCAATTGCATTCTGGGTATACAATTCATATTTTATTCCTGTTGTATAACTGGAGCTTCATAATTTCTTTTAACTATTCTATGGTCCTTAAGATCAGGGTTACTGTTATACTTGTCACAAGGTAACCCTAAAAACAAGATTTAAAAAATATACCTGGTTGACTTGAGAAATGATCCCAGAGAGAGACTGCTAAAAGTACACATCTATACATGAAATTCTCTTTGTAATGATCTCTACAGGATATTAGTTTATTTTTATATTAAATTGGGAGTTATAGCA
The DNA here is from genome assembly GCA_008086735.1 of Cheirogaleus medius. Taxonomy (NCBI): domain Eukaryota; kingdom Metazoa; phylum Chordata; class Mammalia; order Primates; family Cheirogaleidae; genus Cheirogaleus; species Cheirogaleus medius. The sequence goes on along the minus strand of VBSM01001265.1, from coordinate 11,345,335 downwards.
AAAACACTGTAAGAAATTGTTTTCCCAGTGTTAATGAAATAACATAAAGCTAATTCTAATTGGGCTAGTGTGGTATTCTCATATTCTAACACATTTAGAGTACAGAACTGTTTTGGGAACAATGGAAAAGAAGCTGAATCTTTAAAACAGGTAACAGCAGAGTTTCTCTGGCTGGAAGAGTATGGAGCCCTGTTTACCTGCTGTCCATCTCTCCCAACATATTCGCATGACCCCCAAGACACATCCTCAAAATCTCTAGGGTTCTCTGGAACGCCATTTATAAACCACTTTTCTGCCTAATCAATAAAGATCCTCAGTAGTGTTAATTCTACAAAGACATGTAAATCAGCACTAGAGGAAAATTTAACTTACCAATCGGGCTATTGACACCCTGAATGTTGGACATGCCATATGGAATCGGGGAATGGCAACATTAAACATCTTGTCTTTAAAGTAAAGAAAATGGAAGGTATAATATCCTTCCATATATCCTGATGTTGTAGAGAATGTGGTACAGCTTGTGTATTCATATACTCGACCTGGGCTGATGATCGGAAATTCACCTGCAGGGAAAATAGTAACAATGAACCACAGTGTAAAATTCAGTTCTTCATTAGAGTAAATAAGGCATGTTCTCTATGGGATTAATGTAAACTACGTAAAAGTAAATGCACAGTTTAAAAAAAATCTAAAAGGAAATATAACAAAATGTTAACAGTGATGGCATTATAAGCAGGTATTTTATTCCTCGTGATTTTTTTTGTATTCTCCAAATTCTCTACAGTGTAGAAGATGGGAAATATCTAGTAAAACAAAACAAAACAGGCACGTTTTCTTTTTCAATGTGCTTTGAGGCACTGAAGACACAACCTTTAGGACAATAGTAATAAAAAGAATCACAGACACTAGTTCAAAGAGAGATAAAGGTAATCTAAATATTTTAAAAGTAGCAAGAATAGCTGGGTATTGTCACGTGCCTATAATCCCAGTTACTCAGGAAGCTGAGGTGGGAGGATCACTTGAGTCCAGGAGTTCGAGACCTGCCTGGGCAAAATAGTGAGACCCCTATCTCCAAAAAAAAAGGTAGCAAGAAACTAAAATTGTAAAATTGTGAAGATGCACCCTAAGCATTCAGATCAGACAAAATGGCAATCCGAAGAATTGCCTTATACCAAGGGAGTAAATGACAGAAAAAGAATAATGGCTTTAATAAAATTCCTTAGTACTAGATCCTCAAGTCCAAGAAAAATTCATTATGTAAACATGTAGAACATGAATCTATTCATGGTAATGAATTTAGAAAACCTTAAACTAAAGGTTTTGCTTTTATCAGTCCTCTGCATATACTCAGGACTGATAACAGAAGTATACAGCTTAAGTATTATCCTGGAACACATAATCCCACTTGAAGAATCTGAGGGCTCAGAAACTTAAGATATTCATAATTTTTGAAAAAGCTAAATGACAATGGTAACCAGAATGAAACTGAATGAAATTCACAAACAATAAAAATCTCTGCCATTAACTTTTTTAAAGGCAAAGTTGATGATTTACTCATTACAATAATAGTAGCTTTCACTGAACTCTTTTGGGCACTTTACACAAATTATTTCATTAATTCCCACAGAAATTCTTTAGCTAATATTGCAATTATTTATATTTTGAAGATGAGGTTCAGAGAAATGAAGTAATTTCTCAGGAGCATAAACTAATAATGAGTGTTCCTTATTTATTTATGCCTATTTCTAGCTTAATATCTTAATCATAAATCTGTTTTTCAATTAACAAATATTTTAGGCAATAATTATGACTTTTTCTTACTAAATTATAACACCCTTAATTATTTCATTCATTTATCCAATAGATATATATTTTTTTGAGACAGAGTCTCCCTCTGTTCCCTGGGCTAGAGTGCCATGGCATCAGCATAGCTCACAGCAACCTCAAACTCTTGGGCTCAAGTGATCCTACTGCCTCAGCCTCCTGAGTAGCTGAGACTACAGGCATGTGCCACCATGCCCAGCTAATTTTTTTTTTATATATATTTTTAGCCGTCCAATTAACTTCTTTCTATTTTTGGTAGAGACAGGATCTTGCTCTTGCTCAGGCTGGTCTCAAACTCCTGAGCTCAAACGATCCACCTGCCTCGGCCTCCCAGAGTGCTAGGATTACAGGCGTGAGCCACTGTGCCCAGCCTTATCCAATAGATATTAATTGAGCAGTTACAATGTGCTGTGCCATTAATTTTAACATTTCCCCTCAAACTTCAAAAAAGATGACAAGAAATTTATTTTCTCTTTCTGCCCCATGCTTTCTAACCCACAGAATATGATAATGAATAATGAACCAGTTAAAAACAAATAAAGAATACAAGTAGGAAAAGCAAAGAAGCCCAGGTGATCCACAGACAGGGAAATTAATTCCTGAATAATTGAGTTTGCTATAATTTTAGAAAAGCTAAGTTTAAGGGACTAAACTGATAGTATAACAAACTTTCTACCTTATGGTTATGATGTGAAGTATAAATTCTTCTAAACAATTAAGGTATGGAGCTAAATCTTAGGTTACATACCAACTACTCCAGGTCCTTGAACTTCTTCTACATCACCTTTAGCATTTGTTATTCTCCAGTAGCGACTGTCCAACTGACATGCCTTCTCAGGAAGTGCATCCTTTGACATTTCAATCCTAAAGAAGACAGCAGGGTGATAGATACACAAATCTGGCCTTTTTGTTTTGTTTTCTTTTATTTAAGAGATGCATAGTATTCAGGCTAATACTATGAAAGAAAATTTCCAAAGGAAATTAAATCCAACCCAAAGTCTATGTTAGCTTTCTATTTTTCTAAGTTCTCAAAGATACTGGCTTAATTAGCTTGATTTCCCCACAGAAATACTTTCACTCAACTTATGCATTTGATTTTCTGTGAAGATCAACAGAAAGGGCAACAGAAAAATATGCAAACACAACGGAGATGACAATCTTTTGCTGTTCAAATAAAGATCAATTTGGCAAATGCTTTCTAGAATATAGTGCTATGAAAAACTTCTAAGCAACTGACAGCCTTTCTTTCACTACATAAAGCTATACAACCACTTCAATTTTTTCATTAGCTTCTAGAAAGCTTAAGGCAAAATGTCACCAGTTACTGGAATTATATTTTTATTCTCTTTCCTGACACTAACATTTCCCCCTTTCTCTAGACATATTCTGTTTTTATTTTCACGTTGAGTACTCCATAAGCATGGCATGTGTAGGTCTTTTTATTTTAAGCATGTGTCAATCCTACACAAGATCTAAATTAAACAATTAAAACAAGAAACATCCATATATGTGTAATTGGACATATGATAGGCTACATACAATAGCAAAATCCTAGGATGCTTCTTGTATATGTATTTAAATATACATACACACAGATATAAAAATATATTATAAAATATATAAAACGTATTTTAAAACAAAGTATCCTTATCCCTTAGAGCAGTGAGTTGTCTTTATGTCATAGCACAGAATATTTCTAACTAAAGTGAATTTAAAATATTTGTTTCATATTCAATGAAATCTAATGCCTAACACCATGTCTGACATACATGAAGCACTCAATACATATTAATTAAATATAGATAGGCCAGATGAAATTTAAAATGCATGGTTTTATCTTTGGCAATTTGATAACTTCTAGAATGTATTACAACTTAGAGCATTACTGATGATTACAACTTAGTAGTCCACTTCCCACAGTAGCTGGCACAATACTTTATACCCAAGCATATTTGTAAGAAAGAACTTAAATAATTTACCAGTTAATGTGAAGTCAAGTCCTTTATGAACACTATACTGTATAAAATGTTTCCACCTTTCTCTAAACTTCAGCAAGAAGCTCTTTCAAAATGTGTTTTATATATAACGTCAAATGAGACAATAGCAACAGATCCATAGGATATATCCCACTATTAACTGAAAGGTGACCCCATTTAAAATTCTCACCTGATTCGGTATGTGAAGAAATAGTGGGGTGGATGCACAGAGCTAAGTTCTGGCAGAAACGATGTGGAAACTGAAACAGTAATATCCCCAGTTGTTGCTATACACTCTGGATCATGAACATATCTAGGTAATTTAAAAAATTAAACATTTTAATCAACTAACTTCAGATAAAAGATATAATGCAAAATAGCTTATACTTTAAGATCAAAAATTTAAATATTTTAGATGTCAAAATTTAGATAATATTTGGGTATAGTCCTATTAAATTCAGAAGAAAACTAGAGACAAACTAGAAAACCTTGGTGACTCTGGATCAGTAATGACAACAATCAAAGTTCAATGATCAAGGCCAGGTGCAGTGGCTCATGCCTGTAATCCTAGCACTCTGGGAGATCAAGGCGGGTAGATAGTTTGGGCTCAGGAGTTCGAGACCAGCCTAAGCAAGAGTGAGAACCCATCTCTACTAAAAAAAATAGCAACTTTTGGGACATCTGAAAACCCAGCTATACCTGCTAAATGGTGGCTCTGACAATAAAAATGTGTATGTTGTTTCCAAAAGCCTCTAAGGGATAATTAATCTATCATTTCTGCCAACCAGACTACTGTGACCTAATATTACCTCTAATATCATCTTCAATACCTGAATGTTCAGTTAGAGATAATAAATAATATTTGCCAGGAATTAATACTTACTGACTTTGCTACTCATAATATATCTATTAATTGGCAAACAGCTTTTTGGTTTTTTTCAAAAAGAAATTATATAGCTACTAGAAAGCCAAAGCTTCTAAATCAAAATCAGTTTTTCCTCTTGATTCCTCAAGATAAGAAAAATACCAGCTGTTTACGTGTTTGGATATCTTGGCATTAAAGTGAGAATAAAATAGTGACATTTAAGATAATGAGAGGTCCTGTTATTAATCTTCTTGGGAAACATCATTTCATGATCTGTGACTGGTGGTTTTTCCCTGATTTATTTTAATTTCAATCCAAAAAGCCCCAAATGAAATACCTGAAAATTTGGTCTCTGATGATAGGAAAGCCACCTGATACAACATTATTGACGTAAGAGGTAAACCAGTCAGTAAAAGTAGCACCTGTAAATCAGGAAGCGGGGAAAACAAAAGAACAAATAGTTTTTGTAAAATTTGTATAGGAAAATCTATACAAAGAAACAAGAGTAATTTCTCAATGCTTAAGATGTGATAACAAAACTAGAAACGTTTCTAGATATAATTCTACTAGTCCTTTATAGATTAATTTCTATTCTCAATTCTATAAACTGTATTTTTTTTGGATTCTCCCCACTCCTTCTCCCCAACCACTATTAAGAAATCCTCCAACCTTCAAACTATTTTTTACGCTTATAATTAAATAATCAATTTTTATACCTTAATTTTTTCTGGTACAAGAAAGAAAAACCTTTTATCTATAATTTATAGAACGTACAGAACAAAAGAGCTACAGCTATGTTTATGAGAAAGAAACTACAAGAAAAACATCAGCACCTACTCTCAGACAATCAGGGTACATCTCTGCTTCAGGTAGATCCAAGCATAAAATTTTGGCAGAAGCCAGGCTCACTGTGAACATTTACCAGGGACGTGGCCTTGTGGAGTTCTGTTCATCAGGCCACTCCCAAAGTGGTCAAGCTGCATACCACTATAGAGTCAATTACATAGTGGTCTTCCATATTCTCAGTGACCAGTTCAAAGCAGAAAAGAATTACTAGAACAGTCCTGTCCAGACCATGCATCCGTGATCTAGTGACTGGATCAGTAACAAGTACTTACATGAATTGTTTATCCTTCTAGGTAATAGTTAACATAACTCTATCGGACTCCCATTATTTATTATTAATATATCTTAGTGCCTAGCACATACAGTCCCTTAATTAATTGTTGTTTAATAAATTTCTTTGTAACCTGATTTCAATTAAACCAGTTCCTGCATGCTGCCACACTGAATGTCAGATGCTAAATTTAAAATATTTACTAATAATTCTTTTCAGGGAATGACAGAAGATATAGTTTGGCTTGTATCTGAGAGTACAAAGCTTTAAACTTTTAAAGGCAATTTGAGGTGAGTACATGTGATGCTTATTTTTCCATTCTTGGGATACTTCACTTAGTAGAATGGGTTCCAGCTCTATTCAGGAAAATACAAGAGGTGCTATAACACCATTGTTTCTTATAGCTGAATAGTACTCCATGGTATGCATATACCACATTTTATTAATCTACTCATCTATTGATGGGCACTTGGGTTGTTTCCACATCTTTGCAATTGTGAATTGTACTGCTATAAACATTGGAGTGCAGATGTCTTTTTTAGAAAGTGTCTTTTGTTCTTTTGCGTAGATGCCCAGTAATGGGACTGCTGGATCAAATGGTAGATCAACTTGTATCTCTTTAAGGTATCTCCATATTGCTTTCCACAGAGGTTGCACTAGTTTGCAGTCCCACCAGCAGTGTATGACTGTTCTTATCTCTCCGTATCCATGCGAACATTTATTGTTTTGTGACTTTTTGATAAAGACCATTGTCACTGGAGATAAGTGATATCTCATTGCAGTTTTGATTTGCATTTCCCTGATGATTAGAGATGTTGAGCATTTTTTTCATATGTTTGTTGGCCATTATTCTGTCTTCTTTTGAAAAGTTTCTGTTCATGTCCTTTGCCTACTTTTTGATAGAGTTATTTGATTTTTCCTTGCTGATTTTCCTGAGTTCTAAATAGATTCTAGTTATCAGCCCTTTATTAGATGTGTAGCATGCGAAAATTTTGGTAGAGATCTTTTACCTCCTTAGTTAAATATATTACTAGGTACTTTATTTTCTTTGTTGCTATTGTGAAGAATATTGAATCTTTTATTTGGTTCTCACTTTGACTGTTATTGGCGTATATGAATGCCTCTGATTTGTGT
>VBSM01001265.1:11323769-11338319 GCA_008086735.1 Cheirogaleus medius | reverse complement strand
TCCAGGAATCTCTTGGTTGAATCCTTGGGGTTTTCTAGATATAATATCATATCACCAGCAAAAAGTGAGAGTTTGACCTCTTCTGCCCCCATTTGGATACCCTAAATTCCCCTCTCTTGTCTAATTGCTCTAACAAGGACTTCCAGCACTATGTTGAATAGAAGTGGAGATAGTGGGCAAACTTGTCTGGTTCCCGTTCTAAGTGGGAATGCTTTCAATTTTTCCCTATACAGTATGATGTTGGCTGTGGGTTTGTCATATATGGCTTATATCATTTTTAGGTAAGCCTGGTCTATGCCTATTTTGTTAAGCGTTCTTATCATAAAAGGGAGTTGAATTTTGTAAAATGCTTTTTCTAGATCTATTGAGAGGATTATATGGTCTTTCTTTTCACTTCTATTTATGTGGTGAATTACATTTATAGATTTGCGTATGTTAAAACATCCCTGCATCTCTGTGATGAAGCCCACTTAGTTGTGATGGATTATTTTTTTGATAAGCACCAGAATTTGGTTTGCTAGGATTTTGTTGAGAATTTTTGCATATATATTCATAAGGGATATTGGTCTGTAGTTTTCTTTTTTTGTTGCGTCCTTTACTGGTTTTGGTATCAGGATTATGTTGGCTTCATAAAATGTGTTGGGGAGGATTCCATCCTTCTCGATGTTGTGGAATAATTTCTACAGGATAGGCACCAATTCTTCTTTGTAGGTCTGATAAAATTTGGATGTGAAACTATCTGGTCTGGGACTTTTCTTTTTAAGAAGGTTTTTTATTGCTGTTTCAATTTCAGTACGTGATATTGGTCTGTTCAGGAATTCTATTTCTTCCTGGTTGAGCCTAGGGACGCTGTGTGTTTCTCAAAATTTGTCCATTTCCTCCACATTTTCCAGTTTAAATGTATAAAGGTTTTTGTAGTATTCATAGATGATATCTTGTATCTCCATGGCATCAGTTGTAATTTTTCCTTTTTCATTCTGATGGAGCTTATTACAATTCTATCTTTTCTGCTTTTTGTTAGTCTAGCCAAAGGCGTGTCAATTTTATTTTTTCAAAGAACCAACTTTTTGTTTTATTAATCTTCCATATAGTGTTTTTATTGTCAATTTCATTAAGTTCTGATTTGATCTTAATGATTTCACTTCTTCTGCTGGGTTTGGGGTCGGTCTGTTCATCTTTTTCCAGCTCTGTGAGGTGATTCATTAGGTTGTCTATTTGTGATCTTTCTGTCTTTTGGATATAGGCATTTATGGAAATGAACTTTCCTGTCAGGACTACTTTAGTTGTGTCCCACAGATTTTGATAACTTGTGTCTCCTTTGTCATTTAGTTCAATCAATCTTTTGATTTCCCTCTTGATTTCCTCATTCATGAAATAATCGTTCAGCAGAAGGTTGTTTAGTTTCCACAACTTTGTGTAGAAATGAGAGTTTCTGTTGGGGTTGATTTCTAATTTTATTCCACTGTAATCTGAGAAGATGCATGGTATATGAGTGTATCACTATCTGCAATAAAACAAACAAACAAACAACAAAAAAAAGATGCATGGTATAATTTCTATTTTTTTTATTGTTTGAGACATGCTTTGTGACCTAGGATATGGTCAATCTTAGAGAACTGTCTCATGAGCTGATAAGAAGAACGTATATTAAGTGGTTTTGGGGTAGAATGTTCTGTAAATGTCAGTCAGGCCCATTTGTTCTAGAGTTCTGTTTAAGTCCATTATTTCTTTGTTAATTTTCTGTTCGGAGGATCTTTCTTGTGCTGTCAGAGGGGTGTTGAAGTCTCCGGCTATTATGGTGTTGCTGTTTATCATTTTGTTTAGATCAAGTAGAGTTTGCTTTATGAATCTGGGTGCACCTAAGTTGGGTGCATACATATTTAGAATTGTTATGTCTTCTTGTTGAACTGTACCCTTTACCATTATGTTGTGACCCTTTGTCTTTTGTTACTTTTGTTGATTTAAAGACTAGGTTATCTGACATTAAAACTGCTACGCGAGCCTTCTTTTGGCTTCTGTTTGCTTGAAATATTGTTTTCCACCCCTTCATCTTGAAATGGAATGCAACCTTGCAGGTTAGATGTGTTTCCTGAAGACAGCAGACACTTGGCTTATGTGTATTTAACCATTTGGCTAGCCTATGTTTCTTTAGTAGGCAATTCAAGCCATTCTCATTTATTGAGAGAACTGATAGGTGGAGCAAATTTCTGTTCATCTTGTTGGGTTGAACTTTGTTGCTTTGTTTTCTCTCTTGAGCCATTGTGGCATCTGGCCTTTGATCTTTAGCTCTGGAGTGATTTTATATTTGTGAATGTTTATTGTGCTGATCTGTGTGTAGCACTGTTTTGAGTACTTCTTGGAGGGCTGGTCTTGTCTTGATGAATTCCCTCAGTCTTTGCTTATCTGGGAATGTCTTTATTTCTCCTGCATATACAAAACTTAGTTTTGCAGGGTACAAGATTCTAGGCTGGGCATTATTCTGTTTCAGAAGAGTGAGAATGGGGCCCCAGTCTCTTCTTGCTTGTAAGGTTTCAGTTGAGAAGTCTGGCATTATTTGAATGAGCTTTGAGTGTTAGTTGTTTCTTTCGCCTTACAGCTAATAGAAAGGCCTCTTTAGTGGATATTTTGGTCAGTCTGATGACTGCATGTCATGGTGTCTTTCTGTTTGCAATGAATCTCCCAGGAGTCCTTTGAGAATCTTGTGACTGATTATCTAGAATTTTAGCAAGGACTGGGAAATTTTCCTCTATTATTCATTATATCTTCAAACAGCTTATCCAACCCTTGTGAATTTTCTTCTTCACCCTCAGGTATGCCCATAACTCTCACGTTAGGCTTCTTTACAAAATCCCACATTTCTTGTTGGCTTTGCTCTTTTCTCTTATTTCTCTGCCCTATCTCTGTGAGTGACTTATTTAATTGGAAGGTGTTATCTTCAATCCCTGAGATTCTTTCTTCTGTTTTATCTACCCTGTTCTTGAGGCTTTCCACTGTGTTTTGTAGTTCCTTGAATAAATTCTTCATTTCCAGGAGTTCAGTTTGATTTTTCTTTAATATTTCAATTTCTTTGGTGAATTTGTCTTCCAAGTCCTGAATTATTTTGTGGTTTCTTTGTATTGGTTATCCATATTTTCTTGCATATCATTGAGTTTTCTTACAATCCATGTTTGAAATTCTTCTTCTGTCATTTTAGTGTTCTGAATTTGGTTGATGTCCATTGCTAGAGAGCTGGTGCTCCTCTTTGGGGGTGTGCTTTCTGTTTGATTCTTCATACTTCCAGGGTTCTTTTGCCAAGTCCTTCCCATCTGGATCAGCCGTTTCTTCCCACCTTTCAGTTTTTGTTTGGAAAGTAACACACCCTGTTTAGGCTCTGTTCCAGTAGATGCTGTTTAGGAGTATGGCAGATTGCAGCTGCTGCCTAACAGGAAGCACACCACAGTGTCTGGGTTGTGGACCCCGAAAATGGTGACTGCCAGCCTACAGAGTGCTTACACTGAGGGTGAGTGTTCAGGAGTTGGCAGGTGCCAGATTGGAGAGCCAAGTTATCAGGATGCCCCGTTGTCTCTTTTATGTCACCCTCCTGCAATCTCACGCCTGTCCAGCAGGAGCTCTCTCTCTTTCCGACCCTCCCTGAGTGGGCCTATTCGCCTGCAGTGGTTTCCAGATTAGAGACCCCTACTTTGCGTTCACCTCTGTTGTTCTGGTCCTGCTGACTGCCAGAGTCAAGTTACCTGTCTCCTAACTCCCGCCAGCAGTAGCTCAGACCAGTCCCTCCCCCACCCAGTGAAGTCCTGGCACAGAACTCTGGGGGTTCAAGATGCTTCCTGTTATCATTTTCTCCACAAAGCCCCACATCTCCTGCCGTGATTTTGCACTGACTTCAGGCAGGTCCCTCTCTGAGTGGGTGTGGAGGTCAGTGGGGAAGCAAGACGTTCTCCTGTGGGTCTGATCCCACTGCACTCGCTGGCCAGGCAGGCGCAGCCGTCCCATGCTCTATTCTCTATTGTTTGTCTCGTACTCTCCAGATTTCGCAATCCTATCTCCCATTCACCTTTTTTTTCCTGTTTTGTGTATCCCATGCTGATTCTCTGCCAATTCACAACGCTGTTCTTGTAGGGGAGCAATCCATTCACGTGTAGCAGACCGAGATCTACGCCTCTTTCTCTGAGAGCAGGAATCCAGGAGGTCACCTTTACTCCACCATTTTTGTCTCTCTGGTATATTTTAATGTACCTTAATTTATTATAATACATACCAGAGTATGTTCTTTAAGATGAGGACAGAATAGGCAGCATTCACTACTAAACTTATTGAACACAGATTCCAGTTTTCTTAATTTTTTTTCTTTTTTTTTGAGATAGGATCTCACTTTGTTGCCCAGGCTAGAGTGCACTGGCCTCATCACAACTCACTGCAGCCTCAAACTCCTAGGCTTAAGCAATCCTCCTGCCTCAGCCTCCTGCATAGCTGGGACTACAGGTATGTACCACCATGCCTGGCTAATTTTTCTATCTTTTGTAGAGATGGGGATTTCACTTTTGCTTAGGCTGTTCTTGAACTCCTGGCCTCAAGCAATCCTCTCGCCTCAGCCTCCCAAAGTGCTAGGATTATAGGCATGAGCCATTTAAATACTTATTAATAGTGCACTCAACACCAGGAGATGCCATCTTGTATATTACCAAAAATTCTACGAAAGTAAAACTTAGTTGAATCAAGATGCATGGTAACTTACCTTTTAAAATAAGCCCATGTTTTAGAATTTCTGATAGTACTGAGGTTTGTCAAGGTACGTTAAAGGAAGCTGCTTTCTCATCTTTCCTCCTGTCATTAATTTCCTACCTCATCTCTTCTCAGTGTATTTCAAATCTTTTGCTTTGTTCTCCCATCCTAGGAGAAATCCTAGCTACTAGAATAGTATTACTAGACCTTAGTACTCTACTGTAGTGGTGTTTTCCATACCATGTCAGAGGAGCACCAAACTAAGAGTGAGAAACTCACAGGGTCTAGCTAGCAGCTTACCTTAGTGCTTGGGCAGCCTTTAGTTTATAAATTGAGTAGCACCGCTGGACTAGAGTCATGACAATCATCTCTTATAGTGTGTGCTATGCAAATATGCCAAAGAGGGCAACAAGCACAGGCATAACCTCCAGACGGTGCTTAACTTAGAAACTAGAGACCACATGAGTCAGAGTGAGCTGAATGCTAGGGCCTAAATTTAAAAGCTTTTTATAACTTACTAGGTAGGGGTGAGATTTTCTGGATATTGTAAAGTACACCACAAACCTGGAATGTGCCAGAGTATAGAACAAATGGAGATTGACAACACTGTTCAAATTTCCAACTAGAAGATATAATTACATACAGATGCCTTAGCCTACAAAGACCCTTTGCTATTAATATATGGGGATGTTTAATACATGTCAACGCTGGCTTTAAAAAGCAGAATGGATAGTCAGGAAGTGTCTCTTAGGTGAGCAAAATCTAAGCAAGACAAGATTGGATGAATAGCAAAGGGGTGGGCAGCATGTGCATACAAATTGAAGGGTTCTCAAAAACCTGTAAGAAATATTTAAAGCCAAGAAAAACTAGTTGTACCAAGGAGTTTATGAGGCACAGAGTTTACACTGGTCTCTGAAGACTGCTTCTTCTGAGGTCTCTAATATGACTTATTAGTATCTTAACTATAGCATTAGCACAGAAAAAGTATAAAGTTGTGGCCGGGCGCGGTGGCTCACGCCTGTAATCCTAGCACTCTGAGAGGCTGAGGCAGGCAGATCCTTTGAGCTCAGGAGTTTGAGACCAGCCTGAGCAAGAGCGAGACCCAGTCTCTACTAAAAAAAAATAGAAAGAAATTAGCTGGACAACTAAAAATATACATATATAAAAAATGAGCCAGGCATGGTGGTGCATGCTTGTAGTCCCAGCTATTCGGGAGGCTGAGGCAGGAGGATCGCTTGAGCCCAGAAGTTTGAGGTTGCTGTGAACTAGGTTGATGCCACGGCACTCTAGCCGGGGCAACAGAGTGAGACTCTGTCTCAAAAAAAAGAAGAAGAAAAAAAAGTATAAAGTTGCTTTATATACCTATTCTCCAATTATATTAATGTGATCAGTGGAAAATGCATGTGGTATGTTAAAGGAACTATACACATTCACAGCAAGTCTATGCCTTTCACTGTTCCATAGAAGAGTCCTAAGAGCAAAGAATGTATAGGGATTGGCTTTTTCAAAATAGAAAAAAATTCAAACAATGTACAAGAGCTGTTCTAATGAGCACCTAGATGCAGTACTTATAAACCACCAAACTTTAAGAAATACAAGTATAAAACTGCCAGATGCTCAAGTAACTGAAAAAGTTTTAAACAACTTAATTTGTTAAACCAGGAGGAAGAAGGGAAAAGAAAGACTTTTTCTTCTCCTACCTATGATAAACATGTCAATAGCACCTGGATTCCGAGCCATTTGGTCCTAGGTAAGAAAAAGAATACAACTGATGAAAATACATTTTACTTAATTTCTCACTGTTCATTATCTGTATCTTTCTCTGGAGACAAGGCAAAACAGATAAAAACAAATATAACTTAAGTGTTCCAACCAATGCTCAGAGATTCCTCACACTTTTCAGTTCATGCTCTTATGATTTCTATGTTTAAGGCTCTTTCTATAAAGTCCTTAGAAGAATGTCAGGAACGTCTCAAAAAGTTAAACACTTATGTAGTGCTATTACTGCTACAACGAACTAGGAAATTATCCTTCAAGAAAACAATTATTAAGAGAAAGCTGATCTGGGAGGCTGAGGAGGGCGGATCGCTCAAGCTCAGGAGTTTGAAACCAGCCTGAGCAAGAGCGAGACACCGTCTCTACTATAAATAGAAAGCAATTAATTGGCCAACTAAAAATATATAGAAAAAATGAGCCGGGCATGGTGGCGCATGCCTGTAGTCCCAGCTACTTGGGAGGCTGAGGCAGGAGGATTGCTCGAGCCCAGGAGTTTGAGGTTGCTGTGAGCGAGGCTGACGCCACGGCACTCACTCTAGCCCAGGCAACAGAGTGAGACTCTGTCTCAAAAAAAAAAAAAAAAAAAGAGAAAGCTGAAGTAAGAAGATGTATGGCTTGTTATCCTAGTAGAGAAGGTTCTGGATTCAGAGTCAAGAGATCTAAACAATTCTATGTTAGTCACTCCTCTTGGTAAATGGAAAGCCCAAGCCACCATCCTACCAACCTTAGAGAGATGTCAAGTCAAAAATGAGATAAAACACATGAAAATGCTTGAAAAAAATGAAAAGCTATGAAAGCTCTTTAAATATTTAAAATGTTGTATGGAGTCACGTGTTTCAGATAACTGTGAAAAGCATTTTCTATTACATTTTAAATTCTTCTTTTAAGTAAAAAGTTCACACCTAGGCAAAAATGAAGGTGAGGCTATATAACTAGGGAATTACTGAGAACTGAAGAAATAAAAATGAAAACAATACCATGACATTTTCTATGGTTACATTAAAATCATAAAAGTCTCCTAAAAAGGAACCATACTTTTTTGACAAGTCAAATATCTACTGAAGAGAGTTTACAAAGTTTCTGTTGTACTCAGAGCTTGAATCAAAGGATGTTCAAAAGCTACATTTTTAGAAAGTTAGTAACATATATTGCAATTAAATACTTCAACAAAAAACTTCTCATTAGTACTCCTTAAACTTAAAATACCTTAACACAAATCACAGCTGTCCCTCTGTAGGTACACACTAGTTTGCACTGTTTGCCCAGCGGTAACATTTTTCTTTGGCATTCCATGCCGTTGTGTCAGAATATTGGCACTCTAGTTAGGTTTATAATTAAAATACATAAAGTTCTATACCCATTCTACAATCCTGAAAATGCATAATGCACATATTTATATAATCATCAGAATGCATCTTAAAGCCACATTTAAAAACACTTCCTACTTACTGGACATTGGTAGAAAACTTCATTTTTATTTCGACCCTCTGCAGCTTCCACTGCTATGTACTGACTCAAACCAGTATGTATGCAAAAAGTTAAAGGGAGACAGTATTTCAGTCCCTGTCTCTGCTGGAATCCTCCGGCAGCTGTATCGACGTCTAACAAATCTTCAGAACGATAGTGATTAGACAGTGCCATACTTCCCAACAACCTGAGGAGAATACAGACTCAGAAATGTAATACATTGCAGTACCAAACAAACAGCTGTGTTTCATCTTTTCAATGAATAAT
Organism: Cheirogaleus medius; assembly: GCA_008086735.1. Classification (NCBI taxonomy): domain Eukaryota; kingdom Metazoa; phylum Chordata; class Mammalia; order Primates; family Cheirogaleidae; genus Cheirogaleus; species Cheirogaleus medius. Next base: position 11,330,090 of record VBSM01001265.1, on the reverse strand, counting down.
AATTTCACATTGACTACTGTATAAGTACTAATTAACACAACAATTCTAAACTGGGACTACCCAAGACATACAATTTCTACATATTAAATTCAAACTCTTTTGACTGGAAAGAATATTCTGATTTAAATTAAAAATAAATGTCTAAAATGGCTAAACGTCAGCCTTTTAAAAAGAAATACAGTTTTATTTTTTTCAAGAATCTACCTTGCCTGATATATTGATTTGCCAGTGTCTTGCTACCCATGTGGGTACAGCTAATTTAACATTTAAAGGGTCAAATTCTCTGAACCTTTATCCTGATACAACATTTAGCTTACCCTATGCAACCAGACAATATAAACGTAAATCAGCCTAAGCCTTGTCCACATTTCACAAACTTGGAATGCATGAGGTATAAAGTAATCTTATTACGTATACATGATGGCAATACAGGTATCAAGGACTACCTGGTGGTCCTTGATGAGATTCCTATCTTAAGTTTCAATACTTGGACCATGTATAGATAAAAATCCCTGAGTTGAAATTCATGACCTGTTTATAATGTCAGTTCTGGGCAACTCTTTTAACAACGTTCTCTATTTGCTCTTGAAATACGATAATTCTTCAACTTTGTCAAGTTTCAGTTCAATAGAAAAACAGACTAGGAAGAAACAGCCAATAATTTAGCCTTATCTAGTCCTAACTGAGTTCTATTTCCGACCCATGCCAATATTTGATTTCTGAATATGACCTTATAATCACAATATGATCACCTCTGGGATTCCCTGTACTCCCCCAGCCCTGATCTGAAATTGTAACAGAGCCTCACATGACTCTTCACACACAAAGGAACACCAGGCTCCAATAAGAATGATACGAAGTTCTCCCTAGCATTTCACAAGCACAACGTCTCTGAAATAGCAGAATTGCATAAAAGTATAAAAGAAGTAAACCCATTCAAAGCAGACAGCTTCTAAAACTTTAAGTGAATTTTGATGGCTGCTGCATGGTCTGCTTTTACCAAAAAGTTGCACAATGGATACTTCATCTTTTAGAAGTAAATTTTAAATAGAACATTCGATTATAGGCTATGCTTGAATATAAGAAAACTCTAATTTCTTTTGTATATGTAGTTCTGAATAAATTATTGCTTTTTACATGTATAGTAGACAGAATTTGTGTCAAGCTCCCAAAATAATTTACCTGGCTACAACAGGATAAACACTTCCAGAGTTTTAACAGTTTAGTTAAAATATACTCACACATGCCACTACCCAATGTCCCATAATCTCCACCTCCAGTCAGACTTCATTTTAACTATAAGGATGTGTTGGTAGAAATAATGTTTTTATGAGACATATTTGTTTTGGTAAAATCTAATTCAAGCTCTATATTTTGTCTTATGTATTACTATAAGGAGGAAGAGGGAATTCCTATACTTCTTTAAATTGTGAGGGGCAACTACAAATACAATTTATTTACTTTCATTCTAGAAAATAACCTGCATCATTAAAAATAACCAAAACAGGTGGGGCATGGTGGTTCATGCTTATAATGTTAGCACTCTGGGAAGCCAAGGTGGGAGGATCGCTTGCGGTCAGGAGTTTGAGACCAGCCTGAGCAACATAGTGAGATCCCATCTCTACGAAAAACAGAAAAACTACCAGGCATGGTGGCATGCATCTGTAGTTCCAGCTACTAGGGAGGCTTAGGCAGGAGTATCGCTTGAGCCCAAGAGTTTGAGGTTGCAGTGAGCTATGATAAGGCCACTGCACTCTAGCCTGGGCAACAAAGCAAGACCCTGTCTCACCGAAACATTGAAAACCTTACCCAGGAACCACTAACTTCTGCCCATTGTGGATACGATATGAACATCGGTAATCATCAGGAAGCTTGCAACCGATCTGAGCTTCCACAGCATCTAGGTCTTCCTCTCGAGCACCCTCTGCAAATACACAAAAAAAGTGAACTGTGAAGAAATGAAGCCTTAAATCTAAGAAGAAATACAATCTATCTGCTAACCAATGAAACAAGTGTAGAGCAGGTGAATTCTGTCTAAAATGTATTGCTCAAACATAGGGAAATCAATTGAAAATTCATTTGATGCATTGAGCAAGAAAATTCCTTAGTTTCCCCTCAATAGGGAAAACACTGGTACTTGGTAAAATATGGAAAGGTAGGTACCAATGAGATTCACCAATGTTGCTCAAGAGTTTTAATGTGGGCCAGGCATGGTGGCTCATGCCTGTAATCCTAGCACTCCACTCTGGGAGACCAAGGCAGGTGGATCATTTGAGCTCAGGAGTTCGAGACCAGCCTGAGCAAGAGTGAGACCCTGTCTCTACCAAAAATAGAAAAAATTAGTCGGGCATAGTGGCGCATATCTATAGCCCCAGCTACTCGGGAGGCTGAGGCAGGAGGATCACTTGAGCCAGCCCAGGAGTTTGAGGTTGCTGTGAGCTAGGCTGACAACGCCACGGCATTCTAGCCAGGGCAACAGAGTGAGACTCTGTCTCAAAAAAAAAAAAGAGTTTTAATGTGGTCTCTTAATAGGAAATATAGGACATATGGTATAGGTTCATGCCAGGAGGAGGTCATTAACTTGAATTCTACTTTGCATATTTGTAAACTTGCCATATATTCTAGCTTTAAAAAGCAGGAATTAATTACAAACATCAAGAAAAGAAATCCACTCCCGGCAATGGTCCACCAGTTTGCTGCACCAAACCTGAACAACACCAACAAATAGGTTTGAAGACTTCTGGAGTACTACAAAGGCTGGGGGGTGGCGGTTCCTGATGCCTGGCTAATCTCTCAGGTTTTTATTCTTCTGGACTCTGCACCCCCCCACCGCCACCTTACCTAGCAAGACTGATCAAGAAAAACAGAAAGTATAAATAACTAATATCAGAAATGGAAAAGGTGATATCACTACAGATCCAACAAGCATTAAAAAAAGGATATTATGAAAAACTTTATGTCAATAAATTTGAAAATGGAAATGAACAGGACAATTTCCTAGAAAAACAACTTATCAAAATTGAAATAAGAATAAACAGAAAATCTGAATAGTCCTATATGTAATAAAGAAATTGAATCTTTAATTTAGAAGTTTCCTACAATGAAACCTCTAAGATTGAATAGCTTTGCTGGTGCATTCTACTAATCATTTAAGCAAAAAATAAGACCAAGCTTACAGAAACTCTTCCAGGAAAAAGAAAAAGAGGCAATACTTTCTGACTCATTTTACAAGACCAGCGTCATCTTGATACCAACACCTGACAAGAACATTGCAAGAAAAGAAAATTACAGGCCAAACTCTCTAATGAACATAGATGTAAAAAATCCCAATGAAATACTAGCAAATCAAATCCAGTACATATAAAAAAAAGGATAATATACTACAACCAAAATAAGTTCATTCTAGGAATACAAAGTTAGTTTAATATTCAGAAAATCCATCAATGCAATTCATTGCATTAAAAGAATGAAGAAGAAAAATCATATTGGAATCATAAGGCAGAGAAGGCATTTGATAGAAATTCAATTATCCATTTAAAACACAAAAAAACCCACTTCCCAAAGTAGGATCAGAAGGGACTTTCTTCAATCTGATAAAGAATATCTACAAAAAACTACAGCAAACATCCTATTTATGGGTGAAATGTTAAAGTTTTCCCTTTGCAATCAGAAAGATAAGGATGCCCACCATCATCACTTCTCCCCAACACTGTAATGAAGGCCCTAGCCAGTGCAAAAAAGCAAGAAAAAGAAATAAACGTATATAAGGACTGGAAAATTAGAAATACAACTGTCATTATTGTATATTCTCAGGGAAATGCAAATTAAAACCACCATTACACACCCAGCAAAAAAGCTAAAGTAAAAAGAATGACAACATTAAAAGTGCTGGTAGAAATGTAAACTGGTAGAACCACTTTAGAAAACTGACAGCATCTTTTGAAGTTTAATATAAGCACACTCTATAACCCAGCAAACCCAACACTGGGTATTTACTCAATACAAATATACCTGTATATGAAAAATGTACATAAAAATGTATAGCATTATTTGTAATAGCCAGAACTGGAAATAACCCAGATATCTATTATAAACAGTAGAATGAATGTATACATTCTAATCTACTCATATAATGGAGTACTATACAGCATCAAAAATGAACAAACTACTGTTATATACAACATAGTTGATTCTCACAAACAAAATAGAAATAATTCATGTGAAATACATACTTAATCATGCAATTTACATAAAGTTCAAAAAAGAGAAAACTACTTGATAGCATTAACAATCAGGATAGCTGCCTCTGTGCAAGAAGGAAGGAATATGAGGGGAAAACTTCTAGGTACAGCTAAAATCCTACTTCTTGATCTGGAGGGTATTATGATGAGTGTGTTCACTTTGTGATTATTGCACATTTCTGTATGTTAGTTAACATGATTAGTGATATCATGTACCCTCAGATATAATGTGTTGAGAGAGGCACTTCACCTCTGCAATAATCTTTCTAAAAAACTATAATTCCAGCTCTAGTCTAACCATGAATAAAACATTAAGACAAAGAGAATTTGAGGGACTTTGTACAAAATACCTGAGGAGTACTTTGTCAAAACTGTCACAGTCATAAAAGACAAGGAAAGATGGAGAAAGTGCCACAGCCCAGAGTACACTAAGCAGACATGACAACTAAGTACAAAGTAGTATTCTGGACTGTATCTTGGAACAGAAAATGGACATTAATGGAAAATCTGGTGAAATCCAAATGAAGTCTGGAGTTTAGTTAATAGTAATGGACCAATGAAGATGTATGGTTTGATAAATGTCCCATGTTGGGATATATATTATGGGCAACTGAAACCAGGTAAAGGGGTATACAGAACTCTCTGAACTATCTTTGCAACTTACCTGTAAATCTTAAATTACTCCAAAATATAGAGTTTATTTTAAAAAAGAGAAAGTTTAGTACAAAAGAATCAAACTGAATAGCTACCTGAACTACTGGAGGAGGAAAGAAACTAGTATTTGTATGGTATATGCTACATGTTTGACAATTAACATACAATATTAAGAAACCAAGAATTTCTTGGAGAGAAAGCAGCTAGCCAGAAAAATGTAAAAACCAAACCAAAACCAACAAACAAACATGGCAAAAACAAAAATATAAGGAAATATATGTTTACAATACAGTAAAATCAAGGTTGAAAGAGGCATCCCTACTATGATAGAATTTGGGTGCCACACATGTACTCACCAGCAAATTGGTATTAACGGATCAACACCTAAGTGGACATATAGGAATAACATTTGTCGGGTGTTGGGCGGGTGGGATGGGGGAGGAGGGGATGGGTATATACAAACATGGTGAGTGAGATGTACAGCGTATGAGGGATGGTCATGCTTGAGGCTCTGCCTCGAGGGGGGAGGGGGGCATGGGCAATATACATAACCGTAATGTTTGTACCCCCATAATATGCTGAAATAAAAAAAATAAAAAAAAAAAAAAAAGAATTTGGGTGCCAGACAGACCAGGGTTCAAATCTTGGCTCTACAAGTTACTGACTGTGTGATCTCTGGCAAGTTATTTCACCTCTTTAAATCTGTTTCCTCACCTGCAAAAGGGGGAAAATACCACCGCCCTCAGAGAATTATAATGAGGATTACCTAAAACTCCATGTGTTTAATAAAGTGCTTTATTGGTCCTCAATAAATATTCATTTACTTTCTTTTTCCCCTCACATACTCATATGAAGCAGCAGTGAAAATTTACTAGGAGCCAAGAAGGCTAGATTATAGAGTTTTATCTCTGTTACTAGTTTTGAGAACTTGCATGAGCCACCTAAACTCTCTGGGTATATTTCTTCACGTGTAAAATGAGGGCATTAGCATAAATCAGGGATGGGCCAATTATAGCCTACAGCCCAAAGCCTGGCCTGCTGCTTGTTTCTGTAAATAATATTTTATTGGAACACAACCACATCTATGTGTTTGTGTATTACCTATGGTTGCTTCTTGCAACAAGAATTGAGTTGAATAGTTGTGATAGAGACTATGTATCCCACAAAGCCTCAAATATTTACTATCTGGTCCTTTAAAAAAAGTTTGCCAACCCCTGGTCTAAAAGATCTCTAAGGTCCCTTCTAGCTCTAAAACTCTAAGCCAATACTTACGGTAAATATGAAATTTGAAGATACATGATAAGAACATTAATATGTCATAATTTCAAGATATTCCATAAAAATTTTCCCTAGACCAATGTCTATTTGCTTTCTAATTTTCCTTTTTATTTGCTACCTCTATATTCTTTTTTTTTTTTTTTTTTTT
>VBSM01001265.1:11298198-11323669 GCA_008086735.1 Cheirogaleus medius | reverse complement strand
CAGCCTCCCAGAGTGCTAGGATTACAGGCGTGAGCCACCACGCCCAGCTTATTTGCTACCTCTATATTCTTGAAATTGAATCAGGGATTGTGGCACCTGAGGTGAGCAGCTAGGTTCCTGACCCAGTTCTAAAATTCACAAATCCAGAGTTCTTAGGATCTCCAGCATTGTAGATATCAAAGAGCCTTTATCCTACTCCAACTCATAACAAAGTCCCACATACCAGATAAATAATAATATTCTTTTCCTCTAAGAAAATAAGCCATTAAAAATATTAACCAAGGTACTTTCCTTCAAAGTTCTACTTTACTCTCTCTGCCAAATTATTCTTTCCTCTACCTTTTAGCAATTCAGTTTTAAGCACACGGTCATACAATCACGATTTGTATGAAAATAATACTTGCAAGAAAAATGACAGTGGAAATGTGAAATGCAAAAGGAATGCTATTTCAAGAGTCCTTAGTGCTACTAGAAGGAAAACATTTGAGAAGAACTGATTACAATTTTAGCTTAGCAAAATCAAAACTTGTATACAATGCCTTTCAGGGGAGAAATCTGAAAAAACTTGGAGGGTAAAACAGATAAGTAGCAATATATCTGTAATCTGTGCATTTTCATGGGCAATTAATCAACAAATCAAATTAATGAAAATAGCTTGTTAATATTTCTTGCCAAAGGTGGACAATAATAGTGTAGTAGAAAGAGCACAGATCCTGGGGCCAAATAGACATCAGTTTCACTACTCTGTAAATGTCAAAATAAGGATAAAAGTTTTTCTTACTCTATTATGACACTCTTGTCTCTTAAAGACCCAGGTTCTTTCCAAATATTAAAGAATATTTAATATTCTTTATATACAGATCTAATGATATAATAATATTAATCTATAAAGTAGTAAACAAGTTACTTTATATAAAATAAATATAAGGATAAAAGGAGTTCAGCTTTCCCTTCTAGTAAATAATCATGTGGGTCCCAAGGCTGAGCAAAAACAGGGGAAAGCACTAAAACAATATTGGCATTCTACTTCTTTCACCAAATGTGAACAGTGAATTATAAACAGATGGAATTAACACAGTTGTACAAATGATAGAGACTCAAAGTTATTTAAATGAATGTATTTATACTAATAGTAACAAAAACGAGGAAAGGGGATCCTGCATTCCAGTACCTTTCAGAGATAAAACCATCCGAGGACACCTGGGCTCCAAATATTTCTTGAGATCATCCCAAGCCTTTTTAATAGCAGCATAGTGGTCAATGTATCTTCCTACATCAGAGTAAGTGTCTATGAAGAGAGATTTCCAACACTGATTCTTCTGTGTTTTCTCTTCTCTAAATAGATTAAAAACAGATATTAAAAATCTTTTGAAATTATATTGGCATTTATTTTAGACACTTACCAACATACTTTGTTGGATATTTGTGGCTACTTTTGCCTTCCTTTTCATTTATTTTAGCCACAAATAAAGAGTAGATAGCAAAAAGTGATACACATATCAAAAATTTTAACAAGTTACTGCTGGCACGGTGGGATTATGAGTCACTTATTTTCTCACTTACAACTTGTTTTTTTCTAAGTTTTCTAATTCTTAGAATATGAATAATATGTGGAGTTTAAATTTCAACTTACTCTTAAATATATATCAATTATAAAATTTTAAATTATATAATGTTCTATTTTAGAGAATACTTAGAATCTAACAATATAATAAAATTAATCTAGCACATCTACATTGAATTAGCCAGAGAAACATAAAGCATCAAAGTAATTACATGATTCAACATTTCTATTTGGTATAATTCCCCAAACATATATTGAGTGCCCACTTAGCTACTGAGGACATTCAAAAATATGGTACTTTTTTTTTTTTTGAGATGGGGTCTATGTTGCCCAGGCTTGTCTCGAACTCCTGGGCTCAAGTGATCCTCCTGCCTTAGCCTCCCCAATAGCTGAACCTACAGGAGCATACCACTGCACCAGGCCTAGGCACATTTTGCCTTCAGAAAATATATAGTCTAATCAGGGAGAAAGAATGAAGTGTAAATTTAAGAGTCAGATGGGACAGAGGATAAGGCAGCCACAGAGGGCCTTAAGGTAACATACTAATGAGCTTGGACTTCATCTTGTAGGGAATGGAAAGCCACAGAAGGGTTTTAACAGGAGAGTTAAAAGAGCAGAATTGTGGATATAGTTTGGGAGGGGTGGATTTAAAGGGTGTAAAGATGAGTTAGGAGGGTTTTGCAGTAGTCCTGGTAAGAGATGAAATGAATTAAAACTGTGGTAGCTAGATGAAATGAATAGGAAGACTCTCGAAATACACAGAAACTAAAATCAGAAAGGCTTGGTAATGAAATGAATGTAGGATGAGGGAGGGAGCAAGAGGTAGTGGAGAGGGAGAGAGACAGATCTAGGATAATTCCTAATTCTGGCTGGAATGTCCGGGTAGATGGTGCTGCCATCAAGATTAGATAGGGAAAAAAACAATTTGGGGTGTGTGTGTGGGGAAAACAGTAGTATCTTTTTATTAATCTGTATTAATAATTAATCTATATTAATAATATTGGTATATATTATTTAGAAAAAAAAAGTAGCAAAGAACTTACATGAAAAACTAGTCTCTTGTTGTAAGCCTAACCCCTCAAAGGAAACTTTAGTTATTTCTGGAAGTTATCTCTATAAATCCAAATGTTTATGCCTTTAGTTCTTGATTTATCAATTTTCTACTGATACCCTAAAGTGAAATATGAAGATATAGCAACACTTAAAATTCCCCATTCCCTGTTCTTCCTCCTCCCAATGTTTGATAGCTCTGTTATTAATTTTTAGCTCTACCTAAAGGTTGCATCTTTAAATAATATATTTAACACACTGACTGCCACACTAGAAAAAAAATGTTTTCCTTGGGGCCATGGTATTTTATTACGAAAATAGAATAAAAACTTTGAAAACAAAATGATTCTTTCTAATTTGATGAAAAATTTAATAAAAAATAAAATTTATTGATATCTATTCATTTAATCCACATTTTTAGAATTAATTTATCAACAGTAATTGTAACAATAAGAACATCAACAAATAAGATCTTCATGAACCAACTGCAGGATTTTGCCCAGGTTTTGCGTCACGAGGCCCTGGGCTCAAAACTAGTATGAGTTAAATATAACTCACATGGCAGTTAATGTATTAAATCTCTACTTCTTGAGTCATTACCTGACTCTCCTCAATCTAATAAAAAGATATTAGTATTCCTACCTTTTCTTTCACCTTTTCCAACTCCCACCTTCTGTCATCTATTCTTTGATTCTGTCAAATTTGTTAACATTTACTGAATAATTACTGAAGTTAGCCAGTGCAGGACAGCCAATGGAAAGGTCCAGCAGACAGTTGTACAAACAAGTCTAGAGCTCAGTGGCAATGTCAGGGAAGGAGACTGAGGTTTGGGAGTTAGAAGCACACAGGTAGTCACTATCAACTACAACAATGCATGCAGGAGAGTTCAGATGGGGAGGAGCAGTGGGTCAAGGATAGAACTTTGGAGAACACCAACATTTACAGGCAGGCATAAGAAGAGCCATCAAGAAAAAGAGACAAGGGTTAGAAAGGAAATCAGGACAGACTAGTGTCATGGAAGCCAAGAGCTAAGTTTCAAGAATATATATTTCCCGCATACTCACTCAGATATCAGCCAGTATTTTTTGCAATGTCTTCTCCACAGAGGATCATGACTTGATAGCTGGCTAAGTCTTCGACTGACATAGCAACAACTGGCAGTAACCAGATTCATGATTAGTATAAAAGAAAATTGAAAAATTGAAAAATAATGATTAAAATAAAATATTCATTAAGTTTTATTTTATGTCTTTGCTTTTATTTTTCATTTGTTATCCTTATAATTACAGTATTTTACAAAACCTGTTTAACATGTTAGGTAGTATAATTACCTTGTGAGTAGAGAAACCATTTGAGTTTATAAATAAACCATGACATCTCTACAATTATAATTTTCACATGAAAGTCTATAAACCATATATACCATTAGAATTAATCTCAAATCAACAAGTTTTCCCACATTTATTATCAGGACAGTAATCATTTCTACATAAAGGAAGAAATGTTATCTAGGTATAAACAAGTGGTTTGGGATTTTTTTCCCCAAGATCTGTAAGATATAAGCTACTAAATGCACAGAACTTTTGCCTTTTTTCCCCACTTTTTTCTTAAAGAAAAAAAGTACTGCAGCCAAAAACTCTTTTTCATTAAAGCAACTACTGGAAGTCTATCCATCAAAGGGTGTCCAAATAACAGTTCTGATTCAATATTCTTGGCTATACAAGTTATCAGCTGCCCCAAAACATGGAAGTTTAAAAGCAATTAATTTTCTTACTATACATAGATTTCTAACACAATAGTGCTTCAATCCTGTAAATGCTACGCTACATAATTAATTTGTAAAAAGAATGAACCTAAGATTAGGAAAATGAATTTCTCTCCTTTCTGAAGAGAAAACACAAGTTATAGAAAGTAGGCATTCAAAGATCTCATTTGTGCAATAGCTAATCAATTAATGGAATCTTAAATCACCTGGGGTTTGACAAAGCCATGATTAGGGCATGTTAAAAACCAATCAATGGTAAACAGAATAGCCTTTATTTGATTTTCAGATTTTACAGAAACATCATCCTCATCCTTTTCCACCAAGCTCAGGAGATGACCAAACTAACTTTTGTAAACTAGAGGTTTTGATCAGTTGGTTTAGAGTGAGATCTCTACCTCAGCCATCGTATGTTTAAAAAGTGCTGCAGGTAATTCTGATATATAGTAAAGGTTGAGAATCATGTACAATAAATCACCCTGAAAAGCAGAAGGCATCATACAATCTCAGATTCAAACTATGCCCCTGATACTACATGATGATCCCAATGGACTAATCCAATCCAATCCCATCCAGTTCAGCAGATATGTACCAAAGCTTGGCACTGGGCTGGACACCTGGCAAAGTTGGGGTATATGGTGCAGGAAACAAGATGCAGGACACTGGACACTTTTCTGTGGATAAAATTTGATGGTATTCAGCTCATTTCCACAGACATTTATGGAGAGATCATGTCACTTCTGTTTAAAATTTTGATTACTACCTAAAGCATTTTAAATAAAATCTGATCTCCTCACCTTGGCTCACAAAGTCCTACATGAACTCACCAGCCTCATCTCATCACTCTGCCTGTGGGGCACTCCCTACCTCCAGCAACACCAGCCTTCTAGCTCCTCCAACAGGCTTTGCTGTTAAACAGTCCTGCTCAACAGTACCGTTAACCTCTGAACACACTGTTCCCTCTGCCAGGGGTACAAATGCCATGCCTCATATATGGCAGCTCCTTCCAATTTTAATTGATCATCTCCCCCTTCCCATTCCTTAACAGAGCACTCTATTTATTTCCTTCACAGCACTTTGTACCTCTCATAATTATGCACTTACTTGTATTTCCATCTTGCCCACTAGACTGTATGCTCCCAGAGAGGGACCTGATCTGCCTTGTTCACTATTGTGCCCCCAACATTTAACAGGCTGGCACATAGCAGCCACTCAAAAACATATCTGTTGAATAATGAATATGAAGATAAACAAGGCAGTCCTTCCTTACATTTGAGAAGTGCACTATCTGGCATGGAAATCAATTCTGCAGAGGAAGGAAGAAGGTAGAAAGAGGGTCTTAAAAGAATTCCACCTTACCACGTTGAGAAGTGGTGAGCAAGGCATTCCAGGCAGGGTCAAGAGCTTAAGCCACGGAACAAAAAAGTGCAAGTGCATGGTATGCTGGCATGATTGTGCAATATAATAGTGGAGGGGAAATAAAACCTGAAAGGCCTCAGATAATAAACCAAATGATAAGGGGCTTCAATGCCCCTGAAGTTTAGGTTGTAGTGTGTAAACAACAAGGGATATCAGAGATTTTTAAGGAGAATGACAACCAGATGTGTCTTGGAAAGATCACTCTGGCAGCAATCAAAAGTTGGGGGCGGGGCTAGATTGTAAGAGGTTATAACAACAGAGTATTTCAGATGAAAACAGTTGGAGCTAGAACAACCTGTCCCAAAGAAAAACTTCATTTTTCTGCTTTAGTACAACTCTGACTAGAGAAAAAAGAGTGTATTTTCTAGAAAAATAAGTGTTAGCAGGTACTAGGACAGGTAGCAGCCAGAAACTCGAGGTATTCCTCTATCTCCACTTAGCTAGACCAACAGCTATCTGCAACTCCAAGAAATAAGGACCCCTAATAACACGGGAAACAATCATCAAAGGGCTAGAATCCAATGGTTAATAAAAAAAAAAATCTCGCCTACCCATCCTAAAAAGGCGATTTTGCGTCCTCTGTAAATATACATGGCAGCACAAGAAACTCAGAGCCATGCCACCAGCTGTCAAGGGTGTAAACAATCCTGACACCTCAAGGGGCGGGCTGGCAGCGCCATTTCTCCCTCCATCCGACAGTCCCAAGCTCTGAACGAATTGGGCATTTAACCACCCTTATCAACAACCGGTGTTTATTTTTGGAACAGATGCTAGCAATGTGGGAAACCTAAGGTGCACAGGAGGGAAGACAGTCACCTGTATCGCATCACTGGAAGTCAGTACCAAAACACAAAATGCAACACAAACCGTAAGAAAGGCGGCTGAGGGCAAAACAATTCTCAGGCACTGAAGTCCGAAAGGGAGACCTGTCAGCGATGATGGTGCCCGGGAAATCGCACCGAGGGGGTCGGGGGTTGCCTGCCTCTTTTTCTCGCACGCCCAGCCTGCCCACGCCGGCGCCAGACTCCGCAGGCCCGGGGCCCAACAGAGAAGAGCGCGCGCCCCGGACAGAGGCTTTTCCACAGCGGCCAGGGCCGGGTCAGGCCGGGCGAAGACCGGCGGGGACAGCGGGGGACAGCGGGGGTCCGCGGGGCGCGGATGGGCGCCACTGGGGGCCGCTACCTCCGTCCCCTGCGACTGGGCCTCGCCGAGGCCTGAGAGACAGGGCTCTCGTCGCTCCTCAGGCCGGGGCCCGGGACGGGAGGAAGACCGCAGGGCAGGGCCCTTTCTGTCCCCGTCTCGCCCCGGGCCCCGGCTGGCTCTGCAGGATAACGGCGGCCCTGGCGTCACCTTCTGGTGCCGTGGGAGCCCGCGTCCTGCTGGCGGCCCCGGCCTCCTCCTCTCCTTCCTCACCGCCTCCATTCCCCGTGTCCCCGTCCCTGCCGCACGCGTCGTCCCATTACTTGATTAGGTCCCGGTAGTCCAAGAAGGATAAGATGAGGAGCAGTGGATCGGTGGGCAGAGATCCTAGGGTCAGCGGTGTAGACTCGGTCTCCATGGCCGCCATCTTGCCTGGCCCGGTGCAGGTCCGGCCCCGCCCCGACCCCGCCCCCCGCCACCGCCCGGGCCGCTCCCCAGCCACTCGCACAGGTTTGTTATGTAACCGCCGGGCCGGCCCCGCCCCCGGGGCGAAGGCTCCGCCCCCCGCCCGCGGGCCGGGAGCAGAGCTCTGCCCGCCTTCTGGAGCTCGGCTTAAGCCTCCCCCGCTCTCTCCTGGTTCTCTGGTTCCTATGCCTCCGTGGCCTGGACCCCCGTCAGTCTTTGTTTCCAAGTCTCTGTCTCAGTGTCCCCAGCTCCCTGCGAAATTTTACACCAGTTATCCTCGAAGCCTCGCCCCACATCTAACACTAACTGGCCCCCAAACTCACCGCTTCTCTTCGTTTTCCAGCCCAGGAACCCTTCGTTTCCCCACCTCAGGCTCCCTCGTCTGCTGTGTCTCTCGCACACAGCGGGGCTGCTCCGAGCCTTGTCCACTCGGTACGGGCCGGGGCAGGGGCAGGGATCAGTCAGAGGCACCAGCGGGAGACTCTTCTCCCACACTGGGAAAATGATCGTCGAAGGTATAGCTTTATGCCCCTACTCCTCAAATGAAATGTGCACATGGACTGAGTCTGAGTGTCAGCAGCTCTCACCTAATTTGGTCATCATGGCTATTTTTCAGCCTATTAGGGCGATGCAAGGTGTATAGTAAATCGATTTTTTTTTCAAGTTTTAAAATTTATTTTGGCCAAGGTATAGATTTCGGATAATGAGGCACCCTGCGTGTGAAGAGATGAACTGAGACTCCCAGAAGGTGTAACTGATAGAGGCTTGAAGATGGCCACTCTTCAGCTGTGCCAAGGTGGTATGAAAATGGGAGTGGGAGAATGAAGTATTTAATATAATGAGTTGTGAGCTAAGAAACATATCTCTTGCCTGATTTCTTCTTTTCCATTGCTTTTCCTGAGGCAGGGGATTTGGGGTGTCCAGACAGACCTGGACTTCACACGCCGGTTACTTCTTTTACTAGTACTGAGATGTTGGATTAGTTAACTATGCCTAAATTCCATGAGCCTATTCCTCATCTCTAAAAACCGCCCCTCCTATGGTAGATTAAGGATGATAATAACTCTTTGTATAAAGTGTCTGGCTAGATAATCAATGTTAATTTCCCAAGCTTCTACATGCATAAATCACTATGTTTTCCAAACTTCCACATCCTGGAGAAAGTTTCTTCTATTTGGAAGAAAGTTTCTACTATTTGGAAGAGTGGAATTGATGTTCTTCCTCCCTCCTCCTGCCAAAAGTCCATTTCCTCAATTCACCATATCATTAATGCTTCCTATTTATGGATTTGTTTAATATTTCTAACTCCTACCACCCACTCAGCAAAACAAAACAAAACAAAACAAAAAACCCTCTGCCTACATCTCTGTACTTCCAAATTGTTTGTGTACATACTTAGAGCATTTATTGAATTCGTTTCTGAGAAGTTGTTCTCTCTCTCATCAAACTGTAAACTCTTAGTCTTACTCATCCTTCTAACTTCAGGGCCTAGAATAGTAATCAACAAGTAGAAAGTTTGAAATCAGGTTGAACAGATGAATGAAGACAGAACAATCATTTCTGTTTACAAGGGAACCATGCCTGTTTATATATAAATGCTTATAAAGACATTTGATCCTAATTTATGTTTATCTCTATTTTTCCCTTAAATGGGCCACTTGTTTTAAATCCAATAGCTGATGGGAGTTTCAGGTACACTGCACTTGCTTCTGCTATCCTCTTGTACTTGGGCTCGGTCCAGCTATCACCTGATGCAGAAGACCAAAAGTATGAAGTTACCCTACTGTCAGGCCAGGACTAAGGTGAGGTGAGAAAGTCACTTGCTTGGGGCACAAAATTTAAAAGGATGCCAAAAAAACTCAGCAACCAAAAGAAATAACATTTTAATGTACTATCTTTAACAATAAATCTTAATGCAAAAAAAATTCATGATAAACAAAATACCAAAATCTTAAAAACAGGATCCCACCATGCCATATAAGCCATGTTGGAGGCTGATACAAAAGGGAATAAAGTGTGTACCTCTAAATACATGTTTAATGGTTTAACATTTAAATGGGAAAAACTTTCCTCCATAATTCCAGAAGGGGCACTCAAGTGGAAGATTTGCTTCTTCCATGTGGCTGGGCTTAGAGCTTCTGCCGTGCCCTCTCACATTCTCTTTTCCAGGCTGCTGGCCTCTGCCACTTCCTTCTTTGGAAAGTGCCATCTGGTTTCTAGCCCCTGCTGCATTAGCCCTGCCACTCTGGGGAGGTGGCCTCAACTCAGCCTCCAGTTTTCTTCCCAACAGGACAGGTGGAGGAGTTTGGGGGTGCACTGTAGGTGGCAGGACCCAGGAGAGCCCTTTCCTGGGCTGTGACTTCCTATTGCCTCCCACATAACCCCCAATAACAGCTGGAAAGAGAATAAGTAGGACAAGACAGCCCAGGACATGATTATTTGGATCCCCTGGGTAGGAGATTATTTGGGCCTGGCTAGGAGAAACAGTCCATCCAAGTCTGCTAATTGTTTTGGAAGCTGCTCCCTGAAGATCATGGAAGAATTTCGCTAAAATATTATTTGCTTGCCATCATAATTCCTATGGTAGACCAGAAAGCACAAAGTTCTAAAAGAAGAGTTCCTATATAGAATTTTTTTAAAAAGGCTTTTTCCTTTTCTCAGAAGTAGAGATGGACAATGTTTGAGAAATAAATATATGTACATGTTCCCTTTAGAACCCCAGTGTCACTTTGTCTATGACAAGTGGTTTTTAACAGACAACATACTACCTCTTGGTAATCACATTGTAGCTTCATTGGTTTTGAGGTTCCCATTAGGTCAATCCCTCAGATGTTAATTCATATCTTATCAAGTGCAAGCGTCTGGGCTCAGGACTCTGAGAGATGGAGAGGAACAGGGTGCTGTGCCTGCTCTTTAGGAGGTGACATACACTCCCTAACAGTGTGGTAGGGGACAGATCCAAATGACCATGTAGCTTCATTTTCTCCACTGTTTTCATGGTTTAGCAACTAGCTGCCTCAGCAGATCCGAGTTAGCTTGGAGACAGAATGGGCAGTCACCAGATGCTCTAGAGGCCTCTGCTAAATGGTGGCCTAGATGTGTCCCCTGAGCCACCCACCTTATGTTCAACAGCATAGCTTAGGGTCCTTCTCTATTGAACTCTCCTTGAGATGAATCTAGTCTCACTCTGCTCAACCTAGGCATACCTCTCAGTGGGACAAGGGAGCTGGGAGTTGGGATGGGTGATGGGATGGGAGAGAGGGTTGTGTACACACTCCTCCTTCTCTTCCCATATTTCCCCAACCCCATTGTATTTATACCACGTGGTGTTGGTGGTGGGTGTGTGCCCTTGGCCCCTGAATGGCGGCTGCATGCATGAAGGTTATACCCCACATTGTCTCAGTGCTAAGTGTTTTTGGAACCATCCTTGTCCAACTGGGCCTCCTCAGGGTCCAAAACACTTTGTCCTAGGGGTCCTGTCACGCAAGCCCTGGTGTTAGCTCTCCTGGTCCTGCTGAGGTGGCCCCTGCCTTTGGAAGTTCAGGAGATGGGGGGTGGGAGGACCATGGTGGGAGTGAGGGACACTAACTCCTGCAAACAAGTGTGTCAGCCTGGCCTGAGGCTGAAATGCTGCCTGTGATTGATGGAAAGGAGACCCACCTCTGCAGAGCCCAGGAAAATTCAGGCATATGCTTATGCTTTGTGGCTGAAAGCAGGGAGAAGGATAAAATTGCAGGGATGAGTGGAGATTAGGGGCTGACACTGCTCCTCAGAAAGACAGCCAAGCTGATGGGCTGATGCCAAAATCTGGAGTGGATTTAGCTGCTCCTGTGGAGCAAAACCACAGACAAACCCATGGCTAATGAGAAGCCTGGGACAGACGTAAGAGATTTATAGGTACAGTTCCAGCAACTACATGTACTAAGTCCTGGGACTTGGTTTCCTGCTCTCCCCTTAAGAGAGACTTTAAATATTCCTGAATTTGCCAAAACAAATGTCTGAGTTTTTTTTGTTTGTGACATGCTTCTTGTTACCTTGCATCCTATATAATTGATATGAATCTTCTGGGTGCATGGAGAGTGGAACTGCTGATTGGATACATTTTAAATGTCCCCTGTTGGTGGCTTCTAATATGAGGGGCTATAATCCAGAAGTCTGCCAAGATTGCATCATTGAAATGTCTCCTATGAAGCAGACAGAAAATGCAGTATTATTATCCAAGATGGAATACAGGCCAGGGTGCTGAACTCCACCACCCACCAGTTCAGTAGCCCTAGGGGCTGGGAAAGCCAGGAGTGTCTGAAGTCTTACTGTGTCTCATTGTGGCTTAAACAGGTAAGTAGCCACTGCTATTCTTGCAATTTCTGATATGGTAAGAGTGGCTGAACTATAATTGTGCCATCAGTGACACTTGGTATGCAGGCTTGGATGGGCTAATGCTGTTTTGTTTTGTTTTTTTTTTTTAAATACTCTCTATACCTTCCCTACCCTTCTCTATGCCCCAGGAGGCTGAGCTCTGTGAACTCCTTCACCTGGACTCCCTTGTTATCTGGCTTCCAGTTGGGTTCAGCCAGTGGAAAGCATCAGTAGGAGGTTGGGGAAGGGGAGAAGAAAGAGAAATTCCGGTATTTAATCTCCATCTGCTGGGGTTTGGGTTGAGGCCGTGTTCCTCTGTGAAGGCAGCTCCTGTCGGTGCCTTCTTCCCTACCTTCGGTCCACCTGGCTCTGATAACACCATTCTCTCCCATTGCTCTTTCAGGGTTGGTAACAGCTCGTCTCTGTTACTAATCCCTGAGCACCTTGATACTTCTTATTGATTCCTTTGTCCAGCTTTTACCTTGGTTAGTAACCTCCTCACTGAATTCTGTTTTGTTATGTACCTTTGAATGTTCGTCTGGTTTTTTGTTTTTGTTTTTGGAGACAGAGTCTTGCTCCATCTCCCTGGCTAGAGTGCAGTGATGTCATCATAGCTCACTGCAACCTCAAACTCCTGGGCTAAAACCATCCTCCTGCCTCAGCCTTCTAAGTATCTGGGACTACAGATGCGCACCACCATGCCCGGCTAATTTTTCTATTTTTAGTAGAGATGGGGCCTCACTCTTGCTCAGGTTGGTCTCGAACTCCTGAGCTCCACCTTGGCCTCTCAAAGTGCTAGGATTACAGACTTGAGCCACCATGCCTGTCCTTGTTTTGTCTGCTTTTTGAGAAGACTCTGACTGATATCATTTGCCTTTATCTACCAAGGCAAGCAGAGCTGTAACAAATTCCCCAGTAGTACACTGAACATCATCAAGAGTTGAATGAACACTTAGACAATTAGAACAGCTGGTTGGGCCAAATATGCCACCCTCTTGATGACCTCACCAAGAATACTGTGTGCATTCCATCGCACCCCATCCTGGAAAAGTTGACCAAAAATGGATGGGCTTCCAAGGAAGAAAAAAACAATTCTGCCACCCATGTGACCTTCTTGGAGGCTTCTTGCACCATGGCCCAAAGAGACATTCTATATTCTGTTATCACAGTTCTAATCCTATGGTCATCACTAGCTTTAGGGATGGAGGCCCAGCCTCTGATTGGCCTGTTTTGGAACCAACATTCTTTATACTACAGGCTTTATAGACCAGATAATCAACTACATTTGAGAAGGGGACACTTATGGCAAGAAGCCTTGAAAACATTCCAGTCACCCATAAAACAGACCTTGTCCTAGTGCCTCCTATCTCCTTCAGATCCATGGAATTACAGGTATCAGCGATCAATCTCACAGCAGATTGGAGCCTTTGGAAATGAGACTCCACTTTCTTGTCAGCCTTCAAGGACTTCCTTCTGCTTCTAGAAAAAGAGAATGTCACTGAAAGGAAACATGAAGGCTCTGCCACCCAACATTCTCACCTTGCTTTGGGTCCTGTCTGAACTGAAATATCCAGAAAGTTCTGTAGTGATATGGAAATGGCACCTCCAACCATGGCCCAAGCCTAAGCCTGGTCCCCGATACCTTAGCCAACTTCAGGAACAGGTGGCTGCCCACCCATAGGACATGGAGAGCTCCACCTACTATTTCTAAGCTGTTGGCTCACCAGGGCCTCTTTGACAAGACTTGCATCTGACAAGAAGCATGCTTCACCAGTGAAATAGCTTCTGAGATGGGCAAATTCCATGGAATCCCACTGCCATAAATTGCAGAGGCCCACAACACTTGACATGCTGGATAATTAAACTTCAGGTGCTATTCTTGGCGGTAGAGCATACTGCTCCAAGATTGATGGAAATGAAGCTTTACACAGTATGTCAGTTAGAATCCTCCAAGTAACAAATGCCAAGATAGGATTAGATTCCTGAGAGATGTACGGGGGGCTGGGGGGAGACAGGAAAGGCTTGTAAGGGACAAAAGGGAGAGAGCAGAAGTAGGCAAGGAGAGCCTTCCGACCATGCTGCAGGCCTGACACCTGGAAAAGAGAAGACCAAAGAGGGAGGATTTGGCAGGAAGTGTCTCAGACTGGACTGCAGCTCCAAGTATGTCTAAGCCAGGCTGGTGGAAAGTCCTCAAGCCAAAGCTGCCCATTAGAGAAGTCCAGAGACCCACAGGATTGGCCTGCACCAGTACCCTGCCATGCTCAGTCATTGGCTGACAGCAGCCCAGGGGAAGTATGGCTTTGATGCAACAGCATGGTGGGCAGCAAACTGGTGTTTTCAGTATACTATGCTACCCGCAGCAGGAGATCTGAGTGGCATATGTCCATGACCATCACACTCAGATATATCACTAATAGCCTAGCTATTTGGTCAAGCCATTGGGTCACCAAAAGACTGAATTAATAAAGGCACACCCATAAGGGGGGCCCCCTATGGAAAAGGTTATGAAGCAACAAAATCTAGAAGAAAAAGAGCTGAAAAAGACCATCAAGCATAATGGGCATCATATCTACCTATAGTAGCCCATTGAATCTATGCTGTGACCCACGACAGTAATAGGACCACCCAAAAGAGCAGGGATACCCAACCAGGAATTCCTTCAGCACACATAGTAGCCACTGCTACTGAAAGAGCTTGTGCTCTTGGCCAACTCTGCTGGTCTGTCTGTTGGTGACCTGATGATCTCTATAAGCCTAATGGGTTTAGCTGTCTTCATCTGCTTATGAGTTACACAGCACCATACTGCACTCTGCACTGGCAGCAGCAAGGCACCCAGGAGCGAGGAGCAAGCAGGGGAAAATATAAGCAGGAAGAGGACTCTCTCACCCCACCTTCTTTTTCTGGAATGACATATAGTTAAGGAATGTGTCAGAGTATTTTGAGGGAACAGCAACCACGCTAGATATTTCAAAAGAGATTTAATACAGGGAATTTTGAGACATATGTGGGAAGGTTGAAAGAGCAAAGGATGAATCCTGAGGTAATTTAGAAATTAGGATTGTGCTGTGATCTTAATGTGTCCTCCCAAAATTCATGTGTTGAAATCCTAACCCCCAAGGTAATGGTATTAAAGGGTGGGATCTTTGACATATGATGAGGCCATTAATGGGATTAGTGCCCTTATATAAGGGACCCCAGAGAGCTGTCTCACCCCTCCCACCATGTGAGGGTAAATCGAGGAGGCACCATCTGTGAACTAGAAAACGGGACCTTATCAGACACCGAATCTGCTGCCACCTTGATCTTGGACTTCCCAGCCTCCAGAACTGTGAGAAATAAATTTCTGTTGTTTATAAATGACCCAGCCTATGGCATTTTGTTATTGTAGCCCAAGGAGACAAAGACAGACTGCCAGAAACAGCTATCACCTTAGGGTTCTGGAAACAATAGGGAAAAATCTTTGGTTATAGAACCTCAGAGCTAGAAAGAGGGACCACCACTGGCTGGTGCTCTGATGGGCTCTTTGAAGGCCTAATACTCTGATGTCTGAGAAGTGGTCCCATGAAATTGGTGTTAAGATCTCTGAGTGGGCACCTTACGGCGGGTGCTTGTATCTCAGAGCAGATAATTCACGGCAGATACTTAGAGCCTTGCAGGTAGAGTTGCCAGATTTAGTATGCACATACACACCCCTACCATCACCATTGCCAACAACAACAAAAAACAAACAAGAAAAACTAGAAAACTGAACTAAAACTGGAAAACAGCAACCAGGGAACCAATTAAGTTTGAATTATTTCTCATGTCCTATGCTATATACATTGCAATAAATACATCAAATAAAACATACTCATACTAAAAAATTATTCATTTTTATCTGAAATAATAAGCACGTGAATTACCTACCTCTTTCTTTAGTTATACTTCCCTAATGATTTGGCTTTCCTTACTGTTTTCTAGTTTTGCAGAATTTGCTTACAAAATTCCTTGCATTTGCTGTGTTTCATTTACATTGTAATGGTTTACACAGTGGTCACATCCAACTTACTCTTTTGCCCACTGAACATTCATTAATGAGAAAACACGCTGAACAATAGCATTACGAGTTGGTATACTGAATATGTATGGGGTGTCACTGATTGCCTGTCAGTGATTTGCTAACTTACAAAAGTGTGGTTGTTGGAGCCAGGCTGTCATCAGTTGGTTGATTTTCAGGGTGTAAGTTATCTCTAATTAAGGTGGTTACTTGTTCATGACTTGGGACTTTGACCAAAGAAACATCTTTCCCTCTCTTAAATGTGAAAAATCGGTACTTTAATTCTCAATCCCCCCTTTTGATTTACTTTCAGCCAAACCTGCAGGAGAGACCGTACAGGATTGCCCATAGGTTTATTTGTGGGGGTGTGATTTACAGCTATGTGGCATTTAAGTGACTTAAGCTTTGATTACTATGGCAGGAAAATAGCTCTAACTGACAATACTTTGTAATTTATTGAAAGAGCTGAGTACAGGGCAACACACGATACAGGACATAATCAGTAAATACAGGACATGCCCTGTATACAAAGGACCCTGGCAACCCTACTAGAAGGGGGTGCCTCTCATTTAGTACTTGGACCTTTGATGTGGGACAACCTCACACCTAGTGCTTTGGATCCTGAAAGGGCACCTGGAGGCTGGGATCAGAGCACCTGAAGATCTCTGGCCCAAAGAAGCTGGAAAACAGCAAGGAAATCTGCCTCTCCTCCTGCCTTTCTGAGAGTACCTCCCATCGGTAGTATCTAACAGCCTCAGCTTGCAAAAGCATCAGGGAAATGTAGTTTTCAGCTCTAGGCCCAAGCTAAGAGACAAAAGATCATTAATTAACACATGGGGCAACCATAACCCACCTCCCCTTTTGCTTGTTTTGACTTCAGTGAATGGATGCGGAGTTCTCCTAACTCAGCTTGAGGATGTCCTGATGAACATGGGCACTGACTTTGGATAGTTCTGATAGTACCCTATTCCTCATGTCATTCGGTTTTTAAAACAGGATTTGAGAAAAAGTTGATTGATCATTGATTAACCCAATCTGTATGTCTTACGATGCCATCAAGGCTTCCCTTGTAATAAATGTACCTTGAATCTTTCTGTTACCCCGCATTTCTCTTATTTCCTTTCATTCAGGCTATCAGAATAGCTCCCTAATTACTGTCCTTCAAATTCGGGCTCACATTTTTCTATTTAAACAACAACAAAAAAAACACCACATGTCTACCACATTAATCTTCCTAAAGCAATGCTTTCATCACTTCAGTCCCTTGCTTAGAAAATAATCTGCTACAGCATTTTGTTAATCACAGAATGTGATCACACCTCTTTAACTTGGCAGTTAAACCTTCTGGAAACTCCATTTCCTCAACAAACACTTCTTTTTATTACACAAGTAATTCAGGGTAATATACAAAGAAAAAAAGTATATTGTCCCCAAATGCCATGACATCTTAGTTGTGTATTTTCCTTAGACACATAAGAAATGTATAAAATTTTTTTATTGTATTGTTATATAATTTGTATTTTAAAACAAACTGTGAACCCTTTCACTTCTTAGGAGATGTTCATCTACGCTGTCAT
This sequence comes from Cheirogaleus medius, assembly GCA_008086735.1. Taxonomy (NCBI): domain Eukaryota; kingdom Metazoa; phylum Chordata; class Mammalia; order Primates; family Cheirogaleidae; genus Cheirogaleus; species Cheirogaleus medius. The sequence goes on along the minus strand of VBSM01001265.1, from coordinate 11,306,300 downwards.
TATTAGTGACTATACGAGTGTTCCTTGATATGAATGCGTCCATTGTATTTTATTTGTCAGTCTCTTATTGTGAGACATTTAGAAATTTCTCAATTTTTATTAAAATAAAATAGGACCATAATAAATATACATTTATTTTTGTTCATTGTTTCAGTTATGCTCATTACATATATTTTAGGTATGAAATTGCTGGGTCAAAACTGTTTTGGTTTGCCACATATTTCTAATTGGTTCCAAAAAGAACTACAGGTAAAACATTGAGTTCCAGATGTAGAAGTATAATCATACAAACCACATTCTTTGACCCAAATATAGTAAAAACAGAAATAAATAATAAATGTGTAATCCCCAAAGCCCAACCATTTGACCTAAAAAAATAAACAAGTAAAAGTATCGTCTTAAAAACTCTTTGGCCAAAGAAGAAATTAAAACTGATATTAGAAAATTAGTTGACAGTAATGACAATCAGAATGGCATACAATAAAATTTTTTATTTTTCTGCCAAAACTGCATTTAGAAGCAAATTTAAAACCTTAAATATTTTCTATATTAAGCCAGAAAGAAAAATAAATATACAAAGAATTCTACTCAAGTTAGAAAAGGACAAATACACTTAGGTGAAGCAAGATACAGATGAATTAAGGTAAAGGCATAATGGAAGATTTTGGAGTTAGAAAATAGCAGAATTGCCAGATACATTCAATATCTTGCTCTGTGTGTGTGTGTGTGTGTGTGTGTGAGTGCGCAAAGGAACAGGGACTACATGGAACATTCACACATTTTGCTGACAGTTCAGCAGACAAGAGAAACTTGACATTCACAGTGGGATTAACTGGGATAATATCAGTCTCAGTAGAGTGTCAGGAGAGCACAAAGGTGGAAGTGATTAATTTAGTGGTGGGCGGGTCCGAAAAGGAAAGCTTCTCAGAGAATGTGACAACTGAGTTGAGCGTTGCAGGATGGGAAGGATTTTCCAAGTAAAATGCTTGTAGAGATAGAGTGAAGTCTAGGCCTGGTGGTAAAAGTGGGGGATTGTTTTTAAGGCACTGGAATTTTTTTCTATGCTTAATCAGTTCTAGACATCTATGGGACTATTATTAACTATGCAGCCTTATCGCTTTTAATAATGTGCTTTCTTTTACAGCTGGAATTCTTTTGATTCAGGTAATCTATTTTTAGAGCCTGCTTTATATTATTAGTAATTATGACAGAAAATGAATTTTCTAGAAATTAAATATGTCCTTTTAAATCCTATCCGTAATGAGCTGAGGATGTTAGCATGCAAAGATATATTCGGTACCTACTTTATCCTATGGGAAGGATATGTTATATGGATCTAACTGTGGTCGAGGAATGAAGAGTCTGTAAAACCATATGGAAATCTCTTCATTAATTTTAAATATTTAGGAATTTATCTATTGGGTATCCCAAGAGTAAGTTATAGTATTTTTTTTTTTTGTTTTAAGAGAGAGGAAAAAAATGTATTACTCCCTAGGAAGAGTTAGACCAGCTGGCAAACTCACCAAATGTATCTTTTATTCCACCCAGCTGCCAGCCCCCTTGTTCTTGAACTCACTGGCAGAACAAGAGAACAAGAGCCACTGGAATGTGAAGGGTTAACATCCAAGATGTTGGGTTAGAGGGAGGAGGGTGCTGTGACATTTTGCCTTTAATTTCTGAAAAATAACCTTGATTGTAGCAGTAGAGATGATTGTGTATGGTTTTGAAAATCAACATGTGGTTGGCTTATTCCAATACTTTGACGAGGAACTGTTATATTTTGAATGACAGAGCATCATTACCAAGCAATTATTTTTTGTAGGCTGTTCATCACCTGATAATGGCGGGTGTGGCCAGCTCTGCATCCGTCTCAGCCCAGTGTCCTGGGTATGACCTACAAGTTATAGTATTTTATATAATAAGTATGCAATAGAAAAAAATTAGATATGTAGGACTTCTTTTTCCAAAAAGGTATTTTTAAAAATTGTCTTTGTTGTTTTCAAAGCAATAAACTTCTAAATTCAGTATAATTCTATTTTGAGGGAAAAGAAACAATGTTATCCTTTCACTGCGTATATGTGTATGTGTGAGATACATGCTTGTAAAAGCCTAGAAAAAGTGTGGAAGATAGAAAAAAATGGCTGTTCACCCTGATTCCCTGGGGATGGAGAGGGAGAAGTCATAGAAAAGGTAACTGTGGAAAATAAGAAGGAATGAAGAAAGGTGATTTGTTTATTTCTTTTGATACATTTGTATTGGCTTTTTGTCATCATAACTGATAATTTTATTTTTAACTTTAAACAAATTTTTATTACACAAAGGTTGTCACATAATTGGATAGTTCTCTACTTTGTACACAATTATTCTTACTCTCCACAGAAAGGCTGCTTCTTAACTTCTCATCTGGTGATGGCAAGCACTAAAATCCTGATTTGAACAGAATAGTAGTACAAATGCCTCAGTGATTTAAGTTGAAAGCAGTACATTGGTACATGGCTCTTGCACCCAGTATCAGGAATGTACAAATGTCTTTTTATTCAAAAATACAAAATAAATTATCTGTAGGCATAGACAATGATAGCAGTAAACCATTATATACTGTCAACTGAAACCAGTAACTGATGGTTATGATAATTTTATAATTTTGGCAGAAGAGGTATTAAAGTTTTTGGAAATACAAGCCTATAGTGGGTCAGGAGTGCTTCTATTTTTTGCCAATGCTGGGTTTGCTGAGGTCTTTGAGGATGGCATCCGTCATTTCGTGACTACTCTAGAGTGCATTGGCTAATCTGAGACTTCACAGTCAAGCTTGCTGAAAAGGTTGAGCTTCAACACCAGGCTGGCCATTGTTTTGACTAGGACCATCAGGGGCTTCTGCCTGCAAGGAAGTTGGGAGATCCAGAATCCAGACCTACCTGAATATTTGACCCATGACGTTGGGAAAGTCACTTTCTCTCTGTGCTCCATTTTCCTCCCATGTGAGATGAAGGAGAGGAAAGAGATAATCATGACAATTCCCTTTGACTCTAAAACACTGTGACTCCAAATTGTAGCCTATTCTAGCGAGTCTTATTCAGGACCCCTGAAATGGTTTCTCAATAATACTTAGTGCCCCAACTTCACAGCTATGGTCGCTTCATTTTTTACGACCCCCATGACTCTAAGTATCATTCACACAGCAAGTGTTCAAAAGCGTACGTGTTATGAGGGGAACAAAGAAAGTAGTGGATAAGACCTTGCTCACAAGATGCTTCCAGTCTGGTTGGGCAGAAAATAAGTGTATTTATCAAACTGAGAGAGGCCGTCCAGTGAACAGTAAATGAAATTGCAAATTAGAATAATAAAAGCTGTACCTATAGTGCAGTAGAAGTAAAGAAACAATTATATTAATAATATGTGATAATTTCCAGGAGTGGGTGAAGCAGCCGGAGTTGAGGAAACAAGCTGCCTGGGAGTCTGCCCCGAGATCTAGGAGGGGGGAGTTGGGTAGCAGGTCCCTGAAGCTCAAAAGCAAGTGGGCAGCTAGAGGTGGACTCGCTGCAGAAGGAGAAATGCGGTAGCCGACAGCTGGGGGCTGGAGGCTGGGCCCAGGGGCTGACAGGAGAGCCTGCATGGCGCTCGATGCTCCTGGAAACAGAAACCCTGGCGGTTTACGGCCCAATGGGAAACTTGGGGCGGCTCTAGGAGAATTGCAGAGACTGGATCAGAGGAACCAGGATTAGATCTGGAATATGGCCCCCAGCCCCATCCTCCTCTTCAAGAGTTTCCCAATTTCCTGAATTTGCTGGAAACCAGAGCTTACATGGCTACTGTTATTACTATTATTAGTCCGTTCTTTCTAATGACAGTTATAACCCATATGATGTCACCTGCGGCTTGGTCCATAGACATCCTGATTGGATATATTCATTGGGACCCCTGTTGGTGACTTCTAAAACAGCCAAGAGCATGGCCAAGAATGACCTGTACCCCCAAAACTTGCCTAAATTGAACCATTAAGATAATTTTTTTCTCTTACCAACAAAATAAAAGGAAAAAACAAACCCTCTTGATTTGCATAGGAATCTTCTGACTTGGTCTAAACGCCACTAACATAAGTGTCATGTGACTACAGAGGAAGTAGCTGAGGAACATTCCTCAGGAAAGTTGGCTTAGCTGCTTCTTCCGTCCCTACTGGGGCGAGTCCCAGTTCAGCCTTCTTTGATGTCCTGCACTCAGATAAATTCATTCTCTCCCTCTACGTCTGTCTCTTGCCCTCAACCCCAGCATACATGTTGATTTGTTTGTATTAGGTCTCACAAACTATTAATTTTTTTTTTTTAACATTTTACAATCACCTTAGAACCCAAATCTGAAAATTGTTCTTGGTCATTTGACTAGACAGGAGGAGGCTGAGCAGGTACTTTATGATCTAGGTAAGACATCAGTGCCAAAGTTCAGAGAGGTCAGTCCGCCTGGGGACAAGCAGTTGATTTGGTAGCTCCATGCGGGTCTATGTGGATCAAGGGAAAATCATCCAAGATGGGGCAGGAGGCTGGGCACACAACCATGATGGTAATATGGTGTCAACAATATTTATCTAGCATTTGCCACGAGCCAGGGTTGGTTTTAAATGGCAGTAAAAGACGAGGCCAGAATTCTACAGGTTCTGAGAAATAATACCCACCCATTTCTTACCGCTCTTCTTTTTCTTCTCTCCCAAATGAGAGACAATAACGACCTCTAGCTTCACCTTATGTGTTAACTGTATACGACTCTGGTAATAACAATCATGGCAATGATAATTGAATAATATAAAATGAAAATAATAATGTAACTGTGCCCTCATATGCTGCCTAACTAATTATAGGTCCCTCAGTAGATATTAGTTAAATTTTAGTCTGTTGCAAGTCATTCAAAAATATTTGTTGAGTGCTAGTAAATACATGATTTCATGCTATCCTGGACAAAGCGATAAACAGACACAGTCCCTGCCCTTATGTGGGTTTTGTTTCGTTGTTGCTGTTCCATAAGGAGAGGTACTCTGTTTCCCTTGCAGAGTGGTGTCATGGATCATACATAGCACCTGATTCCAAATCAAAACACCCAGATGCTTCTTTTTGCCTTGATAGGAACAAAAATTGTGATCTTGGGACTGTCACTTAATTTCGTAGTATCATCTGAACAACAAATACAATGTTAGACTAGATTTTTAAGAGCTCTGCCAACTATAACATTTCATTATTTGGTTTAGAGTTTGCAACATCCAGTGTGGGAAGGCCAATTTTGCTGACTGAATACAAAAGGGCTCTACATTTTGCTTATAACTCTGCATTCTAGGATTTGGTCTACAAAATCTTTTTCGTCTTGTTTGATGGTAGTCGAATTTTCAGAAGGCTAGCTTTTGATACCTAAACTCTTATTAAAATGATAATGACAAGAAACTTCATTTAGGCTGAGCATGATGGCTCATGCCTGTAATCCCAGAACATTGGGAGGCCAAAGCGGGCAGGAGGATTGCTTGAGGTCAGAAGTTTGAGACGAGCTTGGGCAACATAGTGAGATCCCATCTCTAACCAAAAAAGAAAATTAGCTGGGCATGGTGTCATGCACCTGTAGTCTCACCTACTCAGGAGGCTGAGACTGAAGGATCGCTTGAGCCCAGGAGTTTGAGGTTGCAGAGAACTATGATGGTGCCACTGTACTCCAGCCTGGGTGACAGAGTGAAACCCTGTCTCTAAAACAAAACAAAAAACCCCAAACAAAAAAGCAAACAAAAAGGAAGCCCTATTTAGTTATTTATTTTTTTTTTAGGAGGGGAAACTATCAAAAACAATCACACACACACACACACACACACACACACAAAAATCACATAGTTACTTGCTTAGTAAGGAATCAAAGCTTCAAAAGTGAGCTGATTCTGGCCACCAGCTGTCATCACATGAAGATTGCCCATGAAAGAGCTGAGTTATCTTTTGTCTTCACTAACTGTCACATTATGTCAGTGCTTACCAATCCTTACCCTTTGTCTGGTTGCCCACAGCTTCATGAAATGCTCTAGCCAGACAGGTCAAGGTTTAAAAGTGTTTTTTGCTTTGAAAGTTAATTGATTTTTCTAGCAATGAGCCTCCAAACATGACCACAGCTCTGTGATACTGACATACCAAATATCCCTGGGCTGATCCGATGTAAACAAGAAGCAGATAAAGAGAAGTGAGCATGTGGGTGGGGAGGGGGGCCTTCACCAGAGGAATAGGGCTAATGCAAATTTTGTAAGCAGTATGCAAGTTTGTCAATCATAATGACTTGGAAAATTATTGACAAAACCTTTTTTTTAGCCTTTTCACATTTATTTAAGATTCCATGAAGAATCATAAGAGAAAGACTTTCCTAGACCCAGCCAATAAGTACTGCATATTGTTCATAGGAACCATAAACTTTGAACAGTGTATAATCCAGCAGTCTAGCAGAGCAGTTCTCAATCTTTTATATACACGTGTAACTCCAAGGTTATTAAAGCACATATTCTAACTCTTTGGTCTGGGGTAGGGATTGAGATTCTGCATTTCTGACAATCTCCAAGGTGATTCCAATGTGTTCCTGGTGCTGGGACCCTAGTTTGAGCAGCAAGGGTCTTGTTAGAATTAACTCAGCTTGTGGAAAGGAAATGAGCACAATTCTTGCCTGTGAGCTTCAGACAAGGATTGTCTGTCTATATCCAGAAGGAATTTTATGAAGCTAAATGCTACCTTTGGCCTGCACAGTGAGTATACCACAATTCAAATGGCGGGGTGTGTACATATTTTCTCTTAGAAACAAAGCTGAAGAGCCAATGGGCACGTGTGTAGCAAGGAGAAGGATGTTAAAATAAAGCATTATTGGAAAGAGGTGGAGATCAATAATGTGCTAGGACATTAATTTTGTTGCTATTTCTAATGTATGCATAATCTGTTCCCAATTTATCTTAAGTAAATGATTTTTCTTGATATTAATAAAAAGTAGCGATGCTGACCACGTTGAAATGAATTACTTTTGCTTGAATTAATGATAGGAAAATTCAGGATGGTAAATAAATACGGAACAATCAGAAAAGACTGATCTGTTTCTCTTGGGGATGGGATTCACTCATTCAACAGTTTACTGAGCCCCTTGTGATGGGGCCAGGTGCTGTGCAGGGTTCTGGAGATACAGAAGCAATCCCTCCATCAAAGTCTCACATTCATTTGGGGGATATTAACACAAAACATCCTTAACATGAATTAAAATTGTGATCTCTGGAGGAGAGACAGAGCATGCTTTGAGAACATTTAAACTGGGGCATTTGACGTGATCAGAATGTGAAGGAAGTCCTCCCCAGGAAAGTGATGTTAGAGGTGAGATATGAGGGATGTGTTTGAATTAACCAGGTGAAGCGGTGTTAGAAGGCAGCTTGGCCTACATGTGAGGTCATCGAGTGTTCGATACATAGCCTCCCTGATTTGGGGCCTGGTACAATGAGTCTTGGCATAATTAATGCTGATGCCAAAGACCCTTGGGGCTTTCATATGTATGTCCAACCTGGTCTCATCCACAGAAACGGACCTGCTGCATGTGGTGCGTGTGGGCCGCCACACCCTGAGGGGCTGTCTAGCCCACCCCTCTGCTTCTCCTCCCCATGGCCTATAAAACAAACCTGCCTTTTAAATTTTCTTTTTTTAAAATAAATAATATATTGTGCAGATTGCATTGTGATGATAAAGCAATACTTTGAACACATTCTTTTTTGTTATGTTTTTTAAAAATGAGCTCCCCAGTGCTTGCAGACTCACAACCAGGTTTGGGAAATTCTCCATATCGAATGGGCAGGAGTTTGGAGTCTGGAATCTGTTAAAGTTCCGTGGCCCTTGACAGACTCTGCCCATGAACATGTTTGGTGTTCAGAATAGTGCTGGAAACAGTGAGCAGTGATCACAAAGGCTCAGAGAAATGATCTTGCCCCCATTTTATGGTGATCAGTAAATGATAAAGCTGGCCAGGCATGGTGGCTCATGCCTGTAATCCCAACACTTTGGGACACCATAGTGGGAGGATCACTTGAGACTAGGAGTTCAAGACCAGCTTAGGCAACATAGCAAGACCCC
>VBSM01001265.1:11285555-11298078 GCA_008086735.1 Cheirogaleus medius | reverse complement strand
AAAAAAAAAAAAAAAAAAAAAAAAGCTAACACTGAGTACTTATTTTTCCAGGCGCTTTACATTTCATTATCTCAAGCGTCCTGCCTGGCTTTGCTGTCTCAGAAGCTCTGCCAAGATTTTCACCTTCTGAATGCCCCTTACACCCAGCATTTGGATGCAGAAGGAGCTTTTTCATGCTTAATGCACCATGACTGCCTCCTGGACTCAGTCTCATTTCTTTATTATAAGTGAATATTAGTATAAGCTTTATTTATTATAGGGGTAAGTGGGAAGGGGGAATAGCTATGAGTCTGTGAACCCTTTGGTCATAGAAAAGCCAGGTCATCTCCTTCTCCTTTCTCTCCCTCCTCTCTTCTCTTTATTTGTCTTCATTATGTGTATTTTTCCTGCCCAGCTTGCAACCTTTGATGCAGAACTCTGTCTGAAGTGAGCACTCTGACCACCAGGGGGCAGCACGAGGCCATGGCTTTGTCTGAAAGTAAACAGGTCCTAGCCAGCGGGCCTGCCCTGACGAACATGCTGATCTCAGGTTCTCATTCCCGTCTGCACCTTAGAATCCTCTGAGGAGCTTTTATAAATTGCAGGTGGGTAGGCTCCACCCCAAGCCAATTGCATCTTCTATACCCGGGAGTGGGGCACAGGCATCACCAGTATTTAAAAGTTCTTCAGTTCTTCAGGTGATTCTGATACACAAAGAGAGGTGAGAACCCCTCATGGACAATACTAAATCTTTGAAAGCTACAGAGGCTTTTAGGAATTACCTAGCTCCGCCCATCTTCTCCCAATTCACAGTTTCAGGAACTGAGGCCCAGAGATAGAAACAGCAGGCTTAGGGGTCATTGGAAGACAGAACCAGAACCCAGGACCCTGACATTCAGCCCAGTTCTCCTTCCTCCATAGCACCTGGTCCACCATGTTTCAGCTGGGCCTGGACATGCGAGGGCACCAAGGCACCACCCTTGCCCTCCCCTCTGAGCTCAGGCTTGTGCAGTTCTTGCTCGAGGAGCTCCTCATCGATAGGAGTATTCAGGACTGGCCCACAGAGATCAGCTGGAGGACAACCCCAGCAACGCATGCATTAAGGTCCAATGCCATGTGCTCCAGGAGATTGGAGAAGGGAGAGAGAGAGAAAGTGAGGATAGCCTCAGTCTGCAGTCAAGGAGGGCTTCCTGGGGATGCGGCAGGAGGAGAAGGTTGGGTGGATTTCAATGGCCCATGGATGGTGGAGGCCACATTTCAAACCAGAGAATCAGGGTCAATAATGGGCATTAATGGGCCCACAGGAGCCAGTGTGAGTGGCGAGAAGGAGAGGCCTGGAGGGCAGAGACAGAAGGGCCACAGCAAATGGATACGGACCTTGACGTCATCAAGGTCAGAACAGGAGAGTTATCCCTTCTCAGGTACTCATCCTGTGCCGGGTCCCATACTAAGTGGCAGTAAAGGGGCCAGGCCAGAATTCCAGCCCGGATCTTATCCCTTACTTTTCACTGCCTCTCCTCTAAGCTAAGGTTTTAGCAGGTAGAGGATTGCAGCAGTAAAAATAATTTGACATAAAACCAAGAAATTCATGAGATAGAAGAAAAGAAAGTCCTATCATTTTCCCTAGGACTAAGGTGACAGCTGTGATGAAAGACTAGATTCTCTTGATGAAACTATTTGGGAAGGATTTCGATCAGGCGCCGTGAGCATGCAGCTTGAGACATAACCACCATTCTTCTGTGCCTGGCAAACTTCTGTTTCCTATGTTCATGCATGTCTACATTTCTCAACGACAAATACAGTCCAACTCATAGGAGCTTAGCTTCAGGAAACATTAAAGAGCTAATCACATAAACCCCTGCATACAGTGTCACTTCACTTCTTTGCAAAACATTATCCTTAAGGGAATCACAACAACAGGGCAAAATTCAGAATTTGGTATTTATTTATTGAAAATATCGCTTGCTGTCTGTAAATATTCGTTTATAAACTCCAGGAATAATTTATAAACAATTGTTTATACTTGTTTATGAACTTGATATTTTCATGTATTTATTTTTTAAAACTTGTTGTTAAAGTATAAGACTTGAATATGATTCTTCACAAATCTTCACTGTGGTTATGTTTGAGTAACCACCACCCAGATCAAGATTTAGAGCATTTTTAGCACCGCGGAAGGTACCCCTTCCCATTCCATTACACCCCACCCAGGTAACCACTGTTCTGGTCTCTTTTTTTTCTGCTACACAACCTATAATGCTGCTGCAGCCTTGCATTGTTTTATGACTATAACACACACGACAGTATGGATTAATCCCAGTGATGATGCAGAGCAATAAAATCTGATCACAAAAGATGACACACAGTGGGAGTCCATCTATATGCTCAAGAACATGCAAAACTAATCTGAACCATAGTGCATAGGAAATGAGAAAGTAGGGAAAGTTAAGTACAGGCACTTTATCTGAGACATCTTCATCTTTTATGGCACAACCACTTACACTTTTATGCCAAGTTTGCCTTCACTAAGTTCCTCTGGCTGCAAAACTAGAGTCTCAAATGGCAGTAGCATCAACATTCCCATGGTCAGGTATTTAATCTATAATTTCATTTATGTTTGACTCATATTTTACTTCCAGCATCCTCACTTTTATTTCTCTGTCTCACTTTCATCTTTGTTGACCAATTCCCTCTTTTGATTATCTATTTATAAAATGTCACATGAGTTTATCATTGGGAGACAAGGAGGCAGCACAATTACATGTTTTACTGTCTGTGTGTGAACTAATAATGAATGCATAGGAAGCAATCATTGAGACACTTGGAAAGGAGTGATTTCTCACTGATTATGATGCACATCTGTCGTTTGTATAGTGATTTGTGAACTGAGACACTAGCTTTGAAGTTTGTACTTTATGCAACTACTTAGAGTTGATACACCTTGATAACTGAAATGTGAATCACGTTTTGGGGTTGTTTACCTAATCCTAGTGTTATTTACTTAATCTGTGGTAACTGAAATTTGTGCATACTAAATAATGCAAATTGAGAACTGTTTGTGTATATGTATGTGCGCATGTATGTGTGTCTATTTATATAACATATTATGTATACATTATTATACATTATTGAGTTATGCTTTCAATACAATCCCAACCAAAATCTTAGCAGGTTTATTTTTTTTTTAGAAGTTGGCAAGCTGACGAATATAGAAATTAGAGCTTTGGGTCATAGAACAGGCAAAACAATCTTGGAAAAGAACAAAACTGAAAAATATAATCTGCCTAATTTTAAGACTTAACATAAATATACAATAATCAAGTATATTTCTGTAGACAAAAATAGAGAAATATAAATCAATGGAAACAATACAAGAGTCTAGAAATAGACCCATTTGTATATGATCAATTGATTTTTCAATTAAGGTGCCAGAGTAATTCAATGCGTGGGTGGGGGAGAATACTGTTTTTAACAGATGGTGCTAATAAAATTGGATATCCATTTGGGGGAAAAATTTGAATCTCAATCTTTATCTCACATCATACACAAAAGTTGATTTTAAATGGGTCATAGAACTAAATATAAGGGCTAAGGCCTTCAAACTTCTAGAGGAAAACAGAGGAGAAAATATTGCAGCCTTTGGGCAGGCAAATATTTCTATGTAGGAATAAGAAGTATGAACTCCAATAAAAAAGTTGATAAATTAGGCTTCATGAAAATTAAAAATTTCTCTTCTACTAAAAACACCATTAGTAAAATGAAAAGTCAAGGTACAGCCTGGGAACAAATATTTGCAATACATTTTATTTGCATAGGACTTGTTTTCAGAACTTATAAAATACATACACAACTCAATAAGGAGATAAACCACAAATACAAAAATGGGTGTGGTAAGTAGAATTCTAAGGTGATTGCCAATGGCCCAGGCCCTTACATAATTATCTCCCCTTGAGTATGGGCAGAACCTAAATATTATGGATGACATTCCTGTGATTAGATTGCATTATATTATCTGAAGGGATTTGGGCAGATGTAATTAAGGTTCCTAATCAGTTGACTTCGAGCTAATCAAAAGGGACAGTATCTTAGGTTGGACTGACCTAATCAGGTAAGCCTTTTAAAATGAGGTTCTAGAAACAGCAGACAAGCTCTCCTGTTGGCCTGGAACCAAACCACTATGAGTTCTATGGCTGCAGAGAAATGAATTCTGCCAACAATTATGTGTGCTTGGATGAGACTGTGGCCCAGGCTGCCACCTTGATTACAGCCTTGTGAGACTCTGAGCTGAAGATGCAGCTGAGCCAGGCCTCACTCATGGAAACTGTGAGACAATAAATGTACTTTATTTTTTGGTTTAAACTGACATTATTTGTGGTGATATGTAGAAAACGAATACAATAGGCAAAAGATATGGATATACATCACAAAAAAAGATATATGAATAGCCAATAAATACATGAAAAGATGTTCAACATCATTAGTCATCAGATAAATGCAACTTAAAACAAAAATGAACATGCCTACACACACAAACACAAAATAGCATGGCTAAAGTTGGGGGGTAAACCTGACAATAGCAAGTGCAGCATTTGGATCTCTCATAAACTGCTGTTGAAATGTAAAATGGTACCTCTGCTTTGGAAAACAGTTTGGAAGTTTCTAACAAAGTTAAACATACATTATCATATGGCCCAGCTACTCCACTTGTAGATACTAACTCAAGAGAAAATGATAACATATGTCCACACAAAGATTTGTACACAAATGTTCACTGCACGTTTTATTCATAATAGCCAAGAAGTAGAAACAACTCAATTGTACATCAGTGGGCAAATGAACAAACTGTGCTGTATCCACACAAGGGAATACTACTTAGCATGGTAAACCTTTCAGGGGTGTGGGACTGTTCCATAACGTGCTAGTGGTGGCGGTGACTATACAGTGGTATACCTTTGTCAAAACTTGTCTAACTTTACACTTAAAATGGGTGCATTTTATACCCAGATGATGTCTCAACTGAGTTGATTTTTAAAAGATCACTATCCCGGCATGATTTTGTTTGCTTGAGAATGATCCCATAAAGAGGGAAAAACGAATGATGCAGGTGGACGGAGGTCAATTGCAGGAGGGATGTCCTTGAGTAGGAAGCAGGGTGGGTTCCAGTGCGTAAGTGGGATAGTTGGATATTTAGAAAACGAAGGGCAGTTTATGTGTTTTCTCAGTTAAGCAGGAAGCAATGTAGCAATGGGGAGTTAGGAGAGGCCGGGCTATTGGAGGTATGAGGAGAGAGAAAAAGGTGTGAAAGCCATTTCAGAGAGTGGGGAGAAAAAATATGACCTAGGTCTGCCACTCCTTCCCTCCCACCCCTATTCACCTTGGAACTCCATCTCATGTCCCTTCTCTCCAATACCATCACCGTCTTGTTGGAGCAGCACAAAGATGAAGCAGTGTCAGCTTAGGACCTCACACTTGTTACCATAGTTATGCAAACTCCAGGTCATGTGGCCTGACTTTGCAGGGCCAGGCCCAGAGTCTGCGGGGTGGGGTGCTGGTCTCAGTCCCTCCACTGTCCCTCTGCTTTGTTTCCCAGGTCCCTGCAACTCCCAGGGCTCCAGGGCTATGGGAAAGCGACAGGCCCCCAGAAAGCAGCGATGGCACCCCCTCAAGGGGACTTGGGAGGCACGTGAGAGAGTCTTTCATGAATGGGTGTGGAGGGTGGTGGTGGGGGGGAGTGTAAAGACCCCTTGTGACAGGAACTAAGAGGAGGAAATTGTCCTGGCAGGCACAGGAACAGGACAGAAGGCCACACTACCAAGGCCTGAGACAGAACAGAGAGAGAAGTCCTGGTCTCAGACGGGGCTCTCCCTCTGCCCCTCTGGCCCTTTCTTCCCAGGTACCTTCCATAGTGACTCTGCAGGTGTCAGCTTTGACCCAAGGGCAGACTCTTCCCATGCCCTGAACTTCTCCCTCCCTCCTCCCCCACCCCAGGCCCAGCAGCCCCTGCACTAAAGTCTTCCTGTGGCTTACAGCCTGTGGACTTGAGATTTCCCAGAGCTGCAAAGTCTGTGTGTAGCCAGGGGCCCTGACAGGCTGACCCCTTCCAGCAAAACCCCCAACCTGCCTTCCCTGTTAGAAGGATAACAACTCCCACCTCCTCCACTGGGACCAACTCATCCACTGAAGGCACTTTATGGACATCTGTCATTTCTTCAGCTTTGATTGCCAGTGTGTCTTAACCTTAGGGACTCTTATTTGGGTCTCACTGGCCTAAGAGCCATGCCTTCTGCATTCCTAGGTGTCTGTATGGCCACTCAACCTGCCAGAGTCAACTCTGAGATTTGTGGTTTTAAAAACAGTATTCACCACCAAAGAAGGTCACATTTTTGGAGCCTAAGAAAGAAAAGTCTGCTTGTTTCCAGTTAGATAGTTCCATTTAAATTGTTATGTAGTTAGAAGGCAATTAGAAAGCAAATGCTTTTAAATAAAACGTTTTTTCTAATATTTTTTAAAGCTCCCTAAATAATTATCGGTTCACAAAGAGGCTTGTGAACCACAGGACCACTGCCATGGGATAGGGAAACTGGAACCTAGTTAGACTTCCCTGCTCTGTGGCCCTTGGCAGGATGGGAGGGGCACTAAGGTGTAAAGGAGTCACCTTGCTCAAGCGACATCACTCTTTCACTCAATCGGCACATCTCTTTGGTGCCAAGTGCTCCTTGTGCAAAGGTGCTGCATGAGACCAAGGTGGAGCAGACGGCAGCTCTGCTGGCCCCCTGTGTCCCAGGAGAAGTTGGCGTTGCAGTGAAATCTCCCCAAGTTCCTCCCAGAGTCATATCACCCCTCCAGGCAAGTAGTAGCCAGGTTGCAAATTCATAGCCTTATGTAGTTCTGCATCTTCACCCAGATGCAAAGAGAAAGAAGGGACAGGGAATAGCATTGCTAGTTTCCTCGTGGAGGACAGTCACCGCGATTCCCATAACCCTGCCCATTCAGAGAAAAAGGAAGTATGAACGGAAGCCCCATTCCACACACCATCACTCCGGAAGAGCATATTAAACACGTGAATTAGCATCAGGGGCGTCATTGCCAGACCCTGGGGAATCTGTGTACTTGGCTGATCCTGTGGCTGGCGCTGATGTCCAGACCTCGGTCAGAGACGGGGCTTTCCCATCATGAACTCGTAGCACGTTGGGGACCCTGGGTGCTCCCGGGAGATATGAGGACAGAGAAAGAGGAGGTGTGATTTGTGTGTGATATGAAAAGATGTGAGGATACATGAAGGTTGGATTCCACCACACATGAGCTGTGAGATCTTAGAAAAATTACCTAACTTCTCCAATCCTCTCTTTCTGCATTTATAAAACGAGCACCAAAGCACCCTTTCTGTGGGGTTGTTGAGAGCATTAGATGATGTTCTTTGGGGGCAAGTGCTTCTGGTCTGTAAGGAGCCCTGGCGATGGTGGTGTTGCTTGGGGGTGTGCACACTGCGTTACAAGTGGTTCATGTGCATGAGTGCTGACCAGAGCATCCCCAGGCAAGCTGGGGTCTGAGCACCTGCAATTATTCCACCTTCCCTGGCCCCTCTCCTCCTGCAAAGCCACCTGGAGCTGCCCCCTCCCCTGGGAACCCCCACGAGCATCTCAGATACTCTCACAAATCACTCGCCGAGCCTGGCTGCTGCTCCGAGGGACCTTCCAGGTGCTTTTCTGCTCTTCTGGTCGAAAGGCCAGTGATCAGAGCCTGGTCTTGAGGTCCCCCAGGATGAAGAAGTCTCTTCCACGCGCCTCCTCCGACTCCCATGGGCAGGATCAGACAGGTCTGCTGCACCCCTCCGGCTCTGTGCAGAGACATCTGCAGGGCTGCCCGGCCCTCCAGGCACACCGCTCTGCCCACTCCTTTGAAATGCAGGATGGAAGCCGAGTCCCTTCCCTGGCCATGCGGAGCCAAGCCTCAGCTTCCCGTTGCCTCTTCCTCTGCACCTAAGCTGTGGAGTCTGTGGACAGAAACAGTAAAAAATGACCCTCTTCTGCACTGTGGAGGGACAGGCTCCAAGCCCAGCCCCCCATGCTACCTGGGGGTCTCCCCAGGTCCCCAGCCTGCTTCTGTCCTCTTACTGTGGAGCAGCCACGTAAACCTGTCTCCTCTTGCCTCCAACCTCCTCCCCTTGCCCTTTCCCTCTTCCCCTGCCCAAGGTGGATCCTTGCGAGCCTCCCCGGACCTCTCAGAGGTGTGTGCCCACTGTCGCCTCCCTCCTCTGGGTTTTCACCCCTCCCTCACTGCCTTCCCATCAGTGTCTCAATAAGCTCAAGTCTCCTCCACCTTAAGAAACCAAAGCAGACCTCGTCCTTCTTCTTCCTCCAGCTGAGCCGTCTCCTGTTCCCAGGGGATTAGGCAGGACTCCCCCACATGCTGTGCCTGGTGTGTGCCTGGCACATGGTCTCAGAGTTGGGACTTTGGTTTTGTGCCGACACCTCCCAAGTCATCATCAACTCCTTCCCACATCTCTTCCAACCTATCATCCCACAGGCCAGCTGCCTGCTGGACGTGTCTCCCCCACACATCAAAACCCAGTTTCAAAACTGAGCCTCTCACCTGCCACTCCCCCCCCAAAAAAACCCTGTCCCTCCCCCAATGTGACTCTCACTGAAGCATACGACGCCATCCTCATAGGTGCCAAGACCTCCAAGTCCTTCTCTGGACTACTTCTCGAGTCTGCCATCCCACTCTGCGATGGTCACCTCTCACCTGGCCTGGCCTCTGCAGCCTCTTCCTGGTCTCCTTCCTCAGTCAAGTGCACGTTCAGCTGACACCCCGCAGATGAAGCAGAGGCAGCTTTCTGAATCCATCCCATCAGGGGCTCTCCCTGCTCAAAAGATCAATGGCCCCGTTAGCCTCATGAGAATAAAGTGCAAGTTGCCACCCGCTCACACACACATTCTGCATTCCTGTGGCTGTGAATGTCACTCAGTTTCTGGAAGGTACTATATCCCTCTCCTTGGGTCCCTTGCAGAAGCCGTTTGCCCTGCCCAGCACTCTCACCTGCTTTGCTGTCCCCACTTCCTCCTGCCCTGAGCGCAGACCTCACTTGATCCACACCACCAATTACAGCGTCATTTGCCCGCCAGCCTCTGCAACAGACAGTGAGCTGTGTCGGTGACACGAGCTTCTGTCTGTTCTGTGAAAGTTCCACTCTGGTTAGTCCTAACGACTTGTGGCGTGCCTGGCTGGAGGGGCCGTGGATGGATGGAGCTCGGTCTGGTCTGGCCTCAGCAGGGACCCAATGTGCTTTCTCTACTCAGACACCTGAGCCCTTGCACAAATGCTGTGGTTTCCCGTTGGGCGTGCCCTCCCAGCTCACCGGACACCTGTCTCACGGCAGGGTTCGTCCTGTCCTCCCAGGGAGTGACCAGAGGGGCGCATGGTCACCCTTTGCCTCTTTTGTTACAGTAATAAATTCTTTCTCGATTGGGGCCAATCTCTTCCTTTTGTCCAAAACTAAGCTCTTTCTGATGTGGCCCTGACTTCAGCCCTTCCCACACCGCACAGGCCCTTTATCTGTCATTTATACTCACAGCTTCTTCTCCTTCTTCTCATTCCTTCATTTCCTCCCTGCTTGAACACTAGTCCCGTATCCCTGCTCCGAATAAACCCCCAGGTGGCCCTCTCATGTCCCCAAGCCTTTGCCTCATTGCTCAGTTCATTCTCGACCGCAGTTCTCAGCGGAGTGACCTACAGCCGCCACATCCGGGTCTTCTCTGCTGGCCGATCGGCACCCCCGGCTGCTGCCCCCGGCTGCCCGGACCAGCCTGGCCCTTCCCCTCACGCTGGGCAGCCCCTGTCGCTCTTCATCCTCCTCGCCCTCCCTGGAGGCTCCTAACGGGCAGTGAGGGCACACGGCTGTTGGCTGTTCAGACGCAGACTCGAATTCCAGCTCCACGTCTGTCCAGCCGAGCCACCTTGTGCCAGTCACTTCCTCCCTAAGAGCCTCGGTTTCCTCATCTGTAGACTTGAGCCCACGATAGTTCTTCACACAGAGATGCATGAGAATTAATGATATGATGCCCTCCAGTGCTCCCTGTGTGCTTCCGTTGTCATCCTGACCCCATTCTCCTTCTTGACGCCCTCTCCTCCCCAGCGCTCCGGTGCCTCTGCTCTCCCTCAGCACTCCCTCCTCATGCA
Source organism: Cheirogaleus medius (assembly GCA_008086735.1). Taxonomy (NCBI): domain Eukaryota; kingdom Metazoa; phylum Chordata; class Mammalia; order Primates; family Cheirogaleidae; genus Cheirogaleus; species Cheirogaleus medius. The sequence continues at coordinate 11,287,920 of VBSM01001265.1, read as the reverse complement.
CCGCAGCCAGCGGACATCGCTGGCACCCTTGCCACACACACAAGCAATGTTCCCCAGTTTTACTTAATAGATGCAGCTTTCACCATAGATGCTATAACGGTACCCATTTAACAGACGGAAGTATTAAGCCACAGAGAAGGTAATAACAGCCCAAGAACACACAACCAACTAGTGTCCAAATCGAAGCTGTGTGGCTCCAGCCCACGTGCTATTAACTGCTCCTGCATGCTGCCTCGGGTTCTCTGGGGTCTTTGGCTTGTCTTTCCTCTTCAAGCATCTCCCCCTTTCCCTAATTCGCATATGCACAAAGCTTTGTGTGTTTGTTCCCCAAATCTCAGTGCCCAGCCTACTCCCACTTCTGACCCTGCCTGACTCTCCCCGGCTTGCCGGCCACCTCCTCCCGCCTGCCTCCCTATTGGGATGAGAAGGCCCCGACTTACCTCAAGCCCCTTCCTCTGGTGTCGTCAGGGGATCTTGCAGCTCCATCAGTGGCTCAGCCCTGCAGGGTCATTTCCTGTGAGCTTGCCTGCATCCTGTATGGGACCACGGACCTCCAGAAGGCAAAACCCTGTCCCCTGCACCACGTTCTGCCTCAGGCCAAGTAAAGGCAGATGAAACTCTCTCTCAGATCATGTCCCTTCCGCATTCCCTGTCCCTGCCCAGGGATCTATTAGGTATCCTTTCTTCCTGCCTCTGAAATTCTGCCCTGTCCTCGTGCCTCACCTCCGTCTCTCACATCCCTCCCTCTGGTCAGGGCTGCCTTCCAACCACCTCTCAGATTCCTCGCAGCTTCCTTATTCCAACTGCCAACTGCCATCGGCCCCGCCCCTCACTGCCTGACCACCATGATGGCCGCCCTGCCTTCCCCTTACTTTTAAACATTGACTCCAATAACCTTAGACATTATAATTTTTAAAAACCCATATGTACCCTGAATATAGCTATGGGCCACCAGTTTACTGTCTGTGGGTTAGAGATGAAAAGATGGAGCTGGGGGGAAAAGGTCTTGATAAAATGGAGGCTGTGATGTTTAGCCACCAAGATGGCCCCCGGTGACCACTGCCTCTTGGTTTCCATGCCCTTGTGTAGTTTCCTGCCACACCATCTCAAGGTTAGTCTGTGTGACCGATGGCAGAAGTGATGACATGTCACTTCTGAGGTTAGGCTATAAAAGCTATTGGGACTTCTGCCTCTCTCTCTCTCTCTCTCTCTCTCTCTCTCAGATAATTCTCTCTCAAAGAAGTGAGCTGTCATGTTGTAAGGTAACTGAGCCCATGAGGTGAGGAACTGAGGACTTTTGTCAAAAGTCACGTCCTGTGAGTGATCCATCTTGGAAGCAGATCCTCCGGCCACAGTCAAGTCTTTGGGCGACCACAGCCCTGACTGACAGCTTGACCACAACCTCATAAGAGACCCTGAGCCAGAACCACCCGACTAGGCTTCTCTCAGCTTCTTTTTCCTCGAAAACTGTGTGAGATAACAAATGTTTGTTATTTGAACCTATGAGATTTGGGAGTAATTTGTGATGCAACAATAGATAGCTAATACAGAAGATGAGATTTATTCATTCATCTCATCATTTAACACATTTCTTTTGAGCTGCCACTGTGGGTCAGTACTGTCTTAGGTACTAAAATGCAGCAGTGGACAAAATAGACAAAGTCTTTGTTATCACAGAGCTTTTACTCTAGTTGGAGGAGGAATATAATCAAGAGAAAGAAAGAGGTATGTCAGATGGTAACAAATTCTGTGGAGAAAAATCTGAGTAAGGATGAAATGGAAGATATATATTAATATATACATAGGCATGACCTTGCTATTTTATACAGGTTGGTCAAGGGAGGCTTCTCTCATAAAGTGCTACCTTGAGCAGAGACCTGAAGAAGACAGGCAAACAATTCACAGGGGAAGAGCATTGAAGGCAAAGGGAACAGAAGGTAAAATGGCTCAGCATCCCATCCACTTCAAGGTATTCTATTGCTTATCCCCAGGACAGGATACCTTGTGTTTGGCAGAAATTGTTAGACCAGCCTGCTGTTCCCCTGTTTGTACTTGCCCTGCCGTGGCCTCTTCTCCACATAGGAGCCAAAGTGACCCTTTAAACCTAAGTGAGATCAAGTTATTCCCTTATTTAAATCTTATTAGGATTCTTTGTTTCACTCAGAGTAAAAATTGAAGTCCTTATCATGGCCTACAAAGCCCTACAAGAACTGGCTCCTCAGTTATATCTTTGATCCCCTCTTCTCCTATCACTCACCCACTTATCCACCCACTCACTCACTCACTCACCACCCACCCACTCACCCACCTACCCACTCACCCACTCACTCATCCACCTACTCACCCACCCACTCACTCACCACCC
>VBSM01001265.1:11251163-11285455 GCA_008086735.1 Cheirogaleus medius | reverse complement strand
ACCCACCCACTCACCCACCCAGCCACTCACCCACCCACTCATCCACCTACCCACTCATCCACCTACCCACTTACCCACTCATCCACCCGCTCACTCACCTACCCACTCACCCACCCACTCACCCACCTACACACTCACCCACCCACTCACCCACCTACACACTCACCCACCCACTCACTCACTCACGTGCTCCACTCCAGCCACATTGGTCTCCTTGTTCCTACAAATTGCCAGCAAACTCCTGCCTTAGGGCCTTTTGCTGTGGCTGTGCTTTCTACCTGGAGTATTCTTCTCTCTTTCTTATTTCCTAAAAGTCTTTGCTTAAATCTCATCATCTCAATGAAGTCTACCTTTACTGTGCTATTGAATTTTGCAGCCTGCCTCCACACCCACACACAATAACCTTGATCGACTTTTTCTTCACTCCATAGCATTTCCCTCTTCTGATATTAAATTATGTATAATATTTTTAGTTCATTGTGTGTTTCTGCCCACTTGAATGTAATTGCAAAAAGGCAGGAATATTCTTCTTTTAATTCCCTGATGTTTTTAAGCACCTGTGGTCTTGGCACACAGCAGATACTTTATAAATATTTGCTAAATAAATGACTTAATTAATGATTGAGTGCATGTTCCTATTTCTCCACTGACTGATTTAAACCTTGAGCAAAAAGCTTCTCTCCTCTGGGCCTGCTGCTTCTCTGTAAAAGGATGAGGTTTTTCCCTAGGCTGTTCCGGGTTGTACAGCATCCCAAAAAATCCACTTTAGATTATGGACAAAAGACATGGACAATGAGAATCCAATCCCAGGTTTTCTGCCACTCAAATTACATCTAGGGGACAAAAATCATGGAAAAAATTTCTTGCTACAAGAACAGTCACTGACCTGGTCATTTACCATACTGTTTTTTAACATCCACCTTTGCAAAACTTTGGGAATTGATGCTGAGACAAGTAAAAGAGCCTGGGGCCTAAGAAGCACTTCTGGAGGAAATAAAAGAAGCACCTCTGGAAAAAATATGTGTAGTATGATGCCTTATTTGTGAAAATTAAAACATATAAAGCCGTATGCCATATTTCTGTTGGCTTCACATCTGTATAGACAGGTATAATATACATGTTAGTCAATCACCAATTCCATTAAAGTGGTTTCCTCTGAGGATGATGGTGGCAGGCAGGGCTCCCTGAGATTGAGGGCTATAGCTGTATCTGCAGTGCCTTATTTCTGAGAGAAAGAGAGAATTCTGGAGCAAATATTTCAAAAATGTCAATATTCGTTAAATCCAATCGACAATGTTATTGATTTTTGCTAGTTCTCTATTTGCCATAATTTAAAATGGAAAGACAGCTATTTTTAAACAACTGCAATAGAACAGTGACCCCACCACCTCCCCAGACCAGATCGTAGCTCAGGCACAGGGTTCCACAGAGGGGAGGGCAGCATGCTCCGCATAGTTACAAGTGGGAAATCCAACCGTCAGATCAGAATTATGATCATCAGAAAACCAAGGTGGAGAAGGGCTAAGCTCTGGCTGCCAGTGTCCCGGCCTGTGCTTCCCTTCCGGGTCCATTTACCTGGGAGAACAGGACGTTAAGGCAAGTCTCTGAGATCTGCAGTACTCACCGCTCATCCCAGTTAAGGAAGGAAGGAAGGAGCCAGAAAACCCAATCTGTAAAATCGCTTACTTCATTAACTCACAAATACTGACTTCTTTGGCTGCTGAGATAACATGGTTAGTGTAAACATTAATAACTAATAACTCTGAGTCCATGGCATTGTGAGAACGATAAACACACCTTTGTGCAGAACAGCTCACTCCACAAATGAACCATCGGTGCTGGTTCCTGGGCTGATTTGTCTGCTTTGGTGACACAGAGGACAAACTGCATAGGCTGTGAATGCTCAACCTGCCTGCGTTTCCCTGGAGATGTGAGGTGACTTGGGCTGAATCTTAGAGATCCATTTTAACTCCCAGCTTCTCCAGGAACACCTCTGGCCAACAGAGCCACCCTGAGCTGCCACACTGGTCTTACCTGACACCCCTGATCAAAGAGCATCTGCATCAAAGAGAAATAATAATCTGTCACAATCTCTGCCATGGACGGCCAAGACTTTTTAACCTTTTCACTGTCCTTACCTTCCCCTTCTCCCAGAGCAGGAGAGGTGAGACAGCGTATGCCTTGTGCAAGAGGAAGGAGCCCACTCAGGCTGGGCATAGCTGGAATTCAGAGCAAAGTAGTTAATGGTGTGTGCCCAGAGTCAGCCTGGAGGCCCTGGATTACTTGCTGGGCAACCTTGTTCAAGGGACATCCACCAACTGATGCTTCTGTCTCCTCTGTTTTAATAATACTGCATTCTTCATAGGCTTGCTGTGAAGTTTAAGTGAGAAAAAAAATTCATGAAAATGGAGGTAGTGCCTGGTATAGGGAGGCTATACCTTGAGGCTGCTTTTGTTGCAGCTAGGGGCTCAGTTAGAAGTAGACAAAATGCGATAAATAAAATATAAATGTCTTCTTCCTCCCAGTTTCCAGTCTCTCTAAACACTTCCATGATCTCTGGGTATGGGGTTTCCTAGGGTCTAGGATTGACCCAGGAGACCCACCTATAGTGCAGAGGCAATTAGGTGGACGAGGTGGCTCCTCTCCCGAAAGGGAGGCAGCAGATATGGGAGGATCCCAGGTCTTCCCATCAATTTTCTCCCTCAGATAAACTCTGCTTCTCTGTTTGACCCATGGCTTACCCATAGTATTTGGTATTGCTAGTGAGTTGGGTCTCAGCTGCACGTTGGATCAGAAGTCAGACCAAAAGTCATCTCCAAATAGTCGCACTGGTCTTCCTGTAGCGGAGGTCTACTTCAACACATAGGACATCCCTGGCCAATGCTGGCCTTAGACTGAACACATTCCACCCCAGCCCTGAAATGATGGTACCTCACATTGATCCAGCTCTTCAAATTCTAGAAAGGGACTTTTACTTGAGCTTTTTGAAATCCATTTTGAAGGAAGGTGTCATTAGCTCCCTACTAACAATGGGAGGAGTGGGGGAGGGAGGAGGAAACATTCTCATGGTTATAGAATTTGCTGGGTGTCGTCACTCAGCAAAGTGGAGGTGGCCCCAGAACACCAATCCTTGGCCAGTGACTTTTCTATATCTGGCTAGAGAGTGGGGATTACGTTTAGTGGAGATTTGTTCATTTTAAATTTGAGTGCAAGTAGTAACAGCAAATGGTTATGTAAGGGGATGAGGGTATTTCTTATATTGCTTCTTTACTTGAAATTTTGGCTCTGGGCTATCTGCCAACTGCCTCTCTGATGGATTCCCTCAGATTGGTATTCTCATTCCACAGGATCCAAATCCCATCCCAGTCCTCAACCCTTCACATCTTGATAGTCACAACAGTATCCATGACTATTTCTTTATTGAAGACTTGTAATGTATATTTAAAGATACAGTTAAAAAATACATCTGCATGCAAAATACAGTGTGTGGGGTACCAGTTTATAGTCTTTGGGGGAAAATAAAATGGGCCCATATAGTCAATATCAGTTTATAAATAAATGTTCTTGCTACCAGACCTGTCAAAAAAAAAAAGATAAATAAATGTTGAGTTCCTCCTACATGCCATCACTGTTCTATATGCAGAGGATAGATATAGCTGTGAACAATTTGGACAAAGTCCCAACTCAGATGGAAATTATGTCTAGGTGCTAGAGTAGCATGAGCAATGAGTACATGAATGACATACCCATCCCTGAGTGGGCAGAGTTCTGAAAACTATGAAAAATAGAGATGACCCACTTTCATGCTGAGTTCCCACTCCAGGAATTAATTAGTAGATATGCTTTGGTGAAAAAGAAAGTAAACTAAAAATGTTATGAATGTTCAACACGCCCATTTCCCACTTTGTGGGGTAAGATGAGTTTGGTCAAATCTCAGGAAGAGTCATTGTAACTTTCACTTTCCCAAGGAACAGCTGAGTCCCCAGAGGCTGCCCTTGACTTCAGACCTCATCTCACCCAAAGCCTCTCCCAAAGAGTGTCTGCGGTAATAAAAGGATTAGCTTTTGCTGCAGCCCTGGCTATGGCCTTGAAGTATATTTTACTATTTTTTGTCTCTGCAGATTTGCCTATTCTGGACATTTGATGTCCATAGATCCATACAATATGTAGCTTTTTGTGTCTGACAACTTTTACTTAGCCTAAGTTTTCAAAGTTTATTCACATCATAGCATGTATGAGTACTTCATTCATTTTTTATTGCAGAATAGTATTTCATTATACAGATATACCACATTTTGTTCATCCATTCATTCATTGATGGACATTTAGGTTATTGTGAACAGTGCTGCTATAAACATTTATGTACAAGTTTTTGTGTGGACATGTTTTCAATTCTCTTGGGTATGTACCTAGGAGTGAAATTGCTGGATCATATAACAACTCAATGTTTCACTCTATGGGACACTACCAATCTGTTTTCCAAATGGCTGCACCAGTAATATATGAAGGTTCCAATATCTCCACATCCTCACCAACATTTGTAATGAGCATCTGATCTTTTTTCCCCCAAAATTAGCTTTTTTTCCCAGATTCTTCACTCCTTGCTCTGGCTCATCAAATATCTCTAATTTATATTGAAATATCGAATTTAATTCGAATTAGAGCTTGGGCACCCTTGCAGAGAAAGTGTTAGGTTCCTGCTTTTGTATTTTCTCTTCTGACTCATGCCCACCAAAACACTCACTGCTGTTCTTCATTGCATGCAAGCACTGCTAGAGACGGTCTCTGGGAGATACCCATGATCTGTCTTTTGTGCAGTCAAGCATTTACTTCCTGAATGGGAGAGAATTCAGCTTTAAGCTCCTCTCTCTCCAGTTTAGCTTTTTTCAGGACTCTTCTTCCCTCTTACTGATTTGCAAAAGACCTTGTCAAATGCCGAGCTATTTTTCAGTCTCTTTTTCACAGTATCTCTCCTCTCTCTTTTCCTATATTTTCAATCTGCAGATTTTCTACTAGCATGTGGCTGATTCTTCAAGCCTCACGATTGCACCTTTAGGTCTAATCACTTTCCCAGAGACTTTATTTTCTGCCCCGCTACCTTCAAATAATGTTTTTGTTGCTCTAATTTATCTTCATATTGCCAACATTGTTAGAACTTCTTTGATTTCTTTAAAAATGTTTTTTAAACTATCCCTCAATAACTAGACATCATGTTATCTGGAAGAGAGGAGACTTCTTCAGAAGAAAATAACACCCTACATTAGAAGCCTCCAGATCATTTTAAGAAAAGCAATCTACTCCTAAGATCTTCAGTCAGGGTGGTCAAGATGATGACGGCTGCATCCACGTCCAGTGTAAAGGATAAATGGGGAGAAATATTAACCAAAGCAGCCTCAACACCAGAACCCAGTCTGTTAGGAAGAAAAAAAAATTTTTAAGTTCCCCAGTTCAAATTGGAGCTACACTCAGCAGATTTTATAGGTGTTGAAACTGAATCTCAGAGAGGATGAGTCTTTCTGCTGCACCCTGCTGAGACAATGAGAAGCTGGGATCTAAGCAGTGAGGTTTCCACAACCATTATGAAATACTAACCAAATATATATACATGCATATACAGCAACATAGATGCGTGATGGGATTTTTAAAGGTTCGGTGAGAAAATGAATGTTTGCAAAGTGCTTAACACAGAGCTTGGCCCATAGTAAGTGCTCAATAAAAGTAAGCTGCTATATAATATTATTACTATTATTAATCCTCCTCATCATCATCATTATCAAACGAAGGCTCACAGATGTAAACTGCACATACATTTTAAGAAAAGGTGCCAAAACCTGAACCCGGAACTATTAGCTGCATACTCCATTATCTTTCTACTAAACTGCATTTTTCTTACTTGGGTAAATGTAGCCAAATAAAACATCTTCTATTTGTGTGGCTAATATGCCCATTTCGAGATACCATCAAGCCCATTATCTCTCTGACTCCTTGCAGAGAACAAGTCTCTCTCCGTGTTCCACCTGCTGCTCTGCGGGACTCGCTGGATCTTGTCTGTCCCCTCCGGATTGGGGCATCCCATTCTGGATCCCCCAGGGGGCAAAACTCGAAACCCGGTCCCTGGGGCTGGCGAGGGCCGGAAGAAGCGCCCCAAAACCGAGCCTGGAGCCCCACACCGGGACGGGGAGACTTTGCGGCCCTGCTTGGGTCCCGGTTCTCGGGGCACCCCCCAAGGCTCCCACGCCTCTCCTGGGTCCCTTCCAGGCATCTAGCCAGGCATCCACCGCGCGTCCCTGTGCCCCTCCTTTCCTCGCTTCGCCTGGGACACGGTGGCCGGCGATGTCCCGCAGGTGGCGCTGGCCGCGTCGCCGCCTCCCGGGCTCCCCCTCGGGCCAGGCGGTGCGGTCGCCGGTCCTTGTCAGCGTGGGCGCGGTCACCTCGGCGCTCTCTCCGAGTTCTCTCTGGGTTCCCAGATCGTGCAAGACTTCTTGGGCCAGGCGGGCCCGGAACGAGGTCCCAGCGCTCCGTAGGGACCGGGGCGGCCCCGACACTGGACCCGCGGACACCTGGGCGGAAAGCCAGGCAGCATCGAGGAAATCAGACTGCCTGGACCCTGGTTTCTCCGCATTCTTTTCCCTTCGTCTTCCCGAGTTCTTCCAAAGGGCGTTGAGGCTGAAAGACGCCTGCCCCTTTGAGAGCCTAGCTGGGTTGTTAACTGGGGAGCTTTCCGGACTGGTGTCCCCGGCAGGGACACTGATGGGGAGGAGCACTGCCTCGCCGTCGGCGCGAAGGCGCCAGCGGCTCCCAGACCGAACCTCTAAGGATGGGGAGGACCATCCTCCCTCCACCCTCCACTGGGAAGCCCCTCCTTTCCCATAGGGACCCCCCACTTCCTTCGCCGCTGTTCCACCTCCCAGCTCCATCCAGCACTACGAGGGGCCCCCAAAGCACACGGGTGGACGCCTTAGCCCAGAGCGCCTTAAAGCTCTGTCCATACCACCCTCTGCTCAGCTGGGGGGCCTGTCTATCCTTGGGATAGCTCCTGGGTAGTGGAGTTTCTGCCACTTGGACAGAGAATTCCAGAGTCCTAAGCAGCCAGGAGGGACACAGGCTCCAGAGTTTCTCACTCAATGGGAAGGGTGAGTCCGCAGCAGGGCCAGACCTAAGGGTGAGTCTCTTGCTGGGGGCTGGCCCATTGCCTCTTTCCACCTGTCTCACTCACCTGCAGGGGTCCTCTGCCCCACCCCGCCATACCTCATATTTAAGCTTTCACTCTATCCTGACTTTGTATTTCATTCCTGCCTCCTTGCATATCTTCCAGTGGGCTTCATCTCTTCTCTCCCCTGGTCACATTGAGCATGTCCTCAATAATAATAATAATGAAAATAATAAAAGTCAAAGCTTACTGAGCACCTGCTGTGAGTCAAAGACTGTTGTAAGTGCTGTACATGGACGAACTCACTTAATTTCCATAACAGCTCTATCCTGTAGGCACCAGTATCATCCTTCTGATGGGGAAACGGAGGCCTCATCCTTTAAGATCAGGAGACTGAGGCCCCCAGAGATTAGGTCTTTGCCAAAGGTCACACAACTATCAGAGCTGGGGCATAGGCCCCACACACTGCCTGGCTCTTGGGTCTGGTCCTTTAACTGCTATCTTTTTCTTTTACATTTCCGGATTGGACTGAAGCAGCAGAAACTTCATATGGATTTCAGGAATCTTGGAGCAAGTTTCACCTATTCTCTGGATCCTATAATTTCTGCAACTTCGTGGCTGTGTATGTTTATAACCCATGTTGCTTTTAGTTTATATTTCATTCCAGCACTTGCTAAGGTCCTATTTGAACTTTCCAGTCTTAATGCAGACTCTTTAGGAGGAATTTAGAGAATAGAAAGGGTAAGCAGCGCCCCTGTGCGGCAGAAATGGTGGTGGCAGGAAAACCAATGGGAAAACCCAAAGAAAAGGCAAATTCGCCAATATGAGGGTCTGCTCCAGGTCTGGCCTCCCCTATACAAGTTGCTCCTCCACTTTTTACCCCAGAGAGTCTGGCTTCGATTTTGCTTTGGACATGGCAATTTATATTCACTTCTCATCCAATATTCTCTCACTTCATGTGGATTGGAGTCCCAGATGTGCCCCGACTCATCTTTGAGTCAGTAATAGCCGTAGAAGTGAATTTCTTCCAGGAGAGAGTTTTGAGTCAAGATCCGGACCAACAGGACATCAGAGTTCAGGACTATTTGATGAATTCAAAGAGATTTGTACCCAATCCCTTCTCCATGGGAAACGTGGACTCCTGGAAGAAGTTGGTGCGGGCTGTCTAGAAAAGGAGGTTTGGCAGCACACGTCTGCTCTGGTTATCTTAATGTAGAGAGCTGGGGGGAAGTCTGGCCTCTGACTCAACTGAGTTCCCATCGTCTCCCCCCAGCCATGCCACCCATCAGTGACTGTAACCTGCAGGGACAACCTGGAGGCCAAGGTCCTCCTAAGTGCTGGGCTTTCAGCTTTTAGGCTCAGAACATCAGACTGACTTGGCTTGGAATCACCTGGAATTCCAGAGGCTGGATACAATGCTTCCTGTGAAATGGGCTGTCCGCTGGTGAGGTTATTGGGCAGATAAGGGCCAGCATGGAAGTCTGGTTCGGTTGAACTCACTTTAAAATCAGGTGCCCTTTCAGAGTGATCTCAGGTATATTGGACTGCAACAGGAGTCACTACTGTTTCTCTTGCTGTTGTATTTGTTATTGTGAGGACGTAAGTGTAGAAGAGGAAGGAGTCAGAAGATGAGGAGCAGACCAGGTACAAAGGGTTCCGAGTTCTGTCTGGAGAGGTAGTGGAGGACATGGGCCACCTTCCCCTCTAGACACAGGACTGCAATAGGATAACCCTCTCTCAGCTTCCAAACAGAAGTGGCCAGAACTGGGGGTAGCATGGGTATGTCCCACCGCTAGCTCACTGCATAGTGTGGAGGCCTCTGGGCTCTCAGCCTGGCCCTACAGCCCCTAACTTACTTTTTGATGGACAGGTTTGTGGTCTGCAGCATCACCTGAGAGCTTCTTAGTAATGCAGAATCTTGGGCTCCACGCCAGACCCACGCAATCAGAATGTGCATTTTAGCAAGGTCCCGAGGTGATTCCGGTGCACACACAGTCTGAGCAGTGCCATTGCTGAGAAGCACCTAGAACTTGACCCTTCACCTCCTTGTAGCTTAGTACCTTCGTCTGTGAATCAGGCAGCACAGCACCTGCTTCACTCGCCACTCCTGGTCAGTGTGAGGATCAGAGGACAACATGGGAAGGAAGTTAAAGACAGAGACGATCGGGAGGCTCTCTCTTGTGCCCCCCTACCTTCTGCCATTACCATGGAGGCCCATAGTCCCTCTCTCAGACAGGGAGGACTAGCAGGTGGTTCCTCCCTGGAAGGGCAGGGGGAATCAGGAACCCTCCACTGCCCAACCTCCATAGCCCCTGAGGGATGTCTCCGAAGATTCTAGCTTTTCAACTGAGGTCTAGGGCTGGACCTGGCATTGTGTAACCAAGTAGAGAGAATTTTGCAGGAATAAACATAAAGTTCTATATTTGGGTTTTTTAAAAAATAAAATTATATAACACAAATTATTTATGCTTCTATATATAATATGTATTTATAATAAAACGTTTTTCCTGTTCCTTCCCCAGTGCCTAGAATAGTGCCTGGCACATAATAGGTGCTCAGTAACATTTGCTGAACTAATGAATGGTCTCTATTAATCTTTTCAACATTCTGAGAGGTGGTATTTTACAGATAAGGAAACTGAAGCATCAAGAAGTTAACTTTCCTAAAATCCCACAGCTGATTTCATTATCTGTAAAATAGGCAGAAGAATACTGCCTTTCTTATTATTGTGGGGAGTAAATGAATTACCATATAACATCTTAGGAAGCAGCGGGTCTGAGCTGGAACCCAGGACTGTCCAGCTTCAAGGCCACACACTCAACCACTGCACCACACTGATCTCTCTGCTTTGGTCCTGTTACCCCAGGGTGAGAGTTCCTTTCTGTTTTTAATAGCCACTGCATCCATGACCTTGAGCCTATCCCTTTGATGTCCATCAGCACTTGCTTCATCGCTTTTTCCCCGTCTTAAATATGCAATTTCTCCTTCTTTTTATTTTTTTCCTTTTATTTCATCACATAATGGGGATACAAATATTGTTAGGGTTACATACATTGCCCCTACCACCCCTGCCCCCCCCACATGCCAGAGCTTCAAGAGAGTCCAATCCCCAGGTGGCGCACACGGCACACATTATGTAACTCTACACTTCCTCCCGCCTCCCGCCTGCCCTTCATCCAACAAAAGATTTTTTTTTTTTTTTTTTTTTTACATTTTGGATACATTGAATAACTTCGCCTCTCCCTAAGAAGGGTTAGAGCTGGCAAAAAATAAATAAATTTGAAAAGTCCTTTACCCTAAAAGTTCCCTTCCATGGACGCTACCACTCAAGCTACCATTCCGTTTCTTTCCTTTAACTATCTTTTTAAACTTCCTTTCCAAAAAGTAGGTTTAAAACCTAATCTATGCTGTTAGAAGTCAAGAAATTAGTTATTCATCAAGCTACACACTTATGTGCACTTTGAAATATATATATATATAAACTTAAGTAAAAAGTCAAAAGACGAAAGTAACTTAACTCACCATCTCTCATCTGCAACTCAGTCTGTATCCTCCCTTGCAAATTGGCTTCCATGCTCACCCTCAAAGCTCACCAGATCCAGCAGGCCCTGCCAGATCTCAGCTTCCTCACTGGACACTGTCACTACCCTGTCCTGACATTCTCTCTTGTCTCTGGCGTCTGCTTGATACTCCTTGTTCTTCTCCCACTTTACAGTCTTGTTCATATGGTTATCATATGGTGACTTTCCTCCTTATCACTGTCAGCTAACATTCTGCCTCCTTGCCAAGATCTAACTCAATACCTCCTCCTGGAAGCCTTCCCCATTTTCCCCAATTCTACACCCTCAATGCTCACTTAGCACTTTGGGGTAGCCCCTCTTGTGGGCCAGGTACTGTTTGAGGTGCTGGGGTTACATTCAGTGCTGTATTAGTTATTGGTAATATTAGGTTTTGCTATTTGGATCCCAGGAAATATGGACTCACTCAGATTTACTCCAGGTACCTGAGGTTGTGTAATGGAATTTCTTATCACCTTTCCATCTGACAGTTTGTCTTCTGGGAATAGAAAATACTAATTGCATCTGACTTGCTAGAGTAGACAGCACTTGTGTAGTTGAGTTGTAGGTTTTCTCCTCCTCCCTGTGTTTCCATCCATAGTATGAGTGAGCAACACCAGATTGAACCCCAAGAATGTTTTTATAGTTGGAATTATTTTCCTTTGACAGAAGATTGGAAGCAAGGAGAGTAAAATCTAGGTGGAGTTGGGATTGGGACAGCCAAGTATGGTGACCTAGGTTGGGCACTGTACAAGTGCTCCCCATTTAGGAGGGCACATTGACATCAGAGACACCTTTATTATTCTGAGAGCTTTTGTGTGTTTATTATTATTTTGTTTATCGAAAAGATGGATGGTTTGTATATTTTTCACAACTTCCCTGCAGATGGCAGTAAGACGTTTAATATATTTTGCTTGGCTTCCACTCACAAAGGAAAAATGAGTCAATAATCAAAACCAACAACAGATCTAACAAAATCTAAAAATAACTTCTACTTCTAAACAAGAAACTACTTTTCTAATTGATATACTGACAGGTGAGTATTTAAAAAATCTGAAAAATCTCTATTATAATTAAAGCCCTGGCTAATTTAAAATTTCATATTGCATTTCACATCATTTGCTGTTTGTTCGCTATACCCAAAAGATATTACTGAATTCCTAATTTAAATCTATAAGAACGTTCATTATTAGAGTAATCACCATCAAATTATATACACTCAAATAATCCACAAAATGGATTAAATGCACATAAATTAGAGATTACCACTTAATAAACTGGTAATTCTCTAATAGAAGTTGCTTGTTGTTGTGGATATCTTGTTAGTAAAAATAATAATACTTGATAATATTTAGCAGTTTGTTCATTGTATATTTTGCATGCTACATACATGTAAGTTCTAATATAAAATATCATTTTTTTTTTTTTTTGAGACAGAGTCTCACTCTGTTCCCTGGGCTAGAGTGCCGTGGCATCAGCCTAGCTCACAGCAACCTCAAACTCCTGGGCTCAAGCGATCCTACTGCCTCAGCCTCCCGAGTAGCTGGGACTACAGGCACGCGCCACTATGCCCAGCTAATTTTTTTTCTATATATTTTTAGTTGGCCAATTAATTTATTTCTATTTTTAGTAGAGACAGGGTCTCGCTCTTGCTCAGGCTGGTTTCGAACTCCTGACTTTGAGCGATCAGCCCACCCCAGCCTCCTGGAGTGCTAGGATTACAGGCATAATACCATTGATTTTTTGCTCAGATACTACAAAAGAGTTTTAAAAATAAATTTAATAATCAGAAAATAGGGAATGAAATGAAAGACAATTAATTAGACTACTGAATATATTTTTAAAGAAGATAGATGGAATGGTGGAGGCAAAAAATGTTACATTAGGATATGAATTTAATTTCAATATTTATGTCAAGCATAACTTGAGAAAAAGTGGAAGAGAAAAAGAAAACATTAAACTGGATTTTTTTCCCCTCCCATGTGTTTGGCTATGTAATTTGAATATTTAATAATGGAACATCTAGTTGAAATTTGTCTGCAATATATATATATAAATGAAATTTAACTTTTCATCAGATTTTCAGAAATTATTTATTCATAAATTCTTACTAATGGTGAAGCCCTCCTCCCCATTATTCTACCTTAACGGTTTCTGTGTTTTCTCTATATTGCAAATTCTTCAGGAATGGAAAAACGTATCAACTAAAGAATGAAAATGGAGAAAGGATTGACAGTATTTATCACATAGTACTAATAAACAGAAAGTAAAATGCGCTCCAACATTAGTGTTAAGAACTCAAAGTTGAAATATGATTTGAAATATATATTGATTGATAAACAAAGATGCTATGAAAATGAGAAACGACATCATGTGCACATAATATATATGTTTCAGCTTTTGGCAAGGCAACATCTGGAGAAAAGATTATCTAGGAAACAAGGGCAATGATGAAAATTGTCTTCCTTGGCAGAAACTATCTAAAATTCAATAACATAATGGCACATTGACACCAAATAATATTACATATCTTTAAGAAATGAAATACAAAATCAAATAGTTAAAATTATAGCAGAGGCAATGAATGAGCTAATTTTGAAAAAGGTAAGAAATGCTAAATATTTTTATTATTTTAGATATGGCCCCTGGTATAAGCCATCAGATAAAGCTATTAGAATTCTGGATTTTCCAAAAAGCAAACATTTCATACGTGGATGTTTGGGTGAAGGAGATTGTACAGTAGATGACAATACAAAAGAAAGCTTACATACAATGGTCTTTTTTTTTTTTTTAGAGACAGAGTCTTGCTATGTTACTCAGACTGAGGTGCAATCATAGCTCATTGTAACGTCAACATCACTTGGTTTAAGCGATCCTTCCACCTCAGCCTTCTAAGTATTAATAACTGGGACTATAGACGCATGCCACTATACCCGGCTAATTTAAAATTTTTTTTGTAGCGATAGCATTCAGGCTGATCTCAACTCCTGGCCTTAAGGGATCCTCCTGCCTCAGCCTCGCAGAGTGCTAGGATTACATGTGTTAGCTACCACACCTACCTATCATATATATATTTTTAGAAGACTACTTACAAAAATTGAACCTAAAGAAAAGTTATATACAACAATGCCACAAGTATGTATAGAAACATAATGGATGGCAACAGAAGAGCCTTGAAAAAAAATTCTATGGCATTCTATACATTTTGTTTTGCATCTTTAAATTTGGTATTGAATGATGCAGCAAAAATCTATTTTGACAGCACTGAATTTTTTTATATCATCCAAGAAATTACATAACTACTCTTTTTGCTTCAACCAAATGTCAGAGTATATTGAAAAGGCATTTACGGAACATAAAATTTTAAATCATTGTTGAATATGGGATGGGAAAACTGAGTAGATGCCATCTTGCTACTAAAACTTAATTAGAGGGAATATGCAATGCATACTGATGAAGTGAATAAAAATATAGATTCTAAAATGCAAGTCAGAAGTATACTTCTGAAAATATCCTCTTTAAAATGCATTGTTCAGTATTAATTAGGAGTGAAGATAAGATTAATGTTATAAGCAAAATTAGACAGAAACCCAAAGTCAATATATATCATTCTCTTGAAAACATATTATGGGTTTAGAAGATCTTTCAAGAAAAATTAACTTATGATATTTACGAAAATATACTATTGCTGCTAAACAATTTGCAGAGTTTCTTGACATTGACCCCAACTTCTCCAATATAAAAACACCAGAAAGGAGAGGAAGATTCAATTCAAATGTCATTTTCACAATCAATCTACCTATGATCCAAAACTGATTTCTATTTTTTCTATATTGGTAACAATCATATTTTCTTTAAAGGAAAGATTTATATTGCTGAAAAAGTATCATGATCTTTTCTGTGTCTTAGATCAGTACTTCTCAAATTTTCATGTGCATACAAAGCACCTGGGGATCCTATCAAAATGTCAATTCTGATTCAGTAATTCTAGTTTGAGACCTGAGATTGTGCATTCCTAACACGCTCCTGGTGATACTCTGATGCCGTATATTTGGAGTAAAAGGATTCTAGATATCTCATATAATTTGAAGAATTACTATGAATATGAAGTGCCAAAGCTGGGTAAAAATGTTCAATTGAAATTGATGAGCATATTAAAGACTTTTCTACATCGCTCATCAATGTGTGAAGCACTAAAAACCTGAAGTGGTCTTTTACAATCTAATAGTCTCTCAGTAAAATATTGCCATAGTTTTGTGACAATAATCTCCCAGATCCATTTCCAAATAACTTTGTGCCTTTCAAGATACAAATAATTTTGCCAATACCAATATCAATGGAGAATGTGGCTTATCCAAATGCAGTGGCATGAGCCTGTAGTCCCAACCACTAGGGAGGCTGACGCGGGAGGTGCTCTTGAGCCCAGGAGTTCCAATCCAGCCTGGGCAACAGAGTTAGTCCCTGTCTCTAAAAATAAATGAATAAATACATAAACAAACTAAATATGTTAAAGCCAATGTAAGGCCCATAGTCAATTAGAATCAAATATGTTAAATATGTTAAAACTAATTTAAGGCCCACAGTCACTTAGAAAAGTCTACCGATCTAAGGATCATTTCTATAAAATATGAGCTATAAAGCAAGTAAGCATTAAAACCATCAAAAAGAATTTTGTTTCCACAAAGACATTTTACAAGAAATTATTAGATCCAAGTGACTTTGAGTTCTTAATATTAGGATTAATCATTTGAGTTTTTCATTATTTTATAATGAATCATTTACTTGTATAATTGCACAGAATTACTGTCTTTAGTAATTGTTAACTTGAGGAAGGGGTAGCTTTTTCAAATTTGTTCAAAATGTCATATCGGCTGGTGGTGGCCCTGGTTTGGGTACTGTACTTAATAAAATGACCCGCGAAACCCATTTGCCTGGTCTCAGGTGCTTGATATCCTGAAATTCCTCATGTGATTAAAATAATCAAAATACAGGCTGACCCAGGAGAGGATTTTAATGGGTCCCCAGATAGATTGTTATGAGGATACCTGTGGTACCAAGGAAGACAGGATTCTTGGCCCTAGACTTGTCTCCTGGGTACCCTGGAAGACCAACCACCAAGACCTCCTGGGAAAAATAGGAATTGTGGACCCGCATGGCACAGAATCCTGGAACTGGAAGCTCGTCCAGGGTCTGAGGCAGCACCAGCGGTTGTTTCTATCCTCTCGTCAGGAGCCCACACTGCAGTCGTTCCCGGGTCCTCCTCTCCCTCCGTCCTTCCTGTCCCCCTTGTCTGCTACTGTTCTGTGTGGCCCAGAGCATGGGAGAGAATGTGACTGGGCTAATAAGGTCACTTATTTAAAACACAGATAACATTTGGGATTATGCGGCATATACTTTTTTACGTTTATGTTGTGAGATTTTTCCTATGTCATAAAAAAATTCTTCAAAAACACACTTGCTAATTGGCTCCTAACAAGAGACGGGCTACGATCAGCCACTGCACCATGGCAGGACAGATGTCGATTTTAACCAGACGTCATCTGTATGAGAATGTTGGAGGGGCAGCTGCAGGGACAACCCAGTGTGGTGTTGTGCCTCGGGACTGACAGAGGAAAAATAGCAGGTTTCTGTCTCCAGGTCAGCTCTGGCAGCTTCATCGGCATGAACAGAGGCTCGAAGAGGTGGAAGGCCTGGCACGGGCGTTTTTTGCACATGCTGGCAGGGAGGAGGTGGTGGGAAAGGGTTACAGGATTAGAGAGCAGAGCTGAAGGGCCGCACCTGGAGGCAGTCCTGCATGCTGAATTTACAACAGGAGCCTGGGAGTCGTATAAATGAGTAATGCTTCATGATGCTCTTTTCCGAGCGGGCTGCAAAAATTGGCAGGGGCCCTTCGGTGTGCTGTCGATGTGTGTGGAATTCAAATAATTTGATTGTGAGATACAATGACAATGGGAGGCAAGGCATTACCTCGAGAGAATGATGGCAGAGAAAGCTGCTGCAACCAATATCCATGGAAGAGATTGCACTAACAACTGTTGTCCCTTGGCTGTCCTCTCGGAAATCTCCATCGTGCCTCGCTGCTAGTGCCCTTACTCAAGGGCATTAAATTAAAACGTAATGTAGCTGGTAATTCTTTTTTTCTTTTTCCCTAGTCCCGGCAGTGAAGAATGGGGAAAGTGAAATAAAACCCTGGACTGAAACTGATATGTCTCTTTAAAAAAATGATGCTGACAGTAGACACAGCTCAGGAGAGCACCGTTTGAATATCGGGTGGCATTGCAACCTACAGCATCCCTTGCCTTCTCTTCTTTTAAATTTGTCTTTGTTGGTTGAACACGTTAATATTTTCCCAAGGTGTAGTAGCTGGGAGGATTCCATCAGTAATAGCAGGAGATCCGGTGAGCTGGGTTCTGTTATCTTTGGAATCACAAGGCATTTTGCTTGTGCTGGTTGTCATTTCCATTAGAAGAGCTGATAAGCAGATTCTGACTTTATTTGCCCACATACAGTGCTCATGTTTGTAGAGCGTTTAGCTTTTCTGAAGCACTTTATTTTTTCAAGCCTTTTTATCCACGGCAGAGCACTCTGGAGAAGAACCCTGGGCAGAGACTGTGAGCTATTAGTTATGATTTCAGGTTTGTTATTGTGACTTCCTTTCCCTGGATCTCCTTTTCTCCACTTAGAAAACGAGTGTTGGGGCTGGGTGTGGTGGCTCATGCCGGTAATCCCAGCACTTTGAGAGGCCATAGCAGGAGGATCACTTGAGGCCAGGAGTTCAAGACCAGCCTGGACAATATAGTGAGACCCCATCTCTATTAAAGAAAAAAATATTTATTGAAAAAGAAAAAGGAGTGTTGGTCTTTCCCCACCTGGTCCCCAACAACACCCTGATTCTGTTATTTCATTTGAGAATTTATTACTAATGAATGCATCAGCAAAATTCCCAGGTATTTTGATTCCACCTTTCCTACAAAAATCATAGTCCTTTAAAATGAATTTGGCAAGCAACATCTTGACTTTTTCTTAACCTAATAAATAATTAGTTCTCAGAAAGTAAACATGTAAATAATAATTACAGCCAATTCCATAGAATTTACTATGTGACACATACAGTTCTGATGCTTTAGTCTCATAACAACCCATGAGGTATGTAGGTAGATAGGAATTATTATTTCAATTTTACAATTGGAAGTGCAAAGTGCTTTCTATATATTGTATTATTTAATTTGGTCCTGATAACAATCTGTAATATTCTGCTATTACCCCCATATTACACCTGACGAGACCAAGACCCAGAGAAGTTAATTAAATTTTCCAGTGTCACACAGACATTATATATGGTCAAAAGGTACAGAAAACTGTATGTTCATATATTTCTAGCTCTGCCCACTGAGAGAACATGAGTTGTTTATTTTACTTATTTATTTATTTATGAAACGGAGTCTCACTTTGTTGCCCAGGCTGGAGTGCAGTGCCACAATTATAGCTCGCTACAGCCTCAAACTCCTGGGCCCAAGCAATCCTCCTGCCTCAGCCTCCTGAGTAACTGGTACTACAGGCATCCACCACCACACCTGGATGATTTTTCTTATTTTTTTTGGTAGAGATGGGGGTCTCACTATGTTGCCCAGGCTGGTCTGAATCTTCTGGCCTCAAGCAATCCTTCTGCCTTGACCTGCCAAAGTGCTGGGATTACAGGTATAAGCCACTGCTCCTGGCCGACCATGAGTTTTTTTTAAATAAGCTTTATTGGGCAGGCGAGGTGGCTCATGCCTGTAATCCTAGCACTCTGGGAGGCCAAGACAGGAGGATTGCTTGAGTTCAAGAGTTCAAGGCCAGCCTGAGCAGAATGAGACCCTGTCTCTACAAAAAATAAGAAAAATTAGCTAGGCATGGCGGCACATGCCTGTATTCCCAGCTATTTGGGAGGCTGAGGCAGGAGGAATGCTTGAGCCCAGCAGTTTGAGGTTGCCATGAGCCATGATGTTGCCACTGCACTCTAGAGAGGATAGCAGAGTGAGACTCTGTCCCAAAGGAAAAAAAAAAAGTTTTATTGAGGTATAATTTACATATGATAAAATTCACCTATTTTGGGTGTTAAATTCAACAAGTTTTAACAAATTTACATAGTCATGTAACCACAATACAGTCATGATATAGAACAACCCCAGCCCACTCCCAACCCCAGCTCCTGGCAACCATTGATTTGGTTTTGGTCACTATAGTTTTCCCTTTTCTAGAATTTCACATGAACAGAATCATGCAACGTATGGTCTTTTGTGCCTGGCTGCTCTTACTTAGTGCAAAGCTTTTGAGACCCATTTATGTTGTATTTATCAGTTGGGTTTTTCCTTCCTCTGTTTATTGTTGAGTAGTTTTCCATTTGTATTTCTTCTTTAACGAAGTGTCTACTCAAATCATTTGCCCATTTTAATGGAGTTGTCTTCTATTATTGAGATGTAAGAGTTCTTTATATATTCAGGGTACAAATCCTTTATCAGATAAATATTTTACAAATATTTTCTCCCAATCTATACCTTGCTTTTTCTTGTTCTTAATGGTATCTTTGAAAGAGTAAAATTATAATAAAATTCACAGCTGTGTTTGCCTCTTCCTATCGAGATAGGGAAAATCACTGGCCCAATATAAATTTTTATTATAATTTCTCGGGCTGGGAGTAGTGATTCCTGGGTTGTGCATTTATTGTAAATTCAGAATCTGTATAAGTGGCAGCTTGAGGTTTTGAGTTTTCTCTCATCCAGAAGCCAGGCAGAGATTACAAACTTCTTTGACATCTCTCTGTGCTTGTGGATGGATTTTTTTTCCAGTTTATCCCTTCACTGTGAATGTGGCCCTTTGCTAGCTCTGCTTTATGTAGGTTTCTTACTTCTAACCTCCCATTTGCAGCAGTCCTCGTTTATTATCTCTGCGTGGAGCCAGGTTCGAGTGTCCAGTAACTCCCCAGGGCATCTCAGTGCCTACTTTATGCAATTTTTCTGACCTGTATTTATTTCTGGACCCAATATTTTCTATGTTTGTTTTTCCTGCAGCTCAATTTTGCACTTAAATATCTTTGGATATGTTTTATTCATCATTTATAGGTATTGTAGGATATCTTAGGCTTCTTTCTTGTCCAAAGTAAACATTCTCCAGGTTAGGTTTGACTTCATCTTTTTATACACCTGGCTCTGACTTGTCTTACCTTTCACTGTTCAGTAACGCTGGGTTTGCACCTCCCTGGTCATCTTGGTCTCATTATAAGCCATGGTAGGTAGAACCAGAAGATTCGTATCCTTTTCTAACGATCCCAATTGCCCAGTAGTTAATTGCACCCAATTATCTTTTTTCTTCAATCACCCGGTAATACAGGAAAGAGTTCATCTATATTCAATTGAAATTTTTCTTTTCTTGGTAGCTCGTTTCCCCTGATCACTTGAAGCAAGTTAAACCTTAGAGAACATGACAAATTGTGTTGCAATAAACACTAAGACAACATTTCTTCAACAAAAAACTGCCCGAGATGGTTTAAAAGTCCCTATTAGTAGTAGTAATAATAATAAAATAGACATTTTTCATGTGCCTACTAAGTCATCTGAGCTACCTCTGAAATACTTCTGGAATCCGTCTGCTTTTCTCCATCCCCATTCGAACCCCCTAGTCCAAGTCACTATCATCTCTCACCTGGATTATGCAATAGCCTCCCATCTGGTCTCTCCATAGTCCTACATGCACACAACAGCTAGAATGTTCTTTTAAGACACTCATCAGAGTATGCATGTCACTCTGCTGCTTAGAAGATTCCAAAGGCTTGCCACTGCAGTTACAATAAAATCTGAGCCATCCATGATTTGGCTTCATCACCTTTTTTCTCCAGCTATTTTGGACTTTTTTGTATTCTTTGAACTCATCACATTTGCTCTTGGCTTAAGACCTTTCAATTGCCTGTTCTCTCTATTTCTGAATGTCTATAAGGCTGGATCCTTCCTGACATTCTGGTCTTAGCTCAAAACCCTTTCCTCACTAAGGCCTTCCCTGACCTCTCCCTCCCATCTCCAAAATGAAAACATCTCTCTGCATCCCCTTTACTTTCTATCATGCTGCCCTGTTTTAATTTTTTAGTTTCATTCATCATTGTCTGAAATAAACTTGTTCATTTATACGTGTACTTATTTTGTTTTCTCCTACTAGAATGCAAGCGCCATGGTAACAGGGTCTCTGTCTGTCTTACTCACCGCTGTATTTCCATAGCCAAGAACAGTGCCTGGGCCTGTAGGAGATGTTCAATGCATATTTATTGAATGAATGTATGCATGCCTGAATGCCAGAAACTGTTCTCATTGTTTTATGTAGATTACCCCTCATTTTTACAATAATAGGCTAACGTAAGTATTATTATCCCCATTTACAGATGAGAAGACTGACTAGACCCAAGTCCATCTGTCTCCAAAGACTATTCGTCTACATTGTACCCCCTCGCATCTTGTCGGGTAACATTAAATGCAACGAAAAATATTCCATGTTGGCTAATGATTTAAACCTTGTGTTTTCATTAGTTATAGTAGGATTTGAATTCTGTCTCTTTTTCATTAAAAAAAGTAAAAAAATAATTTCCAGGAGTCAGAGAAAACATGTTGTTTGGTTATATAAAATGAAAGTTTGAGGGGTTAATAAATTAATGAAGCTAGGGGCAATATGATGGGTCTGGAATCAGATGAACTAGATTAATTAAGATCCAGGCTTTACCCCAGGCCTGTTTCCTCTTCTGTAAAATTGAGATAGAACTATCTGCTGTACAGAGTTGTTGTAAAGACCATAAAATACTTAGGATAGTGCATTTGTGTGGCAAATGATCAGTAAAAGACATGTTCAATAACAATGATAGTAACAATGCTGCCAAGAATCAGAATTTTATTGATGGAAATCTGTAAGAGACAATATATTCACTGAGGTTGGACTGGATAATTTCAAAAAGCTTTTTCAATTTTCAACTAAGATTGTATTTGTATTATTATTAATTTTTATTTTTTTTAGAGAGACAGAGTCTTGCTCTGTCATCCAAGCTGGAGTGTAGTGGTGCGATCATAGCTCACCATAACTACGAACTCCTGGGCTCAAGTGATCCTCCTGCCTCAGCCTCCTGAGTAGCTGGAACTACAGGGGTGTGCCACATGCTCAGCTAATTTTTCTTATTTGTTTTTTAGAGATGGGGTCTCACTAGTCTGCCCAGGCTGGTCTCAAACTTCTGGCCTAAAGCAATCCTCCCATCTCAGCCTCCCAAAGTGCTGGGATTACAGGCATGAGCCACCATGCCCAGCCAAGATTGTATTATTCTGATCCGTGCTTTTCAAACTCTATGGAGCAGCACCAGTTTTGTTTTTTAATTTTTCAATCCACCATAGATTAATACTTTTGTACAATATAATAAAAAGCAGATGACTGGGAAAATAAAAATTTTTAAATGCGTACAAAATAAAAGCCCCCAGGTTTTTTAACTATTAGATCCGACATGAAATTACTCCTTCAGTGGTTATAAAAAGTTCTAAATGTGCTTAAATTATAGCTCGTTGCATTACAAATTACCCCAAAGCTCAGTGACTTAAAACAACAATTATTTATCTTACATACTTTCTGTAGGTTAGAAATTTAGGAGCAGCTAGGTTGACTAATTCTGGCTTGGAGGTTTCTCCGGAGGCTGTATTCAAGACATAAGCTGGGACTGCAGTCATCTGAGCTAGAGGCTCTGCTTTCCAGGGGGCTCGTTTAGGAGCTGGGCAAATGAGTGCTGGCTGTCGGCAAGAGGCCTCAGTTCCTCTTCATCGCGTGGACCTCCTCATAGAGATGTCTGAACAGCGTCATGGCGTGGCAGCTGGTTTTCTCCGGAACAAGTGATCTGGGAGACCACAAAGTGGAACCCACAAAGTCTTTTACAACCTAGCCTTCGAAGTCACATTCCCTCATTTTGTTTTGTTTTGGTTTTTTTGTTTGAGACAGGGTCTTGCTCTGTTGCCCAGGCTGGAGTGCAGTGGCATGATCCTAGCTTACTGCATCCTCGCATTCCCAGGCTCAAGTGGTCCTCCAGCCTCAGCCTCCTGAGTAGCTGGGACTATTGGCATACACCACTTCACCCAGCTAATTTTTTAGTTTTTGTAGAGACAGGTCTCACTATGTTGCCCAGGCTGGTCTTGAACTCCTGGCCTCAACCAGTCCTACTGCCTTAGCTTCCCAAAGTGCTGAGCTTACAGGTGTGATGAGCCACTGAGCCCTGGCCACATTCTATCATTTCTGCAATACCCTTCTGGTTGGATAGTTAGCTGTATTTTATGTGAGTGGAGACTACACAGGGCATGAAGCCAGGAGGCAAAAATCCTTGCAGGCACCTTGGAGAGTGGCTACCACAAGTACTTACTCCTAGTTTCTGTACCTTCCTGTCTATAAACCAAATTCTGAGTACCAAATTTCTAGAGATTATCTACTCTACATTTCTCAGTTTGCAAATGGGGAAACTCAGATCTGCCCAAAGACACACCCCTGCAATTAGTGGCAAAACCAGGTTTCCTGATTTCGGTGTTCTTTCTATCACATTACATTGCCTATTTTACCTACTATATAATCAAAGGGGGGGGCATCTGCCTTGAGCTAATTGCATTAAGTAATTAGAATTGATGGGGTGAGATGGGAGGCTGAGACACAGATGCTGCTCCTCTGGGCTCTCTTAGGATCACCGCAAAGCCACCTTCAAGGTGGCCATCAAATAGGATAATTCAGTGAGCCCAGTTCAAAAGCATCACAATGTGACAATGGAAATTGACTTGATTTAGCTTCAAAGATTCTATTAACTCAGAGAAATGATGATTTTCTGGGAGAATTAATACACGGCCACTGGTAGAGAATGGAAGTGACTTTAGTGCTTTGAAACTTCTTTTAACTCAATTCTTAGATGTACATACAAAACGGTATAGCTTAGATTCCTGCCCTATAATACACACATTTCAGAGCCAGACGATTAAATCTTGATCCTAATCACAAAGGAAATGAATAATTTTGCAGTGAACTCATTTATAAGGGTTGAGAAATAACCTGCTTCAGAAATAGGCACTGTGTGAATCCTTTTAAACACATTATTCCCATTATGTGAGAGGGGGATTACTTGCTTAAGGTACATTCTTTATTTCTAAGGTCAAAAGTACATTAAAATTGTGACAAATGAACAGTCGTATATTACTGAATTCTAGACTATTTCTTTCCTCTCTTCTTGTTCTCTCTCTTATTGTTCTTCTCCTAATTGAACCAAAATCCCCAAATAAGGAAAAGCTGAGATTCCTGAGTTCAAAAAGAAAAAAACATACTTTGTTTGGAAATAGTTTCGAACTTATAGAAAAATTGCAAGAATAAAAATAGTGTATTCATAAATCCTTTACCTAGATTCACCTGTTGTTAACATTTTTACCTCATTTGTTTGTTCACCATTTCTTCTCTCTCTCTCTTCTCTCTCGGCCCACACACATTTTTTTCTCAACCACTTAAGAATCAGTTACCTACATAATGCCTATTTAGTCTTAAATATCTCAGTGTGGATTTCCTAATCATAGGGACAGTACAGTTATCAACATCAGTAAACTTAACATTTATGCAACACTTTTAACTAATCTATCCATCCATATGCTGACTTTATCAATTGATCCAATGATGTTCTTTGTAGGATTTTTCTCCCTCCAGTACTGGATCCAGTAGAGGGCCAGGGGTTGGATTTAGTTGTCAGGCCTCCTTAGCCTTCTTTAATCTGGAACATTCCCACAGCCTTTCTTTATATTTCATGACATGAACATTTTTGAGGAGTGGAGTCCACCCCCCTTCCTTTTACAAATAGACTGTTCATCATTTTGCGTTTGTCTAATGATTGGTCTTGTAGTTAGATTCAGGTTATATGTTCTCAGATGGACTACTAAAAGGAGGATGCTGTGTCCTTTTCAGGTTATCCCATCTGGAGGCACCCAGTGTCCATCTGTCCCCATAGATCACCCAGTCAAGGTGTCAACCAATTGCTCCACTGTGGAATTCCTGTCTTTCCTCTTGTAACAAATAAGCGATATGTGGGAAGATACTTGAGGACCATCCAAATATCCACATCCTGCTCTTTATTTCCTTTCTAAACTTTAGCATCTATTGATGATCCTTGCTTGATTCCATTTTAGCTGTCACAGTTGCAAAATGATGAGTTTCCAGCTCCCACGCGCTTTCCATTTACCAGGAGCACTCCAGAGTCTGCTATAAACCTGAGCCCCCTCTTCTCCCCTGTTTATTTATTATCAGTATGCACTTGTGAATTCTTTCCCCCCCAATAGTTTATAACTCATTACTGTCCTTAAGTCATTACTGCTCTTGGTGATCTTGATAGTGAAATTGTCCCTAATTTGGCCATAGAGAGCCCCTTTAAGCTGGCTCCTTTGTCCTTGTGACATGCCTACATCATTTTTTAAAGTATATCCTTACTTTCTAGCAAGACAAGATGTTTCTGTCTTGTGTCTTCCTTGCCTCCTCCCTGCAGATTGCTGGGTTGTGCTCCCTGTTTTGACTTTGATCTGCCATTTAGTCTCAAAATTACAGAAAACCATATCTCCCCTATTTATTTACTCACCCACCCTCCCTCTTCCCTATCCATCCCATAAATATTTATTCCTTCTTTTCCGCATGGGTCACATTGGCCTAGCTGCTGTGAGTGATGATAAGAACTCACAGGCTAGTTTGAGAAAAGGCCTTCTTCCCAAATGAAGTTTTAGAGTACAGAGTTTAAAGTAAAGCAAAGCTAATATGCTAGGCAATAACTGCTATAAAAACTGAGAGGACAGTCAAAAATCCATTCAATAGCACTACCAGGGCCTACTTTGTGCCCGGCAGGTGCTAGGGTCTGGAAATCCAGGCACAAACCAGAGATAGTGTCCCTGCCTTTGTGGAACTAGGGTTCAGGGTTTAGCAGAAATTTCTTACCGAAGGCAGGGAGCAACCTACACAAACGACAACGACAAAGAAAGGGGGGTTGCTTGATGAACAATGAGATTCCTGGGTCCCGTCCAAGAGATACTGATTTGGTAGATTTGCAGTCCAGCCCAGGACCCTGCTTATTAATAGCCCCTCCTATTAATCAGGAGACTCCTAAGCACTGCAGTTTGAGAGCCACTGGATGAGTGGCTGCAAACTGGAGAGATTGAGGAGACAGCCTGGAGGAGGAGGGGCTTGAGCTGAGGATCCAGGGTCAAGCCAGAGGTCAGCCGTGTTCACTCGGCCCAGATCTTGTGTCTGGTACAGTAGTAACATCCTGTGAGAGAATTGAGAATTAAAGAGCACCCCACCAGAAAGTGACAGACTCAGAATTTAAATCTTTCACCAGCTAGCCCAGCCCCTCTACAACCAATGCCCACACCACCACCACACAAACTCTGTGCTCTTTGCCTGAATTCTCGTCCTACAAGGTCAAGGTCTCTGAGTCTTTGCTCTTGCCCACACCACCCCCTTCCAGGTCCAAGGCCATTTCAAATGTCACTAACTCTTAACTCCAGACAGCTACCCCTGGGCCAATTTAATTGTTCCCTTGTCTGTTTCCATAGCACTTTTTACATATCTTTATTGTAGTGCTAATCTTGTATTATCCTGTTTTGTTTACATTTCTGGCTAGACTAAACACTAATATCCTCAAATAACCCAGGGAGGAAGGTATTAATTTTACCTATTTTGCAGATGAGAAATCTGCTGTTCAGCTAGGGGAGCCTTAGAGACAGGCAGCAGGGCACAGTGAGAAGGGCCTTGGGTAAAGCCTACTTCTGTTGCTCATTAGCTGGGGACCTTGGGTGAGTTACTGATCCTGTCTGGTCTTCATTTTACTTGCCGCACAGCATGGGTGATGATAAAAAGAAACTGCCACAGGGGGCTGGTATGTGGATCCAAAGAGTCAATATTGTAAAGCTTCTAGAACAGTACCTGGCACACAGTAAGTGCTATAATATGTGCATGGTTATTAAGTAAATGAAGTCAGACCACTGCAATTTGAATCCAAGTTTTCAGATGAAAAAGCTCCTAATCATTGTTCTATTTTAACTTCATAGGATTCCAAATTTTCCTGAGAAGTGGCTCTATTAGAAGCAGCAATAAAAGGAAGCTGGTTTGGGGCAGAAGACATTAAAGAGATGAGAGGAAGCAAAGTGTCCCAGCAAACTGCTTAATGCAGGCTTGGACCAGGGGAAATAGCAGGTGCCCAGTTCTCTGACCTGGAACACATTCAGGCAGAGACCACCAAGGTAGACTAAGAACTGGTCCCTCACAAACTCTCTTTGCCTGTCCTTCTGTTATCGAAAACACAAAGGGGTTTCGGCCTGGTTCAGGCCACAAAGTCACCGCAAAAAGATCCAATTATTGAGACAATTAGGATTGCCAAGGAAGAAAGAATTTTTTTAATACCATAAACGTTTTTTTGGGCGAAGCTGCCTCAAATCTGTCTCTCCTACTAACGGAGACATGGGCTTTTTAGGCAGGGGCCACATGCATTGGGGCAGGTCACTGTGTAACTAACTAGGGATTACGTGGATTGAGGGGCAGGTTGAGGGGGATGGTGAGTCTTGGCTTCAGGCAGTCTGCCCTGGGGCCTTCAGAATCTCAGTTACTTTGTCTTGCAGAAAAGCCACCATTTCTGGGAAAGAACTCAAACGGTCAAGTAGTTAGTTAAAAGTTTCAGGGTTGTGGTCATCATGCCCTACTGGCCTAAGAATCTAAACCATGAGAGGGAGAGCATTACAAAAACACAAGTAGGGGTCACTGACATTTGTTCATACAGCCATTATACTTCTTCTCAAGTCAGTTGTGGGTTAGACATTTGGGCCCTGGGGTGACTTACTACAAAGACTCTGCCTGTGCATCCACAATTCTGCAAGATGGCCCCACTGACAAACGGAAAATGTCAATTATTGCTTTGTTGAGGATGGCAAAGGTATTGGCTGATTTCTTGAATCTTACATGTGTTGTACTACAATGGATTTAAGACTTAAGTTTACATTTCCAAAGCAAGGAACATTTATCATTTGTATTTTTACTTAATACTGCCTATAAGATAATTGCATAGCTAAACTCGATTATCATTGTTATTATTGTCAATATGGTTAAAAATGGTGGCTTAAATTATGATTGATCTGGCAAATGACACACAAAATAACTGTTAGCTGAGTGATAAAAGTATGTGAAAGTTTTCAGTTTAGGAACCAAGGGTACAGTGTTTGGCTACATGTGGAAGAGTACTCAGTGATTAACCTTTGTATCAAATATTAACCACTGACAACTTAGAATGTGTGTTCTTCCTAGCTGGGGGATGTTTTAGAACAGCCATTCTCAAACTTAAGCATGAGTCAGAATCATCTTCAGGGCGTAAGACACTAATTGCTAAATCCCATCCCCAGGATTTCTGATTCAGTATGTCTGCGGTGGGGCCCATGAGTCTGTGTTTTTAATTAGTGCCCAGGTGATGCTGATACTGCTGTTTTGGGGACAATCTGAGAACCACTGAGTCAGAACAAACATCCCCTCACTGGTAGCTCCTTACCACCACCTGGGCTGGAATGCAATATAATCAGATTTCATTTAAATAGGCCACCTTAAGCAGTTAAATTTCCCAACCAGTTTTAACATTTTACAGGACAAAAGTGCCATCATTACATTATTTGTCCTCTACAGGAAAAAAAAGAACAAACTTTAGTGAGGGAGATTTTAGAGAAATCTCATAGTTAATTAACTGTAGCCTTAGCTGCATGTTTCTTATGTCCTAATAATTAAACACATATAGGCTTCTTGCGTTTGCCAATATTTTTATAAGATCATTGAAAAGTATATCTAGGTTTGTTGTACATGGGGACACTCTTGGGCTAGTGAGCTGGGAGGTGATGACCAGCAGGTGGCACTCTGAGTCAGCTCATGGTGGCTACCGGGACGGGGTGAAGGCAAATACACCAACCATGGTACCTGCTTTAAATCCTTAAAGTAAGGTCCTCTTAACCACTTGTCATAAAATACCCTGAGACACCCGTCTTGGAAAATCGAAGTGTCAAGCTCAGCATCTTTCCCACATTTCAAACTAGGTAATTACCTTCTCTCCCAAAGGGAATCTGTTTTATGTATTTGTGTCCTTTCTAGGTTACAAGTTTCCCAAAGGCAATGATCTTGCCTTCCACTCATTCTATACAACGCTGAAGTGAAATGCACATTTGACAATAACAATTTAATTATTCTACATCCCTCTGAGCTACATGATGACCTGTTATATAATTGCCAGTAATATAGAAACATGCCTGCCTCACATAAACCCTTGCAATAAATGGAAGTTTTTATTTGACCTAAAAGTAAATTGCTTATTTACTCTTCCTTTACAATAGAAAAAGCAGGCCATTTTCCTGCCATCCCAAATTATTAAGTCATTATCAAATAAACCACACTGTGTCTCAGTCTGTCATTTTTATTAAGTCTGCAGAGTTGGGGTTTTTTGTTGTTTTTTTTTTACTACACACAACAAATACTTTGATATAATCTAAGATAATAAAATAGTTGAACAACTTTTTTTTTAAGATTTATATTTGTATAGAAACAATCTGTGGAACTCCTCACCTCAAAATGAAGGTGACTAAAAACAGTGATTCATCAGCATTGCTTTAAATAATTGTTTGGTGAAAAGTGGTGGTTTCCATTCTCAACTGAAATGTGTCTCCATGCAGTTTTTCTTGGGGAGTCCAAAGCTTACAGGCCTTGGGAAGGTGGCCAAGAAAAAAAGAATGAGCATTCTCCTCTCCGTCCTTCCCTTGTGTGGAGGACGGTGATTGGAACAGGGTTGTTACAGAACCCAGGAAGAAAAGAAATCAATTGCACATCTCTAGTTGGCAAGCGTCAAAGTCATAACAAGTCTTTATACAACTCCCTATCTGTAGGTGTGAAATTCTGCCATGAAAGCACAGTGCCTGCTTGCCCCTAAATGTTCCTTCTTCTGCTAATCATGTCAGTTACCATGGACAGGCTGTGACCCTAAGTTCCCCCTAAGCATTGGTCGTTTTGCCCCCTCAAAGTCTTGGCCCTTGCATTATGTCACTTGAATGCTATGTCTTGGTGCCCAGTGAGGGTCTACCATCACCTAAAAAATGCTTCACCCCACCCTCACACCCCCAAAGTGCCTACGAGTGAAGACCCCGTAAAGACAGTGTCTTCAGTGAACACTCGGAGCGTGTTCAGATGCTCGCTGGCCTATATCATCCCGTTGATCTTAGTCCACTCGTAGATGTCCTGTTCGCACACTATGTCGGAGTTGATGAGTAAGTATCTGTCGCCCACACAGAAATGCTTCTGACAGGCGGCACATTTGAAACATTCCAAGTGATACACTTTGTCCTTCACCCGCATTGTCATCTCATAGGCACGGATCCGCTTGTCACAGGATGCGCAGAGACCATCCTGGCCAAAAAGCCTGGAGCAAAAAGATAGAAAAGCTAAGAAGACAGTGAGTGGCAGGGACAATCCTGGAAGACAGAGTTTGGGGACCAGTGCTAGAAAGGAGGCTGAACTTCCAGGATGTCAGGAAGCCAGGAACGATGGAACCCAAACTTATGGCCAGCCAGCGTAGTCTCTCCCCCAGCAGGCAGGGGATGCTCGGATGGAGCTGGCACTTGGGTCTAACGTAACTCCTCCCTTTTCTGAGCCCTCTTCCTGTCTCCAGGAAACATTCACCATTCCCCTAGGCTGCCCGGGGGCCTGCCTCACTGAAGGAGACTCTCAGCTGGAATGATCTGTGATAAAGGCGTAGGCAGGTACTCTAAGAGGAGCAGGAGTGAGATCCTTGGGGCCCCTTTGAGAGGGAACTGACCAGGAACGCAATGCAATGGGCGTCCTTCTGAGGCTCCCAAACTCAATCATGTCAACAGCCACTGATTCCACCCACAGGGAGGGCTGGCCTCGAATACCTCCGAGAAGCTGCAAAGCACATCTCCACCCGACCACTCACGGGAGCGCCAGCTGCTGGGAGACATGGAATTCCACAGAAGAGATCTGTAAGGCTAACAGCATCTCTCCGCAATGACTGGGAGATCTTAATTTATGGTTCTCACTGCCCCACAGGCATGAATTTCAGGGAAATTTCTCTTCTGACATGTAAATCAGGACTCTCCTAAGCCTGGGAGATCAGTCACTTATTTCAAGCAGTATTCAGTGTCAGGGTGGGAGATGCAACATGGTAGAACTCAGGGCAGTGGTTCTCCAAGTGTTGGTCCCGGGACCAGCAGCATCAGCATCGCCTGGGAGCTGGTTAGACACGCAGATTCTCTGCCCTCCCCCGCCCCCACCCACTGAGACACTCTGGGGAGAAGGCCCAGCGGTCTGTGTATTCATGACACTTCCACGGAACTCGGATGCAGGCTGAAGTTTGAGAATCTGCTGTGAAACGGGAATAACACAAGCACTGGACTCAGAAGAGCCAGCTTCACTGTCCAGGACCAGCCCTGAGTACCTGAGTGACCCCGGTAAGACCTTTGGTTTCTCTGCGCTTCAGTGAGTGGCAGCAGTCATAGCATCTACCTCCCTCGCTGTTAGAGGAGCAAACGGAGCATGTCAGAGCACCAGCGGCCAAGGGCTAAGCCAACGCTGGTTATGTGTTAACACAACTCGGGTGTATTCCCAACTGCGCTGGCTGCTAACGTAGCACAATAGCACGTGGTTTCCACATAAAACCTTTAGGACGGTTTTAGGTAAATGCTTCTTGTTATCACAAGTTCTTATTCACTTCAGAATATCAGAGAATCAATTGGTAATGTTCTGAGAGCTTGTAGGGGAGATAAGGGCAGATGAGAAATTTTGCAACATTTGGGCAAAATTAATGTAATTAAGAAGAGGTGGTCTGTGAGCAGAGAGCTCATTGTCAGAGCCAGGGCCGGCTAATTTCCCTCTGAATCCCTCTTTCCATTTCAAGATCTCTGAGTGTTTTCAAAGCACCGCCTGGGAGCAAACTCATTACTGGGGAAGACACTTTATCCTAACCCAGCAGATGGTGAAGCTGTAGGTAGCTGCCCCAGTGGAGGTCACAGAGTGGAAAGACAGTTCTGGTTTCCTGACTGTTTAGTAAGTTCGGTTTGGCCTGAGCAAGGATAAACGACTGAGAAACAGTGTGCGTGGAGTGAATCCAACTGCCTGGGGTGTGAGATCCTTAAGGAAGGAGGGAGCTTATTAAGGGAAAGTCAGGGGGTAAATTACAATACACATCAGGCAGCTAATGAAGGGAAGGACAAAGGACCAATATTTGGGAGGCAAGTTCAGGTCCCAGCATCACCTCTAACTAGCCAGGTGACCCAAGCAAATGAATTCCCCTCACCGGGCTTGTGTATTGCAAACTGTAAAGCAAGGGAACCGTAAGAGAGGGCCCCGGTAACCCCTTCTGGCTCTGGTATTCTGAGATTCTAATGTCAGTAAAACAAACCTGGACTTGACACCTAACTTGAGCATTAACCAACCTTTGGCACCAAGGATTGGTGTCTCAGGCTGGATATCCCAGCAGCAGACCCTGAGGCAAGGATTTATGTGTTCTCAGGAAAAACCTATAAGGACGTAGGGGAGGAAGCCAAGCCAAGTTGCAACCTCAGGCAAAGTCCCTCAGAAGGGAAGAACTCTGGAGTGCCAGTGACACCCTGGCTCCAGACAAGGCTGCAAGGCTTTGGCACTTCCGCAGTGTCTGGCACTGGTTAAGGTCCACTGGGGGGGTCTGGTGGAGGGGCATATTTCTGACTCTAATAGATGCAGGTACTGCCTGTTGAGAGCAAACCCACTAGGGGTGCCTCCCCCCAGCACACAACATTTGGTAAAAAGGGATCCAAGGGGCTCCGGGCTGGGCACAGACATTAACAGCTGCTGTTAGGCTCCCAACAATACAAGACAACGGCGTGGCAGGGCTTCTGCATGGGGGTCTCATGAATATTTGAGGCTCAATATCTGAAAAGGACTGTCACAGGTGAGTCAGGCACTGGAAATCCTCATAGGGAAAAGTTATCCTGGGGGGGAGAAGGACTGCACCCCATCAGAGGGCCCAGGTAGTCACTCCTCCAACTTGCCATGTTAAATGATGCCACCAGATATGCTAAGAATGCAGGCAAACAAGTCTGTGGCTAAAGGACCGTTCCCAAAGCAAAAACAATTTTTCTCCTCTGTCAAGAGGTGTCAAGTCTTAAGCTTTTCTGCTGCCCATTTTAATAACAATAATATAAATATTAAAGGATGGCTGGAACCGCCTGCGCTAACACAGTTAATTAACATGTTGCCTAGGAATGTGGCAGGGAGAAGAATCATTTCATGTCACCAAGACACAAGTTAATTAACATTGGGTTCTCCCAGACTATTTTTTTTCTCTCGCCTTTTTGAAAATGGAAAAGATTAACAAGCCCAGGCAGCACTGGTTTTATTCTTGAATGTTATATAAAGCCGCAGAGACAGAGAGAAGCCCAGGCTCTTTTGACCTTACTCTATCCACACTTCATTTAATAAGATTCAAATGATTTGACAGGGATGTAGTCAGGGGCCCAAGGGGAGTCATTTACCCGTCTGCTTTCTGACTGCCTTGGCAAAGAGGGAGCGAACAAAACCAGGTCTGTATTTATCCCAGTTCTATTTTTTTGTAACTTAAGAAAGAAAAAAGGAAACTGACCAAAATTATAATCATGATCATTGAAAACCCCTACTTATTTTCTTGGAATCACCAAATTTGAAAGGACTCTGTCAGGGAATTTAGGAGGGGGAAAAAAGCTTTGTCTATCAGTCTTTGGGTAAACTGATAAGCTTCCTTCACTGTGGAATTGCCTGCAGATTTTGTTTTTTTAATGTAAAATGCTCTGAAGGCAGGTTTGGGAGGAAGAGCTGGCCTAGCAGTCAAGGGCACTGAAGTCTAAACAAGCTTCCAGGGGTTGGAGGGTCCTAATGTACGAGGGGTGCATGCTTCACAGACCCTCGGCCGCAAGAAGATGGTGAAAAACTGACAGCTACACAGTTGAGCAGATCTGACAGCAGAGGGCACAGGGAGAGTTACCTCCACAACAGCTAAGATGCAAACAGAAATGCTAGAACATTCCAGGCAAAGGTACTTAGTGAGTGCTGGAATATTCAGATAGCCAATGGTATAACCCAGAGCACAGGAGCTGTCCTTGGCTCCTGTCTCACTTGGCATTGTCAAGTTCCTATTTTACCCTTCCATTCTTCCATCTCCTCGTTCCTTTGATTGGAAAATACTTAATGGTCATGTCACGAGGGTAAGTTATAAGAGCAGCTAACATCTATCTGATACTCACTCACCAAGCCAAGTCCTTTACATGTGTTGTTCTATCTAATCCTCACCACTTCCTTGGAAGTAGGTACTATTATTATTCCCATTTTACCGAGACTTAGGGAGGTTAGTAACTTGCCCAAGGTCACAGAGCTGGAAAGCAATGGTCTTGAGACTGAAACCTACAACTGACTCGGGGGCCTTTGCCCTTATGTCCTTCAATACCGCTTGGAGTTCCACGGCAACAGCGTGCTGTTTTTAAATTTCTGTTTTT